>FR990125.1:2428311-3053311 GCA_905404295.2 Ochlodes sylvanus | reverse complement strand
TCATAAAAGTCAAGCTGGATTTACATAAACAAGTTGGTTTAACAATATTTGTTAAACCCGACACATTTGCTCCACTTGACTCGAGTGCTCTTTAAAATCTACATTGGAGGCAGTTTGTTGTACTACAGTACAGTTAACATCAACTAAATGCCGACTCGACTCCGATTTAACTCATAGTAACGTATTAAAATATGAGCTTTATTTTGTGTCACTTACGGTCGAATTTCCGGCAGGAACGGAGTTGGTTATAGGTATAGGTACAATGCATCAATTACGCCTTATCAGTTCTTTCAAGTAAATGTTGAAAATTTAACCGTAAGCAACACCATAATAAGGAATACAGATCATATTTCAATACTTTTCAATTTTGTATAACTAAGTACCAGTGAAACCTACATCATGTTTTATGGTGGTGTAAAATAAAAAGTTAATTCGTTAATATCATAACGTTTTTCTTAGTCAGTTACACGATCTGTATCTGAAATTAAATACCAAAAAATACATCTCAAAATTCTAATACTTCATATTCTAGTAAAGCATAATCTTTTTAAATTTTCACTATCACAGACTTTCAGAACCTATTTTTAAGTTATTGAATATAGTAGATTAACTAAACGAAAGAATTATTTGCAGGATTCAAGACTCATTTCAATTTTATCGACTTGTATTATTAACCGACTTCAATAATGGAGGAGGTTCTCAATTCGACAGTATTTTTTATTTTTGTGTCTCGACTGGGTGAACCGATTTTGATGATTCTTTTTTTATTTGACATCTGGTGCTTCTCCTGTGGTCCAATTTGGTCCAGTTCTGAGAATAGCGTGCATGAGAAAACCATGTAAGTCTTACATTTGCATTATTTTGAAGTCGGTTTTTATACTTGTAAGATTATATTTTACTGTACCTCATTGTATTTTTGTTTACATCGTACATTTTAATATATTGTTCATTACCCTAAAGGAAACACAATTTTCAATAAAATGAACCAAAGGCTTATTGCCGGGATCGAAATAGCACGTTATGTAAGTAATAAGAGAAAATGTTAAGCCAAATACGAAAACAATTTATCCGTGTTTACTGTACGATTTGGCACACATGTGGAAGAAATTACAGTGCATTTTCTGCTGCAGATTTTAGGTCAATCCTCAACTTTTATGGCAATAAATCAATCTGGGATTTTATTTCAATAAAAATATATTGAAAACAAGATGCATATCATACAGTATATTTATACCATTCCATTATGAACGCTTATATTCGATTGGAAGATTAGTGTTCTATATGCCGACATCCAACTACTATTTTTGTGCATATTGCAATTTGCAGCGCAAAGTCGTAACCTTATAAGGTCGAACTAACGCTCGATGCTAATGCTTGCAGCGCAGAGCGAGTTCGCTTTGAGCGTTGTATCCCATCTCCCTCTGGTAAGACCGCCACTCAAAAGTAAAAAAGTGATAAAAACACGTATTTAAATCACTTTGCCTTCAGTTCGTATCGTAAAATTGACGTGTTGACGTATCGCTGCTGACTTGTTGTACTCTTCTTTAACATTTACGTAATTCATATACTACCTAGTTAAATAAATAATTAAAGAAGAATCCTGACTGGAAATGAACAGAGGAATACATCTGTGGATAGTATAGTTTCAGTGCACAAGTCCGGCTTGTACTTGGTGCTTATTATTAGTGGCCGTACGGCCGTCAAATGCCATCCGTTCCTTTGAAGAGCTATCTGCAATTCGGGATAATGGAGGGGTTGACAGTTCAAACGATTCTAATTCTGAACAAGACAAGTCAATGTTGTAGAAAGATAATAATATAGCAGAATATTAAAATTGTAGCAATGACGATTTGATATTAATAGCGTTGAGGATGTATAAATCTCGTTTCTGATGTGACGCTACGAACTGTACTAAATCAGTTTATTTGCGTGAAGATCAGAGTTACCATCTATACAGCTCATATAATTTGATAGATGTGTGCGTTATAGGATTTATGTAACAGTTCGTTTAGTAAAAGAAAATACCACGAGAAACTATGTATGTACATCCCTGAAACTGCTCTATTATTTTCTTGAAGATGTGTGAAGTCTGCCAATTTGTACTTGGCAGCTTGTGGCGAGCTGTTGGTGAGTAGCGACACCATGGACTCAAGTGCTCCCGGGGGAACCCCCTGTTCCTTATCGTAAGTATCGTGAGTGGAGATTCAGGAACAGGGCCCCACCTCTGTGCTTGCCTTAACCGACCGGTCAGAGTGGATTCGTTAGATCTATATCTTCGGGAGTGGAAGTGTCTAATGGCGTAATAACGAGGAAACCCGCTCGTGGGGGTTCAATCCTCCGTAGATGGTGTAATCGGTGCCGCACCTCTGATACGTAAATCGGTACCGCACTGTAATACGAATACATGTTTGTTACATGAAACATACAAGAATATCGAGTTATCTATATCGTTCTATTCATAGACAAGCGCCAATTTGATTTGCATCGAAAAATCTCCAAAGTAAACTAAAACCCTGGAAAGTGGAAGAATAATAATTGTATTTGGGACGACGCCAATCTGGCAGTAAAGTTTGTTCCCGGCCAATCTATCCATCAATGGAAGAAAAATATGCCCATTGAGCCATTTCGCTCACCCGTTGAAAACTTTTTTTTTGATTGAGCCGTTTAATAACTATGTATTTTATAGGTCTTTGAACAACGGAGGTAAGTATTTCCAAAGTTTATTTATTATTGGTAATCCGCGTAGGAGTGTTTGAATAAAAATGGTATGCGTAAATTTATCTTTAATTATTATAAGACTACAACTATAGGCATATAATTATTATGTTAGGATCCCAACACCTCGACCACAGCTCCACACAGTTCACCGCAAGACACGGCAAGATTGTACCTTGTCCAAGATGAGGAAGCTGTGTATCGCAATGCTAAATAGCCTTACTTCTTCACGAATATGGCTATCACCCACAAAGATGTTTTTCAAATCCGATTGACAGTACACATATTTATTTTTCTATTTATTATTCTGATATAAATATATAGTATTTTTTATGTCCTTAGCTAGGTTAGGTTAGATTATATTATGTTTTTGTTAAGTTAGGAATATTATGCGGTCATAAAAAGGTTCATTACACGAAGTATTCAAGACACCTAAATCCACACCAGCTTAATTATTTCTCTATGTATGTTGTCCACACACTTGTCTTAGTGAGTTTAACAAAGATTTAACTCAATAAATGCCTGAATTAAATTATTCTTTATTTACGGTTACACAAACCGACGTGAAAACATAATTCCGGTAGAAACACAAAGCATTTTAATTACGAAATCCACATTAACAAAGGCCACTGTTGTCGCGTCGGTCCATTGTGCGTTAGAAGTTGGTTGGAAGGTACTGAGGTTCCTGCCGCGGAAACTGTTTTTGCCTCATGCGTAACATAAATGTTCCACAACACAATACGTCTTTCATCCCCCGAGCTCTCAAAGTCGTATTTATTTAGCAATGCGGACAGACATTAATTTTCAGCATAATGGATAAGTTAATTGGAGTAGAAACGTTGAAATCTCACGGTTAATTGGAGTAGAAACGTTAAAATGTCACGGTATATGTCGACTCTAAAAGTGTAGCAGGCTCCACACCTTACTATCTAGAACACAATTGCTGTTAAAACAATTATTATAAGGTAGAAATAAGTACCGTGGCGGGCTATATCACTATCCCGGGCGAACTCTAGGCTCTACTACATATTAAATTATCGCCCCTGTACGGCAAAACACATAATATTGAAAACTCCATACTACGCACGTAGTATTATTCCCGAAAGCAAGCGGGGCTGGGTTTATTAGTAGGTAATGTAATACATGTAATACCTATTTAGCTCACTGTCTGTATAAGTCAAGAATACGCAAATATTTTTTACCTACTCGTGTTTATTCCGACGCACGGATACCTCCGAAACCAATTTGTTATTACATTACACTTTTTCATTTCTAAATAATATTATGTTCAGTATCAGTTCAATATTGTTAACATAATTTAATAAAGATTTTTGTACTTATTTTATTACATTTTATTTTGTCGGTCTGTTTGTTTGTTTTTCTGTTCCCGCTTTGCTCAAAAACGGCTGAATTGAAATAGTAAGTATGCGGTTTCCTCTGCATATTGAAGTAATCTTTAGATAACATTTATTTTGGTATTTATTTTATTTCATTTGGTTCACAAATAAAATAAAACAGTTAATGTCAATTTAAATGATTCCGTCTAAACATTTATTGGAAAATTGTTGTCAAGTTTAATTACTTGAAACTTTCGTTAAATACGGTCTGTGTTGCGATTTTATTGGAAACTTTATAAAATGATCAAAAACAAATTATTTTACTGAAGAAAAAGTTTTCAGAAGCTAAACAAAGTTGAGTTTACTAGTAGGCTTATTTTCCTTACATTTATCTGCCTTTAAACCGTTTTTAGGGTTCCGTACTCAAAGGGGTTATAGACCAAATAAATAAATAATTAGAGTTAATATCGCTCTAATGGTATGGAACCCTGCGTGTGGTATACGAATGGTACTTCACACACCTTTAAGAAGAATAAAGATAGAGAACTCTCAGTTGTGAAAGTTTCCTCACGAAGTTTTCCTTCACTGAAACAAGTGATGTTTACGGTAAATCATTATTGAAAATTAGGATTCGGTAGTCCAATGTTCAAACTACTTGGCTATCTCTGCCTAATACTGTTACTACTTAACCGATCATCATGAAACTTTGTACACATAGTCTTGGAGGTATTGGAGATAACATAGGATACTTTTTACAGACCAAATTCAACGCGTCGAAGCCGCGGGCCAAGGCTTTTAATAATAATAAAAGGTAATAAATAAATAAATAAACGTTAACACACTCAAACCAAGCAAAACAAGGATTCCCTGTGTCGCTGGTGGCATGGACAAAACAAATTACACATCACTAACACCCATGACCCGATAACAAACCTTTATCTGTCACATAAACATCTGCCGGGCCGGGATTCGAACCCGGGACCCTCGCTTCGCAGGCAGGGCCAGTACCAACTAAGCTATGGAGTCGTCATACTTGTAGTACAGCCTAACGCTGTATTGAAATCTAAGCCTTTGCCCTTCGGCTAGACACAGTTAGTATTGCGCGTTAGTTAGATTGTTACTAGTTAATCCTACAGATGCCTTCAAGCGTCGTGATCATTTCAGTGGAATAATCCATTAATCCTTTACCGCTTGCGGAATTTGCCTCAGGGCAAGCTTGTCAAGGTCTCCGCACATTACGACGAGTCTGTTACCATGGATATGGTGATATTGACTGCCGTTCGAAGGGTTCGATTCCCTGCGAGGCAGAAATTTGAATTATGAGTTCTTAGATATTAGCTTTATAATGAACTAGCTGTTGCCGTGTGGTTTATCCCGCGAAAGTAATTTTAAGTGCTTTTCATACAAACTTTATACATTTTTTCAAATCAGAAAGCTAAACACTAATTATCGCAGCGTTTACTTTAAAATCCATGGATTTTCAAAACTACTTTCAGCACTTATTTACCTTAACTCTCTGCTAAATGTCATCTTCACGTGTCAAGTATTTTGCGAAATAGAATTAGTGAGAGATTTTTCATTGAATTTTCGGTGGAGTCAGTGCTAGCCGTAAGCACACGACACTTCGAAATCGAATGTGCGTGGTCCACTTTTCTTTCGAGTAAATGTTGAAAATTCAACCGTAAAGAACATAAAATAAAGCTCACATTTTATTGTTTTTCTATGATTTGAGCTGGAGTTAGCTGGGGTCGAGTTGGTGGAATGTGGAGAAGACCTTTACGACTAAACACCTGGCATATCTACTTTCAATTAATATCAAATATCCAATGGGCTATTTATAGTCTATTTTATAAAGCAGTGATAGCCACGTGGTTCGCACAGTGGACTCCCGAACGGGGGGACCTGGGTTCGTACCCAACACGCACCTCTAATTTTCAAGAATCATACTATTAGATTTATTTTGTTCAGAATAAAACATGTATAGATTTATCACTAAGTGAAACTGAATACAGGCGTTTAAGCAATACAATACTCCAATGCCTACAATATATCAGAGTTCCTTGGCTACAACCCATTAATGGCCCACTACTGAGCACGGGTCTCTCCTCGTACCTGAGGAGGCCTAGAGCATACTCCACCACGCTGCTCCAGTGCGGATTGGTGGAGGGGTTAGTGGCCAACCCAAGTGTCGGAAATTTTAAGCCGCCCGAAGGTATCCGACATGGCTTAACGACTGCTACCAAATGATAACAACCGGGACCGACGGCTTTACGTTCCGCTTTTCGTACAGAGTTCCTTATCGAGTGCTTAAAAAAATCTTATTGTGATAGAAATACTGAATGGAACGTCTATCATTATGCTATAACTCTGGATAAAATGATTACATAGCCTTTGGTTTTGGGTATTACCATCTAGTATACTATATTATACTACGGACTATAAACACAATATAGTTAGTCTCTTATGCCCCAGAATTATCTGTAGAAGCGTGATAATATAACCATGGATCACAGCCAAGAAGAGCCATGAACTGATGCCAGAAATGTGAAAGGGCAAAGCTATGTAAAACTGCAGTATAAATCTATACCTATAATAAAATTGTAACGGTTATATGTCTGTAAATAGGATACATTAAATATTATATATGATTATAATTATAAGAGGGGTCTCTAGAGGGCTAATAGAAGTCAAAATAAATATTTTTAGAATTTTTGTCTGTCTGTCTGAATGTTTGCCCACGTATCTAAAGAAGCAAAGAAGACTAAAGTAATTTAATGCGTTTTTCACTGTTGTGTTGCTGGAGGTCTTACTTAAAAACTGGGGCATATTTGTAAAGGTAAAAAAATCTCGAAACGACTCGAGGCCGCGTTTACTAGTATAATTTATAAGTAACAGTAGAACAATACCTAACCTTGTGACACAGTTTAATTATAAAGAAATCTCGGCTCTACAATATCCAATCCGATTCGCTCGTTTTATTCCTTCCCGCTCGTTCCAGATAAGCGGTTTGCTGGTGGTCCATATAAATTATCCGTTGTGAAACGAGACTTAACGTTGCCTGTTTACGGTCAGTCGGGGAAATAAGAGTGATTGTATTGGAACTGCTATAGTTACCGTCGTAGGACATTGGTTATTTGCATCATATAACATCAACAGCTTAAGGGTGTGTTTTATTTGTAACCCGACTGTGACGAAGCCAATAGGAGTGTTATGAATATAGTCCAAAAGTATGTGACTATGTTCACACAAACACACCTACTTTTCCTATTTTAGTATCGCTTTCCTTTCAAAAAATTAATAAGATTAAAATACAAAGCATTACAATGCCTTTAATAAAAATGAAATATCGCTAGAAGCGATTTGTTCGCTTCTGTGTTGTTGTTGTATCGCTAGAAGCGAAGCTTGATTGTACTCTGATTATAAGCAATGTGACGCTACACGAAATTTATTATGAAGCCTTATAGAGGACATAAAATCACAATCAAACGAGATTTGGACCATTCGACGCAGAATTTATTTCTGATTCCGAATCTGCAATAAAAAGTTGTCATAGGTTATGTTACAACGATTCCGCTTTTTGCGTCGAAATAATTATATCTTCAGAGCGCAATAGTTGGGTTTTAAGTTTTCATAATTATGTATATTGTTGTTTTAAGGGAGATATTAGGCTAAAGATATTGTTGTAACTTGTAACGTAACTTATAAGCAAAGGTCACGTTATATTGTACGTTATAAAATAAACATTAAAAATATAAAATTTTAAACTCAATATGTAATATGCCACCTTAGCGAAACGGTGGAACATATTTGACGTTCATAAGACAAGTGTATTGATAACATAGTTAATTACATGAAATAAATGATTTAAGTTCGAGTTTGAGATTGAATCATTTGGACTCAAATATAAAAAAATGCCAACAACTGGTAGAACTTTCTTACGTTTGTATGTTTTTAGTTGCTATAGAGTAAGTGTGGATTGTTAATTTATCTAGAATCGTTGGCTTAAACAGATTTTTTTTTTCGTAAACAATTATTTCGTTGTTTATGTAAATAATCTAATGAATGATTACTAAACGTGTCCAAATAATAACACTTTATCTTCACGGTGCGGTGTTTAGATAGTTTCTAATTTTATTCAAAGTTACAAATATCGCCCACGCGACGTTTTACTATAGGAGAACTACCCTCACAGTTTATCTGAGACGTGAGATGCTTACAAACTACGCTTACAAATCCAGACAAAATGTTCTTAAACAAAATGCTGTCAATGTATATTTTTGGTAATAGGATAGATCTCTCATACAGTTTCATACACTCGACGCATGGATATTTTGTTAGGTCAATAACACGTTGACATAAATATGAGGTGACACATCGATGGAATAAATAAATTTATATCTTAGAAACTGAAAACACGCTTTTATAAATTATTAGTGACCAGCGAACGAGACTATGCTCTTCAACGTTTATGAGTTTATTTGTCTCAAGCCAACGCTTTGGAGATTATTCGTATGTAGACATCCCTAGAATGGGCATTGAGTTATGATAGAATTTAGAATTAACTATTATCGTCTGTAAACAAATCATCAGAACTAAAGGTCACCGTCGTCTATGGACATTTGCAGCACCAGCAGCAGCCTTTAATCGTCCACAGTTCGCACGATCATTTTTGCCTCGCACGTGCAAATTGTGGAATGAACTTCCTTCTGAGGTATTCCCGGTGCGCTTTGACATGGGGTTCTTCAAAAAAGTTGTAAAAAGAGTTCTCCTTCAGGGCCGGCGTTGCATTGGCGACTCCTCCTCCACTTACCATCAGGTGGCTCGTCTGCTTTCATGTCAGCCTTTAAGCTATAAAAAAAAGTTCCGTACTCAAGTCACTTCCTGCCACGTACGTGTAAACTGTGGAACGGACTTCCTACTGCGGTATTCCCACAGTGCTACGACACGAAGTCCTTCAAGAAGCGGCCTTCCTTCTTGACCGGCAACGGGTTGGTGACGCCCCTGTGTTGCTAATGTCCATGGGCGACGGCGATCATTTCCTATTGGGACAGTTCGGCTCGTTTGCCTGCTTAGGCCATGAAAAAAAACTATTTTTAGGCCTTTGTTGAAGAACCTCAAATTTATAGGACCGGAAATATTTCAGAAGAGAGCTAGTTAATTCCAAAACTTGCACATACACCGCATTGCTTCACTGCCAAATGAGACAAATATGAACATACATTTCAATGATAATATGAATCAAATGAACCAGGAGGATAAGGGAAAATCTTTTTCAGTCCTTATTCATAGATTCAAGATCATTAACGATCCCAATTTAAACAGACCCGTTTCGACAATGACATGCGCAAAAGTAGGTACGGCCGGGAAGATGTTCGTGCCTCCGACAGAATGTTACTGCCTTTAAAAGCATGTGGCATAAAAACTTGATTACATACATAAACGCGATCCGAAAGTACGCGAATAAAGCCTCAAAACGGCTTTTGATATTTACACCATTTACAACCTTTCTAAAACTTAGCACGTAAAGAATTTATGTTTAACTTGATGGGTCATTTACATTTTCTTGATTCATTGGGAATTTAGAACAGCGATAATGTACATTATATTAAAAGTACTTCAATTTCCTAAAATTCACAAACAAAGGTTATGTTTGTCCAAATTGGCAAATTAAAAAGACATGTAATTCCAATTTCATTACTTAACAACAATAATAATAAAAGTGACGTTTGTTTTTATTTTATACAACAACATATCCTATCCATATTATGTAACATCCTAAGACTAAATTTTACTAAGGGCGGACATAATGCCTATTGGCACTCTCTACCAGTCAACCTAAGGTATTGGGGAGAACATGTGGCCGGTGACAATAATATCAACAGAATGCTAAATTTAAGAATGTATGTAATGTATAATGATTGAATTTGAAAATAATGATAACGAGATAGACAGAATATGATTTATGTTGACTGTGCGAAGATAGTCTCCGGTTCAACAAGATACAAAAAATCGTTCAAAGTTTGTATTTTTTTTAATTTGCAACTGGCAAACTAACAATACCATCTGCTTGTAAATGCTCACGTATGTATATACACCGAGGGCGCAACAGACGCGTTATCGGACACGAATAAAGCTGTAATGCTTGTTATATACCTACTATTTTATTTACCAACTTGTATTATTCTGCTTAGAATCCTAACAAGGATTCAAGTATTCTTCAAAGTCAATAACTACAATGATTCTATAGATAGGGTTGTGGAGAATGTACCTCAGATCGAGGCCACTCGCGCGGAACTGCGCACTTTCCGCACTGCCGGGCCGATGGAGAAGCGTGCCCAATTTATGAACCCGCACATTTTGTGCCAGGAAAATACACGTTCTTTTTCTTGATTCGAAGCTACAAAAAATATCGCTGAAGAAATTTTATATCTACGCGAGCTACGAACGCGAACAATGGAAAATTAAAGTTACGCGTTACTTCACTTTACGTTAACAAACATTTAATTTAAGCAAATAAAGGTTCATACGCGTCTGTTGCGGAATAAGATGGTTAATATTATATTTTTCACACATAAATACTCGTTTGAAAAAAATATACGCTTCAAGAATATTTGTTTCATTGTTCTATGCAATCATGGAGTTCATTATGAAATCTCTTCCAAACTACAAATAAATACAGTTAATATTTACATACATGTTATATATAAAACATATATGGATAATAACAACGATGATACCATATTAATATACTAAACCTGTAATGCTACAGAACACAATATAAACACATCAAACGACACACTTTTATGCTGCTAACACCTAGTGCTCTTTGACCCCTCTTTGAATATCGATATCGTCTTAGATTAGACGCGAATTTCATAGCTTTAACATCATCCAATTATTGTGGTGTGGTTCGAAGGGCATTCAGCTTAAATACGGTTACAGAGATTACGACAAAATCTTCATCTCGTTCATCTGGACCATTACTATTTCAATAACACATTTAAAACATTTATTTAACACAGTTAAGTTTTTGGTAAGCTGCTACTCAAGTATGAAACCTTACAAGCGGTACAAAGTTCAGAAACTACTAAATACCTACTTGAGAATTCGTTTAAACAAAAATAACAGTTTTAATAAAACGCCTACGCAGAGATTTATTTTAAAAACTTGGCAGGCAAGCCGATCGGCTTTATGTCAACGCCGTTTCGCATGTTGAGTGCAGTATTACAACACTATTATTACGTAAGGTAAAAAATAAATGAACGCTTACACTCATAACCCTCACCAGGATTCTCTGTGTCGCAGGTGGTATTGACGTCAGAAACACTCACGACCCGAGAAAAAACAATTATCTGTCACGTAAATATCTGATCGGTCGGGCATCACATCGGGGATCGTTTACCTTGTAGGCAACAGGCATATAACAGAGTACGTGGTAATAGAGCATAAATAAGAATATCACAGTATTGAAATAAATGTTTTTTATGTAAAAAGCAGAAAACGCAATAGAATAAGTCATCATAACCCACGTACCATGTACCCACGATCCGGCATCAAATATTTTGGCTGCGAAACTAACCCGAGGCGACGCAACGCACACTAGGTAACTGGGATGTAGGGCCAAAATAATTATTCATTGCAAACAACACGTATTTGCAAACATTTTTAACCCCCGACGCAAAAAGAGGAATAGTCTAGTTAGTAGTTGTTAGTAAGAGTCTTGTTCTAATTCCGTCACAGATGACTGATGATGATGAGATGTAAGGAATAAGATGGTGGCTGCTAAAAAGTGTTATCCCCTGTCTTTAATCTGTAATTAATCGAAGATACCTTTTTGTAAGCATTAATCAATAAGAATTAAATAAGTAGAATTCTTAAAGAAGCCCTTTAAACAATTTTACTTTGTAACCCCAGTTTGCAGTTTTTCCGCACAAACTTTATAATGGACCCGGTCATGCTGCGTTGGACTTGACGTCAATTATTCAAGCGCTGCTACAAGTTATAGGTTGTCCTGTTGATAAATTATCCTCTGTCGTGTTAAAGAAAATAAGAGTGTTTATAACTGACATTTTAATATACGTAACCGAGGTTGTTTCGTGTTAATACTTAAATGTTTAGATAATTATGCTCGTGATATATGATTAAGTAAAGGTAGGATAACTGTGGTTGAGTTTCGCAGTTAGAAAGATGCGAATTTCTTATTATGTCATTGACTTACAAGTCAATGTATGATGTGGATTTTTTTACTTAAGATAAATCAGTGCTTGACAACAGCCCCATCTGATGGTAAGTGGCGATGAAGTCGAGGAAATGTGGAAATGTGGAATGTCGATGTACTCGTAGCAGATGCTGTGTAGTTATAGTACCTGGTGGCCTTTGAGGTTACTGATGTATCTGATCGACGGTGACCACCATCCATATCCATATACCATCAGGTGGCTGTATGGAGGTGCCCAGCTCCTGATCGAGGGGGGGGGGGGCAAATCTCCTTATCCAGGGAGAAGGGGGGCCAATCGGATTTTCGAGGCAAATTGTTAAAGGGTACATCAACCGTAGGTACTTCATCTGAGGTCCAGCGGCAGCTGCCCCCACCTGCCACTACCTGGTTACGCCCACGCTCGCCTGCTTGTTTCTTGGCACATTGAAAAATAACCACGCAGCAAAATTTGTGACGTCTACATCGGATTACTTCTTTTCCGAAATTGCGTATAAACTAACAGAAAATTCCTTTGAGGCAAGAACAATGTCAGACCCGAAGAACGGATCGGATGGAACAGAAATCCCATTTACTGTGACGTTATCTGGTCAGGTGACGAAACCGTGCTCGAACGGATAGCACTAAATCTGTTAGGGATTTGAGTGATTCTACGGAATGATTTTAGTAAAATATATGTAAAGTTAACGTCGATTAGGCTGGTGATTTTTGGAACTGGAAACGAATATTTCGTACAAGAGATAAGTTCCTTTTATTGTGTCGTTCTATTTCAAACGAATGTGGTCCAGACATCCTGATGTTAGAATGTCTGGTCAGTCTGGCCACTTTCTTTTGCATTCACCAATTATTTGCATGTATGTACCAAAAAGCCACAGAAGTTTGGTATTAACTAACACTTACTACATACATATGTACATACACACATACCTACATACAAACATAAGTTTGTCGTAGTAAATTTCATTTATTACAAGCGGAAAAGAACTTTTTGTACATAATACATATCGATTTAGATGAGAAAATTACGGTTTTGGTACACAGTAAAAATTTATCTTAATATGTAGGGTAAATTTTAATTTTAATTATAATATTTAGGTTTAATTGTAGTATACCAATTAAATTTGAAAAACAGCTTTAACATATATTTTATAGGCTTTGTACGGACAACTCCTCGCTTATTCTTGGATCATTAGAAATTCACACTACTTTAAGGGATTTTGTGCTAATAGACCCTCAGGGAAAATAGGGATAATGTGAAGAAAATACTTAGGTAATGTACTTAATTAGGATTTCAAGTATTCAGGTGAGAGGTACAATTCAAATAGTATTGAAGAAATATACTAAGAATTCTGAATATTTAACTTTATTGAAGAAATATCTAATCTATATCTATCTATATATATAAAAGGAGAAGCTGACTGACTGCCTGACATATCAACGCAGGGCCTAAACTATAAGGGTTAGAAACTTGAAATTTTGCACAGGGGTTCCTTTTATAACGTAGGGCAGCACTAAGAAAGAATTTTTGAAAATTCACCCCCTAAGGCGGTAAAAGGGGGGTGCAAAATTTGTATAAAAGTTCTCTGATTTTATCAACTTTTATAGGTATATTTAGGGATTTATGGCGGGGGAATGCTAGTATTTAATATTTGTAAACGTAAAGGATATTATTATTATTATTATTAAACGTAAAGGACAAGTTTCCCGATGCGAAGCAAGGACGAGTCCACTAGTTCGAAATAAATGGCGAAACTAACAAACTAAACTTGAGCACTTCGAAATATTCTGCAAAGTTCGGCAAAACTTAAAACAATCTTGAGTGGTTATCACTAAGTTTGCTCGTTTAAATCATTCATCTAAAATTAGTGCTGGTTTACCGGTCCATGAAACTTAGACGAAAAGGGATGGTATGGCTTGTGATGCGAGTTTTATGCCCATTTTATGGTCAGGGGCAATAAAAGGAATCACCGCTCGATGTCGTATGAAAATTTCATGAGCATCAGCGAATGTCTTTTATTAAAATAATGCGAATTTATTAGCCGATGGTAATAACGTTTAATTCGGCCATTTCAATATAATTTTACGATGGTAGATTGGGCCTTATTCTCCTATGAATTAACGAACTTGGAAATAAATACGTATTAAGTATCACAGATAACATATTATTTATCAGTAACACAACGTTTTTTTTTTTTCTTAATGTCCTCGCAAAATTAACACGTAATATCAACAAAAAAGTTTCCATCATAGCTCTCAAAGCATGTTTCAAAAGGGTTTCGGGACATAAGAATAAGCGATGACATCTTCATTTCCTACCTACATTTTCCCTTCGTTCGCCATGTTATCACGACTGCGGAAGTTGTGAAAAGAAATATATTGTATCGCGTTCTACACGACTATACGCAGTTTGTATGTGTTACTTTTCCTTTTGATCGAATCTACATGATGCTACGCAGTCTGCTAGTTTCCTTTTTTATTGAATGAGTCCTAGTAACAGATTGGATAGAATTCGACTAGACAGGCTTAAGAATGGCTTCATGGGTAGTCGTTATTGCCACTTGTGACCATTACCATTAATTTTTCATTCTCCTTTACCCATTAGCGGTCCACTAAAACATGGCTCCCTCCACATAATTGTGGAAGCCTTAAATGCGCTGCTATAGACCTCCTCATACTCCACTACACTTCTCGAGTGCGGATGACGGAGGGATTGAGGTAAACAATCTAAGGGGGTACAAACGGGCGCCAACTGCCTTACACACTCTTCGAAGGCACGTAGGCTCTTTTTCTCGTGTTAAAAGTCAAAGTCTTCCTGATAATGCAGTGCCGTTACCAACATTAAGTTGGAAAACAGTTTTTAATCTATATTTAAATGAATCCCTATTTCCCTTGACGGCTATACGCGTGAACGGCTGGACTGATTTCGCTAATTATTTTTTTGTTGTGTTTATTATTGTGAGGAGAAGAAGAATATGAATGAAAAAATTAAGAAAAATGCGCGGAAAATTATAGATCTAACAATACTTAACAAGCATATTAAATTTTCTAATGATTTTTTAATGTATCCTTAGCGCTTTTGACACTATAAACTTTTTATAAACTTTACTTAATGTAACATAACACTGCCAGAATGTGTGCTGCAAATATGGTCAAAGATGATGTTAATAAACTTAATGTCTTAGTGCAAAAGACAGGACAACGTCTTTCGGATCCGCTTGTACAATACACTATAAAGTAATATGATGGAACACGTTAGTATTATATAAAATCCACTAAAGCAGCTTATACCGTACCTAACGACCGCTGGCTGACATGTTGTAATCCTCCTTTATCGCAATGCTCCAGCCGAGAATATGGAATTATTTGTGGATTAAATTATAAGAACACTTTTGCATAATAACGTTGTATATTGGAGAGTTGGAGACTGGTATTAAATGCGAATGAAAATACTTTTACTTATTAAACCTGGGTATTGAAGGATTAAAGCAGAGATCAGTTTATAGTACAAATAGTTCACGTTTTTAAAGGAAAATAGGACGAGCGTATTTAATAGGATTTTTAAGGCAAATAAAGGTCTATGCAATGCAAATGAAGCGGCTTTAAAGTATTTTATTAATTAAGTAAGTATCTTGGCCTTATTGGAGCGGCCTAGAATACTGACCCCAGACCTCATCGGCCTGTAAGAGGCGAAAGCTAATAACATAGCACTTCAATTGTACGGTAGGGTGCACCACGAATAGAGGAGGTTGGCTTCAACTCGATACTAAAAGTCCCTTATTGGCCAAAACATTTTCTACTATACACTATATACTGAAACAAACGAAGTATTATCAAAATAAATCAAAGAACTAGTTATAATTTTCATGCCAACTATTTGTGTATAATTATAACAAAGACTTCGATCAACAAACCGAGTACCGAAAGTACTTGTACAATTCAATCTGATCGTTACATTGATTTTCGGACATTATTTTTACATCTTTTGAATCCATATTGCCGCATTGTGATACGTCTTAAAATTGCATGTTTCGAGCGAACCAAATAAAATAAAATCTCACGTTTTACACGCGCTGTAATTTTTGTAGACGGTTTATGTGCGCGGACCCGACATCTAGTTAGTATTGTTGATCGAAGGCCAAAGACAGTGAAGAAAAATGGAGTCGCATATGACTAACTTAAAATAAACAACGAAGTATTTTGCTGCACAGTACAATAGATGAAACAAAGCGGCGGCCTCGAGCCTAGCCAAATGTTCTTGGCATCCTTTATGTTTTAAAAAGATTACAACGCGAACAATTTTATTTATCGCGCTATGATTGTACCAACCTTTAAAGTAGTGATATAATACTAACTTAACTACGGATATAGTACCGATATTTGTCGTCACTCTATTAATGGCACAGTACTGAGCACAGGTCTCTAGGTACCCGAGGAGGCCTAGAGCGTAATCCACCACGCTGCTCCAATGCGGATTGGTGAAGGGGTTAGTGGCCGAGCAACGTGTCGGGAATATTTATGCCACCGGAAGTCTTCCAATAATAATAATATGACTTATCGACTGCTCTTTAAGGATAAAATCTGGGACCGACGGCTTTACGTGCACTCGGAAGCACGGAAGCGCCCAAGAAATTTTGCCACTAGCGGCCACCCATCCAACTACCAACCGCGCCCGCTGCTGCTAATGACGATCACTTAAGATCGACGCAAGTAGCCGAACTACGGGTGCTTCGAATACTAATATAATATCAAATATTACACAACAAATAACAGTTAAGCCGGCTTCCAAAAACTATTAATTGGGTTTTGGGTTAAATCACTTTTGATTCGTTGAAAAACTACAAAATCGAAAGTCATGATTATTTAACTTTTGGGTATCCTATATTTGTAGAGTTTAAAATTATTTTATAATTCCATAACAGAATCATAATTATAATTATGTTATGGAATTATAATTATATTGTGTATATTTTGTTTCTTTTATTAATTTTCAATTACCGTGATATTTAATCACCATGTTGGTATCTTCGCAACTGCAACATCGAGCATAGATTTGATTACACGCATACTTTAAGCCATAATGTTGTTGGAGAATCATGTTGAAATAAACGTTGCTTCTTCGTTCCTTCTAAATCCATAATGGTGGTTCCTATTGACGTAAATTTCTTGCCTGCATTTTTTTTGGTGGCTTGAGAGATTCCTTCTTGACGTCGCATCGACGAAACCTTTGGTGAAATGTTCGACGGTTTCCTACCATTATTGTAATCTTATAATTTGAATTAAAAATATAATCATGGGTTTGGCTGCTCGTTTGTCGGTTATTTATATAAAAAGAAAGTTTTATATGACGGAGTCTAATAATCCTTTTTGTCGGTTAATTATAAAAAAACTTAAAGTCATGGAGACGAATACTTAGCGTTTAACCATTCACTGCACATTACGTAAATTATTTATTCCTAACCCATGGATATAACTAAAAATATGGTACTCATTTTACATGAAATTGTGCGACATTGCTCGAGGGCTAGGTGCTGAATCTTTGATAGGCTATCAGAAAAAGGTCGCGTAAAGGTTCGTACATATTGAAGCTTCATTGATTAGGACAATTACGTCGTCTTTTAGGCTATTGCTTGCTCATTCATATCAGTTGTTACAGAGCAATGTAATAATTATTAATCGTGGTAGAAAAATAAATCGCATTTAATTTGGAACTGGCCTATAGGCCAGAACTTACTTTTATTAAAGTACGTCCATAAAACATCAAAAAGTCGCGCTTTAATCTCCATTATACTACTGTATATATATTGTGGCATTAAATAATTTATGGAACCCGGTGAATATTAAGATGAATATCACAAAAACCTGCAATTTCAGCATTATACTGTTAGTGCATACCTTAGTTTTTAAATAAGAAAAATGTATATCCCAAAATCAACGTAATGTATTGATTTTAGTAGATATAATTAACACATATTTATAGTTTTTAAGCAATTAGTTATTTAATATTACTGAAACTATTTTTGTAACTGATCTGCTATCGCCTTTACTAGGGTTAGGCGTCACGCACAGCAAAAAATTATATTGAGACATTTGCCGTGTTTGGAGAGCTTGGGTCAGAAAGCGTACTACTATTTTTCCTTTCCATAAGAAAAACTACAAATCGACCACAAAATTTTCATATATTCTACAATTTGTACATACATAAAGCATTCCTTTTACTTTCGTATCCTTTTCAAGTACTAACTTGTCAAAATAAATCGTAAGAATCCTACGCACAGAATGTAGGGATAATAAGTATTTGTGACTACTTAATTTAATAAGGATATTGAAGTAGGTAAAATATATTTTCATGACAAACGTACAAGGGTGGAAGGGTGGAAAAAGGATGAAACCCGATGATACAAAATTGTGTAAAGTTGTGACCTAAATTAAAAATCTAAGGAAGGGGCACGTCTAATAGTGGTAGGTAAGGAATTCCACAATCTGATGACGCAGACGGAAAACGAGTTTTGATAAAAACTAGACGAATGGATAGAAGTACTTAAAGTTAAAGTGAAGCAGGATTGAACACAAAATTCATGATTGGAAAATCAGAACGGGTCTCTTAAATAAATTGGAATTGGTGACTCGAAAAGGACGTAATTTTTCAATAGAAAACTAATAAAAAGCGTCGTCAATGCAGTACGGAGTTCTCAAACATGAGTGTGTTTTATTTAGCTTAATCTTTCATCAAGGACCAACTTCTAAGGAAACTGAACAAAATAATTAATTACAAACAAAATGACTTGGTGATAGAACTTAAACCACCAAATATGATAATGGTATTCTACGTGCTTAATATCGAACTAAATTATCTTAAGACCTTTAAGGCTTATTCCATATAAAGGCGGAGATATGCTGAAATTAATGTCGTAGTTCACTTGAAAAGTTATGCCTTTGAACATTACGAGTTGAAATAAAAAATGTTAGGTCATTTGCCATTACTATCTCTTCCATTGATCGTCTAAGTACTCCCCGGAGACTAGTTGGAAGGCTCAAAGATATCAGACT
Organism: Ochlodes sylvanus; assembly: GCA_905404295.2. Lineage (NCBI taxonomy): Eukaryota > Metazoa > Arthropoda > Insecta > Lepidoptera > Hesperiidae > Ochlodes > Ochlodes sylvanus. Next base: position 3,033,997 of record FR990125.1, on the reverse strand, counting down.
TCTAAAATGTATAAAAAGACTCGCGTTTGTTTGCAACAATAATTTAGCATACACCGGCCAGTGTACGGTTTTTAAGTTAAAAATTTCACAGCCTGAATTATTTAGTTTTATTTTGAATGTAGTTTTATTTCTTTTCTCATACCATTGTTTGTTTGTAAAAGTTCTTTATTTTTTTCCTCATAAACTCGTCACGTTGTCTCAGTTTTCAAGATGTTCGCGGACATTAACCGACATGAAGATTCGTGTAACTGACTTTTAAAAGCTTGGTCTTTGTGGAAAGTTGGTAAGCGGGGAACACAAAGAAAGTTAACTGAGAGTATTATGCAAAACCATACTGGAAATATTTGAATAAAGCGGTGGGGTTTCGGCGGGGAGGGCTCTACTTCTGAGATTTTTTAATATGACTGCATTTTCAGAGAGATAAAATATATATAACTTATGATAATATAAATATATAATATGACCTCACAATAAACCTTTTTGGGGCCTGTATTTTTTTCGTATTCGCGTATTTTTGTATGTGAATGTGTTTAAAATGACTATGATATATTTAGAGGATGCATCCGTATAAAAATATTCAATATAAATCCATCTGCTAATCTTGAATACAATCATTCTGCTAATGTTTTAATTATTATATATTTATTTATTTTATTATTTATTCAATATACCTAAATGTACTAAGTATCTATACTATGTTTATGACTACTCTAAGGGTTCGTGGGTTGCACCTATATTTGTATTTGTGATGATTAAACCTTTTCATGCATTATTGTTTTTGGTAAGCAATATTTAGTAAGTACTTAAACGTTGGAGAATTACCTTATGCTATATGAAGTGAAATATATAAAATGTGACACAACTACTACATAAAAAATGGATAACAAATTCATGTTATCAGATAGTAGATTTAAGAAAGATATTTAATATTATGTAGAAAGTTTCTATACGACTTATGTACCAAGATACCGCGGGTATCCCAAATAGTCGTTTTTATTGAGTCCCGCGGGAATCCTACAAAGACCTCAGACCTCCTTTTCATTCTTGCTCTTTGACTCTCAATTTTGTTTCCTCTATATTCAGTGGAAATGAAAAGCCTACTCTTTTTATGAAATTGCTTGAATAGTTCTTGCATATCCTTTCCTAATAAGAAAGTTATCATCGTTTATTACGAGTATTTGTACGTTATAACTAGGAATGGGTAGTCCAAGATAGGTATTTAGAACGCACGTAAGTACACTATAAAATCCGGAAATCGGAGAGAGATCTATCTCAGTACCTACATATTGTTAAAATAGAATAAAAATTCAAAAACTATGATAATAAATATTATTTCAATCAGTTCATAAATGAAAAAATGATGTCAGTTTAAAGAATCACGTCTTACTTCGAGCGTGGGTACTAAGGAAAAGGTCTCCCGAAACTTAGCGAGTACTAGATTTCTGGTAATAAATATGATTGTGTATATTGTCAAATAATCTGTGAGATATTTGTCGGCCTCGAACATTGAACCTGGGATTCAACTTTCACTGTCACTTAGGATGACATCTATAAAGCGTACTTAGACTTAGCTCCGACTTTCCTTCCACTTAAGACAATAACGGTATTTATAGAGCGATCTTTGACTTGGCTGCATACGAGCTGAGCAAAGTCTAAGTTCATGAAATAGACGATTTACCAAAAACTTTGGCTTTTCCGAACAGTCTTTGCTAAGCAAAGTTTTTCGTAAGTAAAGTGTGAGCTAAGACTTGGCTTGGAATTTTGTAAAACTATCGTTGGGTTAAACTTTACTGAACTGAGACCAGAGTTTTACAAAATTCCACATATATGTATGTACTGCACTTAAATTGCTTGATATTTTACTTTCTTTTTTCGTTCGTGTGCCCTACGGAATTATTCCGTTTCGGCAAACTTTCTCGACATTCTGTTTATTGACGGAACAATTTATTGTACAAGCTGTTTATTGGCGTAGATAAAATGGTAAACTTATGTAAACTTTTGTTTTAAAGGTTCGGGAAGGGTGGTTTGAATATTGACAGGGCAGGGCTCGAACCCGGGCTCGAGTAAGAGAAAACTAATGATAAATCCATTCAGCGTTGCAGATAACGTATTCGTTTTCAGAACATAAAAATACATTTTAAGCGTACTTCGTTAAGTACACTTAACGTTCCAACTTGTGATTGAACTTTACATAATTCTTCGTTTGAAATCCCCGTATATTTTCGAGTTATCTACTTACTCACAAAGTTCAAAAGAATAAAACAATATATGCGAGACGTGTTTCAAATACGAATAACACTCGATTATGTTGAGTCAGATAAAGTTTTGAAGGGGAAAATGTTAAGAGATTTTACCAACGTTAGACCCTGGTTTTACAGCACCTGTACATGATATAGGTTAGATTGAGGAAGAATTTACCAAAGCAATCCAGGAGTTACTAGTCTATTCATAATAATTATAATGATTGCATATAAATAGCTCATAAACTTTACAAAATTCAATAGAAATAACTTTAACAAACTTTAACAAACTTCAACAATAACTTTAACAAACTTTAACAATAACTTTAACAGAACAAAAAACCGACTTCTACATCGATGAGTAAAAAAATGAGAACATTATCAACATAGTCACAGAACAAAGACACAAATTAAATACGCAATAAGGATATAACTCAAAAAGGAATGATCAAATCTTGTTCAAATTTATATGAGACCACATGACAAGCACCAGGTTTTGAATATAAAAAGAATCATCAAAATCAGTACCCATTAAAAAGTTATACACGAATTAACATACACACATAATTACATAACACACTTAAAAAATCAGATGAATTAATATCCTCCTATTTTTTGAAGTCGATTAAAAATACTGGAATAATAGGATAACTATTTATTGATCCACTTAACTATCAAGTAAATGGCAGACACCCGGACAATTAAGGTCGGTACACTTTTTTTATAGATTTCTGGAATTATCCCAGAACTCCTGAAATGAATACGTGTTGCTGAGGCCACTATCACAACAAATCTATAGATACAATAAAAAATTATTTAACTATGTTTGGTTAGGTGAGTATAAAATATTTTTAATATTTCAATGAAACAATAATATGTTAAGGACACCAATCCGCACTGGAACAGCGTAGTTGAGTATAGTCTAGGCCTCCTTGGTTACGAGGAGAGACCCGTCTCCTGTAGTGGACCATCAATGGATTGACTGACCTTAATCGACCTTCGCTCACTTGAATTTTGAATAACAATATCGAAAGGACAAAAAGCATGGTTAATCATAAAACGCTAGGCTACCATTTTAAATTACTTATTTTAGATGTTAGAATTGGAATTAATTGGAAAAATTGTCGTTACTGGACACAATGACTTTTTACAGAGCCAAATTTTTACCACTTCAAAAATAAAATTCGAACTGCAATTCGGTATGGCAATAAAAACAATTTTCAAAACTCGACGTGGAACGCTCCCAGGGGTAATACGGGATACGGCGGGCGAAGTTAGTTCGTGAACTGGTGCGATGCCACCTGGAGACTAATTTATGTGACGTAACATTACCTGTATTTTAGGGTTGCGCACATCCGATGGGACGAAGGAGCCCTTATAAGGTATCGCAGGGTTACACATTTTTGGATATGCCTAATAGCTAAAATAGTATTTATTTTATATAATATTATTTTAAGATTGTTTTTTTTTGTTTTAAAATTATTGTAAGAGTTTGTGTTTAAGACGAAATAAGTTATATCTCTCCTTCTTTATTTATTTCTCTCTATAAATAAAAATAGAATCAATAAAAGAAGTTGGCCAAACATTTTTTTATGCTACACAATCATAGCCCCTCTCTAGGATTCCCTGTGCCGTGGGTGCCATGGGCAAACACAAAACAAGAACACACACACACCCAGCGAGAACAGAAATTTAATTAAACATTTAAAGTCATTATTAAAATGCCTGCTTCGCCCATTTAAATAATTCGATTGATTTCGATGAAATTGCGCCATAAAATTACAAATCATATCATGCGATTAACTAAAAAATTATTATTTTTTAACCTGCCTTATTAACCTGTCATATATGTTTGTATTTACTGCTCACGCAGTAAGCGTCACACAGTGAAATGTCACACAGTAAATGGTCACACAGTCAAAAGTGTCATGGTATCCTAAACATTTCATTGCATCCATTCGTCCATTCGTAGGCCTCTCCTCCATAGCTCTTTAATGTTCATATTACGTGGGTTGCGTACACGATTTCACCTTTATGGTAATACATACATAATTATGTACATAGTTAGCGTCATCGACCCAGAATTATTTGCATAACTATTACGATCACAACGCGTTCGGTGATACAAGGGATTTACAAAGCATCGAACTAACGTATTCGTTACATTGTGGATATCACAGTACATTACATTTCTTACCAACATAATAATTATGAAAAAGCACGCTTCTGAACACTATAGATATTGTACGGTGTAACCAAAAAACTATTTTTTCTCCATTCTTCTACTTTATCTTACTAGTTGACCCGGTGTCCCGAATAGCAGAATAGGTATTAAAAAAATAAAAAAATAAAGAATCGACTGTTAGGCGGTACAAAGTTCGCCGGGTCAGCTAGTATAAGTTAAGTATATATAAAAATCAATTGCTGTTCGTTTGTCTCGCTAAAACTCGAGCACGGAATATTAAAAGGAAAGGTTTAAAAGGGGAGTAAATATGAAAATTCTGTTTTTTTTTATTTATTGATTCATATGTGGTACGAAGTTTGCCGGGTCAGCTAGTGTATTATAAAATAAACTTACTTTTCGATTGGGCGCATTCCAAACAAACTCAGTTACCATAGAAACTACTTTTACTACGTGGCATCTTAATAACAACTTAATAGGCATGCGTAAAAAATCAATCTCTCCCTTTCCCACTTGATAAAATTTAATGTTTCCATTTCATGAATGTTTTTTAATATCCAATGCCTCATGCTGCCTTAGTACTGAAATAGTAGTTTCAATCTTTGTGATTGTCGTAGGAATGGCGCTACAAAATGGCGACGGATCCCCAATCAATTTTCATTTTGCAAAGATGGTTTTAACTTTTTACATAACTATTTTAAGTAATTACTTAGCACAAACCATAAATATTGCGATATTTGTTATATAATTATGGACCAAGTGATTAACAGGGCATTGTGAAAAATGCCCGTGCAGTTTGAGAAATACCCAACAAATGAGACACCAATGTGAATAATATGATTATAATTATTGAATTAAATAAATTGTCCGGGCATTATTTATAATGTTTATCACTATACCTATATGGGGCGGAGTGATTGGGGCACTTTAATGTCTTTTGAACACCCAGACGAAGCCCAAGACCAAACAATTAAAGGAGTGCGCACAGTACAACGACTCCACGACCGACAGACGCCAACGCGACTAAAACCTTGACAAAGCTAACATTCAATTATGAGCCTTATATCTTTGAAGGTAAGGTTGAATTTCGAACTTATACTTAAAAGCCCTGTACGGCTCGCCCTACACCCATAGCCGTTCCGTTTCGAGACCAACGCGTCGACGTTGCGTTGACGACTCACCGTAGACGAGTAGTCCACGCGTCGACCGACACAATGACGTAATGTACCTAGAACGGAACGTCGGAATTGAAACGGAGTGGAGACGGAGTCGAGTTGACGTCGATGAAGCGTTGATCGCGGAACAGAACGTCGGAGTTGAAACGGAGTGGAGGCGGAGTGGAGTTGACGTCGAGTTGGTGTAATGTGCGCACTCCTTAAACCGGTGTGATTGTAATCGTATAAAGATATCAAGGCTGAATATAATAAAATGATTCTTTTTTACCTTTACATAATCAATCATTTATTTTATTCCACACCATACGGAATTTTGCAGCACTACCGCTTAACTTAATAATTTTGCTAAAAAAAACGGTAAACAAAAATGCTACAAATATTATTATAATTCCAAATACCATTATTACGTTTCACCGACATCTATTGAAACACGCCGTAAGTAGGTAAGATATGAGCTATGAGCCGGCTACACCGAAACTCACCCTTCAGAAATTGCATTTGTTTTCCACTAGATGTCGTTGAAAATATATATTTGTATCTCGCTTAAAATAGTTTTAAAACAAGACACGGTCTATGCATACGTTATTTTGCTTAAAATTATGGCAAAAATAAAAAAATCTACGTTAATAATATTTTTTTTACACGATGCTAAGGTAATCCTTGACAACAATCCCACCTGATGATAAGTAGCGATGATGTCCAAAATCTTCTTTTTCATCCTCTTTTTCACAGTTCGTAGCGGTTTTTTTACGTGGTGACATTATTGATTTTTCAAAATTCATTCCTACTCTAATGGATCACCTTTTTCTTAAAACATCTAGATTGGTACCTACCACCATCGCTACCACCCTCACCGCGAAATAACCTGGTGTTCCAGTTGGGAGATTGAGAGTCCGTGGTTTCTTTCTTTTTTCTTTTGCTTCAAACGCATCGGTGAAATGGTGCTACTGATGTCAATAGACGACGGTGGCAACTTAGGTCATTACGTTCGAAAAACTTATAATACTTCTCTTCAAAAAGCGCCAAACAGTCCAGTTTCGTTGATGTTATGAAACTTCAGCGGATTTACTAGGATATCATAATGCAATAGAATATTTTTCAACCAAATGAGAGAACCTAAATCGAAAGAGAGACAACAAATAGACCGGGAGGAGCTAAATCAGAGGAACAGAGAGGGCTGAGTACAGAGCATGCGCAGTGTATGTTGCTTACGTCACTGCTAGTAGGGTGAATGGTCTTAATAATAAAATTGTGAGCTATGTTAAAAAATATTGCAGCTGACATGGACACCATACCAATAGTTACGTGTTACGTAGCTCGTCACCACTAGGATTTTGATTTTCCTAGAAGAGTGTGACGAAACAAAAATATTTGTCTTAAAAATATGGCTATCGTTCCTTTTGAGATATTATGTACTTAGTGCATAGTTCTTAATGTTTCGTTCACACTATTTATTTTATAAATCCTCTTTGTAGCTGGTCGCTGTCTATACATAGACGATATTATAAAATATGAGAAAAAACTTATAGGGGGACTCGCAATTGGCCGGTTTTATTTATATAATAATCGCTATTCAGCTGTTAGTATAAATAAATGATGAAATCACTACTTTATCGGAATTAAAATACAAAGTCAACATAGTAATTGTAAATATACGAAGTCAACATAGTATTGTCAATTAAATTGTGTGTCAGTATAGCTAGCAATGTGCAATCATCTTTAACGATGACGTTATCAAACATCCATGACGTTATGCAATTGTAGCTAGTGTACTAGGGAATCATAACTAATAGAGGTAAGATTAGGTATAAAGCGCATGCGCGAGTTCTGACCTGGTATGTGCGCAGAAAGAAATATAAAAAAATAATCTGCACCAAACCAATCGGTATTAAATTTAAATTAACATTCATAATATTCTTTCCGTCGGTATCTCAGCGACATCTACGATACTTTTAAATGAATGTGAACAAAATAATTCAAACGAAAATAAATAAACAACAGCAATGAAGATTGTACATGTGCGTTTACGAGTGCTTTCATCTACAGAAACCGGGAATTCACGCAAAGGCAGAGAACACATTATAGGAACTCTTCGTAGCCCTTCACAAAACTTTGACTATAAGTATACATTTCCATAACCTCTTCAAATGATTTGTTTTATGGTATGTGTGATTAAATAAAACACGCAGCATACTTTTATTGTGCAGTTTGGCATAGAACCTAGATGCGGCCCGAGCGAAGTGTTTATTGACTATTTACCGGTTCACCATTTTGCACCGGTGAAAATTTAAAAACTGTTTGGTGGATATTGCGTTCTGAAGATCCTTACTAATATATTAATACAACAAACAACTCTGATATTACTATTAATACTACTGCAATCAAGAAGTGATCAATAAAAAAGTCAGATCAAATTAGGTTTTAAATCATTAAAACCGCTCCGTAGATACGACGCGTGCTACGCGTCTACGAAGTACGTAGCACTGGTTCATCAGTAGGACAAGATCAGGATAGCTTTTATACGGTTAACTTGCTTAATATTAATCTTGTTTTGATAGGACTGATATAGCACGTATGAATTCTTACACGATGTCCTTGTGTTATATAATAAGAAATGAAAACTTCACACATTTGAAAGTATTATTTTCGGATCTATAAATTATCCGAGGTTTCACTCAAGCCAAAATATCTTTAAAATTATTCCAAGGCAACGAACGAGTATTTCCGGGATTAAATCTATCCTATATTCTTTCTAAGGGTCTCAAACTACCTTCATGCTAAATTTAATCCAAATCCAAAGCGGATTAAGCGTGACAATGTAGCAGACAGACAGACAGAGTTAATTTTGCAATATTGGTATGGATGGACTAAACTTAGTGGTAGATAAATTCATTACAAAATTTACACTCAAATGTAACTGAATAGTCGGAAGTAAACAAGACACACGAAAAGTAATCCCCATTACTATGGTAAGCACAACTCAACCAGGTAAATTGGGACCCTTTTAACCCTGGGAAAACAAAAAAATTGGTAATCAAGGTTTTCACTTAAAAAATATTTATTGGTTTCAATTTTGCTCAAAAAGAATTTTTTTTTTCGTGGACCTCGTTTCGTAGAGTTGGAGGGTCGTAGAGGGTGAACGTACAATTTACTAGGCAACCATGAAGGGTAAGATCCAGATGATAATAAATTTTAATACAAGAGTTTCGCGTGTACATAAAAATAATAATATAATAATAATTATATTGTTTAAAAATGCGAGTTAAATAATTGTTGATAAATAATTAAATAAATTATAAAAAGGATTCATTTCTCTTCAAAAATATTGTCAGAAAACTATGGTGTAGCATCTGAGCGCGCATGAGTATTTTTATACTAGCTTTCTCGACAGAAGTTATTCTGGTGTTGCACTATCAGGATACACAAACATTAATGTAGTGATTGCGTTTAGTCAATTTTAATTTGCCTAATTAAACTCTTCTTACATGAGTTAAATTATAACATTTGAAAGGAAAAAATAATTAAGTACTTGTGTAACATATGGTCAGTAACAGTAAAATATGGTCATGAATGTAATATTTTTTTCTTCGCCATAAGTAAAATAAAATTCAAAATGGTTCCAATCATACAATAATTTTATTTTTAGACAATTGTGCAAGTAAAAAAATATCAGATTATGACTATGAGTGTGTATGTGCACTATAAACTATGACGTTAAAGGTGGCGGAAGCATGTTGCGAAACTACAATGTACAACTAAAATGTACTAATACAGGTAATATAAACAGATTCAGATGTGGGAAAAACTTTAAAGAGAAAAGAGCTTCGCACTAAAAGTTTTTCGCTTGCCTATTGCATTTATATTATGTAGGTGGAGCTACAGGATTTAGTTAGATAGGTCAAGAGTGTAGAGTGGCAGGTCGAGAGCAAGATGAGAGTTGTTATTGTAGAACAAAAGCCAGCTAGGGTGGAGAGTATTTAAAAACTTGCAAATTTTTATTTAGTATGTGTAATACGATTTTTATCTATCGTAGTTTAATTTTTAAAAGTTACTGAAATGAAATTTATTCGAAGTTGGTTTTTTACAAACACTTTTCGAAAGTCAATCTACGCCATCGCTTCGACAAATCCCTACCGTGAGTAGTCTTGGAAGAAGAAGCGGCAAGAAACTTCCAAGAAGCTTTTTTTTGCTACTCACATTACAGATAGCACTTACTACTACTTACTAGTTAGAATATCAAACTCATGTCCAAGCATTTTTATCTTTAAAATAATCATCAAGTTTGTAATAACCTTTCGTCATAAGAATGCCTTTGACATGATTTTTAAATTTACAGTATGGCATTTCCGTCAATTCGAACGGAATTTTATTATAGATTTTAATACAACTACCCATGAACGAGCCTCCAGTTTTACAAAGTCTGAAGTTTGGTACAGTCAGTTTAGCCTTGTTCCTAGTATTAATGACGTGAACATCACTCTTCTTAAGGAAACTGTCATAGTATTTTTTAACGTACATAATATTATCAAAAATAAATTGTGAGACTACAGTTAATATATTTATTTCCTTAAATAAATTTCTTAGCGAATCCCTTGGCCTGAGGTTGTAAATGGCACGTACTGCTCTTTTCTGTAAGATAAATATTGACTCTATATCTGCAGCAGAGCCCCACAACAACAGACCATAGGACATTATACTATGAAAGTAGCTAAAATAGACTAATCTTGCTGTTTCTACATCAGTCAAGAGCCTTACTTTCTTAACAGCGTACGCAGCCGAACTACCATTTCTATATACAATTTTACGTACTTACTTACTTTCTTAATACATAAATAAAAATTAGTTACTGCCCTTGCTTCGCTTCTGAAAATGTATGACTTAATGCCTACACTCAAATATTCATACGAAATTTTTAAATTAACAATAATATCTATTTTATTTGTGAACTAATTGAAATAAAACAAACACTATGTAAAAAACAAGTTAACTTAAATATATGAGTGAAAACCGCATCCAAATTTGTCAAGCGTTTCCTAATATTAGAAGGAAAGCACAAGGAAATTGTAAAATATAAATTGTAAATTTTGTTAAAATTTTTATTCACTAACTACTAAGTAATTTTTATTTTATTAATTAACCATAAATGCGACTATTAGGAGTTTAGAGGCCTACGTACATGTGTTTCAGCAGTAGATATACAAACGCTGTAATATGGATGCGACAATCAAAATTGATCCTTAAAGTAGTTAAAATTTATCTTAATTCCATTTTATTAAGTACGTATAATTATGTAATCTTAACAAAAACTTGATTGTGATCGTGTTTCAAAGATCAATGCCTACTATTTACATATTATTTTTAAGTGAAGTAAATGAATGCAGTCAGCATTTTCGAAGCGATATTTTTTTTCCACCATGACCGGTTTTACCCGGAAAATCGTAGTGGAACTACTAGAGCATCATAAATAACGAGGGGTCATACGGTAAGACGAAGAAAGCATCATCGGAGTGAAAATATGTGTTAAAAAGGGAAGCAAATTTCACGCATGCGTATTTTGAACTGACCGGTTATGGTTGTGTGTAACGAAATGTAATCTGCAAACTCCAAATACGACAACTCCAAGAATGACGTAAAACAGACGACGTGTTCTACGTCGTTCTTCTACATTATTTGGAGTTCTTATCGGTGCATTAATTTCACGGTTAATAAATGATGTTATTATGAATCCAAATGGTTATGGTTAATCGTACCTAATGAAAATTTTGCCAATTAAAGCTCTTGTAAATTGTATAATAGATTTTATTATGATACGGGTACTCAAAGATCAGGGATCGTGGTCACGGTTGAACTGAGGTGAGTTTAGCCGTGACCATCATCCATGCAACTGGGTCGAAATATAAAACGGCGTACAAAATTCATTATCGTGAGTACCAGTATCATAATAAAATGTGTAAATAAATGTGTAGTGATGTCGTAAAAGGAATGAATCGTCCCAATGAAACTGTCATTGGGAGAATAAAATAAGAATAAGTTTTACTAAAGTCAAAAATGTGTTTCAATACATTGCACAAAGGTTCATAAAATAAAATGTCAAAATCACCGTTCATATTTAAGTTTTTGGCTACCACGAGTAAAATGCGTGTTCCAATGAGTCTATAAAGAAAATATAGACATTAAATCTAATTGCAAAATATGGTATTAACATAATTATAATTAAGATTTCGACTTTTATCAGGGGTCTTCTTCTTTCATCTTTTTGATACATTCTTTTCATGGAAATGTGTGATGTTCATGGATGACGCAATAACACGTCAGAACACGAGATGAAAATGCTGGTACCAAGGCGGCATGAACTGTAAGCATGCGCTACGAAATTTTCACATGGTCGTGCCTTATCTGTCGTAAACCGTAGACATTCCACATACTATTCGAGTTTGTTTCACATTAAAAAAAATATAATTATTAAAAATAAATAAATAAATACTGTTAGATTCGATTATTCGACGTTGCAAATTGTTAAAAAATGTAAGATTGTAAAAATTAGTTTTAAATGACTACTTAAAACAGTATAGTAGTTCCAATAGTAATTTTAAATTAATCTTGTAATAAGTGTATTTGGTTTGGAAAATTAATTCTATAAATATTTATTGGAACTTTATATATTATTTTTAAATGTTTTTGACTTTAAAGATACATATTTACTGATTGTAGTTTTTAATAATTAACTGGCAGGCATAACTGCGTAGTAATTATGAGTGTGATCTACTTCGTAACTTATCCTACTACGAGAGCGCCATAAATAAACGTTAAACTAATAAATAAATAATTTAATATTATTAGGTGGTGTAGGCAAGGGTGAAAAGGTGAGGGTAAAGATGAAGGTAGTTCACGAGAGTGGTGAACTTTGGAATAAAAACTACAACTTTATACTCGTGTAAATATAAAAAAATTACAATGCTCCATCAAGAAACTTGAATTTTTATAATTCGCGACATTTTTTATTCCTTGATAAATTAATCGTTCATCTTTACTAGATCAGCTCGGTAACGTTGGAATCTTACGTTCCCATCAATTACAAGGAGACTCCAGAACACTTTATGGAGACTTTCTTAATTTATATTGAATCCAGTCATAGGCAACAATAACAAAAATAGTTCTACAATCCACATATACAGATATATGGCGTCAGTGACTTGGCTTTTAATACAATTATGGTCTACGTTTAATTACGTATTTAACTATGTAAAAGGTAACTAACTCTAAGATCTAATAATACAATTTACGAGTAATTACACCGAATTCATTTTGACGTTACATTAATAACACTGTGCTTATTAACTAAGAACGCCTTGCAAGGTTTTAATCTTCTCATTTATGATGCTCTGGTAGTCGATTAAAGGTTCCAAGTATGGCTGACTCGACATTTTAGCAGCGCCACCACTTATATTATGTGCACTTCCTGTAAGACACATATTTCTACACATTACGCATGCGCTAACTCATTGAGATTTAACTAATGCTCTTCTCGTACTCTCTAAACGTTCGGAACCTGTCGAATCGCCACGCACCCTTGTTTAGCACCCCAACTCACGACTACGCATGCGCCCTCTCTTTCTATGTATTATAATGTTCGCCACCCTCACCTTTAAATTCCACTTGTTGAGTGTCCTAGTAATACTTATGGTTTCCCGGTATATGACCTCTTGGTTCATAACATTCTTCAGTCGACATTTTTTTACTTAAAAAATTAAATTACCATTGTTGTAATCGAAGCAGGCTTGTGTTAAAAAATTAACTGGTAGAAATCATCTGTTGTTTATGTATAATTATAAAGAAATATAATACAAAATAATTTAGATATGTGAGAAAGTTTAAAAAAATCAAAATGTGTGCAATTCACACGTGCTAAGTGAAACTTCATAACAATGAATACTGTCAGACCAAATATTGATGTTTTGCTTTGCTTACGGCAGCCGCCATTTTGCCGATGCTTAATTCGCGTCATTTCCGTTCCAACGAATTCCAAATCACAACGATACAAAAGAAGTATTCACTTCAAAATCTTATGCTGGACACTACCATCACAAAATATAGAGTAATTAATAAATTCTGTGGTACCATTATCTATTCTAGTATGTGTTCTGCTAAGCTGAAAAATGCCAAAAATATCATAAATGAGTCAACCCTGCTTTAAACTTCTTTCAAATACTATGACAACTTTATACAAATGTTATAAAAGTGTGCTTTGCCGATAAGTCTAGTTGCATAATTACGAGCATATGATATTTTTGTTGTTTGATTTGCAATATATTTCAATAAATACATGATTACTACTCGTCCATTGAAAATAGAAAGATAATAATATAATGTGCAAGCGCCATCTACGAGTAATTAAATAATTTAAAGAATGATATGGCGCACCTAGAACTAGAAATACCGTTGTAGTACCGAATATTTTCATGAGATGGCGCTGTATTGTCATAAGATTTCCGTTTCAGTTGCATTGTTACTGGGCATGGGGTACGGGCAATGCAGACCTTTCAGAACATCGTAGGTGTGCAAAAATGCAAAGTTATATACGATGATTTCCTTCACCAAACTACATGATAATTAAATTCTAATAATAAAGTTAGAGGTGCGTGGAAGGGTTCGAACCCGGGCCCCCGGTCCAGGAGTTCAACCGTTCAACCACTCGGCAATCACTGCTCAGTTAAAAACTTTACGATAATTCGTATAGTTATTATTATTAATAAGTACATAGGTTCTGCTTATTTCCTAAAGAAATCTCTTGCAGGCAGATCTAGGAATGGAAACGCAATTGAAGAGATTCGATAGAGCACAATTTTTGAAAATATATAATTAAATGAAATACATAATATGATACATACATTTTGTTCTATACATACTATATAATAAACAAATACAGATATACTCTTATAAAGAACTTGTGTACTAAGTTTCATGCAACTGATTCAGGCGTTGGTAAAGTATTTTCAAACAATCACATAAAACCGTAAATTTAACTGTTTACATAAAATCCTAAAAAAATCTACTATTAATTTATGATTTTAAACTGATATCATCGCGGACACTAAAAATTTTGATGTATACGGGCACTCTTGATTTCTTACGTAGTTGTTGTATGTTATCTATAATTATGTTCTATGTGGCAAATCGCAACCCTGAAAGTGAAATCAGTTCACGGTTACGCCACAGGAAAGCTTCAGGCGCCAAGGAAAAACGTACTAGGATAGCAGAATATACAAGGGATAATATCGGGAATTGCGCAAACTCGAAGCCTCTACGAAACGTGCTACGTCCCGTAGAGGCTTCCCGTAGAGGCTTGTCGGTAAAACAGTATTCTCTTCCCCCATTTGGAATTTAAGATAGTAATGAATTTGTTCAAAATCATAAAGGTACTAGAAAATCCGTAAATATCTTAATAATCTGTCTTCGTATGATTTTATACGATATTTTATAATTAAAAACATTAAATAGTCTACGATTTAATATATATTTACTCCATATCGATATAAAAAAGACAATGACTAAAGTAAAAAAGTATATTATAAATTTAAATAAATGTAACTAGGTCCCTGCGATGCAGTACCTAGGCTGCTGGCAGCATTTCCAGTATGTAGCAATGCATGCAATGCTACATACAATGCAATGAGCATGCAATGCACTGAGCAAGAAAATTGCCAGCGCTAGGAACGCACGTCTTTTAATAATGAGCATCGACCCCACGGGTAAAGTCTATTCCAAATTCTTTGAAAAAATACCCAGATCCAAGATTATCGTATTAAATGATATTTTTTTTCTGCCACTTCTGCCTAAGTACCGGCTTTGATTATAGAACCATGAATACGGGATAGAGCAAGTGTATCGACGCAGGTAATATCCCGCACTACTGACCTTCCAAGGATCGGCATACTTTTAAGTCTGTTACCATCTTTTCTATAATGATATACCATTTGGTTCCAGAATAGATGGAATATCGATCAATACTTTGAAGCGGCGTCCCGGAAAAGCCTGCGTTTTTTCATCAAGAGACCTTAGAGCCTCAAAGCATTAACTTATTTTGCGTACAACTTATAAATTACCAAATTATGTAAAAAAATACTTAAATACATTAAAATTTTCTGTGCTTTGAAGTGTAAAACATAATAATATTGCTCTTTTGTATTTAATAGGAATCACGGAAGAAATGTAGCTGAAAAAATGGCGCAACAGGTATCGTAGACACTAAAACGTAGCAAGCGCTTTGAGGCTTCGTAGTAGCGCCACCCGGTCGTAGCGCTACGAAAAATCACACCAGGCCGACATGAATTTTAAGATATCCGCCAAACATGGAAAATTGTGGTTGTGGAAAACTGGGCGGATAAGTCAAATTAATCCACAACTAGATTCTGGAAATCCCGATTAGAGCGGAAAATGTCTACTTGATACTAGGAAAGCATGAATTCATAGAAGGTAAACTATGCAGGAAAATGTTAGAAAAAGAAAGCACGAGCTTAGGGGGCGGAGCTTCGAATTTCTTACGCACGCGCAGAAAACCCCTAACTTCCCAACAAAGTTTTCTAATCTCCACACACTTTCGAAATAGTTTTATTTTAGTAAGTACTTCAAACTTATATTATTTACGAAATAATAATGACTAAGGTAATTATGAAATTAAAAATAAAATATCTCATGTACATTATTCGAAATTAAATAAATATCATGATAAAGTCCTTAAAGTTATACAAATACAGGATTGTATAAAACGCCATCTAGGGGTACGGCAAAATACTAAACTTCTGCATAAAAAATTCCATCCTGTGTATTTTTACGAAAGTTTGAAAGTATTTGTCAAATGCCAAGGATAAAAACCGACTTGATTCAATCTGATTGGAGAATAAGTACAGGAGGTTTTTTCAGAAACAGCCATCAAACGATAGAACAACGATGGTCACCACTCGTGTATATTTACAAAACCATTCTACTGATCTTAGCGGCTCAAAAATCAGGAGGACAAAACTAACACGTAAAAAACTAGCAAAACTAACACTTAACAAATAAAACTATGGCACCAAATGAAATTTATGTTTAATTTACTACAAAATACACATTTGTCATCTAACATTTACAACAATTACGTCACATAATTAAATAACAATCAACCCAAATCTCCTATAGCACGGAAATATAAAATCGCAAAGAAAAACAGATAAACGAACCATTGATGTAAGTGGATCCATCTATCTTCTACAACTAAAAACTGACAAGGTAATGGTGCCTGGTCCCTCTTTTTAAAGGTTGCTAGACTCTGTACAGTCTCAGTCAGTCAGTGTGTCATCAGTTCCATCCCGAAGGTACTCTAGGCCAACTAGAATCTACCACCAATATAGGGCTGAAGCGAGTTACCCACCAAACAACTTGTGATCTTCCAGCTTGGAAGACAGTTTTTTTACTTCTTATAAGGTAGTAGGTAGCTTGACAACAATCCCACCTGATGGTAGGTGGCGATGAAGTTTTTCTTTCTTTTGGAACGAAGTTCCTTCGCGGCTTACGGGTAGTGCGATTTAGTAGAAATCGTCACGTAACGAAATGCCGTATGCTGTGTATGGGTGTGTTTTTAATAGTGGTGTACGCCATCTACAGTATTATTTTTCATCTTGTTTCTTTCTTGGGCGGCAACGCCACAATGGTGCTTCTGGTGTTGTTGAAGTCTTTGGGCAGGATGATCGCTTACCATCAGGTGGCTCATCTGCTCGTTTGTCGCATAAAGATAAAATAAAAACTTCAGCTCCAACACTGCAACTGAAACACTTTTAAACTTTTAAACGAAAAGTTCGCACAATGGTTCCTTCATGTTTGACATTTTAAAAGTGTGTAACAAAACTCGGTGAAAGTAGTGTTTGTGCACATAAATTTCATTCAAACCAGCTTTTTAAAACAAACAAACTAACAAACTTTATAAACAACGCATATGGGGAGTACAGATTCAACGCCTCTGTGTTCTCTCTATCTAGTGTGAAGTAAGCATGTTCACAAAAGATTAAAGGACCCGTCGGATCATTTATAATAATGTAACAATGTAATGTTTGTAATAATATAACAATGCAATGTTTGTAATAATGTAACAAAACGACGATAATATCGCATAAAATTTATGTGCTAATAGTAACAGAACACTTAATGAGTTTTATGACCTTAGATTACCTTGAGATTAGTCAATATTATGACCTATGTTATCAACAGTGTTATATAAATTTACGGAATATTAAATATCTCATAATTGCAAATAGATATCTATTTCACTTGTTACCGGTGCAGTAGGATGTATCCTAAAGTGATACTGGTAGATGTGGATCAAGAAACACTTTAGGGACGGCCAGTTTAGTCGTCAAGGGTGCAACATACAACCAAATTAGCATGACTAACAACTGGACTCATTTTTCATACTTCCTAAGGACCGAATCAACGAACACTTAACCCTCTTGTTTCTTAACCCTCTATTAACTGGACAAACCATCTTATTTGGGTCTTGTACTGCGATGGTCACAGTTGTCAAGGGCGGCAGCGAAAGGGTGGTGCTGCGCGTTCGTTTATATTCTCCGAGTTAAACAGAGTGTATACCAAATGTATACAAAATAAAAGCATTGTTACATTGTACAATCAGATCTGTCGGTGAAATTAATTACACTGTTACAGGTTACACTGATTCTACCATTTATTAGAAGTCCCGTAAATTTATTATGAATAAATATAGCTGACAATTAATTTAAGGAATTAATTGTTATTACGTTAATGTAATTAATATCCCAACAACATCAAGTTACCATACCAAAATCATATTTTATCATAACGGGCATTCGAATTTATTGAACGTCGGAATTTTCCGTTTCATATTTTTTTGTGATCTCCAAAGGCCTTTGAAGACAAAAATTCAATTAAACGTATCAATAGGGCAAATAGAATTGGGATAGAAACTGGACGAAATGATCATGTTCGCCCTGAGGAAACGGATACTGGGATCAAAAAATAATCAAGTTTGTTTAGTTAATTTCTTTTTCTTGTTGATATATGTATGTTTGTATACATGAATTATTTTGTAAGACTGTCTTATTTTATTTTAAACGAAAAGTTCAAGTACATATTTTGCATTTTACAAAAACAATAACGGTCGTGATTGTTGTAAATTGAAATAAAAAATCATTTGTTATTATAATATTTTGTTAAAAATCTGTTTTTATATCCGTACCATATAAAATTCCATAAATTATGTTTAGTTATGTATATTTTGTATCGCTTCGCCTTTCAAAACTGCAATACCTGGAACAATAAAAAAGTAAATTATGTTAACGTAATGGTTACTTAGTCTTCAAACGATAACATAGTGAATTCAGTTAACAATTGTTATATGTATAACAAACATTATGGATAATTATAGAAGTTTTTGAAATTAACGCATACAAATAGATAGTTATACACGGTTTTATACTACGTAATGACTACAACGAAGCGTAACTTAATGTTACAAACACATTTGATAGTTATCTTTGCCTAATTACATACATACACATAATTATGCTTGTTACGTTACAATTTTCATAGACAATAATAATAATAATAATAACTCTTTATTGCTTTAAAACATTGTTTTACAATAGTAAGTGGCCAGAGCCTCCTTTTAAGCACCAGAGTGCCTGTGTTAGGAGCCTCTGCTCTTCCGATGGCTACAATTAATATTTAAGCTTAAACAAAATAAGTTTATCTACAAAATACAAAACTCTTTTTTTTTTTTTTTTTTGGTTGTGTGTTGCTTTGTTGTTTGTGTAGTGTGTTGTGTGTGTGTGTACGTACGCGTGTGTGATCTCTGTGAGTGTGTGTTTGTGTGTGTGCGTGTGAGTGTGTGTGTGTGTGTGTGAGTGTGTGTGTGTGTGTGTGTGTGTGTGTGTGTGTGTGTGTGCGCTATGCATGTAACAGTGTCTCTGTCTCTTCGTAACTAAGTGATTTCAGATATTTAGTTGTAGCATTTTTACACTCATAGTATGTCATTTTGTAAATATTAGTTTTTTTATTAATTTTATTATAAAGTTGGGCTGCCCTTTTGTTATATTGGATGCTAGCAAAATATGTGTTTGTGTGAGGAACTTGCACTACAAAATTTATGTTTCTCTTCTTTAAAATATCAGGGTTTTGGGGTACTTTTCTATGTTTTTTTAAAATAATTTGTAGAATATATATTTTTCTAACTGATAGTAAATTAGATAGGGAGTAAAGCCTCTCTGTAGAGTATCTCCGTCTTTTAAAATACATAGTTTTTATTAGTCCACGTTGAGCCCGCTCCAATTGGATGAGTTTACTTTTTACCGCACCTCCCCATATCGTGACACAGTACGCCAAGAGCGATTGCGCCAAAGCGACATATATTTGATTGAAAAGCTTATTTTCACCATCATGATAGGGTGTGTTTTTTGGAATAACATATCTCAACGTACTGAATATCCAATTTAATTTTGCAATTCTATTAGAGACGTGCTCAACATGGGGATACCACGATAATCTGTGATCGACTATCACGCCCAAATACTTTGTTTGTATAACTTTATTTAAATGCGGACAGTTACAATTAAATGTGTTGTCACAAGTGTGTACTCTTATATTAAAATCTTGAGGGGGTTGAGAATGATTTGATATACTAAAGCAAATATAGTTTGTTTTGGATGTGTTAAGAGTTAATAGCCTATTATTTAGCCACATGACTACTTGGGTCATTCCTAATTCAGCACTTTCCCTAACCTCGTGCCATGTTCTTCCTGTAAAGGTAATAGCTGTATCATCAGCATATGATATTACTTGTGCGTTTTTGACAATATAAACGATTTCTACCTGTTAACTTCTGCCACAACCGCGCTTAGGAAAATCGTTTCAATAAATATTAATATGAGTCCGAACTCGAGGAGATTTCGTACGAATAATTTCTATTATGCCAAAATATATATTAAATATTAATGTGCTCCTCTCGCCAACCAAAGGAGACTGGCGGTTTTCGGCCCCAAGCCCTACAAGAACAACACATAGGTCTAAAAATACACCATTATTTTTCTAGTGTAAAATGTCGTATGTGCATTTTCGTAGAACTTGTCGACTTGCAGAAAACATTGTTTTACATTTTAGTAAATCGATATATTTCGTAAATCGATTTATATACAAACTCTTGGTGTTTTAACCCGGTTATTTATCACCATTAAATAACAATGATTATTTATTTAGGATATTTTTTAGTGTTTTCTAGTGCTTTCCCGTGGATTCTGTTTTAGACTTTGGCTTTTAAATTAAAAATAAGAAAATGAATTAACTTAATTCCTTCCAATAACCAGTAGTTTCGTGTTAATCAAAAACAACCTCAGCTTACCTAGTCAGTTAGGTGTCAACTGTCAAATGAAACACGTAAGTTTAAATAATTATTTCAGCTACACAGACAACTGCTTTAAAGAAATTACAAATATCAATTAGTTTCTATTAAAATACGATACGAGAATACATAAAAATTATCCGTGTGGGTGACCAGGCCGAACACTCCTAGAAAACCCGCCAGTCTCCTTTGCATGTGGAGGGTAGAAACATTCCCAGTATATTTTATGATACTGACACTTATTTCTGAAATGTATGTTGTGACCAAACATATAGATGTATCACTTAAATGTAGAATTAAATTATTGTCATGTTGCATGTCGGAGCGCAGCTGCCTACGTGAGGGGCTTGGTGACATAGTCGCCTCCGTTGATTGGCAGGCTGGAGGTTTTATCTTTAGATATCATTCGTTATCCTATGTCAGAGACCTTCCAGCGGCATAAAAACTTCCGACACTTGGGTTGGCCACTAACCCCACCACAAATCCAGTTTGGAATAGCGTAGTGGAGTATGTTCTAGGTCTCCACAAGAGAGAGAGCCGTGGCCTGTGGACCCTGTAGTGGGTCAAAAATGTTTTGAAGTTGTTTGAAAAATGTTTCAAAACAACTACTAGCTTCAAAACATTTGAAGTTAGGTGACACTAACGTTTAACGTTTAACTAACGTTCACTTCAAAACATTTATGACCATTTAAACTTGCCACTAAAAAACTATGATATTTTTGTTAAAAAACTATGATATTTTTGTTAAAAAATATCATAGTTTTTAAATAGTTAAATAGTTAAAAAATATCATATTTTTGTTAAAAAATATCATAGCTTTTTAGTGGCAAGTTTAAATATTAGTAGTGAACCCGCGTGATATATTCTTAATCTAAGTTAATCCGCTGCTGTTTAGTACAACTCCGCTTGACAGGTTCGACTTACCATTAGTCAAACTCACGCCACGTCACGTCACGCCCGTCATTTATGGTCGTCGCAAAAACCGACAGGAGCCACACGTTTTTACTTTGGCAGTCGCGTTTATAGCTTCCGGCAACAAAATATGATTATTTGTACAGTTATGTGGATCTAATTATATTGCCAAAAACGTGATCGTTCGTTGGATCGTTCAGATATGTACGAGTATGTCGATCGTAAATATTATGTAAGATCAGCAATACTGGTGGCCCGTTCATGGGTAGTGGTATTAAAATCTCTAAGAAATTTCCGTTACAATTGACGGAAATGCCATACTGTATATTTAAAACTCATGCATAAAAACTCATCATTTAAAGGAAATCTTAGGGCGAAAGGTTATTAAAACCTTGATAAAAATACTAAATATAAAACTGCTTGGACTTTGATTTTCTAGCCATAAATAGGCAGGGCCATCTCTAACTGTGAGTAGGAAAATAACCTCCTTGGGATTTTCTTGCTTGTTCTTCTTCTAAGACCACACAAGGTAGGGATTTGTTTAAGTGATGGCATAGTTTAACTTTTTTTATGGAATAAAGGTAGCAAAAGAGCATGCAGCACCACCCTTCCGCTGCCGCCCATGACAACTGTGAACGACCTAGGACAAGACTGGACTAGGATAGTTAGTCGGTGTTGGAACATTAGTTGGTTAGATTGTTAGTAAGTATGAAGACTGGGCCAGGAACTGTTAGTGATAGTTATTCCTGTTAGTTATTGTTAGTAATAGTCCAGTTAGTAATTGTTAGTGAGAGTCTATATTGACTTCGAAAAGTGTTTGTAAAAATCCAATTTCGAATAAACTTCATTTCAATTTTAATTACATAATAATATTATATATTATTCAGGTAACGTCAGCTATGACGAACGTATAAAAGTCTCAGGTGTTAATAATTATTTAAAAACCTTCAATATAAATTATGATCCAGTGTAACAACGTACACGTTGGAATAAATTGACGTTGACGAATGGGCACGGAGCAAAAGTCTCTTGGGTTTCGCAATTTATTTATTACAAGTAATAATTTTGTTTTGAAACATATTTTTTACTTTTATGAATAGGAAATTTTTCATAATTTCGGAAATTCCCGATTTTTCATAAAAGTAGGGACATTAAAGTATAGTAGAAAGCCGCTCTACGCTCGAAAACTGACCCTAATTCATTCTGCCAAAGGGTTAGTTCACATTGACACTATGAACGTGCACATTTTAAACGTCATGTCACATCGTGTGAAACGCATGGTAGTGTGCACAGAGTAGGTAGCTTACGTATATTAGTGTGTAAGTATATAAATTATTAGCTTTCTGCTCTCCTTCTCCATACACTTGAACTTTCATCATCATCATCATCACAACCCATAACTGTCCCACTGCTGGGCACGGGTTTCCCCTCACAGTGTGAGGGGTATAGGCCATAGTCCACCTCGCTGGCCAAGTGCGGATTGGTGGACTTCACACACCTTTGAGAACATTATGGAGATCTTTCAGGTGTGCAGGTTTCCTCACGATGTTTTCCTTCATCGAAACAAGTGATAATTAAATATTAATACGCACATAATTTTTCAAAATTAGTGGTGCGTGCGGGGTTTGAACCCAGTCCCTCCGGTTCGGCAGTCCAACGTTCAACCACACGGCTATCACTGCTTAATTATTAAACTTTAATTATGCCAAATTTCTTACTCCTCCGTTCATGTTATTTTCGTAAACAGTAGTGCAAAAGTTTTGCTTCACGTATTAATTAATATTCGATAATAGTTTCGCCAAAAACAGTTCGAGGATCAATAGGCATGATAAAGTACGATAAATAAAAGCATTTACTCAAATGGAAATCAATTTCAATCAAGAGATTCTATCACTAAACTATTATAGTGTTAAACATTATTATTAGTATAGAACGACAAATGGTTTTGGGTAACTTAAACTATAATTAAATATAAACGTTCTACACCAGTATTACAGTACAGTACACTTACACCCTCGCGTTAGATATTATCTTTTATTGAAGGTTGAACGAACGTTAGAGATCACAAACATCCATGAACAAAAAAATATATCTGACCTGATCGAGAATTGAACACGAGACCCTTTGGTAGATAAGATCATTAGCAGTTGGTTTATAAAAGAATAATAGTAATTCATTTTCTCTTTTATTCATTAAAGAGAGATAAATTAAAAAAAACTTTTTTCTTATCTCTGTGTACTTAACTGAAATATTTCAGAGTATCTTTTTACTTAAAGATTAATCTAGTGAAGCCGGAAATTGTCGATTAATCTTAGGATAAGAAGGATTACTTTAGAGGCTTACTTTTCAATCCAAATTCCAAAGTGATTCCCGAGCAATGGTATCACTTTATTCGCGTAATTCAAGCAAAAGAATTTATACGTATTTTGTTTATAGGTATTTTCTCTCTTTATTGTGTAAGTATATTCTTCAAAATACAGAAAGTATCACCAATAACAGAAAAGTTGAAAGGGAGCCGATTGTCGTGGTATGGGCATGTGATGAGGCGAGAGGAAACGCATGTGACGAGAAGAGTGATTGATATGAATGTGGATGGACGAAGGGGTTGAGGATGGCCAAAGAAATAAAAAGATGGATGGATGGTTTGAGAGAGGATATGAAAGAAAAAGGAGTCAGTGTAGAAGTGACGGCAAATAGGGAAGAATGGAAGAGAAGAACATATTGCGCCGACCCCAAATAAAATTGGGAAATGGGCAGGAAGATGATGACGAGATTCTTCAAAATAATTATTCACTTCAGTTAGGGAAATAATCATTTTATTTAGTCAAGTAATCGGCGACAGAATCCAAAGGCATGTCGCTTGTGATGATATTCCGGTTTATTATTAGTCCGTTTGCTCCAAATCCCTGAAATTGTACAATAAATGTATTTTAGGTTGAATAATAAATATGTATTAAATCCGCCAATTATTTTGTCTATAATTTTTTATATCTATATGTTTATAAAGATTATTTAAACATTACGTGGCTACAATATGGATATTTAGCACAGCCGCAATATTAATGAATTTAATATTTTGCCAAAAGAAATGTTTCTTCCGTACTATCTATAACCAATAAATAAAATTGGAGTGTCTGTTTGTACTTAATATTAAAATTACCGCTTTTTACTAAATGCATATGGATGTATACACGATACATATACCAAAATAACATTTTTTTACAATTTTTGTCTGTCTGTTTGTCTATCTATGTTTGTTTGGGCTAATCTCTGGAACGGCTGGACCGATTTTGACGGGACTTTCACTGGCAGATAGTTGATGTATTAAGGAGTAACTTAATTACTTTTATTTTAGAAAATTTTAAAATTAAATTCCACGCGGACGAAGTTGCGGGAACAGCTAGTTAATAAATAAATTTCTCGGTTAAAATTAAAACAATACAATAAGCCAACGCCAACGCCCTAATCCTCCAACCTCCTCGCCTGCAATGCCATCAATATGGTGGCTCATGATATTCTCCTCGCTATCTTGGCTCGTCTACGTGCCTCTTCTACAGTTCAGGCATGGTTCTCATCATACCTTTGAGGCCGCCAGCAGGCAGTCAAGAGCGATAGGATTGTGTCTGATTGGTGTAGTCTCACCTCTGGGGTGCCTCAAGGCGACATCCTCTCTCCTTTACTGTTTGCAATT
Source organism: Ochlodes sylvanus (assembly GCA_905404295.2). NCBI lineage: Eukaryota > Metazoa > Arthropoda > Insecta > Lepidoptera > Hesperiidae > Ochlodes > Ochlodes sylvanus. The sequence goes on along the minus strand of FR990125.1, from coordinate 3,008,394 downwards.
TTTATCAATTCTCTCACCTCCTCCCTTGCTTGCTCTTACTATAATTATCTATGCAGATGACCTGCAAATATATACTCTCTGCTGACGCTAACGATATTAAAATTGTTATTGATAAAATCAACTTAGACTTGTCCAGCGTCAACGCGTGGTCACAGAAATTTGGCATTAAGGTGAATCCTGCCAAATGCCAGTCTGTTGTTGTAGGTAGCTCACGGCCGCTAGCGAGAATAGATCTTGCCTCGGTTGCGCCTGTCATGTATGATGGTCCCATTATCCCTTTTCGCTCAAGTGTGAAGGATCTTGGCATACATATCGATAGCTCGCTAAGTTGGAGCAAGCAGGTGAGTGAAGTCTGCCGAAGAACGAACTTGAAGAAAATATTTTTTTTCTTATTTTAAGTTAATTGACTAAGTAGATAGACTACATAGTGTAGAATTCTAAGTATGTACCTATATAAAATCTACCTATAGTAGGTACTCACAGAAGAGTTCGTAACCATTACGATCCATGTCTTCGGAATTTTTAGAAAATAATTTTAGTACGTTTTATGAACGGTTATTACAGTTTAAATAATATGTTAGGAAATTATATACATAAGTGGCTACTCACATCAAGCCTTAGTCTGTTGTGTTTGGGTTACTTCCGGGGAAAGACTTCACGACATTTCCCATGAACCCATTTCTGTCCTTCAGGGCAGTTCGGCGGTACTGTGATAACAAACCTTAGTTGGGGATCTTCGTAATCTGCGTTCGGTAAGGCGACTGAGGCGCCGATAAAAGCGAAGAATATTGCTATCAAGTACATGGCTAACATGTTTTAACAAAATTATATTTATTTTTCCTCGTGTAAGTAAGATATTTAACTACACTGAAGTTAAGTTTCTTTAAAAACATAGTATTTTTGTGCCAATTTTATATCGAGGGAATTTACCTCGGTTTATTAAGTACCGTGACTATGTAATGTGCAAATCAAAGCGTGTATTATTAAAATGTGTTAGCGTTTAAAGCATCAAATGACTGACTTCAACCCATCAGACCTTCGCTGCGGCTCACTTACTTTTTCCAAAGAAAAACTAATTCGGTTTAATTATTTAGAAATTACTTCCATTCTTCTTAAATTATAAAGAAATTAGTCGCCCTCGAACTGTTTTACTTTGAGGGGAGTTGGGCCTAAAGTGGGCACCATGCCTAAAGGGGCAACCCTCCAAAAAACTATGTAGTGTGATACAAACTCAACGCCACGCCGCCGCGCCGCTGGCGGGTTTTTTTTTCAAGGAAAGCACAGTTACTTACATACATATTTGACAGCTGATGTCGAACTTTTCTTGTACATACACACAATTGTACTGTCTCGTGCTCTCTCATGTTGTCCACGCTCATCAGATGTGTATATATCCTTCTCTGCCTACGGACCTTACCCCACACCCAGCCAAGCGCGTGAAGCTTTTGACATACAAATTGTATAATCTTAACATAGTAAACAACAAAGTCGCTGTGTCTGTCCCGTGTCTGTTATGTATGCTTAGATCTTTAAAACTACGAAACGGATTTTGATGCGGTTTTTAATAGATAGAGTGATTCAAGAGGAAGGAGAATTAAAATTTATGAAAGCGTAAAGAAGAATTCTGTATGCTTTCGTAAATTTAAATTTTATTTGTTTATATTTATCATGTATTTTCTGTATGTGTGTTTAAGAAGGCATACGCTTTGATTTCACTGTTATTATACCTGAACAAATTTAAATAGGTAGGTAATGTTTAAAACTAATGTGTGACTTTGGAGCCGGTGCTGAGAGTGAAATTATAATTTGATATGGAGATAATAATAAAATTGTATTTAGTTGCACATCACATTGTTACATTGTACATTTTCTATTCTGAAATGACAAACTGTCATTATTATTTGTATAATAAACTAAAATTCAATCAGTAATAAGAACAAGATAAATTTACTAATTAATTAATAATAATTTATTAATATACTACTACACCTATATGTACAACTACCTAATATTTAATTGGATAAACGTACTAAATACAAAGCAAGGACTAGAGCATAATAACTTCAAGGCAAAACTCAGTCATAAATTAAAAAGTAATTCACGTAATTATGTACCTAAACATCGCCTAATCTACACCCTTTTATACTTTACCGTAGTCATCAGCAGGGCTAAACTGTTGTAATTATACCACCTACCCTGAATTCTGGCCAGGCTAATGAGCTGTAAAGCTGCACGATATTATGATTCTTCAAAGTACAAAGCTTCGCAAAACAGCGTCCAACACAAAGATTAAATTCGTCGCGGGAATACAAAATATTTTCATGAATATTTTATGGCAGCGAGTCATAGGACAAATTGAAATTGGACAACAGAAGTCCAGTTGAAATTCATAGCACTGCATTATTTTGAGTGCCAGAAATGATGTCTCTATAGTAATAATAAGTCAATGTATCTCTAGCTCTTTTTCGATAGGCGACGCATCGCTAATGCGTTTCGTGTTACTGATTTCTTTAGTCTTTGTCGGCTTAACGAATTTGGTGACCTACCACTAATACATTCCTCGTCTGGTAGTAGATCTTCCTTTGCCAATCTAGTTGGTGGAAAAAGACAGGTCCCTTCTAGGCACCAATAGCGATTGCTCTTACCACACCTCACCGTGTTCAAAATATTCACGTTGATTTTACAGCTAAACTAGCTAGGTGGATAATACACTGGGTGGTAAATAGATAAAGAAAAGGCGAATATTGACCTATCCTAAAGATCAGCAAAGTACACTAGAAGAAAGCAAGAATTTCTAGGATGGTTAGTTCAATTAGTTAAGAATGTTGGTCAGTACGTTAGTGCCTTTGAGGACTAGGACAGGGACTGTTAGTCATAGTTAGTCCTGCAAGTGTTTGTTAGTAATAGTCCCATTATAGTAACTGTCATTAAGAGTTTCGTTTTAATTCGGTCAAAGATGTGTTGCTTCCCTTGAGGAATAAATTCCTAATCCCTAAATTGCATTTCATTTCTGAACTGTCATAATTGTTTTATTTCATCACTTCATAGTTTCAAACCGAGTCAATAAAAAAATTAAAACAATAGGAGGTTTGAAGAACGGTCTTCTCTCTCTAAGATAAATCCTTTAAAAGAAATCTTAATTGAAGTTCTTTGTGTCTATACCCGATTTGTTTCCGGTCGACTGGTTGAGAATCTTCAGCGTTTTCTCATACAATAAAATTAGGTTTGTTTAATAAGACGGCACAGTTAGGTACTAGGGAGGAAATGCAGTGTAAATCATCATTAGATTAGAATTGTCTCTTTTTGTGCCAGATAAGGCTATTAGAGATGTCTGCGATCAAATAGTCTACTCCGAATATTCCGAGCTTTATTTACAGTTAATTACGGTCGAATTTTCGGTCGGATCGGAGTTGGCCGTCCGGATATCATTCGCGCATGGGTTCTTTCCAAATATGTTGTTAATTCACTCGTAAGAAACACAATCATCATCATCATCGCAACCCATAACTGTCCCACTGCTGGGCACGGGTCTCCTCACACAATGTGAAGGGTACAGGCCGTAGTCCACCACGCTGGCCAAGTGCGGATTGGCGGACTTCACACAGCTTTGAGAACACTATGGAGAACTCTCAGGTGTGCAGGTTTCCTCACGATGTTTTCCTTGACCAAAGCAATTAATAATTAAATTCTAATACGCACATCATTTTTGAAAATTGGAGGTGCGTGCTGGGGTTTGAACCCGGGACCCTCAGCTCGGGAGTCCAACGTTTAACCATTCGGCTATCACTGCTAAACCAACCACCAACTGCTAGACCAACATTGCTGACGCAAAAATATGCGATTTTAAAATATTCATGACAACAAAATTAAATGTGAGGTTTCGTACTCTCTGAAGTAGGTACTCGCACCGGGCCAAAACAATTTCAGTCCTTGGTTTAATCCATCAGCCTGCACCCTCTTGACATCGTTTCATCCCACGAATTTATTCATTTCTTTAATAATTCATGTGACGCTTGTGCACTAAGTACCATCAATACTTGAAAGTTTAAGCATAGCACGCTACCCATCATTAGAACTTATTGGGTTGTGTAATAACTGAATATGTATAAACCATAATTATAACGTCATTATTAACTAAAATTTACGCTAATGGTGAGTTATTTCTAAGATACTCTGTGATGTCTGCAAAACATTAGTGACCCACTGCAGTATAATGTCTCCTCTTCAAATGAGAAGGTCTTATACACTATGCTGGCCAATTGGTAGGCTCCATAAAGTATATTTATAAAATTTTGTTTCCCAGTTTTTGTAATCTGATATTATTTTTGTAGAAACTAAAAAGTACCTACTTATTTACGCCAGTGTCATAAATTTTGTTCGTGAGTTATAGCCAGAACATAAATTAAATTACAATGTATTTTTTCAAAGTAAAGTTGGCTGTTATTTATTATTTCTATGATAAAATCTTTTGTATCATCTGAGCTATTGAAAGCGGGCGGAGTAACGTTGATTAATGTTTAGTTTTTTTAGAATCATTTTCAATTATTTCACGAAAAGCTATTAATATTTTCCCAGCAGGACGTTTTAATTGCTTTGAAATACACAAGCTTTGTCAAAGAATATCTAGAAAGGTAGATTTTAATAAGCGAATATGTTTAAATAAGCGAATATATTTTGAATGCTGTTTCTCGAGCGCAAAGAACTAACTTATTTTGATAAATAACAAAGCATTTTCATCTTTATCACATATAACGCATTAAAACTAGTTTCGTTATAATCAGTATACACATTTTAATGGTATGAAAATCCATTGACTTATTATTACTAATAGGTCAATGTACTAAAATAAGAATAAAGCGTGTTATTAAGAAACACCAGTTCAAGGCGCAAATGTTTTCGACAAGGAATTTTCATCGGTCAGAGCAGAAAAGAAAAATATTCAATTTTATTTTCAAGCTCATTGATATTCATACCTGATGGCCTCACAGTTCATGTCTGAGAATGCCATAAGCACCCTCCAGTTTCATCACGAGGATTTTAATTTATAACGTTAAGAAAGTTAAAGCTCGTTAGAGCAAATCTGCCCCGGCCGGGAATCGAACCCGGAACCCCTCGCTTTGCAGGAAGGGTCACCACCAACTAGGCTAAGGTTTCGTCAAGACTGGCTTAGACTCAGTTCTTCAACAGAACCCTTCATTTTATTCCAAAATCCCAAACTCCACGCTCACAAGGAAAATATTTTTCGTTGATATACCACACTCGTTGTTGCTACATGATACGAATCAAATTCCGCCTTCATATCATTAGACTCGGCTTTATTTAATTTATTCTCTCATGTACTGGAATAGGAAAAACCATTAGACGTGTTATTAAAACACGAGGGCTCTCGTGTACGTGATAAACATACTTTTATCTTGTTTTCCAATCTTGTCTTTTATTTTATTTAGTTTCCTTTGGAATATTTCTCGATTTTATCGTATCTCGTAATTTTTTACATCTATTTTGATATTGAAAAAAATATATGACAAAGCGATAATTTCTTACACGCGATTAGTATTTTCTTTATTCTAATTCTGATTCATAGTCATTTAATTATAATAAATATTTTGTCAAAACACCTATGCACATAATCTCTCGGCCAGCTGTAGTGATAGTGATAGCATAGTTGTAGTGATAGTACCTACTCGTAGTTGTAGCTGTAGGACTACAAACATAGTTTTAAACACATATTCGAAAAAATATTAAAAAAAAAATACTATGTCGCTCTCGTGTCGAAAACGATTGAAGAAAAGGTATAAAAATATTACATGTAGGTAAGTACACTTTTACAGGAAACGTATAATTTATGATCAGTTTATACGAAAATCTGATTTTAAAAAAAGGGTGGTACCTTCTAAGCCAAGTTACAAGTCCTAAAATCATGCACGAGTACAGTTGGGATTCAATAACCAAACACCATAACAGTAACCATACTCACCATAACCATAACCTTATCCATGTTTCAACTGGCAAAGAGTAAGCTGGGACCAAAGAATTAATGAAACCCCGCCCATCATAAGTCTTTTAGGTTTCTACATTATTTATTTCCGCTTAGTTATATCTGAAAATCATGTCTTTCGTTACAAAGTTTTGTGACTGTGAAAACTGTTGCGAACCTTGAGTATCAAAGCAAGTGTTGCTTTGTATTTTCGATTGTACGAAAGGGTAAAATAGCGTCTCATAAGCAAAATTATCGAGAATCACGTCGCGTCGTCTCATTTCTACGTCATAGATTTTATCACAGAATCCGTTCGTTAAATCCACAACATTTCGTTTCAGAATTAAGTAATTTCAATCCGTCTGTGGGCTTAAAATTAATTGTTGGTGCCTTCTGTTGATTTTTCAATTAATTTCAATTAATTTGTTGATTATTTTTCAACAGTTCTTCTGTTTTTTTTATAATTATTTACTTAATGATTCATTTTAATCCAGATCTGATTCTTATTCTATTTGAGTAAGGGCATTGTTTATCTAGATGCGTTAAGTTTAGTATATTGTTGTAGACGTTCAAATGAGAGTTTTCTCGTAAGCTCATACGTTGCTGCTGCAGGTTACTCTTATATGTTACGTTTATGGACATCCACAAATTGTGCACACCGAGAATAGAAATTTATCCGTCACATAACTGTATGATGCATCAGAAATTCAATCTGGAACCCTTTAGCGGAAAACTACTTGGAATGTCTTCAATAAGGTAGCGGGTAAAGTAAATTTTATTGATCATAAGTTTGTTTTAAGGTCAATATGAAGAACGCCGCTACTGGCACCGTTTCTAACGTATGTGATTTCTAAACTCTAAAATACCTATCGTAAGTAATAATAATGAATGGATTCTATCATGAATTGGATTTTAACATAAATTTAGCTTTAAACTCATCAATTTCGATTATTTTATGAAAACCTTCAATTACTGATACTAGATCAACTACTAGGCAAACCATTCAGAACCGCAACCCATCACTAGCCAACTGGTGGGCATGGGTCTTCCCTAACAAAGGAATATAGGCCATAGTCCACCACGCTAAGCGAGGATTGTCAGACTTCACTTACCTTTGAGAACTTTATGGAGAACTGTCAGGTGTGCAGGTTCACTAAAAATGTTTATCTTTATCGAAGTATGTTATAATTAAGATTAGTGACGCGAGCAAGTTACAAACTTAGCCTCCACCATCAGGGAATCCAATGTTCAGACCACTGCTGGATCCATACCATACATAAAGATCATGAAGACCCGTTACAGTTAAAATGTTTAGTGTCCGCGATGATAAAAGTTTAAAAACATATTGAGCCATACCGTTATAACATAAATTTTTTTCAGTGCGGTTAAATGTAACTATGGCTTTCGATAATTTTCATTTTCTTTCGTGTTTCGCTTATCATCGTTTTCATGTAAAGGTTGGTTTGAAAGTTACCTAGATATTCATAAAATGAAAGTTCATAATTTGCATTAACCATAAAAACCGATACGATCTATATACATCAAAGTAACAAACTTTTATGAAGTAATGTCTTTATTCATCTCCACAAGTTACTTTCTAAAAACTTTTCTACTTCTCGCCGCATTTCTTAAATAAGTAATACATAAACTTTCTTTGTATCCTCATGAATTTCGAAAGCCAAGTATTAACATAAAGGATAACTTTATTAGTAAAGGAGATTCTTATTTTTAAAGTAGAATCTTTTGTCTAAACCATTAATAAATTTATAATCAGTTATAAGATACAATTTAGTACAATACAATCGTATAACATTATTAATGTTCCGTAGATTTGATGAAAAAATGAAATGGTTTGTTATTTAATTTGTCTGTCAAATGTGAAATATAGCTCCTCTCAAAACCGTCTTTCCACTTTCTTCAGTAAATGAAAATTATTCCGATACACTATTATATTAACATTAATTTTAAGGTGTTTTCCGCAAGAATCAAGATTTTTATAATGACATAATGCTTCATCACATTTAATGAGTTATTGAAATAAATAATAATGAACATCGTTACCAAATTAATCAGACAAAATGATTGCATGCCTTGTCGATCAAGTCGGTCCGCTCTCAGTGTAACTTGTACCACAGAATATCAATTATTACTGTGTATATTTTGTGCTTGTACCCAACCTGGGTATTTCATATATACCCACATAAAGTGCCTGTAAAACCAATATGTAACTGTACGATGTAATAGGAATGCAATAAATAAAGAATATGACTATGAATAAAATCCCTTCATCGGATATTGTTCCGATGCATTCAACTTAAGCTGAGATTTATGAAGATATTTTCCTTCGTCTTTTACGAATCATCAATATAAATTGTAAGGCATACGATCCTGGCGAAGAAGCGGGAATTCGGCTCGGAAATTTATCGCCACTTCACCGTTTTCTGAAAGTGATAAAGTACAGGTAGGCTGTTGTCGTTCTTCCTTGAGACACTTTGTGGATTACATTGAATTGCTGTTGTACAAATACAAATTGTATGTATTTGCGTTGGGGTTAAAGGTGTTAGGCGACTATTTGTTGGGGTTAGGTCTAAGAGATAGAAGTAATCCTTTGTTTATGTTTCATCATTGCAACCTATAGCCGACCCTGAGGGCTCGGGTCTCCTTCCACAACGCGAGGGTTGCAAGCCGTAGTCATCATCATCAAGAATATTAAGAAGAACTGTCAAGTGTGTAGGTTTCCTCACAATGTTTATCTCTACCGATGCAAGTGATAATTAATAATATTAATAATTAACATGCCTAAACCCCCTGTTCGAGTTTAACGTTGAAACCACGTGACTATCAATGCTTTTTATGTTTGTAGCCGACGAACGATATGAACCCCCTAGTAGTAATTAGTCATTGCCCATAATTTACGTTCATCACACTAAAAGTATGACTGACGCGTTTACGGCTAGAAATTGAGTGATTAACCTGTTTAAATTACTTTTTCAACGATTGAATTAAATTACACTAAGAGCAAAGTTTTTTTACGTAATGGATGTTTTTTATTTAACAGGCAATGGAATCTGGACTTCACCGGTTAAGTACTGGGAAAGTATATTCATACGTACAATGAATCATATTTTTATGGGTATTATAACTCGTAGGTATACTGAAATTCAATTAGTACAAATCATCCACTAACAAGTCGGGTTCAGTTTAAACTAGGCTGGCCTTAGACAACGTTGGAACAAAAACCAATACCAACATTTTAATGTGCACCCATAAAGTTAGTTATGGGAAATGTTCTAACTATTTATGACGTCACGGTTCATGAATCATGTGGGAACTAATCGCCCCCTCTATTAATGTAATGCCATGTCATGTGCTTTTGGCGTCTATGTGGTATGTGGCCTTCGCGCTTGGGGTAATTGTGAGCAGACTGAATAATGTCTATGTCATCAACCTCATATTCACGCGGGATGCGAGTTAGTACAAAAATATTCTCATGTCATCCCCCTTTTTACATCGTCTTCATGAGTGCTATTTGTTATATTTGTTGTGGTATCTATCATAGGACGTTATTCTGTTTAACTGTATTTATCATGTCAGCTGCGGCTTTTGGAACGGCGAATAAACATTTTTCTTTCTTTCTTATTTCTCCTAAGAATAAAATTTAGTTAGTTTTTAACCGACTTCTGAAAGGAAGAGGTTCTCGATTCGATTGGTATTTTTTTTATTGTTCTATTATTAAAAGCTCTTTCATATTTTATGATTCAGAATGCTTAACATTTCTGTAAGAATTATAATTAAGCACCCCACTGATTTCCAGCCATCAATCAATACATCAATCTTTATGCTTTTGTGCGTTCACTGCTGGACATAGGCCTCCCCTATCTTGCGTCACTCTGACCGGTTCTCGGCCTTCTGAATCCGGGGGATCCCCACTGTCTTCTTCAGGATATCAGTCCACCTTGTCGGGGGACGTCCAATGCTTTTTTTTTCAAGACGTGGTCTCCATTCGAGGACTTTTCTTCCCCGGCGTTCATTTATCGGTCCGTTGAGCTATGTGGCCAGCAACTGCAACTTCAGCCAGTTTATTCTTTGATCTATGACGATTCACCTCATTTTTTTACGGATTTCATCATTTTAGTAGAGAAATACCGAGCATAGCGCCCACACGTTTTAAGAATCATGTAATTATATAAATTATAAACATGGTTTACTCAAAGGTAAATAGCGAGGAATGAGATGATTTTGGCTTTATTTTGATAACCATTAATTTACCACCTATCATTATAATCATCCTAAAAATATATTAAGCCTAGCAAAATATTAAGGTAATGGTTCACACTTCCTGCACCGGTTATCTTCACGCCACCACAAAGGTTTTTAACATTCATTAAACATCATATATTTTAATTTACATCCATCAGAATCATTCAACGTCTCGATTTCATTGTTCTATTGTAATACACAAAAGGAGGCTGTTGCTAAAGCTTATATGCTGTTTGCCAGTAGTGATATACCACTAACCCCACCACCAATCCGCGCTGGAGCAGCGTAGTGGAGTATTCTCTAAGGCTTTCTTATCCTAGTACCTAACGATTGTCATACTAAATGAACAAAATGCGCTAATTGGATCTCTAAAATCCTTATCTGAATTCGTTTTATTTATCGTATATATCCATAATTAGGTTGTTAATCACACTGTGTATCAAAATTTTCCATTCCATTCATTTTTTTAAATAATGCGATAAGTGTCAAGCACAAAAGTGTGATATTATAAGGGTGTTTTCATCAGATATGCAGAGCCCTAAAAGGCATTTGTTATCCGGTATACCCTAAACATTTTCATTCCTCTTTCAGAGAGTTAATTTCGCCTTATCATGATATTCCACTGTGGTTTGAGGCTAATGAGAGTAGTTTATTGTTCGCGCTTGCAAATTCCCTCGCTGGATGTCTTTGATCGTGTTTCAACAAATACAGTTTTCTATAATAACATTTACTTACTGTAGTTAAGGTATATAAACCTGTGCTCTTAATTGTGAAAATGGTTTTTTTTCTGTTAATAAGACACAAACTAGCAGTCTCACCATAGACAAGATGATCACCAACCTTGGACATCCATAAGGCCGACGTTTGCTGACGCGCTTTCCCCAAGAAAAAGTAAATGATTGCACTTATACAAGGTGTCTTGACACTGTGACTGTCGTTGTAGCTGAGGAGAAGCTTTAGAGTTGCAGCATGAACTGAATTGTATCGTGCAGAAACCACCGACTTGCAACAGGGACCTGGCCCCACTGTCACGTTCATTGCTCATCAATTGGATTGGCCATCAGAGACTACCCTTACACTCGCTATTTTTTCCTATAAATAAAAAACTACAGCTAGTTCGAAATGGTTTCCAATAAGAAATATACCATTCGTAACTTTCGCTTCAATGTTATCTACTGCTATAAATGTGACTTGTAATCTACGTCGTAAAGCTCATATCAGACGTTCATCAATCTTATTACCGTCATAAACAGTAACGTCGACAGGTGCAAAGATAGTGTGTTACAAGGTTATTAAGAACATTTCTCGCTTGACCTCTCCTAAGGCATTGTTCCATTAAGAAAGTTTCTTGCAAATTTCTTGCCCCGAAACGTTAAGAAGGTGGGAACAGCTGGCCTTTATTATGCGCGTCAGGTCTCTTCGGATTTATAGCCCTAGCCCGCGCTTCGACATTTCATAGCAACAGTATTCGTTTTTTTTTTCAAGAGTTATAACTGAAATGAGACCAAGAACAGAGATTTGTTAGAGTAATGCTCACAGCGTTTTTGTTACAAATAATTCAGCTACTTATGTTACTGAAGAAAGTGTTGTAATGATTTGTAATAAGTTAGGTGTCCCAAATTAATTTTCTAGCCCAGTTAGTAGTGATCCTGAATGTCGAGTTAAGTGTCTCAAGTTCAATAACCGGTCTGGCCAAAATGTTTATCATCTAATTTGGACTTTTTATCCAACTGCACGATGCAATGGAGGTAATGCGTTTATTAGGCTATGTACAATGGATGTTTATCCTTTTATGCAGCACGAGACACCTAAAACGTGGGCCTATTGATGATTCTAGCAACCATTGATTTGTCCTAATCTTGCCTTCACCAAGGACGTGACAGTAATCAAAATTCAGGATGGCGACAACGGATGCCCAATTGTGAAAGAAAAAAATAATATCGACGAACTATTGTAATCGGGATATCATTGAATAGGTATTCAAAATTAATCTTTAAATATCTCTTAATCATAAGATCTTTAAATATCTCTTAATCTCATAAGTTTTCATTTCGAATTACCATTTAATCTATAACAATATAAAATTAGTAAGCAACCATTCTCACTCCTTACTAATAACGTAGTCGGGTTTTACATTTTTAACTTTATCTTGTTGTAATGTTCTAAACGTAGCTTTGACGAAAACCACACGCTTCAAAACAAAGTTGCCTTAGTATTGTATAGCCAACATTATATCTAGTGATAGTACAGGTATTGATTAATTATCACTTTGTCGTATTTGTAATTAATTATCACGGTGAAGATCTGAGAGTTCTCCTTAATTTTGTCAAAGGTGTGTGGAGTCAGCCAATCCGCACTTGACCAGCGAGCGTGGTGGACTGTGGACTGTACCTTTCACATTGTGAGTGGAGATCTCAGCTCAGCAGCGGGACGGTTATGGGTTGCGATAATACAGGTTTTATGTAACTATTCGACAAAACGACTAGTCGGGCTAACTGATGTCTTTTTAAAATCACATAAGCCTATAGATGGTAGATAATTATGTAAGTCGTCACCGTTCCCAATGGCCATGACCATGACTAATCAATTGCGAAGAAATCGTCAATACAATGAAGATTGAAAGAAAATTAAAACGTAATAGGTAGGTATAACGTAACGCAAATTTATTAAAATCTGGTTCAAATATTTCATGTTAAAATAAAAAGTGTAGGCTTACTGTTAATTAACTTAAATGGTTACGCGGGCGTATGTTTTGGTAAATAATTGACTTATTTTGTAATTGCCACCCAGCATTGCGAACAAAATTTCATACTATACAAAATGTACCAAGGAAATTATGTTATAGACTGCTATTTGCGGTCAATGACATGTATTGGAACTCTTTAGGGGTTTGATAAGACCGTGATAGAAATGACATGCGAATGAGTCAGACGAGATGAGATTAATTATTATGAGATTAATTACTTACAATGGGCGGTGTGTGCCGGTAATTTATTATTTATTTATTTGTCCATTTTTCCTCTTTATTTATATCAATATAGATAGTAGATGGAGAAAGTAAGTAAGCATTTATTATGTGAAGAGAATATGAATAAAAGAAACGGTTCATCATTTCATCATCATCAAGTCATTCTCGCCCTCACTGACATTATTTGTCGAATTAAAGACAAAATGTATTTTTGAACAGTAATTTTTATAACGATTACGACGTAGCTAAAAGTGGGTTAAGCCTGTTTATATATACAGCGTGTTCAGGATCGAAGTAGGGACAATTTAGGAGCAGACGTTTCGTCAACGCATTTATGGAGCCTTTGGTGTCACTCATGTTCATGGGACTACCTTCAGGGTGGCTCGACCGCTTGTTTGTAGGCTATGGACATAAAAAAACAGCTATTAATTAGGACACAGTTTGACACGAATTAAACTCAATGATTTATGTGACATGAAAGTATATTACAACACAACACTTCTATAGTTTACGCTGAAAACAGATCCATAGATTAAAATGTACAAATACCTGTTTCCATTTAAGTGTAATTTTGTCGCGGTCGGGAACACAAATTGAATTTTCTAAACCGTGGAAACACCCGTAGATTATGACGACTTCAGTCATAATTCAGGAGCCGGACCGTATTATTTTAAGTTATAAAAACAAATATTATGTAATTGTAATCCAATCATAACTTTCGTATGTATAACTAATAAACCCGCCTTCGCTTCTCTTTGGGAAACCTGACTCTTAGTACACACTCGAAAGTTGATTGTGGAAACAGAATAACGTTCATAATAACTACAAAAATTATCTCCTTGTTAACCGCGCTAGTTTAAACTCCTCACGATACGTTTCAAACTTTTCAAAGCTCTCGTTAATTGCTACGAAAGCCTCTAAGTACGTTCCGAAACATAATGCGCCAGCGTGAGAAAAAACTCTCTCCAAGTTATTACCTGTTAAGTTGAATTTGCCTTATAAACGAAAGCTATTTTTGTACGTGGGGAAAATTTCGGTGTTTTAAGACCGTTATTCTGGGAAGTTCGTACGAACTCTGTTGTACCAAATTAGTAGCGGACAATGTTTTGTGTTCAAGTAGAAGTTGTTCAAATTTACATAGCCGTATTCGTTGTAAATACCACTCATCTATGTATACTCTACACAAATAAATAAAATTGGAGTGTCTATTTGTAATATTAAATTAACCGCTTTTTACTAATTACATATGAATGTATACACAGTACATATACCAGAATATTTATATAATTTTTCTCTGTCTGTCTGTCCGTCTGTCTGTCCGTCTGTCTGTCCGTCTGTATGTCTGTCTGTCTGTCTGTTTGTTTTGGCTAATCTCTGGAACGGCTGGACCGATTTTGTCGAGACTTTCACTGGCATGAAATAAGGAGTAATTTAGGCTACTTTTACATTAAGGAATTTCCGCGCAATTAAAATTACATGCGGACGGAGTCGCGGGTACAGCTAGTTCCTTATAAATAGTGATCGACCGAGTTAAGACCGGGCACAATCAGTAGTTGAATGGATGACCGCTGTGGCAAAATTAATTGAGTATTTCCATTTTAGTTAATTAGCATTCCTTAAACTATGTCGGAGTCCTTCAGGTGGAAAAAAATCCGATGCTTGGGTTGGCCACTAATACACACCAATGGAGGAGCGTGGTGGAGATTGCTTTACATTCTACCCATGTGGCTACCACCCTCCCTGCATAATCGGCCGAGAAATGTTTCGTTCCATTAATAATGCCCGTCCCCGATATTGCGACCGACACACGTATCCACGATTTAGAAAAACACTGTAAAAACACACCAACTCGTTGTGTATTTAACCACATACAAAAAATTCTGGATTGTATCAAATATTCATTCAATTCCCCGACGTCAAGGCATATTAGAGACGCCCGTTGAGTGTGCGTATAATGTGAAGAAAGAATAGAAGAAAAGAAAAAGGATGGAGGAAACAGAATAACGTTAACTCAATAAATAAGATACAGTGTAATTTTATTTTTAACAGTAACCGGATCTCACAAAGATGGTCGGCTTTATTTAACATTTACAGATTTTCATCTGTTTTCTCGGCTGGCTGAGGTGAAGCGATGAGGCGAGGAAGTGAGGTAACGCGACGAGGCGAGGAGATGAGGTGAGGTGACGCGACGAGGCGAGGAGATGAGGTGACGCGACGAGGCGAGGAGGTGGGGCGACGGTGACCACTTACCATCAAGTGTCTCGTTCTTTTCCGGCTATCAACAAAAAAACATTACCCGTAGACAGGTAAGAGTATAAACCAATGGATGCCATCTATTACACATGAAAACAAATATACCCACACAAAAAAAGCAACAACTTACGCACATGATACGAAAAAAAAACGAGACAGAATGATATTGGATGATGATAACGGTGTTAGAACATTAGTTGGTTAGTTTGTTAGTAAGGACTGGGACAGGGACTGTTAGTGATGGTCCTGAGTCCAGTAAGTAATTGTTAGTATAGTCTCGTTCTAATACGGTCACAGTGTTACTACCCTTGAGGACTGAGGTGGCCATCTCTAAAAGAGTTTAACCGGCTCCCTCTGAATACGCCTCAAGCAACAAGGATGTAAATCGTATAAAAGCAATTTTTCTGTACATCAACGCACGTATCATACAGCTTATCTTATTCCGCACATGTTTGAATTCACGCTCTAATAACTAGGAACTTCATAGACCCTGCGATCGCGTGGAGGGAGTGACGTTCGCGCTCGATTTTCCACGACTCGATATTACATTGCCAACTAAAAAGGAAAATATTAAACGATCCTGTATATCCTATCATAATATCACGGTCTCGAGTATGATGGCCAGTAGGTATGATGGCCAGTCGGGGAAAACGGTTATTTAAGACTAGTAAACCCGCTTTCGCTACGCTTCGGGAAACTCGACACTTAGTACCCAGACTCGAAAATTGTTAGACGTCGTACTGTTTAAGCCAACTTTTTTATTTATAAACAGATTAAAATAATGAATTTCAAATTACCACTAACATTATTTAAAAAAGCATCCAAATTGGTTTAGTTATAATTTGGTATTATTTGTAAAACCATTCAAATATGAAACCAAACTAAATGTTCCTCCAAGCTACCATACTTTAAAACCACAGTTATGTTTTTATTACATGTAAGTTAGTGTGAACTAATAAAAAAAACCCAAACATGTTCTCGGCTTCTCTAGGAATGTTGAATGATGTGGGATTCTTCTCAATATACGACAATCATGTATCACTACGTTTGTTCGTATACAATAATTTCTGAAATCAACCAACCGATTTCAATTAAATACATATGTTTGGTTGGTTCCACTCCACAAACCGCGATACGACCGATAACAACATGCTCTTTAGTAGTTGTTCAGTCAGACGTCAGCCCATTGGACCAAGTTACTCGTATATTTCGGCCGAACGTGTTCTCAGAAATACAAAATCACTTGTAATTGTGTTGACATAAAACGAAGAAATATGATTACTCAGATAGCATCACAAAATGGCGCGATTCATCCTTTCACATGACACCCGCAAACATTTGTGTTACGCAATTTCTAATGCATACCAAAGTAAATCTAAGAGCACTCTACAAAGCATTTGTCAGTTTTCAGCAAAGTATGACAATATTCGTGTTCATACATTTTACGACAGTATATTTTTTTCGTTCCCATTGTTTCGTGCGAATGTTTTGTTTTTCTAACGAGGAGATTCGAACAATAGAGACAAAGCGATTCCCAGCTTGCGCAGTGTCCAAAATAAACGTGCCGTGGATGAGTTTTGCAAGTGTCCGTTACAGCTGCGACCATTAGGAAATAAACAGTGTCACGTTGTACGAAATATAGAATAACGTTTTGTACAGCCGAAAAGGTTATTGAAAGTTCAGAGTTTGATTGACGAGGTGTACATGACGGTTAGCACGGTATGAAGGGGAATTGTCGTATTGGTCATGCTTGTAATGTAGGTGTAGCAGTGAATATCGAACTCATTTTTAGGGTTCCGTACATAAAATGTGACGAAAGGAACCCTAGCTGTTTGTCTGTCACACTGCTTTTTATCTTGAACGGAAATAGACATTTCAAAATTTTCATAGAATACGTGTTTCTGTGGTCACTATCACAATAAATTTTTATTTATTACAAAAATTTTAAATGTAAAGTGTACGTCCCTTTACATTTATAATTCTTTGAACACCAACATTCATAAAAGAAACTCTAAGATAATATGCAGTTTCCTCACAGTGTTTTCCTTTAGAAGGAAGTGATAAATAATTTATATTACGCAACACGCAACATATATAATATAATTATAGGTGATTGAAACAAATTATTTATTATTATTATGTATTGAATGCAATTAACTTTTCGAGAGTGCAACGTTCTAAGCACTTGGGTAACACTGCTTAAAATGATCAAAAAACCAAAAATCGACTAGTAGGTAAGTTATAATTATAAATATATCCAAGTTACAAATAAAACGACAGTCAGGGCACCAAATTTAACCGTCGAGTTAAAAAGCGTCTGTTTACACCAGATGACCACAATGTATCAGAAACTTGTCTCCAAGTCCAAACTCACACTTCATCTATCCATTACTGTCCACTCGCTTAAGATCGGGCTACCGGAGTATTTGAACGTGTTCAATAGTCTCTCTATCCAATCCATTCAAACCGCATCGGCTTCGTCATCACGAAGTGTACAATTTCAGTATCTATCTGCCTGTAACAGGCAATAGATTAATTGATTGACTTCCAAATTGATGTAGGTGTACAACGTTCCTTCGTTTTTATATATAGCCTCTGTTTTGATTATAAAGGTTAAATTCGATCAATCAAATTAAGTAACTGTTTCGTTTCATTTCACAAAAAAGAAAAACTTCTTTGCACAAAGTTTGGCGTTATTGGTAATCTAATGAGCCATATTTTTATCGGATTTCTTTCATGAAATCCGATATAGTCGATACGAAAAAGTCGAATTTTTTTTTTCACTTGGCATCGAATTGAGGTATTATTTCAAGTATCTGAACTATTGCACTTTTCCCACTCTCTGATCATCTCAAATTATCGAGACGGGCGCATTTCTACAAATTTTTAAGTGTTCCTTTTGTCATAATAAAATTATAGTTCATTTAGTTAAATTTGGATCATTGCTTTTTAAAAACATCATGAATCTTAGTGATTGGTGTGGAGCTGTATAAATTCAAATAAAATAACTATATTTATAAAACCAGCAAAAAAAATCACTATGTTAATGTACTTTTGTGGGTTGTTTGATAACAAGTACAATTATAGTTACTTAGGTATGGAAAATCTTCTGTTGAAAATCCCGGTGCGAGGGACCTTGGGTCCATAAATTCACGTCGCCAACGACGGGTTAAGAGTGTGTGAAATAAGTTTTATCTTCACATATTCAAATAGATCACGTCTTCAACCCTTGCCGTGTCGTGTAAAAATCCAGGCCCAGAAATGAAATAGCTTTGAGAGTTATGATAGAACATACATAGTCCTATTGACTATTTGCATGAAGTTTGAAGTAAACACGAAGGAGGCAACACACAGATCTCAATCGTAGTGTTGCGAATATTAATTTACAATATTGAATTAACAGTAGGTAAACTAAGAACTCCCGAGTATGTATCTATCGAAATGAAGTCTATTTACACTCAAATGTAGCAAAGTAAAATAATACACTCTATTCTCGTAGGTTGGCCAGGAAAACATATTGAATAAAATGCACAATTAATTGCCAACATTCCCCGACGGGTTTCGAACTGGAAAACCGGAATCTTATCACTAAAGTCCAAAGGTTGCCATTTTGAAATAGCGATATCCACAAATAAACCCGTCTTCAAGCTTCATGGAGTGCCAGGGAAATGTAAAAACCGTGTTTTCTTTCAACTTTCTTCAGAAGAATAATGGCGAACGTCTAGCTTTTGTTTACTAGGAGACCAGAACTCCACAGCTGTGCAACGTCAACTTGTAAGGTACACTTTACAGGGAATCTCGGAAAGTGCTTCTGCGGATATCTTTAAGCGAGTGTCACACGTTGCCGCGGACACTCCATACATCATCATTAGACAGCGTCATCATTAGCGTTTGTCACGGGATAGGATGGCCAACACAGAACTTTATTTATAGTAGTTGTCTTCCCCTTGCAGAAGAAACCTATGTCTTGGTATCTACACAAGGAAAAATGTATACGGGATTCGTTAAATGAAAAATACGCTACAAAATTGTTGTTCCTCACTAGGATATCCTGTGTCGTAGGTGCCATGGACAAAACACAGGACATACATATATACACTCAAACCAAGAACAGAGACACACATCTTTTTTTTTAAATAACATGAAGGGCTGGCGTAAAAGCAGACGAACCACGTCCTGATGGTAAGTGGTCTACAAACATCGATCAATAGTATAGATAAATAATCCGTTCAGGTAAGATGGTATTTATCTTTACTTTTCAGTAAACAATAAATCTTAAGGAGCTTGAGATTTATTGCAGTAATCATACGATTTATACCCTAAATATTAAAGGTGGTGTATTTCAGGGCTTCAGAAATCCGATGAAAATGGACCATATTTTATAGAGTTTTTGTGTTTTCTGTCCATGTTAATATGTTTCATAATGTTTCATGGGTCAGCTCTACTTGTAAATACAAAAAATTGTTTATTAACAATTATTACTAAAGACTAGCCGTCTAATGTTCTAACACCGTCTGCTAACAGGACTTACCTTCCTAGGCCCCATTTGAATCATGTTCTGTGTCGGTCACAGGGTGGCAGCGGAGGGGTGGTAGTCAGCGCCCGTTTGCTACCTTTATACCATAAAAAAAGATTCCCGTCTATAATTATATTTTGTCTAGTGTGGGTACGCCCTGATGCGAAGCGTGGACAGGGCATTAACTAGTATTTCAACAAAACTTTATTCTTATTTGAGGTATACAGCCGGCACGACGTGTTTTAGCTACATAGGTACATTGTTTTAGCTTGAGGATTTCAGCTGTAATTACGGATGAGGATACATACATTTGTAATAACCCGCACTGGAATATGAATTACGTGAACGCGATCTGCGTCGAGTTACGCATCATTTTTATTAAGCGGCTTTTATTTATAATTTATAATTCTGAGGAGCAAAAAGTAATTACAATATTTACGGTACCCAAAACGTTACCTTGTTAATATGCATCCGCTTTCTGTCTGTTTGTCTGTCTAGATCCCAAAGGGGGTCCCCATACAAGTGACCTTAAAGAAATGGGGTTATCCTACATTCTATCTTGTTACTGACAAAATAATGATTATACTTCGTCGTTACATCCTCGAGATTTAATATTCACCAAGTAGTACACTCTTCAATGTACTGGCATCGAACACAATTTTAGAGTATGTAATAAAAAATAAACACTCGCACACCTCAGCTGTCACGTCTCGTCGATTGTCATTCGCTTTCTTTGTGCGGGCATCGTATCACAGTAATACCTTACAGTGACTATATTTAGTGGTTTTTGTAGTGTTATTTCAGATTTTTTATTTACTTGTGCGTAATGGGTAAACGCAAACACAAATCACGTTCTAGGGAACGTATTAAAAATAAAATTAGACGCTTAGAAGCGCGTCTCAGAGATCATGACAATCGTAGTACGTCAAGTGCGGGTAAGTCACCTTTTGTTTTTTCGCAAAAACTAGTATGGAGATATCTCAATAAAGGAATCAATCTGTTTACTGATAATGTTAATACGGAGTTGCATAGATAAATTTGCAAAATTAAATGTAATAGATACTTTTTTCTTCCTTTATTAATTAGTACTGTAACGAGATTACAGTCGAAGGAACTTGTTTAGCTAGTACTATAACGAGATTGTAGTCGATGCTATGGTATTATTAGTACTGTAACGAGATTACAGTCACAAATATAGTTTAGTGTCATGACGGGATCATGACCAACTATAATTATTCTCTTTTACAGAGAAAGACGGTTCGAGAGCATATTCTAAGGAGCGTAGATACAGCAGTAGCTCCGAGCTACATCTAGTACCAGACTCTGATCAATCAGTGCAAGATGTTAGGCTTCGTTCTGTGATCCTGGAGCCTTCGCCTGAGCATGAACCTGCTGTTGAACATCCTCCTTATGCAACTGTTATAAGTGATGAACCATCGTGTTCATCTGCACCTGTTGTTGAGGTGCCTTCGACGGCGGATCTACCGACAGACATCTTGGCAGCCCTTGGTGTTGCTAAAGGCAAACCAGAAGTACTTGGGCCGCCGATACAAGAAAAGGTCTCTGAACTTTGGGGGCGTATACTGACTGAAGGACTCGATAAGGAGCTCAAGTTAAAGTTAATAGACAAGATCTTAGTGCCCGAGAATTTTCAGCTGGTGAAAGCACCTAAACTGAATCCAGAAATTGCCGCTGTTCTTACAGATTCAGCTAGAAACAGAGACAAACGCTTGGAAAGGGCACAACAACATATGGGCTTAGGAATAGCTGAAATTGCTAATTTGGTATCTTTGCTTATTGATAGAGACATAGACAAAGTGGAAATGATAAAAAAATTATCAGAGATAAACCAAATATTTCTTGACCTTCACTTTGAAAGTACGGTCAACAGAATTAAGCTCATTAACCCCTCTTTGGATAAAAAATTTTTAAGCATTATCCAAGAGGTGAAGAGAGATAAATTCCTCTTTGGGGAAGGCTTAGGAGAAAGAATAAAAGCTTCTAAGACTGCTGAAAAGTCAGGTCTACAAGTTAAAAGACCTGACCCAAAGGATAATATTTCGGTGAAACGATATACAGCTCCGCCGGGAAACATGAGAGGCCCACCTCGCTTGGCTCAGCGTGGGGGCAAACTGACAGGAGCCAAACATCGACCCATGTATCAGAGCCCCAGGAGACAATTCAGTCGTTACCAAGCCCCAACCAAGGCTACGGACAAGACCCGATAGAGGTAATTCAGCCAGCTGGTAGGCTAAAACTATTCAGTAAGCAATGGGAGTCTATAACGAATGATCCTGTCATATTAGATATTGTAAATGGTTATGATATCCCTTTTCAAAGACATGTAACTCAACAAGTTACACCGCTTAACAATAATTTTATTTTGTCTGATGAACAAAAAATAATTTTAGAAATTACTAAGTTATGTAATTCCGGTGCAATTATAACGTGTAAAAACATCCCAGGTCAATTTTTATCAAAAATCTTTTTGATTCCAAAAAGTGATGGTACATCTCGTTTTATCCTAAACTTAAAGATGCTCAATAAATTTATTATTACTCACCACTTTAAAATGGAGGACATTCGGACCGCACTTAAGCTAATATCACCATTTTGTTTTATGGCAACCATCGATCTTAAAGATGCATATTTTTTAGTTTCAATAAAATCTTCCTGTAGAAAATACTTACGGTTCTCATTTATGAATATAACATATGAATTTCAGTGTCTTCCGTTTGGTCTCTGTTCAGCACCTTATGTGTTTACGAAATTGCTTAAGCCGGTTATAACCTTTCTCAGGCAAAAAGGGTACCTCATAGTGGTATATCTAGATGATATCTTATGTTTCGGACAATCCCGAGAGGACTGTCTTAATTATGTCATTGAATGTAAAAGGCTATTAGAATACCTGGGATTCATAATAAATGATAATAAGAGCAAGTTGGTACCGGAGCAAATACGAATATTTTTAGGATACGAGTTAAACTCCATCAATATGACTTTAGGTTTACCTTTTTCGAAACGTGAAAAAATTTTAAATTTTGTTAAAGATATTTCAAAAAGAACCTTCTTAACCATAAGGGAATTTGCCAAATTTATAGGTGTTCTAACATCAGCCTGTCCGGCAATTCCATACGGTTGGGTCTACACAAAACGTTTCGAAACTGAAAAATTGTTAGCGTTACGGGAAGCACATGACGATTATGACAGCCAAATGTGTCTGAAAGAATATTTGCAACCAGACTTTAAATGGTGGATTGACCACATTATGTCTGCTAATAGTAAAATTTATAAAGATAATTTTGCCCTAGAGATTTTCTCAGATGCTTCTTTGACAGGCTGGGGCGCGATGTGTAATAATGAGCGTACACACGGGTTTTGGAGTAATTTAGAATCAAAACTTCATATCAATTTTCTTGAATTGAAGGCAGCATTCTTGGGTCTTAAGTGTTTTGCTAATGAATGTACAAACACAGAAATTTTGTTACGAATCGACAATACAGTAGCTATTTCCTATATAAATAGAATGGGTGGAGTCCAATATAAGTACTTAAATGACATCACACGTGAGATATGGCAGTGGTGCGAGGAAAGACAACTTATTTTATTTGCTTCTTATATTAAATCTAAAGAAAATTTTGAAGCTGACCAGGAGTCAAGACGTGTTAATATTGATACGGAATGGGATTTATCGTCAAAAGCATTTAAGCAAATTGTAAGAAGTTTCGGTCAACCAGATATTGATTTTTTTGCTTCAAGGTTAAATGCTAAGTGCTCCCGGTATATATCTTGGAAACGAGATCCATCGGCCTTTAATATTGATTGTTTTACTTTAGATTGGAAACCTTTTTACTTTTACGCGTTTCCGCCATTTTCATTGATTTTGAAGTCCTTGCGAAAGATCATTGATGATGAAGCAGAGGGTATAATGGTGGTCCCATACTGGCCAGGACAACCGTGGTACCCACTTTTTTTGAAATTAGCCTGTAGTCCCCCGCTGTATTTGCACCCTAATAGCCAATTATTATTATCTCCTTCCAGAGAACCTCACCCGCTTTGGAGAACTCTTACCCTGGTGTCCTGCAAGTTATCAGGGCAGCTTACTTAAGACGGCAACTTAAACCGCAAACTATAGATATTATGTTGTCGTCATTATCACCAAATTCCCTTAAGCAATACAACGTATCGTTAAAAAAATGGTGGTTATATTGTAATAGTAAGAATATTGATTACCTTTGTTTAAACATTCCAATTATATTAGATTTCTTTACAGAGCAATTTATGAATGGTGCCAATTATTCTAGTTTAAATACTTGCCGTTCGGCGTTATCGTTACTTTTTGGAAAACTCTTTGGAGAAAACGATTACATTGTACGGTTTTTGAAAGGAGTCTTCAAAAGACGACCATCCTTTCCTAAATATATTTGTACTTGGGACCCGAATTTAGTTCTAGATCACTTAGCTAATTTGTATCCTAATGAGAGTCTGGAAATAAATCAAATTTCTAAGAAAACTGCAACTCTGATCGCATTGTCTTCGGGACAACGAGTCCAGACGTTGTCTTTGGTGAGAAGGGCTGACATTGCTATAAGTGAGACAAGTATAGAAATTGTGGTAACACAGATAACAAAAACATCAGCACCTGGTCGAGAAATGCCTCGTATAGTAATACCCTTTTTTCCAAATAAAAAAGAAGTTTGTCCGGCAAGTGCACTTTCGTCGTATCTACAGAGGACTGACCACCTTAGGAGTACGTTGAAATCTGATCGACTTTTCTTGACTAATAGGAAGCCGATCCATAACGCTTGCGCTGCTACCATTAGTAGGTGGATTAAGGAGGTCATGGCCAGCAGTGGCGTGGATACTAGAGTTTTTTCCGCACACAGTACCCGACACGCGGCCACGTCTGCAGCTCATCGTAATGGTGTGTCAGTTGATATAATTCGAAAATGTGCGGGGTGGACAGGGAACTCATTAGTGTTTGCAAAGTTCTACAACCAGCCTCTCTGTAGAGATGACGATGAAAGTGCCTTTGCAGAAGCAATTTATAATTGTTGATTTTAATTTAGCTAATTGTTATCATTTAATTACTCAATTATAGATATGATTATTTACATAATTATTATGTTTTAATTCGCAATAAACTCTCTTAACATCTACTTGGTGAATATTAAATCTCGAGGATGTAACGACGAAGTATAATTAATGGTTAAACAAACTTACCTTGTGACGTTTGACCATAATTAAATGAGTCGTTACATCCGAAGAGATTTAAAGTCCCTCCCTCCCTCTATTTTTTAATTAATCAAAAATTAAACCCTAATATTGCGAATTTATTTTTTATTTTTTCTCTAAAGAATGACAATCGACGAGACGTGACAGCTGAGGTGTGCGAGTGTTTATTTTTTATTACATACTCTAAAATTGTGTTCGATGCCAGTACATTGAAGAGTGTACTACTTGGTGAATATTAAATCTCTTCGGATGTAACGACTCATTTAATTATGGTCAAACGTCACAAGGTAAGTTTGTTTAACCATTAATTATTAAGGTTAATATCGCTATGTAAGTGCGAGATCGATTCTCACTTGACCGGATTTTTCTTGAATGACCATAGTTTGAATTCACATAAAAATTCTATATACGTTGTTGAATTGACATAATAAAAATCCTATAATACCTACGTTGTAAATGTTCGATTACATTTCAATAAGTAAATAAGTTGAACGTTTGAAATATTTTACTTATGGCAACTCTTTCTTTAGTCGTAAAACTATTGTAACGTATTTTACGTTACATGCGTGTCTTACGTCGTCCTTTCGTCAAAATAAACCATATTTTCATCCTTATTGCATTAAAATTAATTTCATTCACATTGTTTATATTACTTGACGTCATTTACAACCTCAAACTTATTAAATTAGTTCTTTTCAAACAAATCTTTCATATTTCGTTTAATTGTCAATACTTTTATCTGTCATTGTAGCTGTCGGTTGTCGCTGTCAATGGTACTTCACCATCTGTCATTTGACAGATGTCTTAATTTGCATAGAGTAAAAACGATTAATCTTGTTCAAACATAGGTGTACATCTACCCGTGTCTACGTTGAGATGCATTTTTGCTGCACTTTGCATGTGCATCGACCTTGCTCTATGATCTTTAATTGGCTGAATAGATGTTATCTAGGTCTATTATTTTTTCTTCGTAATTAAGACATTAATTTGTCATAGAAAAATTTTACTTTCCTGGCCGATTAGCTCAAAGGCGGACAATGTCGCCGAATTTTGTTTAAATTAGTTATTTTTTTCTTCAAAAAACCCAAAATAATGGGAAAATTTATTTTAAAACAAGCTTATTAGCTTGTATATAATGGATTTATAGTAAAATTCATTTGGATTCGCTAAATATTGTGCGATATTCTTTACCTCATGGTAAGTAGCATAAAACATTTTTGTTCGAATTGGTTTCTGATTGAAATTCTCGTGTTATATAGTGGTTTTTGAAATTACAGGCTTCCAAATTAAGTACTTTTCCGTACGATTGATGGATTTCTTTACTCAAAAACACCGGTTTTGTTCCCCGGGTAAGTTCCACTTTGCAAGTTTTCGTAAATTTTGAATTTCGAATTGGACAATAATACTAACGTAGGTTTTCTCTTTTGTCCACAGTGTTTTTTTATATATTATGGGTTTTTCAACTAGTTTTTCTCCTGTTTAAACGTGTTTTCATACGCGGTTTTTGGATATGTTATACATTTCATTATTCTTATAACATTTTGCAACTGGAAGTAATTTTTTCACTACCTTCGATTCACGTCAACGGTTTCGCCGGTACCCGCTACCATTGGAAGGACACCGAGCCCCGTTTATTATTTTGACAACTTTGGTTAAATTAATTATTTGATATTTGGATTGCTACGGTTCTGGTATGTAGATTAATTTTATTACACACTCAAGAACTCGGCATTCAACTTTATTATAATTCTGCGAGATTTAATTTTAAGACTAGATTAATTTATACTAGTTAATTTTAAGTCGGATTGCAACTTAGCATTTCTGTACATTTTGTTTTGAGATTTAATTTCTTTAAAAACTTTATATTATATCGGATGTAATCTAAGCATCCTGGCGCCCGATAATTATTGTTATTAGCTTTCCTTAAATAAAATTAATATATTAAAATTATTAGCAAAATTATAAATTCACTTTTCGGCAAAAAAGATTAAATTAAATAGAGACTGTTTGGTATAGAATGAAAATTAAGACAATATGTATTGTTTTGGCGAAAGACACTATATTATAAAATTATCGTAATATGTATCATTTTGGCATGAAATAAATATCTATTTTTTTAACTTAATGCGGTTTACTTTTTCAAATAAACCCCATTGTAATATAAATAAAAGCCTTTTACAGTCCAATTGCTCTATTCCGGTGCAACCTTTTTTCTTTACTTTAATTGTGTTGAAACACACACCAACACAAATAATTTTTAATTTTTATTTTTATTTATATTACAACTGGCGCTGCGAACGTAGGGACTTGATAACTTATGCCAACTTCGTAGTTACCATATTTGTAACCTTGGATTTTGTATTAGAACTTTTATAAGAATTTCGACCATTGTGTTGATGTATCTTTAAACATGTTTACATGCAAGCTATGCTTATTTTGTTAATTGAATGCCAAGTTCATTTATTATATTAACTGTAGTTAGCTACACTAACTAACTATTTTGTAACTTGAGTTTTTGAGTTCATTGAACTTAACATTTTTAGAAATAATGAAACTTAATATTATCGCTGAAGATTGAGGACTTCTCAAATATGTCGGACAAGGAATCTTTATCTACTGTTCAACAACTACCTAGTAGTGACGTTAACTTGAATAACCTAACTTCTAATATTTATATTGATAACTCTAATCTTGTTGAAACAAATAATTATTCACAGGCTTTGCCTACAGCTTCTAATGATTTATTAGATTTGTCGTTTCATCGTAACTTGTCTTTTGCGAATGCAAATAAACACTCATATATTAAGAGACCTGATTTGTCTAAGTTTAAGCACAGATTTAGCGGCAGAACTTGTGTCCGTGAATTCTTACTCACTTTTGAGGAATACTGTTTGGCTCGTGATATTCACGATGATCATATACTCATATCGTTTACTGAGGTACTTTCAGACTTAGCACTGAAATGGTTTAGATCTGTTCGTGGTTCTATAACTTCTTGGCAGCAACTTAAGCTTGAATTATTGAAGCGTTTTGATAAGCTCAATTTTGACTACAATTTAGAATACAACTTGAGGACTAGGAAGCAGAAGTCTAGTGAATCGTTGTCGGATTTTATTATTGAAATTGAAGATATGTCTGAGAGGCTTACCCATCCTTTGGCCGAGTCTACTCTTTTGGAAATAATTAAACATAATATGTTGCCTATGTACTCTATACATTTAGTTGGTCGTTCTATAGATTCTTTAACAGTTTTAGTTAACCTTTCTAAACAAATTGATGACTTTCATGTCTCTAATAGTAATAAATACTATAATTTTGATTCTAAGATTAAGAATATTAATTCTGTTCAAACTTTAAATTGTCTTAAGTGTAAGGAGACTGGACACACTTATAAGCAATGTAATAAGATTCCAGGTGTCATTTGCTTTAAATGTGGTAAACCAGGTGTTACTACTAAACTTTGCGATATTTGTAAATCTAATGGAAAGATTCCAAAAAACGTATAAAGCTCTGTCAGTCACGGATTCTTAACAAAGAAAACAGTGATCTGACATCGTTTAATTCTTCGCGTCCTAATTCATTTCAAATACATAAAGAATTTTCAGATTGGTGTAATTACTTAAAAGTATTTTTTCAAATAAATAAACTTGCTCCCATACTTTTTACAAAGAATAATGACTCACGTCCATTCTTAAAGTTTCACATTTGTGGTAAAATATTTACAGGTTTATTAGATAGTGGTGCTAATAAGAGTGTTCTAGGTTCTAATTGTCACTTGAAACTTATTGATTTAGGGTTTAAACTTAAAACTAATAATTGTCATAAAGCTCATACTGCTGATGGTAAACATCAAGAAGTATTAGGTACTATGGATATTCCAATCACTTGTGATAACACTACTCGTATGGTAGAATTTATGGTTATACCTTCTCTTAAACCAGATTTTATTCTAGGTTTTGACTTTTGGTTAGTATTTGATATAGCTAAAGATTTATTTAATAACTTAGTTTTTGAAAATAAAGTTCATTCTCTTAATAATTTTGAAAATAAAATCAATTCTTTTGATGATATTAATATAAATTCTGTAACTTCTTCAGTTCAACTTTCTTGCGCTGACAAAGATCAATTAGATCAAGTCATTAAACTTTTTGAGGAAATTTCTTATGAAAAGAAAGGTTTAGGTTTAACTCATTTGACAGAACATAAAATCGTAACTGTTGGTGATCCTATCAAACAACGTTATTTTCCTATTAGTCCTGCTAAGCAAAAAGAAATTTATGATGAAGTAGAAGTTTTACTTAATGAAGGAATTATTCAACGTTCTAAATCCCCTTGGTCTTCTCCTGTTTTAGCTGTTGAGAAAAAAGATGGTTCAACTAGATTGTGTTTAGATTCTAGAAAATTAAATTCTGTTACTGTAAAAGATGCTTACCCTTTACCTTACACATCGCGAATCTTGGATAATTTGCGTGGTGCTAAGTTTATATCTGCTATTGATTTATCAAAAGCTTTTCTTCAAATACCTTTAGAGAAATCTTCTTGTGAGAAAACTGCATTTGTAATCCCCGGAAAAGGATTATTCGAATTTGTTCGAATGCCTTTCGGTTTAACTAACGCTCCTGCTGAACTTCAACGTTTAGTTGATAGATTATTTGGACCTGAATTTGATTCCCAAGTTTTTGTATATTTAGACGATTTAATAGCTGTTTCTAACGATTTTTCAAGTCATTTAACGTTGTTACGTAAAATTTATTTACGCTTGAAAGAAGCTGGTC
Source organism: Ochlodes sylvanus (assembly GCA_905404295.2). Taxonomy (NCBI): domain Eukaryota; kingdom Metazoa; phylum Arthropoda; class Insecta; order Lepidoptera; family Hesperiidae; genus Ochlodes; species Ochlodes sylvanus. The sequence goes on along the minus strand of FR990125.1, from coordinate 2,978,410 downwards.
TTACCGTTAACTTAAAAAAGTGCGAATTTTGTAAAGATCGTTTGCGATATTTAGGTTATATAGTTGATAGTAAAGGTTTACATACTGATCCTTCTAAGTTATCAGTAATTGAAAATTTTCCCCAACCTAAAACCGTTAAGGAGGTTAGAAGTTTTTTAGGTATGTGTTCATATTATCGTAGATTCATCAATAATTTTGCTGATATTGCTACACCTTTATCGAAACTAACTGGAGGTAGTAGAAATTCTAAACGTCAAATTGAATGGAATTCTAATTGTGAAAACTCTTTTGTTCAACTTAAACAAGCTCTATTGTCAGCTCCTGTTTTAATTTGTCCTGATTTTGAAAAACCATTTTACTTACATTGTGACGCTAGTTCATATGCTATTGGTAGTGTTTTATGTCAAAAAGATGAAGATGATAATCAACATCCTGTTGCATTTTATTCGAGAACTTTTGGTAAATGTGAAATTAATTATAGCACAACTGAAAAAGAACTTCTTGCAATTTTAGATTCAATTGAACATTTTAGACCATATATTGAAGGTATGAAATTTACAGTTATAACTGATCATGCTAGTTTAAAATGGCTGTTAACTTTAAATAATCCGAGTGGAAGATTAGCTCGTTGGGCTGCTCGTATATCACAATTTACATTTGATATTTTGCATAAAAAAGGTAATTTACATGTTGTACCTGACACTTTGTCTCGTATTCAAATTAACGCTATTGATATTCCATCAGAGATTGTTCAACCTGATGATGAAATTAACGATCCTTGGTATAAACGTATTTTTATTGGTTGCCAAAAATATCCTCTAAGGTATAAGAACTTCAGAGTTGATAATCATGTTCTTTACAGGTTCTGTAAACCTAAATTTGAAATTCAGAGTAATTTATCTTGGAAAATTGTCATTCCTAAAGAAAATATATTAGAAACTATTCGTAATAATCATGATAACTTAAATTCTGCTCACCTTGGTATTTTCAAAACATTAAATAAATTAAGAATTCATTATTACTGGCCTAATATGGTTAAAGATGTAAAAGAATATATTTCAAAATGTGAAATTTGTAAAGCTTATAAACATTCAAATTCTCCTCCCCTAGGTTTTATGTCCAATCCTAAGATTGTAAATTCACCCATGACTATGTTATCTATTGATATCGTAGGTCCTTTGCCTAGATCTTATTCTGGTCATCGTTTCATTTGTTCAGTAGTTGACGTATTTTCTAAATACTGTTGGGTATGTCCTATGGGTAATGCCACTACCAATTCTATCTGTAGATTTCTTGAAAAAGATATTTTCTTAAAATTTGGTTGTCCAAAGATTTTTGTTTGCGATAATGGAAAACAATTCATTTCTAAACATTTTGTAGAATTTTTGAAAAATTATAATATTGATAAAATATTTTATAACACTTTGTATACGCCTCAAAATAATCCTGTAGAGCGTTATCATAAAACTTTAGAAACCTGTTTAGCTTGTTACGTTGGTGAAGATCATCGTACTTGGCCGAAGTTCATAAATCATGTTCAATTAGCTTTGAATAGTAGTGTTAATTTAGCTACTGAATTCACCCCTAATTTTCTAATGTTTGGTAGAGAAGTAATAATTGATGCTTCGCTACATAAATTTAGTAACTCTATTAATAATTTAGAAGACATTCAATTAGGAAGTCGTGAGAGGTATTCTTCTTCTTTGAACTCTCTTAGTTCAATTTTTGAATGTGTTGCCACATCTTTATTAAAGGCATATCGCAAGAATGCTGCTTATTATAATAAAGGCAGGAAAGTCATTTCCTATGCTTTGGGAGATATTGTTTGGAGACGGAATTTTGTTCAGTCTAATGCATTGCATTATTTTTCGGCAAAACTTGCTCCTAAGTTTGTTAAATCTAAAATAATAAATAAAATTTCAGATAATGTTTACATTTTGAAAGATTTAGGAAAACGTTCCGTTGGACGTTATCATATTAAAGATATTATTAAAATTAATTAACTTTTGGTTAAGTACATTTTATACTAATCTTATTTTGTTGAACTGTCGTTTGTGATAGTTTAAGGCCGTATGTTTGTGGAAGAATTAGTGTGAAGTGTGTAAGGGTTGGCCTATGTCTGTGAGGATTGAATGTTAGGAACAAACTTGAACTTTCAGCAGTGCTTCATAATTGGATTATCAAGTTTAACTTAGGACATTTTGGAATGTTACATATAAAATTTAAATTCTTAAAACTTTTCCCCAAAACATACGATCTTAGTTAGATTTAAGTTTGTTGTATATTTTTATAGATCTTTTTTTGTAAGGATCTTGTTTTATTTAATAATTTGCATAATTTAATGTAAATATTAAAAACTTTATTTGCATGTTTTGTGTAATATCAAACATGTAAAACTTTTAAGCTTATTTGTAAATATTTTGAAGCTTAAATTTTGTATACCCGGATTTGACTTCTCGGATTTGTCTTACACTGCAGTGATAGTTATTTTGCTTTGACATTTCACTTTTGTTGATAACACTCGCCTTGTAGTTGTTCATCACACCCTTTGTTGATAGCACTCACTTTTGTAGCCGCTTATCACACTTTTGGTAATACAGCTCATATTTGTAGTTGTTATTACAAAAATTTTGTTCTGTGTTCGGAAAGTCGGTGGAGTAGAGCCGGTCACAGTTAACATTTGTTTTGGTCTTGGTTAATTGGTAGCCATTGTTTGTTGCTGCTAATTACATTTTCGTTCTGTGCTCGGGAGTTCGGTGGTGTAGAGCCGATCACAGACAAGTTTTTGATGGTTTCGTGTTCGAAAAGCCGATGGTGTAGAGTCGACCACGGAATTCATTATTTTTGGTGAGATCATCCTTTGGGGAATTCATTTATTTGGTTCAGATCACTTCTTGATTTTGATCTTTTCATGTCTTCGTGCTCGAAAAGTCGATGGTGTTGTGTCGATCACGATTACATTAGTTTCACGTTGTCTATTTTATGACAAATACGTTGATAATTTTCATCTCCTTTGAGTGAGAAATAATTACGTTTAGTTTTCGCTTATATTAGTTGCTCATCAACTATTATAGTTTCGCTTATTAGACTTAGAGCTTATTGTTTACAAGCTCTACCTTAAGTTTGTACATACTCACTTCGTTTTCGTTCGAGTTCAGGTTTTTCTTTTGACTTTTGACTCTAATGTCGAGTGTAGTTCAAGTATCAAACATGGTTTCATTTAACTTAGTGCTTTGTAGAGCTAGTCTTTCGATTACCTCTTCAAGTCAATGTAGAGTTTTGGAATTGTAGAGTTGTAGAGTCTGTTACAACTAAACAATATTTTAGTTTTACGATTGTTTCTGTAAGTTTTTAGTATTTTGCATCTATAATATTATTACTTTTGTAGATTCCTCGGACTCTCACATTTTTGTTTTCAAGATTCTTTAGTCGGAAAGAGTTTCTTCTCTTTTATTTTTGGCAGGGGGGTAATGTAACGTATTTTACGTTACATGCGTGTCTTACGTCGTCCTTTCGTCAAAATAAACCATATTTTCATCCTTATTGCATTAAAATTAATTTCATTCACATTGTTTATATTACTTGACGTCATTTACAACCTCAAACTTATTAAATTAGTTCTTTTCAAACAAATCTTTCATATTTCGTTTAATTGTCAATACTTTTATCTGTCATTGTAGCTGTCGGTTGTCGCTGTCAATGGTACTTCACCATCTGTCATTTGACAGATGTCTTAATTTGCATAGAGTAAAAACGATTAATCTTGTTCAAACATAGGTGTACATCTACCCGTGTCTACGTTGAGATGCATTTTTGCTGCACTTTGCATGTGCATCGACCTTGCTCTATGATCTTTAATTGGCTGAATAGATGTTATCTAGGTCTATTATTTTTTCTTCGTAATTAAGACATTAATTTGTCATAGAAAAATTTTACTTTCCTGGCCGATTAGCTCAAAGGCGGACAATGTCGCCGAATTTTGTTTAAATTAGTTATTTTTTTCTTCAAAAAACCCAAAATAATGGGAAAATTTATTTTAAAACAAGCTTATTAGCTTGTATATAATGGATTTATAGTAAAATTCATTTGGATTCGCTAAATATTGTGCGATATTCTTTACCTCATGGTAAGTAGCATAAAACATTTTTGTTCGAATTGGTTTCTGATTGAAATTCTCGTGTTATATAGTGGTTTTTGAAATTACAGGCTTCCAAATTAAGTACTTTTCCGTACGATTGATGGATTTCTTTACTCAAAAACACCGGTTTTGTTCCCCGGGTAAGTTCCACTTTGCAAGTTTTCGTAAATTTTGAATTTCGAATTGGACAATAATACTAACGTAGGTTTTCTCTTTTGTCCACAGTGTTTTTTTATATATTATGGGTTTTTCAACTAGTTTTTCTCCTGTTTAAACGTGTTTTCATACGCGGTTTTTGGATATGTTATACATTTCATTATTCTTATAACATTTTGCAACTGGAAGTAATTTTTTCACTACCTTCGATTCACGTCAACGGTTTCGCCGGTACCCGCTACCATTGGAAGGACACCGAGCCCCGTTTATTATTTTGACAACTTTGGTTAAATTAATTATTTGATATTTGGATTGCTACGGTTCTGGTATGTAGATTAATTTTATTACACACTCAAGAACTCGGCATTCAACTTTATTATAATTCTGCGAGATTTAATTTTAAGACTAGATTAATTTATACTAGTTAATTTTAAGTCGGATTGCAACTTAGCATTTCTGTACATTTTGTTTTGAGATTTAATTTCTTTAAAAACTTTATATTATATCGGATGTAATCTAAGCATCCTGGCGCCCGATAATTATTGTTATTAGCTTTCCTTAAATAAAATTAATATATTAAAATTATTAGCAAAATTATAAATTCACTTTTCGGCAAAAAAGATTAAATTAAATAGAGACTGTTTGGTATAGAATGAAAATTAAGACAATATGTATTGTTTTGGCGAAAGACACTATATTATAAAATTATCGTAATATGTATCATTTTGGCATGAAATAAATATCTATTTTTTTAACTTAATGCGGTTTACTTTTTCAAATAAACCCCATTGTAATATAAATAAAAGCCTTTTACAGTCCAATTGCTCTATTCCGGTGCAACCTTTTTTCTTTACTTTAATTGTGTTGAAACACACACCAACACAAATAATATTTAATTTTTATTTTTATTTATATTACACTATGTATGTTAAATATATACATAGTATGTATGTTAAATACATACATAGTTTTACAACTAATTTTACGTTAATTTTTATAGTGCTTAGCATAGGCATAAGTTATATGCTGTAAAAGTAATTGCTGATTTAATGGCATCATAATAGCATTTTATTGCCAACAATAAACCTAATTCACGTCCAAAAGCGGAATAGTGAGCTTATGAGAAACGTGTGGCGAAATAAAATGGAAACGTGCCGTTTTTAATCTAAATACAATTTCCTTGAAATAAGTATGTATATCCTTGAAAATACAAATAGTAAACACAAAAGGTATTTTAAATTAATTAAGGAGAGTTAAGAAAGACATGAAAGTTTCATGCATGATTAATCCTAGCAAGCCTCGCATGTACTCTGTCTTAGGTATACGAAACTTAACTGGCTATGAGAGAAAGAGAGAAAGAAAATGTATACTAGCACCTCTGTCTCTCTTGCCCCTACAGTACTATATGAAACGTAACACTCTCTCTTTCTATCTTCACTAACTTATATCTCCGTCTCAACTTCCGTTCCCCTCTCCCGATCACACTTTCCGTAACGCTCTCGTCAAGCATTCACTAGCTATTTCCCCAAGTCAAGCGTGTGTATAGAAGTACTTCAAAAATATAACTATTAAGTCAATTTAAAGAACCACGTCGAAACATTTTTTCGGGTTAACTAAGGCGTAGGTTTGAAGGATACCAATTCGAACTCGCTTATAAGCTGATAGCCAAGTAAATACCAGTCCCATCTCTATCGCCAATACTTCTCCAAATGATAAAGCGAAAACCCGAGATTATGGCGCCGTGAAAAGGGTCAGTTAGGTCTATACCGAAGCAAGACATCCTCATTTGTACAAAAGTTAAGAATGAAGCAAACGCTGTGTAAAAGATTTGTTGCTGATAAAGAATTCAGGCTCGCTGTTTACTATAAGATCATTCGAAAAGACACTCTGTCAGGCATTTGTTTTCATTGATATAGATTAGAGTTTTATTTTGTTGGCTTCAATCCATTAATGGCACTACCTGAGCGCGGTCTTTCCTTGTTATTGAGAAGGCCTAGAGCCAATTCCACCACGCTGCTTCAGTGCGGACTGGTGGTACAATAATCACGTACTAAATGAAATTAGTACGTGATTATTGTAATTCAGTGAAACCTGCCCGGATAGCTAACACCCTCTTGCTAAAGTTAGCCGGTAAACGACTCGTCCTATTCGTCCTATCCGGGGGGGGGAGAGCCACTATTTCCTTTCTTCTTTGCATTGCATGCATTGGTAATGTCGTGGTGTTTCTAAATGACGTAGGCGACGGTGACCATTTACCGAAAATTGACGCCGAGGGAGTACTGTAGAAATTTTACATTATAACCGGTGAACGTTAAGCGGGTATGTAGGTGACATTGAAGCTGTATATATGATATATGTAGTACTCTGTGAGCCAAATTCGCGCAATGATTTACCTACAAGGGATTATACTCGTATCCGTGGTAATAACTACTCATAGTCATTCTACAATGAATTGTCGTAGCAAGATGATCTCCTAATTGTTGTAAATATTGTTCTGAGCATTTGTATCAACTTTAATTTTATTATTGTGTTAACATTACAATGTACATATTATAACGATTTAAAGTTAGTCAGCAAGCTGATCATGTAATTAAGTTTTTAGCTTATTTTTTATTTACTACCACCCCATAGTATTAGATGGCATTCCGTTGGTCCCGGGTTCGATTGCAGGCCGGGGCAGATATTTATGTGACAGGTCGAAAGTGTTAGTGATGTCTTATTTGTGTTATCCATGGCACCTGCGACGCGGGGAATCCTAGTGTTAGCGTTTATTTTTATTGTGTCGCGTTTTAGCCTAAACAGGAATTACACAGAAAGATAGAAGGAGGATAGGAAGAATATTCTCCATAATTTCTTGGTTGATTTTAGAAGGAAGAATGTAGTTAGCCAGGTAGGTTAATAACCCTGTAGTTCAGGATTACTGTAGTAATTAAGCCAGGTATAGAGCCTTACAATCTCCAAAAACGGACCCAAAGACATTGCGCCGTCCATTATTTAGCTGAGTGCACGACAATAAAGGTGATTTCGCTTGAACTCAAGGACGGCGGTCGCCCCAAATGTATAATTGGTGTTTTATTGAAAACAGAAGCCCTCACTCTGCTTCGAGAAACTTTATTAGCACCCAATTAGAAAAAATGTATCGGCGAGAATCTTTCAATTCGTTTAAGTGAAAACTACCTCTGAATTAGTTAAGACGTTTCTGAGATTTGCATCAAAAATCGTCCTTTGGACAAAGCGAAAAAAATCTGAAAATCACTGTTACGAGATCTAGTGCGTTAAAAAATACACCAATAATAAATTTTCTTAAATATCTTCAATATGCAAACATTGCTCAATTATAGTTTTTATTGTAGGTACCTATGTGTAGATTTTATTTTAGACTATGACAGACTTTTAAAACTATAGGTATTATTTTTATACCTGACACACATCATATCACACATTACAAGGTATAATTCATACTTATTAGGTTAGAATCAAACAAAACGTTGAAGGCCAAACAAAGCAAGCCAACAAAGCGCGTTGAATTTCTTCTCCCTTTGTCCTATATACGAGTATTAACAACTTGCCATAAAAAATGGTGGCGCTCTCACAAATTACATTCACTCTACGATGATATGTATGCGGACCCTGTGATGCACTTAAGGTATACGACATGGGTATTACTATCCAGAATTCTTCGTCATATTAAAATTGCTTTGTGCTACAAAGAAGGTTTTATCCCAGCTAGGAGACGGGCGCATCATACTTTGTTGTGTGCAATTTTGTTGAGTCGAACCCAAGTTATACGTTCTTTGTGAAAGCTATGTTCACTCCACGCGTTGCATGAGTGATGTAGTGAGCTCACTAGGTTAGTGGTACTTGTCGAAGGAGGGTCCCGAAGATAGAAAATAGAAGATAAATATTTGTCATCCAGATCTGGTCAGTTCCGAGGTCTCATTGTATGTCACTGTCACGTAAGCTCACAATACAGGAAATCCAGATGTGTCATCGTTGGTCATTATATTACTGTAGTATATACCTACACTATATTCAATTAAGGCTTGCACACCTCCAGGACTATATCACCACTTACCATCAAGTGGGATTGTAGTCTAACATGCACTTATTATTAATAAAAATCCTTCAGCAGAAGGGATCTGGCGCAATAACCTTGTCCTTTGCTCAGCAGGCATTACGACCAGAAACGGGTACTCACGATTATTATTATTATTTATGTCTCGCTGTGACAGTGATTATTGGAATTGGGTCTAAATATCGGTATAAAATGGACAAATAATAAAAATCGTGGGTAGACCCATTACAGTTAAAATGAAGATTCGGATATTTAGTAGAAGCAAGGTTATAGGTGCTATAGACAGCTACAAAAGGCGCTGGAAGCGTTTAAATAACTCATGTCTCGTCGGATATTGCGACGCAATTGGTGCCTTCAGTGAATCGCTGCAAATCGTTTCGCAGGAGGATGGGTCGAGATAAATAGACCGTAAAATTTTCCTCGCTGCAACCCTTTGCACATCATAAAACAAGGGTCGACAGTAAAACTTGGGAAAGTGTAACAAGCTTCCAGACAGTAAATCTTGGGTCAGAGTGGTATTTACCACGCGACAGTAAAGTTACAATCATTGTCTTATTATTTATTATTATGGACGCAGTAAACATCCTTACCGTGTGTGTGGAAGAACGACGTAATGATTAGGATAAGGAATGCAAGATAAAATATTTTTTTATAGTCTAAAGAGCTGACGAAAGAGCAGACAAGCCAATTGGTGGTGGTGGTCATTGTCGCTTATAGACACGTGCAATACCAGGGCAGTCGTCAATGCACGCTGGCCCTAAAGGAAAACTATTTCTACACCTTTTTTTAAGAACCCCACATCCGTAGCGCTCCGAGAATAGCTCAGGATTCTCATTCCAGGATGCTCATTCCACAGTTTTCTTGTACAAAAATATCTTGAGAATTGGACTGTAGATGTTTTCCACGAGTTCTATAGATGTGAATGAATCTTCTATCTTCGGCGAGTGCAAGTGGTGTATTGATGTCAAGATCGAGATATCGAGATATAGAGTTGAAACATGGCCTATGTTTTAAGTAATAAAACTCATTTAAATCCCCGAAACTAGGTATAACGAATTCTATCCAGTAGTTTTTCTTACCTACCACAATCAAATTACAGTTTGTATATCAAAACAACAGAACATTACCTAAAGATAATGATTAGATAGACAAATGTTTGCTCTGGGGTCTTGAGTGTTAGTAGTATATTATTTGTGTTGATGCTACACGCGACACAGGAAATCCTCGGGCGGGGATATGAGTGTGTTGGCGATTTTTTATTTATTACAATTATCATAAGCAATTTCTTCCAGACATCACTTTACAATTAGGAATCACATAAATATATCTTCACTTCAAACGCAGGCTGTAAGTAAAGGCATTTTAAAGAGTCCGTCTCAGCGGATATTGCGATGCGATTTGCGCCGGCAACGAATAAGTGGAACGTCGTAGGTATTCGAGGTTTGATCGGGAATAAATGGGGCGTACAATCTCTTTCATTGCAGTCCTCAGCACAACATTAAACAAGAATTTATTGATCGGAACCGCTTGGGCTTTTCTCAAGTATAGAAATATAAATTGCTCTAATGGCGTCTACAAAGCTCTAAATAAGTGTAAATTATTATCTGGGTTGAGGAAATAATATTTTAAAAAACCGTTTCTTCGACACAAACACAAGCGATATATATATTAATTGACGTGATCCTTAGATTAGACTGTACTATTTTTACGAAAATTGATTTCAGGTATTTGTTGAATATGTCTGTATATGATTTTAAGTGATCGTTGAGGCGTGCATTACCGAAAGGTAAAAGTAAAGGTGCTGACATATATTTATGACATTTTTTTAACATATTTTTTTTTTAACAATTACAAAATTGTAAAATTTATTTAATTTAATTTAACGACTACATCATTAATATCACCTACACCTGTAATAAAATCTCGACTACATCTGAGTGTCTAATTATTTCCATCTCATCTTTGTCAATTTACAACAACCACTTGAATTTTCGTCTTAATAATAAAACGTACAAAACACTTATCGGGGGGCGTACTAAAGAGAACGTTTTGTACCAAAATTAAATACGGATATTAATCGGATAACGCGGGGACAATTATGGGACGTTTTAGAGTGGCATTTTGAGTAAATTCGTAATCAAAGTAGAAGGCGCGACGAAACTGATTTCGTTGAACAATCATAATTTTTGGGAGAAATGTCGCAAAAATTAAAATGGATACAAATTTATCCAATGTCCGGTAGTGAAAAGGCACACGGCTTGAGTGCCGAATCGTTGAAGTACATTACTCAATTGCCACGGACTTAGACTGACTAGATAAGACAACTATCTTACTCGTATTAATCCAGCGATTCCTTGTATTGTTTAGTGTCCAAAACTTGTTGACACTACAACTTTATTTCAGTAAGAGGCTGGAGGGAGAACTCAGAGAGAGGAGGAGGAGAGAGAGAGGAAGAGTAACAGAAAATTATATTGTAGCCTGTTGAAGTCCACAATCCGACCTAATGGTTAGAGGCGATTTAGTCTTAGGTGGTAAAAAGAACTAACTTATAAGAAACCTACTTATAGACTCGCACAAGTTTAAAAAAATGCTAAAACAAAAAGAAACTATTTTATTTTATGCTAGTCATTTATTTTATTTTAATTTAATAAGATTTTGATTTAAATTGTATTTATTATTGGAATGTTATTTGAACTATGGGTGTGATGGATTGAAAATAAAGTTATTATTATTATATTTAAAAGGATTTGTTTTGATTGAGCGTATTTATTTACTTCCCTCAACTAGGCAGTAAAACCTGCAGGAAAAAATAAATTTAAAAGAAAATTTATCGTTCCTGGAAAATATTATTTTCATAAAAGCACAGAATGATTATGAGCATTTGCATAAATTTAATAACGCCTCTTAAATTCCATATATTTCATTCCAGTATATAAAATAAATAATAAAATGGTTTTTTAGTTGATTGTATTTTATGTAAATGTACTAGTATGTGTAAAGATAACTTTATACGTTGTAAATATTTTTTGGGTTCTGTAACCAAAGGGTGACAAATGGAACACTATTTATATGCCTTCGCTGTCCGTCTGTATGTCACAGGAATCTGTCTCTTGAATGGAAATACGTAGACATCTAAAATCTTCGTTCGTGCGCGTCCCAAGTAATGTAAGCACATGGAGAGACATTTGGCATAGAAGTTAACACAGAAAAGTAGAATGATAAATTTTATATTAAATACATTTACCAATGAAAATAAGAGATGCATTAGTATCAATGTAATGTAGCCCTTTATAACAGAAAATATGGTCGAATTTTCACAGCAGACCAGGACTTACTAGTATTCGTAATAACACAAAGCAGGAATATTATTACGATGACATTTCTAGTTATTATTGATCTTTGAATCCCTTTATTATCGATATTCCTCATCATTGCGTTATAGTCTTATGTATTATGCTCATTTTCTTCAGATAAACGTTTCTGATCTCTATTTCAAAGTCACAAGGTTCATTATCCTGAGCTCGCAATATCACTGAAGTCAGCTTTCAGTGCGTACGTGAGAATAGACCATTTACGAAGGGTTTGAATAAGGCATTCTACCCAGAATACAAAATGTCCTCGTATTGGACAAAGCTATTACAGTCTATTAAGCGAGCAATTCCGGCCAGCACGAAAACCCCGTCTGCGATAATTACTGTCTGTTTCATAGTTAATGGTCGGCCCGTTATACTACGGTTTTTTTTATTATTTTTTATGTTAACGAGCAGACGTGCCATTTGATGGTAAGTGGTGACCGTTCTGTGACTGTATAATGAGTCAGTACAGGTGGACGTCAGTTACAGTAAAGGTAACACGGATGCAATGACGGCTAAGAAAATTACATAAGAACAAAACTGGATTGGGGTCAGCAGGTACACTAGGCTAGACGGTTGTTGATAAGCCACAAAAAAAGTGGATTCCCTACTCCACTCCGGGTTGGAAACAGTTACTTTCTACTCCTTTGGTCGGTTTTGGCTATAACGTAAAAAAAAACTTCCTTTCCATTAGAATCAACCCTTCCTCCCCACACTCTCCATATATTTTACTGCGTGCTCGTGAAATTTATGGCCACGAGAAAGGTACCTGTTCAGTGTATTGAATTTTTATTACTTGACACTAAGCATGTTGTTAAAATCAGATAAAATATATTTACAGATTTAGACAGTGATAAAATTTTAAGATTATTGTGTTCTTGATATTTAAATTGAACCTTATTGCTTCAGATGTGAACAGCTTTAGGTTTGAAGAGTTCCTTCTGGAGGTTGGTTTAGAAAGTTGGTTTAAAAGAACCAACTTTCTTCTAAACCAGCTTTCTCATCAGTTTACAGCATATCATCTGTGACCGAATTAGAACGAAACTTTAACAATTACTAACTGGACTGTTACTAACAACAACGAACAGGACTAAATATCACTAATAGTCCATGTCCCAGTCCTCCTACTTAGCAACAAACTAATCAACTAATGTTCTAACACCGTCGAGATGAAAGGAGAGAACTTATAAAAATACAGAAATTGAAAGTGAATAAAATGAAATATACGTTATTAAAATGTGAAAAATGCAAGACGAATCCAAAATAACTTTGACTTGAAATCAGAAATTCGATTACCTTGAATCGTTTGAACGTCTCCACTTTGCAAATGAGTTCATATTGAATATTCGACGACAATTCACTTAAAGTGGTCGGAGATAAATCAATTTGGGAGGAGATTACCTTTATTTAATAGACGCACAGGAAATATCCATTGGAAATGTTGATAGTCTGGAAATGTTCCAGATTAGGATAATCAATAGGCTACTATTATTCATAGAACCGTTCATAATCCAATCGCCTGTGTGGAGGCCTGTACAAATCGCAATGATTAGTTTCAACCAATAATTGGCAAAGTATGCAAAGTTGAGCACCGTTGTCAGTTTAATGAATTACCGTTAATGATAGCCACTACTAACTTGTCAGCGTTAAAATGTCGTTAGTCAAAATTGAATTAAATAAAAGATTTTACTTAAATAAACAAAAATATATTTCTCCTATCATACCGATACTATCAGGGAAAAACGGGCGGGTAAAGTTGGTATCTTGTTACGAATTTATAACTTGGTATTTCCAGTTATTGGAATGTTCCCGAAAAGTATTGGAAAGATAGGGAAATCCGATGCAAAGAGATAAGCTGGCGCTTTAGCGTGGAGTCTTAAGTCTCTTGGCATGGTACTCAAAGTTATCTGAATATATTGCTTGTTATTTCGTTTTTTTTGTGAGTTCTGAGCCACAACTGGAGTAAGTAAAAGCTATGTTTGTATTTTACTGAATAAATATCTTTTATGGTGTCTAAGTTAAAAATTAAATTAAATACATAAAAAAATTATTTTGTGTAATTTTGAAGTCAATAGGAGAAAATAGATATATCGATTTTGTTTGAATTTATAAATGCGAAATACTTAAAAAATTCGAATCCACTCTCCTGCATAGAATACCTGCTTTCAAAATCATACAGGAATGTGCAATACAATCCCAAAATATCCAAGTAATAGGTTTATACCTATATAGTCATATATTTATTTCTTTCCTCTTCTTTCTTTCTTGGCCGGCAACGCATTGGCGATGCCTGTGGTCGCGTCGATGTGTGTGATGGTGACCACCAAGTGCCTCGTCTGCTTATTTGACGGCTATTAATATATAATTATACATAAATAAAGTTATAACGTTCATAATTTATGTTATTTTTTTTAGAATAATAATTACAAGTTAACAGTGCATCTTATGTTTTGCTTTTAAATGTAAACATATTATTTACTTTGTAAATAACTTTGCCAAACTTCCATAAATTGCTATAGACGTTGAAATCATTTCGACGTTTGCTGAATGCAGTCGTGAATAACACCGCTCACTCACTACCCAAGTTTGAAACTACAGAATTCATAGTTTTCCAACAAGTTACTTTACACTTAGTAAATATTTTAAGTAAGTACTGTCTTACTATTTAAAAATTGGTTGAAGTTTATTATTACAAGTCCATTAAGAACCGACAGTTTATTTATGTAGTTTTAATGATAATATTTAATGAAAGATGTGCGCATTCCAAGATTATTTGCGAGTAACGTCGAGTATATTAAAAATACCGTGATGCTGCTCTGTTTTAAGGCGTTTCAAATGTTGTAGTTTCTATGTGTGTTGATACATTTTTATTTATTTTTAGGTACCTAATTGTCGTCTAGTGGTATAAGTGTACCACCATCCATTGTGTCGGCGGATATATGGTTAGTAGACTAAAATACGAGTTCTACCTCAATAATTTATTGTATCAGGCGTTACTTTGCGGAAATCCATTGTTATTTAAGTTGTATTTATATTTCTTTGTAACAATCCGCACACCTGGAACTTGTTTTGGTATGAATGAATGTACAACTTCGACCTCAATATCGATAGATTACGATAATAAAATTCTAGTTTTTTAGATCTAAGGACTATCCATCTTTGAGTTCAATAACACCTCCGCGGCTCGTGGTTCACCTAGCAGAACAACGGACGAAATTACAGTGCCCCGTCCTTCTTTTTTTAAGAGGTCGTAGCGTTAATTGATACGTTTTGAGAAACGCACTATTTTACACACGAAGATTGTAATATTTTCAAATATTTATCATTATCAACGCGAGAAATAAATCATTCATTAAATGAGATGATTAATGTTCATGAGAACAAAGTTTCAGTTGCCAATACTGAGTTTAAATTCGGAGCACTGGAATTCTAACTTCGAAATGTTTAAACCTCAGCTTAGCGAGGGATTGAAATGCACAAGATTCCTCGGCACTGGTGCGACAGATATAACCTTTCACCTCGCTTGTGAGAAATTGCGATGCAAGACTATTAACAATATAAAAACCAAAATAAAACAAATTAAAAACTTTTTAAAAAGTTTTTAATTTGTTTTTCTTTGTCATTTGTAAACCGAGTTTTAAAACTCGGTGTTTTAAAATTAGGAGTTTTAACCGAGTTTTAAAATTAGGTGTTGAACATAGAACCTCCTTTTTTTGCAGTTGGTTAATTACTCTTGTGCGGCTGCTTGGTGGTAATGTTCGTACTGGAGCGGTCTAGAATACTGACCCCAATCCCATACTGACTATTGCCACGGGTTGGTGGTAAAACTTCACGTGTGGATTATTAAAATTATTACACTACACGCTTGCTTCGGTGAAAGAAAACATCGTGACGAAACCTGCACCTTAGATTTCTTCATCCGCCAATGTAAGAAGAGTCTCGATCCCAGCAGTGGGACAGTTATGGGTTGCAATCAAAAGGGTTGTAAAAAAAGTTGTAGATATGTCTCTAGCTTGCAAAAGTGAGGCAGTTAAATTCAGCTAATTCTCTTTTTGACTTGTTCGTTCCGTAATTATCTTTGGCATTCACAGTTACGAGTACAAGAATATCATCGGAACGGATCAAAACGTTGCGTTGCAATGATTGTAATCTATATTCGCATATAGTTGTTAGCATAGTCGCATATAGTTGCATCATTAACATATCGAATTACATTGTATTACGTGTTAAAGACAAGTCATGAGCTTATGACACCGCTCAAGGGCCAGCCCAATTAGTGAAGTCGGTCGCCACTAATGACCACTCGAGTCGAGCGCGCTTATCTTTTGCCACCGGCGTCACAGCGCCGTTGGCTTATTTAGGAGAATGGCCACTAGTCATGATAAACGTACTCGGAACATCAATTTTTACTTAAGGCTACGTATATAACTAGTTTTCTAAAGTTACTCTATCTTTCTTTATCTTTAGAGGCCTAGAGCTACATAAATTTATTTTAATGCTATTTAATTTTATTTATTTTTATATTTTTGTATTTACTCGTATTTATTTAATAAAGTAGCTCTATCTTTAGGAGGAGGAGGAAGTCTAGAGCACGCTCCACAACGCGGCTCCAGTGCATATTGGTGGAGAAATATTTTTCAGTACTTAGATAATATTGTTAGTAGATACGTGAGTAGATAGGGACTTGTAATATGAAAAATGAGCCTTCAGAGTATCTTACGTTGTGTTGAATTGTGCGTTGAAGTCAGGAACGACAAAATTCCGTTAAATTGTCCCGTAGGAACATATTAGCGCGATAAAAACTATCCCATTTCCTTGCGAGGGTCACAACCTATATCTATAGCAAATCACCTGAATAGGTTCAGCGGATTAAGCTTTAAAAGTAGCAGACAGACAGACAAATATCGCATTTATAATATTAGTATAGCAAAAATGGATTAAAGATCAACAAACAAGCAGACGGGCCATCTAATGGTAAATTCACTTAATTCCAATAGAGAAGTGTGAGGTACCTGAGCCAAGAATGTGTGAAATCCAAAGATATTTTAACTATAGATGCGTTACGGTCATATACAACGCGAGTCCCACTTTTTGACCCGCTCCGATGATTACCTGTAACTATGCGAAAGATAATTACGAAACAGAACGAGATAAAGGAAAATTACATTAATTATACTAAGATCAAGAAAAGCAAAGCCGTAGTTGTATTTAAGCTTAGATAGAATTAAGAATAGAAGAAATTGAAATGTGTGTTGATAATGATATACATTAGATTTATATCATTATATATATAACGAGGCATTTATCCCAACCAAGTTTTTAGGAAGGGTGACGTCAGCCCCACTGACGTCACCATCTTCACTATTTTCACTCATGTCTCAGATGACCAAAGTCTCAGATGAACAAAACACACGTTTCTAATGCAAAACACTTATTTATTATAAATTGATAGCCTTAGTCATAGTTAGATATACTAATGGTCCAACCCTAACTAAGTCATAAGATTCTTACTACAGTAATGTAATAATAATCCTTAAAATTAAACAATGACTTATAATTAAAAATATAAAGAGAACTCACAAGACAACCATTCGCCAAAATCCTAGTGGCTCGCTCTACGAAAAAACATGGCGACCTCATGTCACAACGGTTACTCCTCGATACCGGAATTTAAAATAACACATTTTTACTTCTTATTTTTAACAATTCAAAGTGATCTTTCATAAATCATAAAATAATTTCAAAGTAATTGTCGAATAATTTGTCTATTTTATGAAACAGTATTAAGAAAACGGATATTCAAAAAGCAACGATAAAACCAATGAACTCGCAGCGCCCTCTGGCAGCTGGAATAAATCAAACTGGTCATAACAACTGCTAATATTTGAAATCTTAAACCATCGTTGCTTTTGGAATATTGTAATTGATTAAAATATTCTTATAAAATTACTTAATTAATTAATAAATCCATTAATCAATTCATTGATCAAAACAAAAGTAATGAAATTATTTGAAATCAATCACAAATTCTAATGTAAAATAAATGGTAACTAAAAATAATATAAACTTCCGCGCAAATGCGTCGACACGGCCATTCTGCGGGGCGGTGCGTGCTCTGCGCCTGCCTCGTCTCTAAAAGTATAAAACATTTTATCTGTACCAGGTATCTATACAGTGTACCTAGGCTAGATCTTATTCAACTTTGATAATTCAATCAATTTTAATATTAATATTAGAGGTCATCATAACCCAACACACAATGCCTCATTAAAATACATTTTTAAATTTGCACTCAGCATTTATACTAACAGTAGGTACATTAGGATACGACTTATTGTTGTACTTTAGGAATGAGCTGTAATGATAAGAAGCAAATGTTCTCATATACCGTGTTTATATTTTTGTTATTAAATGCAAATGTCTCAACGCATCCTTGCATTTTTTATTGATGATGTGGTCTGGGCGGTCTCGTACGCCGTGGTCCACAGAACATCTTAGTCTTACTGATGTGGTTATGAGCGGTCCTGAACGCCGTGGTCCACACAGTTTATGTTATGCTATTTACTGATGTGGTTATGAGCGGTCCTGAACGCCGTGGTCCACACAGTTTATGTTATGCTATTTACTGATGTGGTTATGAGCGGTCCTGAACGCCGTGGTCCACACAGTTTATGTTATGTTATTTACTGTCGTGGTAATGAGCGGTCTTGTACGCCGTGGTCCACGCAGTTTTAGTTTATATAGTGAGTTAAGAAATAATTTTTATTTTATAATAAAGCTCAAAGGAAATTGTGGCTGTGGTCTGGGCGGTCATGTACGCCGTGGTCCACAGAGGCTCTGAAAATGACAGCTTAAGGTGGGAGTCACGACATGCAAGGATAGTACAATCTTGATGTTAGTGTAATATTGTTATTTTTAAAGTAGGCTATTATTACTAGTTAATTGTTTAATCTGTGTTTAAACCCCAGATTAAGTTATGAAATGAACTCACCGTTTGTTTAGCAATCAAGCGTCATCGCAGCTCGTGATGTTGATGACTGCGGGTCACTGTTCGTCTGGGGCTGAAGGTCATCGTGGTTGTTCTGTTGGTCATCATCAGAGTACGTCGACACGGCGCCCTGGTCACCTGGTTGCGGCGCCCGGCGAAGCTGGTCGTGAGCAACCTTACGGGGTCGCCCTCTTCCTGTTACCCGTTTAACGATGTATCTGTCCTTGTCTTCAATCCTCAGGATCTCATAAGGCTCACTATACTTGAGGTCCAGGCATGTTTGGTTACGTGGATTATTTTTAATCAACACGTAATCACCTCTTTGAAATGGTCTTATCCTAGCCTTATTTTGGTCAAAGCGTTGTTTGTCATACTGAGCAGCAGCTTGCATTTTCTGTTGGACTTGTTGGTCGAGTATGTCGAAATCAATAGTCTCATCATCAAAGTTTACGAGTCTCAGTAGTTGTGGGGGTACAGTATGCTGTCGACGAGTTAGGAGTGTGAGTGGTGCCATTCCGGTTACACGATGAGGTGTGCAGTTGAATGCCAATTGCAGAGCTTCCAAAGCAGTTTGCCAGTTCTCGGTTTCATAATTTTTAACCATGGTCAACGCGTTCTTTAGTGTAGCCATAACGCGCTCAACTTGCCCGTTCGCTCGGCTAGCTCCTGGCGTAATCGCGTGAATGTTGATCCCGAAGTTGTCACAATAGTTTTTGAAATCACCTAAGAACTCTCTCCCTCCATCTACTATTACTTGTACAGGTGTTCCAAATAAATGAATCGTGCGTTTCAATGCAGCGAGGCAGCTGCTTGGGCTTTTATCATTCGAGTAACTAAGGAGCAAGTATTTGGTGAACGCATCTATAGTTACAATCACATACTCGTCCTGACCCTCTTGATTTCTAGGACCCAATTTGCCTGTAATGTCCAAGTGGATAATTTGGAACGCCGCAGTTGGTTTCTGTATTGGGTGAAGTT
The DNA here is from genome assembly GCA_905404295.2 of Ochlodes sylvanus. Taxonomy (NCBI): domain Eukaryota; kingdom Metazoa; phylum Arthropoda; class Insecta; order Lepidoptera; family Hesperiidae; genus Ochlodes; species Ochlodes sylvanus. The sequence goes on along the minus strand of FR990125.1, from coordinate 2,958,722 downwards.
GTACTTGTCTGGCACCAGATGGACCTTTTGACATTTTGCATATTATGCAATTATCCACGAACTTTCGAACTACCGAACTCATCTTATCAAACCAGTAAGACTCTCGTAATTTATGTAATGTCTTCTCCCAACCCGGATGTTGTAGAGCAGCGTGATACGAATTAATTAAGCTCCATTGGAACGACTTGGGCACTACGATGGCTTCACGATTGCCGATTGAGTCTGTAAGACGTTTCTTGAGTACGCCATCCACCAGGACATAGTTTTCTACTGGGTTACCGTTGGCAATGCCATCAATAAGTAAGCGTAATTCATTATCTCGTCTCTGCTCTATCTGAACCCATTCCGTATTTCTAGTCAGAATATTGACCGTACTCTCCATATTCGGATTTCTACTGAAGAAATCGGCGTGCTGAAGGTTTTGACCTTTACGATACTCTATTTCGAAATCGTAGTTCTGGAGGAACGCCCACCAGCGATGGATTCGTGGAAGTAAATCCTTCTTGAATTTTGATGCTTTAAGCGCATTACAGTCGGTGATGACCTTAAATTTTCGCCCGTACAAGTATTGACGAAAATGTTTGATTGCTCTTACTACCGCCAAGGTTTCGAGTTCGTAGGAGTGGTATCTACTCTCTACTTCGGTGGTACGCAGGCTCATGTAGGCAACTGGATGATGGCGCCCGTTGACTATCTGCACCAATACCGCCCCGTAGCCGATGCTGCTTGCGTCGGTGTAAAGCTCAATCGGAGCGTCTTCCTGAAATATCAAAAGGGTCGGCGCAGTAGATAAATGTTGAACTACATAATTCCTAGCCTGATCATGCCTTGTATCCCATTCCCATTTCGCGTCTTTTTTAGTTAACTCGTATAATGGTGCCATAACACGCGAAAAGTTCGGTATAAAACGTCTAAAATATCCAGCTAGTCCGTTAAATTGCCGTACCTGTTTAACGGTTGTGGGAATGGGGGATTTCGTTAGGGCCGCTACTTTCGTTGGGCTAGGACTAACTTGTCCGTCTGATATGATATTGCCTAGGTACTCAATAGAGCATTTAAATAAAACCGTCTTCTCCACATTGATCGAAAACCCTGCCTCCTGAAGAGTCATGAGTATTCTCTCAATGCGCGACAAACCCTCTGAAAAGTCTCTACATTTTGTGAGGACATCATCTACGTATACTTGACATAAAGGGTTAGACCCGTAAAGTAGAGGCCCTAGAGCTCTATTTATACATCTTTGGTACACAGAAACGGCATTGCTTAAACCAAATGGCATAGCCAAATACTCATAGAGGCCATCGGGCGTTACAAAGGCTGTTTTCTCTATAGAGCTCTCGGACACCGGGATTTGATGAAATCCCGCTGCCATATCGAATGTAGAGTAGTAGAAACCCCCTGATAATTGATCAATTTGGTCAGAAATGATAGGTAGAGGGTAATGATCCCTAAGAGTATTTTTATTCAACTCCCGGTAGTCCACGCACATGCGATTTTGCCCGTTTTTCTTTTTTACCAAGATTATGGGACTGGAGAAAGCAGAGGTACTCTCCCTAATGATATTATGTTCCAACAACTCAGTTACAATTTCTCTGACTTTCTCCCTCTCGACAGGACTCAACTTGTACGGCCTACGCTCTACATATTTATTGGGATCTTTCAATCGAATCTCTAATTCACCCGTGTTAACCCGCGTACGAGGATATCCACGAATGAACAGATGTGTATACTTGGTCAACAATATCTTTAATTCGTTTATCTGATCCTCACTAGATAAGTCCGTAATAAGTTTATCAAATTTGTCGTCTTGTGATCGCATGTGATAGACCACCGGTTGGTGAAGTAATTTGGCACCCTGGGCCGTAACTAATACACTTAACTTTGTGTCCTTAATAAGGTTAGTACCAATCAATATATCAGAGCATATCTCATAATCCGGAACAACATGAAATTGTAGTTCAACACGTAAATTATCAATTTGACAAATGGTAGTTAAACTAGTCAAAGATACCAACGTAAACTGCCCAATGCCCTTCAAGTAATGGACTTCATTAACGCGTTTACCCGGAATTTTCGCAGCCACCGACTCTCGTAACAATGAACATTCCGCTCCACTATCAAAAATTGCAGTAAATTCAAAATTTCCAATAGAAACAGGTAACCAAGTAAGTTTTGGTTTACCAACACAATTCACGTTAGAAGCAACTGCGCGTTCGCGTTTAAAACACATTTCATACGTATGACCGACTTTGGAGCAAAATGTACAGGTGGGTTTGACGGTTTTTGACGTTCCGGTATTTGAATCATGGTGCGGCTGAGGAGCTGTGTTTTTGTTTGCAAAACGACAATCACGTGTGTCATGGTTGGTCTTCTTACAAACTTGACAATATAAGTTAAACTTTTCCGCCAAACGCGGGCGTTTGTTTAAATTTTGTGACGTTTGATTCGAATTTACGCGTTTTGTTGGGCGTATCGATGAGGCTACAGAAATTAATTCTGGTACTGATTTTGCACGTGCATTTAATAAATCAATTCGTAACCGTTCGTCACTAATGCAACCAATGACAGCCTCAACCGCGTCACCACTCGTCAGCTTATCTTTGGTCACACGTTGCCACAATACCCAGGCCTCAGATAGGAACTGCGCAACGTTTTTAGTACTGTCGTAAACATGTTCTCTAAACCGAATCACATCTCGCGAATATCGACTTTCAGGTTCAAACGTCGTAATCAAAACATCGCGCAACTCCCCCCAAGACCCCGTGGACACCAACCAATTGTCCACGTATAACTTCGCGCGACCTTTCATTAAACTGCCTACTTTCATTCGAACATCATAATCGCTAAAGTTGTACGTATCCATTGCAGTGGTCACATGCTTACACCACTCACGAATTCCTATATTACTGTCCGGATCATATGACGGCAAAAATATGTCGTTAATTTTCATTTTAGAATCAACCATCGTCAAACGATCCGACACGTGCTTCATCATCTGCATCATCTGAGCTAAGAACTCGGTTGGGACCCCGCCAACAGAAGTGTTAAGTACGGGAGGTAGATCAGAATGGCTAGCAGAAATGGGTGGTGATCCCACTTCTGATAACGAGGCATTTATCCCAACCAAGTTTTTAGGAAGGGTGACGTCAGCCCCACTGACGTCACCATCTTCACTATTTTCACTCATGTCTCAGATGACCAAAGTCTCAGATGAACAAAACACACGTTTCTAATGCAAAACACTTATTTATTATAAATTGATAGCCTTAGTCATAGTTAGATATACTAATGGTCCAACCCTAACTAAGTCATAAGATTCTTACTACAGTAATGTAATAATAATCCTTAAAATTAAACAATGACTTATAATTAAAAATATAAAGAGAACTCACAAGACAACCATTCGCCAAAATCCTAGTGGCTCGCTCTACGAAAAAACATGGCGACCTCATGTCACAACGGTTACTCCTCGATACCGGAATTTAAAATAACACATTTTTACTTCTTATTTTTAACAATTCAAAGTGATCTTTCATAAATCATAAAATAATTTCAAAGTAATTGTCGAATAATTTGTCTATTTTATGAAACAGTATTAAGAAAACGGATATTCAAAAAGCAACGATAAAACCAATGAACTCGCAGCGCCCTCTGGCAGCTGGAATAAATCAAACTGGTCATAACAACTGCTAATATTTGAAATCTTAAACCATCGTTGCTTTTGGAATATTGTAATTGATTAAAATATTCTTATAAAATTACTTAATTAATTAATAAATCCATTAATCAATTCATTGATCAAAACAAAAGTAATGAAATTATTTGAAATCAATCACAAATTCTAATGTAAAATAAATGGTAACTAAAAATAATATAAACTTCCGCGCAAATGCGTCGACACGGCCATTCTGCGGGGCGGTGCGTGCTCTGCGCCTGCCTCGTCTCTAAAAGTATAAAACATTTTATCTGTACCAGGTATCTATACAGTGTACCTAGGCTAGATCTTATTCAACTTTGATAATTCAATCAATTTTAATATTAATATTAGAGGTCATCATAACCCAACACACAATGCCTCATTAAAATACATTTTTAAATTTGCACTCAGCATTTATACTAACAGTAGGTACATTAGGATACGACTTATTGTTGTACTTTAGGAATGAGCTGTAATGATAAGAAGCAAATGTTCTCATATACCGTGTTTATATTTTTGTTATTAAATGCAAATGTCTCAACGCATCCTTGCATTTTTTATTGATGATGTGGTCTGGGCGGTCTCGTACGCCGTGGTCCACAGAACATCTTAGTCTTACTGATGTGGTTATGAGCGGTCCTGAACGCCGTGGTCCACACAGTTTATGTTATGCTATTTACTGATGTGGTTATGAGCGGTCCTGAACGCCGTGGTCCACACAGTTTATGTTATGCTATTTACTGATGTGGTTATGAGCGGTCCTGAACGCCGTGGTCCACACAGTTTATGTTATGTTATTTACTGTCGTGGTAATGAGCGGTCTTGTACGCCGTGGTCCACGCAGTTTTAGTTTATATAGTGAGTTAAGAAATAATTTTTATTTTATAATAAAGCTCAAAGGAAATTGTGGCTGTGGTCTGGGCGGTCATGTACGCCGTGGTCCACAGAGGCTCTGAAAATGACAGCTTAAGGTGGGAGTCACGACATGCAAGGATAGTACAATCTTGATGTTAGTGTAATATTGTTATTTTTAAAGTAGGCTATTATTACTAGTTAATTGTTTAATCTGTGTTTAAACCCCAGATTAAGTTATGAAATGAACTCACCGTTTGTTTAGCAATCAAGCGTCATCGCAGCTCGTGATGTTGATGACTGCGGGTCACTGTTCGTCTGGGGCTGAAGGTCATCGTGGTTGTTCTGTTGGTCATCATCAGAGTACGTCGACACGGCGCCCTGGTCACCTGGTTGCGGCGCCCGGCGAAGCTGGTCGTGAGCAACCTTACGGGGTCGCCCTCTTCCTGTTACCCGTTTAACGATGTATCTGTCCTTGTCTTCAATCCTCAGGATCTCATAAGGCTCACTATACTTGAGGTCCAGGCATGTTTGGTTACGTGGATTATTTTTAATCAACACGTAATCACCTCTTTGAAATGGTCTTATCCTAGCCTTATTTTGGTCAAAGCGTTGTTTGTCATACTGAGCAGCAGCTTGCATTTTCTGTTGGACTTGTTGGTCGAGTATGTCGAAATCAATAGTCTCATCATCAAAGTTTACGAGTCTCAGTAGTTGTGGGGGTACAGTATGCTGTCGACGAGTTAGGAGTGTGAGTGGTGCCATTCCGGTTACACGATGAGGTGTGCAGTTGAATGCCAATTGCAGAGCTTCCAAAGCAGTTTGCCAGTTCTCGGTTTCATAATTTTTAACCATGGTCAACGCGTTCTTTAGTGTAGCCATAACGCGCTCAACTTGCCCGTTCGCTCGGCTAGCTCCTGGCGTAATCGCGTGAATGTTGATCCCGAAGTTGTCACAATAGTTTTTGAAATCACCTAAGAACTCTCTCCCTCCATCTACTATTACTTGTACAGGTGTTCCAAATAAATGAATCGTGCGTTTCAATGCAGCGAGGCAGCTGCTTGGGCTTTTATCATTCGAGTAACTAAGGAGCAAGTATTTGGTGAACGCATCTATAGTTACAATCACATACTCGTCCTGACCCTCTTGATTTCTAGGACCCAATTTGCCTGTAATGTCCAAGTGGATAATTTGGAACGCCGCAGTTGGTTTCTGTATTGGGTGAAGTTGTACTTGTCTGGCACCAGATGGACCTTTTGACATTTTGCATATTATGCAATTATCCACGAACTTTCGAACTACCGAACTCATCTTATCAAACCAGTAAGACTCTCGTAATTTATGTAATGTCTTCTCCCAACCCGGATGTTGTAGAGCAGCGTGATACGAATTAATTAAGCTCCATTGGAACGACTTGGGCACTACGATGGCTTCACGATTGCCGATTGAGTCTGTAAGACGTTTCTTGAGTACGCCATCCACCAGGACATAGTTTTCTACTGGGTTACCGTTGGCAATGCCATCAATAAGTAAGCGTAATTCATTATCTCGTCTCTGCTCTATCTGAACCCATTCCGTATTTCTAGTCAGAATATTGACCGTACTCTCCATATTCGGATTTCTACTGAAGAAATCGGCGTGCTGAAGGTTTTGACCTTTACGATACTCTATTTCGAAATCGTAGTTCTGGAGGAACGCCCACCAGCGATGGATTCGTGGAAGTAAATCCTTCTTGAATTTTGATGCTTTAAGCGCATTACAGTCGGTGATGACCTTAAATTTTCGCCCGTACAAGTATTGACGAAAATGTTTGATTGCTCTTACTACCGCCAAGGTTTCGAGTTCGTAGGAGTGGTATCTACTCTCTACTTCGGTGGTACGCAGGCTCATGTAGGCAACTGGATGATGGCGCCCGTTGACTATCTGCACCAATACCGCCCCGTAGCCGATGCTGCTTGCGTCGGTGTAAAGCTCAATCGGAGCGTCTTCCTGAAATATCAAAAGGGTCGGCGCAGTAGATAAATGTTGAACTACATAATTCCTAGCCTGATCATGCCTTGTATCCCATTCCCATTTCGCGTCTTTTTTAGTTAACTCGTATAATGGTGCCATAACACGCGAAAAGTTCGGTATAAAACGTCTAAAATATCCAGCTAGTCCGTTAAATTGCCGTACCTGTTTAACGGTTGTGGGAATGGGGGATTTCGTTAGGGCCGCTACTTTCGTTGGGCTAGGACTAACTTGTCCGTCTGATATGATATTGCCTAGGTACTCAATAGAGCATTTAAATAAAACCGTCTTCTCCACATTGATCGAAAACCCTGCCTCCTGAAGAGTCATGAGTATTCTCTCAATGCGCGACAAACCCTCTGAAAAGTCTCTACATTTTGTGAGGACATCATCTACGTATACTTGACATAAAGGGTTAGACCCGTAAAGTAGAGGCCCTAGAGCTCTATTTATACATCTTTGGTACACAGAAACGGCATTGCTTAAACCAAATGGCATAGCCAAATACTCATAGAGGCCATCGGGCGTTACAAAGGCTGTTTTCTCTATAGAGCTCTCGGACACCGGGATTTGATGAAATCCCGCTGCCATATCGAATGTAGAGTAGTAGAAACCCCCTGATAATTGATCAATTTGGTCAGAAATGATAGGTAGAGGGTAATGATCCCTAAGAGTATTTTTATTCAACTCCCGGTAGTCCACGCACATGCGATTTTGCCCGTTTTTCTTTTTTACCAAGATTATGGGACTGGAGAAAGCAGAGGTACTCTCCCTAATGATATTATGTTCCAACAACTCAGTTACAATTTCTCTGACTTTCTCCCTCTCGACAGGACTCAACTTGTACGGCCTACGCTCTACATATTTATTGGGATCTTTCAATCGAATCTCTAATTCACCCGTGTTAACCCGCGTACGAGGATATCCACGAATGAACAGATGTGTATACTTGGTCAACAATATCTTTAATTCGTTTATCTGATCCTCACTAGATAAGTCCGTAATAAGTTTATCAAATTTGTCGTCTTGTGATCGCATGTGATAGACCACCGGTTGGTGAAGTAATTTGGCACCCTGGGCCGTAACTAATACACTTAACTTTGTGTCCTTAATAAGGTTAGTACCAATCAATATATCAGAGCATATCTCATAATCCGGAACAACATGAAATTGTAGTTCAACACGTAAATTATCAATTTGACAAATGGTAGTTAAACTAGTCAAAGATACCAACGTAAACTGCCCAATGCCCTTCAAGTAATGGACTTCATTAACGCGTTTACCCGGAATTTTCGCAGCCACCGACTCTCGTAACAATGAACATTCCGCTCCACTATCAAAAATTGCAGTAAATTCAAAATTTCCAATAGAAACAGGTAACCAAGTAAGTTTTGGTTTACCAACACAATTCACGTTAGAAGCAACTGCGCGTTCGCGTTTAAAACACATTTCATACGTATGACCGACTTTGGAGCAAAATGTACAGGTGGGTTTGACGGTTTTTGACGTTCCGGTATTTGAATCATGGTGCGGCTGAGGAGCTGTGTTTTTGTTTGCAAAACGACAATCACGTGTGTCATGGTTGGTCTTCTTACAAACTTGACAATATAAGTTAAACTTTTCCGCCAAACGCGGGCGTTTGTTTAAATTTTGTGACGTTTGATTCGAATTTACGCGTTTTGTTGGGCGTATCGATGAGGCTACAGAAATTAATTCTGGTACTGATTTTGCACGTGCATTTAATAAATCAATTCGTAACCGTTCGTCACTAATGCAACCAATGACAGCCTCAACCGCGTCACCACTCGTCAGCTTATCTTTGGTCACACGTTGCCACAATACCCAGGCCTCAGATAGGAACTGCGCAACGTTTTTAGTACTGTCGTAAACATGTTCTCTAAACCGAATCACATCTCGCGAATATCGACTTTCAGGTTCAAACGTCGTAATCAAAACATCGCGCAACTCCCCCCAAGACCCCGTGGACACCAACCAATTGTCCACGTATAACTTCGCGCGACCTTTCATTAAACTGCCTACTTTCATTCGAACATCATAATCGCTAAAGTTGTACGTATCCATTGCAGTGGTCACATGCTTACACCACTCACGAATTCCTATATTACTGTCCGGATCATATGACGGCAAAAATATGTCGTTAATTTTCATTTTAGAATCAACCATCGTCAAACGATCCGACACGTGCTTCATCATCTGCATCATCTGAGCTAAGAACTCGGTTGGGACCCCGCCAACAGAAGTGTTAAGTACGGGAGGTAGATCAGAATGGCTAGCAGAAATGGGTGGTGATCCCACTTCTGATAACGAGGCATTTATCCCAACCAAGTTTTTAGGAAGGGTGACGTCAGCCCCACTGACGTCACCATCTTCACTATTTTCACTCATGTCTCAGATGACCAAAGTCTCAGATGAACAAAACACACGTTTCTAATGCAAAACACTTATTTATTATAAATTGATAGCCTTAGTCATAGTTAGATATACTAATGGTCCAACCCTAACTAAGTCATAAGATTCTTACTACAGTAATGTAATAATAATCCTTAAAATTAAACAATGACTTATAATTAAAAATATAAAGAGAACTCACAAGACAACCATTCGCCAAAATCCTAGTGGCTCGCTCTACGAAAAAACATGGCGACCTCATGTCACAACGGTTACTCCTCGATACCGGAATTTAAAATAACACATTTTTACTTCTTATTTTTAACAATTCAAAGTGATCTTTCATAAATCATAAAATAATTTCAAAGTAATTGTCGAATAATTTGTCTATTTTATGAAACAGTATTAAGAAAACGGATATTCAAAAAGCAACGATAAAACCAATGAACTCGCAGCGCCCTCTGGCAGCTGGAATAAATCAAACTGGTCATAACAACTGCTAATATTTGAAATCTTAAACCATCGTTGCTTTTGGAATATTGTAATTGATTAAAATATTCTTATAAAATTACTTAATTAATTAATAAATCCATTAATCAATTCATTGATCAAAACAAAAGTAATGAAATTATTTGAAATCAATCACAAATTCTAATGTAAAATAAATGGTAACTAAAAATAATATAAACTTCCGCGCAAATGCGTCGACATATACATTACATAGAAATTGAAATGTGTGTTGATAATGAAATGTGTGTTGATAATGATATACATTATCAACACACATTTCAATTCTAAAAGCAAGTTATTTCAAATCACAAATGGTTATTTAAATTTATGATAAAATGATGGCGCTTGTTTTAATGAAAAGCGGGTAAAAACTAAACTAAAACGAAAATTTTAAAACAGTTGGAAGTCGCGACATTGCGGCAATAAAAATAAATGGAAAACCATTGAGTGTAATTTTTAACTTTTTTACATTTATACAGGCAGAGTTTGTCAGCAATCGCACTCAAACGGAAATAAAATAACAGTTAGGTAGTATTCGAAGAGCAAGAAGAGTGACACTTGAATTGGAAATTATTTAATTTAATGAACCACTGCACTAATATTAATGAGTTCAAAAATTTTGCTTTTGCTTAAAAAAGCTGTTTTTCGCTGTTTCATATAATACTGGTAATAATATACTATGCGATTGCCACTTCGCAATCAACGGGTTTGAACGTTGAACTCCCGAGCGGGGCTTGGCTTTGTGGGGAGGGGGGCTGAATTCGAATTATGAATACTTGCTTGGACGAAGGAAACCATCGAGAGGATACCTGGCCACCTGCTTGTCCAGCTTGGTGGACAGCTATACCCCTCACAATGTGAGAGTTAAAATAAATAATGTCACTTTAGAGATTCCGGTCAAACGCTAACATACTCATACTCATAGGATTCATTGTGACATCATGAGTCATGAGTGGCATGGACAACACAAATAACACATCATGATCATCCACGGTCCAAAAACAAACACTTATCGGTCACATAAATATATCTGCCACGGCCGGGAATCCCCGCTTCGCAGGCAGAGTTGAGACCAATTAGACAACGGGGTCAGAAAGAATTCTAACGGGAACTAAGAATACGATGCCCAAAGCCATGTGATGGCGTTTACTAGCAGGTATGCAAATAAAGAATTTAAATTAATTTGAATTAAAAATTTAATCTGTCTATATTACAGACTGATGTTATATAGCCTATAGCCTTCCTCGATAAATGGATTATCCAACACAATTCTTTTTTCAATTTGAACCGGTACTTCCTGAGATTACCTCGTTCAAACAAACAAACTCTTGAGCTTTATAATATTAATTATAGATTCATAGCAAGACATAAGTTAAACCCTTTCTAAAATATTCGTTCAAGTTAAAACGAATAACTTTCCCAATTACGATTCAAAGCCGCAATGAAGATTCTGTTACTGAATGTTTCGCCTTTACTTTTCATAATATAATCAATTTCGCCGCAGACAATAAATTAACATTTATGTTACAGAACCACTTTCAATTCGGTATACATATCTTGTGGAAATGGTCACCCTTTGGTCACCTTTGGTCACCCTACAAAGCGAAGTTGTCATAGAAAACATCTTACTGTGGCCGCTAATCGCTATTACAAATATTACTAAAGCGACAAAGTTGGATCCTAACGAGAGTCCCTATACAAGTCACCCTAAAAACAAAGGTATCTTATTATTGACCAAATAATTACAGTTATAAACGCTCATTGATACAAACCCTACGTTTTACGAAACCAACTGTCACACATGACTTGATTTTTGTGCATTTAAACTTCATTGTTTACTAAAACAAGTTGTTTTAATGGCCGTAACTACCTAGTAAAAAAAGTACTACATTTTTTTTTATTGATTTAAGGCAGCAAACGAGCATGCAGCACCACCTTCCGCTGCCGCCCATGACAACTGTGACCGACTTAGAACAAGACTCATATATGGGGACTGGGATAGTTAGTCCGGTTAGGTGACGGTGTTAGAACATTAGTTGGTTAGTTTGTAAGTATGAGGACTGGGACAGGGACTGTTAGTAAATGTTAGTCCTGTTAGTTATTGTTAGTAATAATCCAGTTAGTAAATGTTAGTAAGAGTCTCGTTATAATTCGGTCACATAAAAAGTACTTACGTACGTACATGATGTCCCACCCGCTTCACTCACCACTATTTTGACAGGTAACGGGTTATCATTTGTCCTTCCCGACTTCAACGCACAATTCACAACGTAAGATACTCTGAAGGCTTATTTTTCATATAACAAGTAACTATCGACTAACAAAACTTATCATCTAAGTATTGAAAAATATTTCTCCACTAATCCGCACTGGAGCAGCGTTGTAGAGCATACTCTTGACCTCCTCAATGATAAAGAGACCAGTGCGCGATAGTGAGCCATTAATGAGTTGAAGCCCACTGAAAAATAATTGCCTAAAGTATGAATCGTAATCAATCGTAATCTACATTCATTAGGATAACTTCCTGGTGATTATATCCTGAGGATAATTCCTATTGCTGATTAACCCGTTTTAAGCGTGCTATTATTTCTGATGTTCCTACAAATTGTGTTGTTGAATTCATAACAACTCATAATTAAACGGACAATTCAATTCGCAACATCATTAGCATCCATTACAACAGAACGTCTTATTTATTGTGAAGAATAAATTCACCTTGAACCCTCCCTAATGCAATGGGTCGTCGGAATGGCGCTAAACTCCACTAGGTATTTAATTACGACATCTCAACAACGCTGCTTGAAAGAGGATTCGAGTTCCTTGCTCAGACGAATGTATTTAATAGTAATTGTTTTATTGTATTTTCACAATTTATTGGGGAATTTAATTAAAAGAAAAAATTTAATTATTATTGTATATTAGTAAGCCTGCCCTCGCTTCGTTATGCTTCAGTAGTCATACTTGAAAAAATATTTAAATACTAGCGACCCGCCCTCGCTTCGCTTCGGGAAACTTATTCCTACGCTTTGCAAAGATTTAGTTATATATTTTGGATAATTCACACTATATCTTTATAAATTATAGCCTATGTGTTATTGTGATGTATAAGCTATATTATTGTAAAGTTTCATCAAAATCCATTCGGTAGTTTTTGCGTGAAAGAGTAACAAACATTCATACATCCATACAAACTGTCGCATTTATATCACATAATTGAAATTAAATTATCTCTTTTATTTGTGAACCTATTGAAATTAAACAAACATCATACTTATTATGTTGCCCCAGACTTACGATACAACAGTGAAAATTGCATTTAAATCAGTTAAGCCGTTTCCGAGATTAGGAACAAACGACTACAGACAAACAGATAAATATATATTTATAACACTTTTCACAAATATCTTTGTTTTTCATACGTCGATCAGTAAGAATTTTCGCCTTCGCAGTGTTCTGCGACTGGAAGCGAATGCTTTTAACAATCCTGTACAGATATCAACAATCAGTTTTCCTGCAGTGCTTGTTCATGACGCTGATGTTTCATTCATGACGGATTTTTAAAAAACTTTTTGATACTGATGACTATTCATTATATATTCATGTTAGCAGCAACATAAATGAAAAACCGGTCAAGTTCGAGCCATACTCGCACACGTAGGGTTCCGTCTCGCAGTAATATGAACGCTAATTATTTTGTCAAAAACATGATAGAATGTTGAATGTAGAAAAATTTCTACACATTTTTTTAACTTTACTTGTATGGGAACTTTACTCCTTTGGGACTTTTTCGGCCATATGTCTGTTCTAGTGGAAGTCCAATCGAGACCCTTTGTGATGGCAATTAAATATGCTAGGTTTACAAGTACGTAAAATGTTGTAAAATTTATCTAAATACTTAGAAAACTAAGACTGAAATGGATTAAAGATCTTCGAAATGTGCATGTAAATACCCAAAGACCGCGACAAAAAGGTCTTCTCTTTTCAATCTCAGAACCTCTAATTTATGTGTGGCTATGGCTCAACGCCCTAAGCAGTACAATGCCGTTATAAATACAACTCGAAACCTACAAACGTCAGGGGGTTTTGGACACCCAAGATAGATAAGAATCTGCTCGGAATTTCATTACGAAATTTTAGGGACTACGCGCCATTGAGGCCATGATTAAAGGACCGAATAGCCTTTCATATTGAATTTCGAAGGGTATTTTTACATCCGAATGTCCATAAATTGTAATGGACGTATCTTTATTTAAGTTGGTATTACTTCCTTTTTAATATTCATATTTCGTTTTAAACCCCTTTCTGTTATTTGTTCCTGCGATCACTCTCCATCATTATTATCCTAGTATCTTCTAGGGAATTTTTATTAATAAAATGTTTAATAACACACCATCTCAGAAAATGCTAGTTATCAAACTCCATACACAGTTCAAAAATATTTTGAAATTTTCTAGGTGGGATTTCTTCAAGATTTTTCCATAACAAAGCAAGTAACACATTCTAATAAACTGCGTGTAGAATTTTATATCCACTCACCCGACAGTGAAACTAAGATCGAAATAAGTCAACGGATTCAGTAAACCTAACACATTAAAAGTTTTCAAGTTTTTTTTGTATTTGCGTTATCTTTTCAGTAAAATGATAATTGTTGTTATTATGATACGGGTACTCACGTTTTTTGGTACGCTGACATTTTGACCCAGTTGCATGGGTCGTGGTCATTCATAACATGTAGTCGTATCATAATAAAATGTGTACAATCCGCGATGAGTTAAGTTTAAAATTAATAATATCTGTGACGTTAATTGTCGTGTCATCCTTAAGTATAAGGTAATATACCTTCTATATATCTTACGGTAGATATACCGACACAAATGGACATCAAAGCCTAACTCAACAGATTGAGGTTCGCCATCAGAAGTGAACAAACTTCTGAAGTATTCAATCAAACTTTGAATGACAACAGTGATTTAATGCTGCACAATTAATCAACCCAACATGGCAGTCTTGACATCGTGGCAAACTTTTATGAATGAAAAGTGACATAGCTGTAATTCAGGATCTATTTGACCTGATTTCAGATGTACTAAGGATAGTCTGTGACATAGATTAATGAGAATGGTAGATGGAGCGTGGAAAATTGACATGTGATTTTACAGATGAAAATGCAAAATAATCCATTCTTGTATGACATTTTATTTGTTGTTCATTTTTACGACTATGGTCTGAAGTGGGACAGTTATACATATCGGAATCAGGTATGACCGGTGCGGTCGATTGTATGGTTTGTATGGTAAGTAGGTCTTCTTCACCAAACATCCATTGTGGGCTTATTTCATATTATCAGGACTTCAGCTTAGGATACCAAATAAAAGACAGGATTCCGGACCAACACATAAAGAACTCATTTATTCACTGATCACTGTCCGATTTGGTATTAACGTTATTATACTTTGTTTACTTGGTTATTTACGTAGAACTCGATTATGACATCTCTCGCGATCTTCATCCCCAAACCATAGATCAACCAATACCATCGATTAACGCGTATCACAGACTAATTCGTACTATTTACCACCTCCGACATACATATGAATCCTGCAACATGTGCTATTAGCCAAAACTTTCCCAAGTTCTGCTCGTTTGTAATAATGTTTCCATCTATTACTTTAAGCGGCATTACGTCACTAAGGGAGATTCTTATCATTCCACGTTCGGCTGGCGATTGTTCTCAGTGTTAGCGTGAAATGGGAAACAAATGAGTCACTTAATCAAATGTGAGCCGATAAAAGCCTACAGTGAACGCGTAGCAGTGTGGATTTTATCTAAGAACCCTCGGGTAGAAACGCTCCGTGGATCCTTGTGCTATCAGATAAAATACCATATTTTTTCTGTAGTGAATTATTTGCAAATCAAGCTTCGTTTACTTTTTTAGACTTTTTTAAATAGGTACTTACAGAATTATTTGTGTTTTTTGCCTCTATCTCTGAACCTGATTTTCTTAGTCTATTTGTAAAAATGTAGACACGTATAGTTTACAGCACGATGGACTACAACTATAAATGAAGAAATATTATTCTATTGGAGAATGTTTTGAAGGTTTATTTATTTATGTGACTCTTAGGAAAACTTACAACTAACATAATCATCATTTAGAGATAAGTGGAGAGGCCAGTACCCAACTTGTCAGAAGTTATTAAGATACCGCAAGACAAATATTTATTTATTTATTTGACCGCAAAAACAGTGGTACAAATGGCGGACTTAATGCTAAATAGCATTCTCTAACAGTCAACCTTCAGGACGTGCAGGGAATGGATAAAGGGATGGATAAAATTAACTGCAACCTGGTTGTAGCTACCAGAATTCATACTGCATGTACCCTATGAAACAAATAAGTTTATAAAAATTCGTCTTCCGGGGCTTCCTATTCAAAGTTCGGTACTCATTTCTGCAAACAGGAGCATACTTCACCACGTTGTTTCAAAACTAATTTATAACGTAACGAACGATTTATAACATAACGTAACGTAACGAATAACGTGAATTTCATACAATTTCCTGATTCTGAAACTCGAAGCCACACCATACTTGATGATACCGTTAAAGCTATTAACTCAGGGCATAAACGCATCCATTCCACTCTTTAATCCTCAATTACGACAAATTACCGGTTTTTGTTGGATATTGACAAGTGAGTGTAGAGTATAAGGTTCTAGAGAGTCACGAGACTCACGAGCTGCGAATAGTGTCAGCGCTTACGAACTCGGCTGCACTAATTGGCAGTTGCCTACGCTTATTGTAATAAGTGCCCCAGCCATTAGTGTCACGGGTACTCAACAATTCAGGGCATCTTTTAGGCAACATAATTGTCGGGTCCTATTATACTAAAAGTGATTTTTAATTGCTTCCATTAAACTATTTTAACTAGTGTTATTATACTTAACGTTAAGTCATTTATAATCAATTAATAATATGTGTATTCACGAATGACTCCAGATTGATATAATAAATAAATAACACTACACACTCATAGCCCCACACTAGGCTTCACGGTGTCGTAAGGCCTTGGACACCAAACAAGAGACTAGAACACACAGACCGAAAACAGAAATTTTAATTCATCACTCAAACCGCCTCGCTGTAAATCGAACCCAGGACCATCCCAATGGTGGGCCGGTATTGTAACCGTTGTGCCAGATGGATCATGAAGAGTTAATGAAAATTGATATAATGATATTCAAAAATAAAGAATCTACGTCCTCCTAGATGTCCCCTAGACACAACTTTTTGTATAAATTTCAAACGAGCAGACGATACACCTGATGTTAGATGCCTAGATGGTCATTGTCACCCATGGACATCAGTCGCAACAAACACCAAACAACCAACAACCAACAAACAAATGCATATTCAATGCCTTGTCGGCCAAGAAACAAGAGAGAAGAAATAAACGCACCTTTAATGTAAGATTTTCCTTAATTAAATTGTAACTTCTCCATAGATTTATTTGAGATCTGATTAAGCAACTTTATGGACTTACGAGTAAGTTATCGGCAGGGCGCAACGAATAACTCCACGGACCTCAGAGAACAATTCCTTGGAGTTTCAACTTCAACCTCAGTAGTTCTTAATTTTTAACACGATAGAGTTTGTTAGGTCAAACTAGTTAGTGATATTCTATTAAGAGAATGCTATAACTTTTGAAATAACAAGACCTAATTTTGATTAGATTTATTTTATTCTATTTCTATATTTTGTTTGGCTTGGTGTACAATCAAACTCACAAATTACTAATCCATTAACAAAAATAGTACCCCAAATCCACTACATTATTTTATTGAATTCATCTCCACACACGGACTCTTGTTTTCATATTAGATGGTACTATTGTTATTAAAACAATATTACCATTTAATATGAAACCACAATTCGATAACGAGTCATTAAATACTTTGCAAATAAATCCAAACCCTCACGCATGAATTAAGCACGCTCTCGACATGTTTTCCAAGTACACTTTGTCGAGTATCTGAGCAAATTATTATGAAAATTTCACACAGCTCATTAAGGGTTGTTCCCGTACTATACTAATATTATAAAGATATAGTGCAAATTTTGTGTGAATTTAATTGAGTTTGAAATTTTTTGTGTCTGGAAAGGTAAGCACGAGAACCACTAAAAATATTTGAGAAAATCTTTCACTATTTGAAAGGTGATATTTCGGTTTTCAGATTGTTATTAGCGACAGACACAATTATTATTCGCCAACCAAGTTATACCACCGGACTATGACTATGACGGGGACTTACGATCAAGCGGGATTGTTGTCAAGCATTAATATAATTAATAACAGTAATCATATTTTTTACATTTTTTTGCTATTTTTCTTCCAAAAACAGTGGAACCCATAATTCAATTGCATTTCAATGGAACTAACTAATAATGACTAGAAAAGGGAAGGAAGCCATCGAGCACTGCGAATGAATAGATCAGTGCACCTCATCCGTTCATTCATTGATTTTCACATATAAATGAGGTCAACTCTAGATTAATTAGGAATGGATCGTAGCTAGTCCAGACAGTGACATTGAGTTGCCAAGTTCGATTCCTATAAATCATGTAATATTTTTTTTTTGGAATTTGTTTTATTTATCTGTAATAGTTGTATTTTATTTTTCTATTAATTTGTATAAGATGAAGAACTAAGAAGAAGCTGAGTAGTGTATTCTTCGTTTCTTCTCTTTCACGATGGTAGGTAATGGCGGAGGTGGGCTCCTTTTGGTAATGGTGGTATAAGTATAAATAATGACGTGCATCTGCAAAAACGAATAAATGGTACACTACATTATCCTACATCCTTTATGGATTTGGATCAAGCACTATTGCAAAAAGTGGGAAATGATAAACAAATGTACCAAGGTAAGGTCAGGTAAGGTCGTAGGTATGTAATGCTAGAGAGCCGGTAAAATTCTGGATGATTTACGCTTCATTCTATCACTTTCTTTTACGATGCTCCTGAAGTTGCCAATGTGCATGGGCAGTGACCACTTACGACCACCTCGCCGCTGGACCATTCCATACACACTCTTTTGTGCGTGTGTATGTAATTGGACACCTCCGAAACGGCTGCACCGATTTGGTTGAAAGTTTTTGGATGGATCCGAGAATCATATCTAGTGCGTGTTCGTAGGTATATTCCCTTCATTTTAACAGTATTCACTATACCATACACTGGATAGCTACGTAGTTAAATAATAGCTTTAAACTCTTTCAAACATTTAATCCATTACGACACACTTAAAACGTAATCGTGCTTTTAAATACTAAATAATACAATGCGCATTCCCCTTTAGCTGTAATCACGTTTAACCGCAGGGTCGTTATGTAAAATGTTCCCACAGTATCACGCCGTTTATGTTGAAAGCGTTTTCCGTGTGAAAAGGCTTATTTCCTCTCAATATAAAAGCAATCAGCCTGTATACTGATGAACATCTTTCAGCTTGGTATTCATCGAAACGAAAATGGTACGCACTCTTTTAATTCAATGAAAATGATTAATTATTTCGATAAATGTTCACAGTCAATGATTATTACGTGACCATTAAATATAATATAATTATAGTGGCCGACAACGCATCGGTAATTCGTTTTGTGTTTCTGATCTCCTTTGACGACGGTGTCCACTTACCATCAGGTGGATTAATATAAAAAAGTCTCTCAATGCCACTATAATACATAGTTGCTTGATTATATCAGACTATAAAGAAAAATGGGAGTAATTAGCATTAACGTCGTAGCTTAAGCTATAACCATAAAAAGCCTAAACATGGCCAATTGGAACAGTGCCCGTTATTCTCATAGCTTATTGTAAGCGTATTATACTCGTACCTATTTCTACAGTCCTATTTCTGCGCTAGGGTCTTCTCTCACAAAATGTGTAATACATTGAACCAACACTGTGATACTTACAGCACAGTGGTAGGGCCTTTGAGCCTCAAGAGTTTGCCCGGGGTAGTCACGCCCACCGCCCGCCACGGTACCTTGTTTTATTACTACTGTGTAATAATCGTTTATCCGGTGAACCGGTTTTAATTTTTTAACCGACTTGAAAAAAGATGGAGGTTCAATTCGACTGTATTTTTTTTATATTTGTTAAGTCAGAACTTTTGATTGAGTGAACCGATTTTGATTATTCTTTTTTATTCGAAAGCTGGTGCTTCCCGGGTGGTCCCCTTTAAGCGAAACTGCGTCGGGTAAACTTGGAAATACTTATTTATCCCATAAAGACCAAAATAGTCTTCTTCTTAAATTTTTGGGTTGAAATTTTATATTCAATACAACATCATCATAATTGCAACATTAAAGTCGCAACAATTGTTACGATTTTTTATGAGTCATAAAAAAAAATGTTTTCCCAAGTCACTTTGAATTGTTCTTTAAATTAGAAAAATATTCATTAATTGCAATATAAGCAAATATTAATTACTGAACTAAATAAAAATCTCACATATACCCAGACAGTAACATTTATCCATTTCCCGGGAGGAACAAGATTGTACACATTCATCTGAATCCGTTCAACCGTATTTGCATGATTGAGCAGCAACATCCAAACTTTAAAATTTATAATATTATTCGCATTACCTTTATAATGTAATATAAAGTTACGGCTTAATCTAATTAAATTATCCAACAATCCTGGCGACAAAGTTTGATTGTCCATAAAATCCGAAAGGTCCCGCGTGCAAAATTAAGTTTAACAAGTTTGCTCAATAAAACCTTTTGACAAATAGCTAGATTAAAAAGAAAGTTAAGCGCGAAATTTATTATTTTCGTCGCATTTTCCATCGGCACCCATCACTCTCGGGGCGCATTAATTTTGACGGTAATAAAATTTGTCTTTCTATAATCTTGTTATAAAACGGCTCCTCTTACTTTCTGTAGAAATAGATATAAGTAATGATTCCCTTGAAGTTTTTGTCGTCGCACTTTCACGAGTTACGAAGACGTCTACAGACGTCTACGTATGCTTTGTTTGAAAATTAAAAATGCAAATAAAATATTAAGTAATTTGAAAAATTTTAAACCCTCTGGCATTGTCCAAGCCTAAGCTTTGAGGGCGTGTTCGAAAATACACCGAAATGTTATGTGAAAAGGTAGTCAAGCGTTTGTGGCGGGAGTATTTTCGTGCCCCCAGATATAACCGTAATCCGTAATCCGTAATTTGTAATCATGATTACATTTTGAGCATCTCTGAGTGCCAGTGCAGAAGGCTACCAAGTTCAAACAATTATGAGACTGATATATTAATGTTTGTTCTCAAGTCGTTATTTGCGATCTTCACTGTATGTCATTGCCACCTGGGACGCGCGGAAAGTTAGGGCGGAAATGTGAACGTTTATTTATTACTAACCCGCCCTTGGTTCGTTTTCGGAACCCTATCTTTAGTACCCACACTCGGAAAAATGTTTACAAGAGTCTTTAGAAATGTGCACGTAGGAGTGTGCGATTAGGTAAAAGTAGTTAAAGTTAGTTATAGGCAAAATTGGTCAGACCACAGTTACAAACTCAGATGAGATTCTAAATTTATATACTTCTTATCATTCAGAAGAACAAATAGAGCGAAATCAAAATTGTTAATAAATTCGAAGTTAAAACTAAGAAAATATACACGCACCGAAAACAAAATAACAATATAATTTAGCATTCTCCCTTTAAGTACATAATTATGTATCTGAATGAATATTCTTAGCTATTCAGTACTTGAACTTTATTTTTAAAGACTATTTGGTTTATTTTTATTCCATTTTGGTATTAATTCCTATTCTACTCAGCTTACGGTATGGTTTTCTGATTAGCGTATGGTATTCTGAAATTTTTAACATTCCAAAAACATTTCATTTTCCATTACTGAGCTAAGGCTACTTGTACAGGAGCGAATCGCGGCACGTGCCTGCGACCCGGCATCGTGGGTAACAGCTGATCTTGTATCAATTTAAACACATTTCCAATTTACGTCGCACCTGAGTACAGACGAGATCTGTCAGCTTCATGTTCTATTTGTTTATACGATAGGTAACTACGTTACCAAATCCAATATCAAATCCAATCCAGTCAGAAAATCTCCAATTCATACTAATATTATAAGTGCGAGAGTAAATCTGTCTGTCTGTCTGTTGTCTTTTCACGCTTCATCCAGTGAACCATCGATTTAGATGAAATTAATTGAATATGGAGATAGTTTTAGACCCGGGAAAGAACATAGGATAGTTTTATCCCGATAAACCGTTCCCTTGGGATTATAATTTTAAGGATATTCTGTCATTTTCCGACTCCCACGCGGGCGATGCCACGAACAAAAACTAGTATACTATACGTACACTTTTAACCGATTTTCAAACAAACTGTAATCGCTTCTCTTAACCCCTATTCATTATCCAAAAGCGTTGAAAGAGGTGTATCAATACTAAACTGTTATAATCAGTGCCTACTTTAAAACTATAATTTTTTAATATATTTATTTGTAATATCACATTAATTTCGGATATAGCTGGAAGGGACAATGGCTTATTTTAAACAGGTATTTAAAAACGTGAAAATGACGTGACGTGACGTGACATTCAAAATTCAAAAATTACTTGCAGGAACTTGTTATAAATAATTTTCTTTGAAACATCAGACGATATACTAAATTGTTTTTTTTTTTCTATTTTTCGCCATAATTTTAATTCTTAACCAGACCCAATCTAAATTGAACTCATAAACTAAATACGACAAATGGTCTTGGGTACCAAGTTTCAACAAACTAAGATATGACAAAACAAAAGTTGACACAAGAATGATCCTGAAAGGTTTTATTTTTCACCGGATTTACGGAACCCTTATATTACTTGTGCTAACATCCCTAACTCAAATATCCTCATCTATCTAGTCAGATTATCCGGGGATCGGGCAAAAAATGTTCAACGGAACTTTTACTGTTTGAAAGCATCTGAAACAAAACTGTTACCATGGGACATCATGAACTACTTTGGACAACTATTTTCCTCTCAATTATTTAGTGGTAAAATTATTAGGGACAGAATTTTGTACGATAGTTGTTACGAGTAAAAAAAGTAATTAATAATTTGTAAAGTGGTTAATTACTTAAATACATTATATAGATTTTTATTATCTCTCAAAATAAATATTCTGTATTTTTAACCGACTTCGGAAAAGAAGTAGGTTCACAATTCGACTGTATTTTTTATGTTTGTTACCTCAGAACTTCCGACTGGGTAAATCAACTTTGATGATTCTTTTTTATTTGAAAGCTGGTGCTTCCCGTGTGGTCCCATTTCTGACAATGACATCCATGGGAAAACCATGTAATTATTTATGTACCTAAGTCTTAAATTTGCATTATTTTGAAGACAGTTTTTTTACTTGTAACAATATTCCAATCTATTAATATTTAAAAACATGACATAATTTCACCTAATATGAATCAAACCAATGATAGTACCTCATATGCAGTCCAAGACTGGCAAATGTTCATCATTGAAGTCAACTTAAAAATATACAATTTAATCATGTTTGTATTATCATATAATATAATGTTAGTTATAAACATACAAATATAATAATTATGTTTTAAGCAGTTTTCTAGAATAATATCAACTACTATAGAAGCCTTGTCTTACCAATCTCCCGTCCCAACAGATCTTCGGGCAAACAATCTCCAACTTTCCTCAGCGGTTGTCAACCAAACAGACATTTGATAGTCGCGAACATTTGTCTAAATATGAACCTTATCTTCATCGAAATTAGGATGGTTGTTTGACATTCAGTTGTAATTGAATTTTGTGGTTCAGCGCTCGTATCGCCACTTTAATGTTTTATTATGATGGTTCTGGAATAGACAGCAGTTTAATATATTATTTATTGCATTTACGTACTTCATTTACGACGAACACATAATGGAAAGTAAATGTTTACATAAAAATGTAAACTGGGTTATTAAATATAACACTGTAATGACAAAATTTATTGATACAAAACGCGAGAGTTGATTTATCGCTATTCATAAGCTAAGCATAAGGATTTTTATTAATACTTTTCTTTATCATATTGTATTTATATTTTTCTTTATATTGGTGGTGTCAATTTTCTTTAAAACTGAATAAATATAATATGAATATCTCTCCATCAAGTGTTATCGTGTTATTACGTAGGGTATAAGTTTAGTGAGGTATAGTCACTTCCTTTTCTCCTCACCGATAAAGGGTGGCGAAGATCTCATAGTTAAGAGATTTGCGTTGAAGCCGCAGGCCCTCAAAATGAGTGTAAGGAATATTAGATACTTCCTGGTTACTTATAGTACTACTTACTTTATACTATTTATAAGGGGTTTAGAACTTTAGAGTATAAAGTAATAGTAGTAGGGTAATAGTATTAAGTAATTTAATTTACTTATAAAACTATATGTAGGTACGATGAGTCTCTTCGTAACTGAGCAGGCCTAAAGCATACTCTATCACGCTGCTCCAGTGCGGCTTATATAGTTATAGATAAGATAAATCATAACAGAATATCGGCTAAACCAGTTAAATTACAATGTGTATAAACCTGGAAATAAATGAGTAACGAACCATCCGAATATTTCTGTGTCGACGAAAACTCATCCAGTAGAGTGCACTAAAATTCAATCACTGAAATGCACTCAACAAACATTACCTCCTGGCAACATTGACGAGGAATCAATGAAAAGGAGTAGGTATCGGGTGTAAATTAATTCAAAGATATTGAGCAACTATTGCTGGAAGGCATAAAATAATAGATAATTGTATAAAATTACTTTCAATAATTATTTAAGTGTTAAAAGCCGACAAACTAGCAAATCAATCACCAGATGGTAAGTGGTCGCCATGCCAGGACATCAGCATATCTAAAGAATGAAAGAAGAAAATTTTCAAATTCCATTCAGGTGTTCAGATTTCCTCACGATAGTTTCCTTCACCGAAGCAAGTGATAATGTTATAGTATTATTATTTATTTGTATACTATTTATTTATTACATTTACAAATATTATAGGTATATACTACTATTATTAATTTACCCATATTCAAGTACCTTATAATTATGCGTATAGGGAGTACAAATTATACCTATGCCGAATCTTAATAATAGATAATTCTATTTCAATGAAGTTCAATTTTCCAAGTCGTTTCCGATAAAATGTCTTACAAGATCCCTCGAGATCAAGTATCACTCGTAAAAAAAGTTTTCTCTTTCGCCTGAAAGTTTTATTTACTGAGCGCGAGTGTAGCCGAGGCACAATATTGCTCCGATTGGCCATAACTCTCGAGAGGGTTCTGCTACGAAATCTGTAAATGTGTTTCAAGGTTAAGTAGGTGGGTCGAGGTAGCTACTCTAGCTCTGGGTTTTTATAAAAGTGATGTATAACAAACCTAACAAAATAACTTTTATTCCAACAGTTTCAACTTTAATTTGAAAGTCTTTCAAGTATTTCACTTTTATAAATACACAGCCATAAACGAGCTGACCAGTGGCCAAGTGTCCAGCCATGTGAGGGTAAATGACCACCTGTGCCTATGGACATCAGTAATGTCACATCACCAATGTCCATTTCGTGGTTGATTTGAGTAGGCGATATCTAGTTTGATAGGTAAACAACATTAGTAATATTCACAAATACAATCGAAATTAGGTAAATAATGCTGTGCCCAACGATCTCTAAATAATGTTTAATTACTTCGTGCATTGGTCGGTGAGGGAGGTTGACCTGCCTCACATTATTTTGGGACTTCTTACAAAACGTGATCATATTACATTGCCATTATTAAGATATGTATAGCCCTATGAGATTACCTATGATAATACAGCAATAATACTTACTAGTTAAATCTAAATCGAAATCGAAACTTTATGGCATAAGATCCATTAGATACCGTTCTTGATCCATTTGCCATTCCATTAGATGTACAGGAACTCTACAACACACTACACAAACATGAATATAAGTACTTAGTTACTTGAGAAAGTGTGAACAGTACAGAACAAACTGACGCACACAATATCAAGCCGATGGGCCGTAACTCTACTCGAGGAATACCTACTTTACGAACATTTGTACGCAGTTGTTCCTATTTGAATAACTGAGAAATACAATATCGTGAATAGCCGACACAAAAACGGGGCCGGATTAAGTCCGTCCCGACGCAACGTACATCTGGCGTTGAGTGATGTTTTTTACTTCAAATTAAGGATGAAAAATTAACCTATACGGCGGATACCCACATCCACCCCTTTGTTAAAACCCGCAACGCACGGACGGAGCGATTTGCGTCATAATTCATTACCTTATACTTAATCGAAAAAGTATTCCGAGTTCCTGAAGAATGCCAATAGCATTATGTCGCTGCAACAAATCTGCGTTTTGGTCTATAACAAACTAAGAATACTTTCATTCAAATGTATTTTTTGGGTCATCACCGTCCTCGTCATCATCATCCACGGCATACCATTAAGCTTAACCGAGAGAGATCCACAATCGTGCCGGTTTTTAATAAAATATTATGAAAAAAATATACATAAGTAATTCAGTACCAAAACCAAACAGACCTACTTACTTAGGTACTTACAAGTCGTTTTTATATTTTCTTTTAAAATTATGCTAATTACAATCCAGTACAACAGATTTTAATAAAACATCTGAAAACTCGCTTATTAAATAATTACTGACATTCAATGAAATGCTCAGTCACGTAGGGAAAAATAAATAATTCAGTAATTTGCAATGAATATTTTAAGTAACGAATAATATGTAATACCTATAATTAATCTGAAAGCCCGTACCTAACACAGATCACGATGGTTGGGAACGAAATACCTCGTGGCACTAAGTGGCTACTAAGTGCCTACATAACAGCTGACCAGTGGAAATGTACCGTGTGGTTGAGTTCATCGTTTGAGTCTGTTGTGTGTATAGTTTTTATATCCGGCAAACGAGCAGATAAGCCGTCTGATGGTATGTATGGTGGTGGTCACCGTCGCCTACGGATATTAGCAACCACCGACCACACAGCCAATAGACTCCTAATAACAGGCGAATGGATTCTGTCAACACATCTGGCTTATAGAACCGATATAAATTCGTGCCGTCTCGTTCTCTCCCGTTGTTTAAATTAATTTATTTTTTCCAACGTTTCGTGTGGCCTTGAATTAGCCAATCACAGCGTTGTATAAGCCAGTCACCCCGCTTCGTGTTACCTCAGCTAGTTGCCAGAATGCATTCAATACGGAAAATCAAACATCAGGTGTCTATTGGCTGTGTGGTCGGTGTTAGCAACATAAGGCATCACAGATACTTCCCCGGTCAGACACTGGACCTTTTCGCTTGTATGTATTAAATTTAATTTGAAGACGACTCTTTGCTGTCGATTAATGTGAATAAAAGTATTACTCGTACAGGTGCACAAGTTTAAAATATTCGGGTCAATCATGTGCCATCTTTCAAATTTAAGTCACATTAATGGCCCTCCACTGGGCATGGGTCTGACTTCATCTACTGTAACGACGATAACTGTAATCTAATTATAACAACCGGGACCGACTACTTTAAGTACCCTCGGAAGCACGGAAGCGCTCAATAAATTTTGGCACTTGCGGTCACCCATCCGACTAACGACCGCGCCCGCTGTTGCTTAACTCGAAGGATCGAATCCACTCGCCGGGCTATCAGCGCCTCATCGGTTCTGTTAATATTCCGAACTCATTCGTTTAGGTGGTTAGTTACATCTTATTTTTGGAAGGAAAGAGGAAATTCTAAATAAAATGATAATAAATACCTATGTATTTCATTTTGTTTCATTATTCCATTCTCTTTCAGGATCAGTTGGTACATCCGATGTTGTTTCTAACGTGGTGTCTGTAAACCGACCGGACGAAAGAAAAATGGATGTACGAGATGATATGGCCCTTTTATCTCATTAGTCGCTGTCAAGAAAAGGCGGAAGCTGCGTTGGCTCGTCCCAAAACTCTGGGAATTGTACAAAAAAACATCGAATTACGCGCTCGTAAAAAGTTTCTGGTGAACGAGTCGGGTAGAACTTTGGCCCTGGGTTAAAATTCAACAAACGCCTGGCAAAGTAAGTTTTGTATTACTCAATGACTTTTAGATTTTTTGTCTGTTTCTGCGTTTTTCCCACTAGCCTCAGAAATGGTTTAACCAATTTGAATGTGATTTTCACTGATGTATTATAGTAGGTAGGCTTAGGGTAACATTAGGTATATTTCTTATTTAAATCCGTTCACATCATTTTACCATCAGGTGGACTTAAATGAACATAAATTAATTAAGGCTTATAGTTATTAGTGCTAAAAAATAACAAATAAAAGGATAGGAAAATTTATAGAGCCCCGTTTAACATTTTTAAGGCATACTCGGATGTTTCTCAAAGTAAACGAGGATAATTACTACATAGTTATAATAATACAGTAACAGATATGGAGACTGTCCTCCATAGTTTAACCAATTCATAACTCGCATTGTGTTAATTAATGCGTAATGATTTACATATAATTAACTAAATCAGATGAAATAATTCGAAATCATCCACGCGGCGATTAACCGAGCTTAATAATTAACGTGCGCTCTCTGCACTAGCAAGCATTAATTACATTTAATTTATGTTTACTAATTTAGCGTAATAATAATGCTATCAAGAGGTTTTAGTTGACGGATTGGATACATCCAGACTATTTAAATTGGGCTTTGCGTTCCTCTAGGGGTTTTCTCGTTTACGTCATGATGACAGACACAGGAATTGCAGATAATAGCGAATATATGTAATGCAGCATCTCTGTTTTGTTGATTAAAAACTCTTATATTTGGCAACTGCACTTTTTTAACTTCTTATCTTGGCTTTCTAACATTGACATGACATAATTTTGTCAATGTCGAGGTTCATTTCATTTGCACGTCATTTCCGTTTCATCGAATTCCAAAGCACAACGATACTATAGAAACTTTCACTTCAAAAACTGTGAATTACCTTCTTTCTGAGGTATTTCTGGAGCGCTATAGACGTGGGGTTCTTTAAATAAGCTGTAAAAAAAATCTCCTTTAGGGCTAGCGTTGCAATGGCGACTCCACACCAAAGGCGACGAAGACCACTTACTACCATGTGGCACGTCTGTTCTTTTTTCAGATCTTCAGGCTATAAATAAAACAAGCAGAGTCGAGTCGGAGGTCGGCGATGTAATGTGCACAGACCTTTACACTGAAACCATCCAATATAAACCGCAGACCATTCAGAAGCATAATAACAATTAATAATTATATTATTACCACGTTATTAAAATTCACTCCAAATAATTATGATAGCCTGGTATCTAATATTGTGTGATTTTATGGAGGATTTAAAATAACAGTGAAAATCGCATCTTAATATCATTTTCCTACTTGATTAATATTTCGGATTGGTTATAGTAGTAGATGAATCACAATTTAATATTGGAAGTACAACTTTTTGCCCTTGAATGAATGAATCTACAACGCCCACTTACAACAAATGTACCTAAGTAGTTAGCAAAAAGTCATGAAGTAGTATGTAGTTCATGGAAATTTGTAGCTGAATCTTTAGTTTAAAAAAGCCTCATACATTAGAAAGCTTACCATTATCTCTAGAAAAAAATCAAAATGTGTATCCCTCTTCTAAAATCTTTATTTATTTTCTGCTACATTAATATGAAAGGTGGTCGAAAATTTGTTGAGTCTTCCACATTATGTTACATTAGATGTGGTAAAATAATCTGTACATTAATCAGATATGTACATTAATTAGATTTTTGCCACACGCAAGATAAAATTTAAGGTACATAAGATATTAATCGCCGATATTTTACGACGCATCTGGTACTGCAAAGGTGTCCAGAATTTGGTCAAGTCCCATAACGCCGCTTGCTGTATAATTTATGGTAAAGCAAATTCACACAGGCAAGCAAAGTTATGCATAGCCTGCATTTGAAGCACCTAGTCTCCGAAATGAATTTTCTAACTATTTTACATGCACTGGGCCTTTGCTTTACAGCAAATAAACAGCCTGCTTTTTAGTAGTGTCTAATCACACAAACCCAGTGTGTGTTAGTGATCACCATGTCTTTAGAAGTTATGCATTAATTAATAAGATTTTTACCTTTTCACAGCGTTATAAAGCCATGAAGAACGGATTTACCTGAAACAATGTTGGAAATTATTTGTGTTTTATTTGTAAAAACAGAGTCATGAAATTTAGCATATAAGTTCCTATCGGAGTGTAAGGTGACACAGGGGGAGCACTGAGAGGGGATTTTCGGGAAATAAGGGGATAAATTCACACTTTTTATTTATTCAATTGATTCACATGAAATTTTGTACATATAAGTTCACAAGTAAGCAAAGAATTTTTGGAGCAAGTAAGAAATGATTTTTGGAAATAGGCGGGCGAAGCCGCTGGGGAAAGCTAGTATTGGATATAAGGTTTACATATACATAAATCATAGGACCTATATAGCTAGGCGAAGCGCTGTGAGGCTGTGACCGATACCGACCCCTTAACGCATCCTTTGCTAATGAGTGGTCGTCATCAGATTAATCATGGGTTATTGGCTCGAAATCCTCACCTACCTGAAGCTATACCTATACCTGAAGCTTGTGTGAATGTTATGTTTACTATTAACTGCCCTTACTTCGCTTCGGAACAATAATAGATCGGAATAGGTAGTGCAATTTTGGGGGGATCGGAGGACGTTATCAATCACACCCACTAGGTGGGATTCATTTAAAATATTAAAACAAAAAGACACTTTTTTGGGACGGCTATTGACCAACGTCGTGGACATAAAAGTAACGTACATGGCCGAAATCCGCGGTATATGATTTGACTCTAGTATACTTTAATATAGAGATTTTATATGTTGGTGAAACGTAAAATGGGCTTACTCGCGAGTAATTAACTACTTATCCCGGGAATAAGACTTAAACAACATTGGTCAAATCGGCTCTTATTCGAATAAATAAAAGAATACGCAGCGCTATTGCGGAAGTATACGTCAAACTGTCTATTTTACTTAGGTGCATTACGCATTCATTCAATTCATTCGTTCAAAGTTGCAGAGTAACTATGCGAGAGTAGATTAGAGAGTAGTAGAGAGTAGAGAGTGAAACCACTGTGAGATTAAAGGCAAAAAATAATGGAATCGCAAATAACTTATTTGTAGACATATTTTCTAAATATCGGAAGGGGCTAAAAAAATTTTTAATTTATAAAAAGTGGGTTATTTAAGCACCTGTATTCGTCAATACTTAAATGACCTTGGTTAGAATTTCTCGGATTAATAGCCCACTTTTGGACATCTCCAGTCTCTGTTCCGAGTCGTAAAAAGCTGATTTTTGGTATGCAGAAAATTTTAACCCCTCTTACATTATCCAGGCCTAAGCTAAAGCTAGAACAGTTTGAAAATATGACGATGTTTTGTGAAAAAGTAGGCAGTACGGTCTTGGCAGGGGCATTTCTGTGACCCTGTGAGATGTAATCGTAATCTGTAATCTGATTACATTTTACCTATTCCTGGTTAATAAATATAAAGGCTGAGGCAACGCTGTTAGAGACAGTTACCGTCAAAGTAAACGGATCCCTAAGAATATAAAACATTCGAATTCGGTAACAATAAAATATGGCTTGACACATCCTCACTTTATGGTACTTGACAAGTTACAAAGAAATTACAAAACGACAAACAAACACTTATTTAGCTTCGATGAGCTTCACGCTTCGCTTGATCCCCGCGGTCCCCTTACGGACGGTTGGGTCCGTCGTCACCCGGGGGTTGGGTAAATTGTCCGCTTGTTTTCGCGGCCTGTATACTAAATTACTGTAAATTGTGAACGATTTTTTTATTATCTGAAGCTAATTTCATTAATCTTAAGTTCATTCATAATTTGTTGAGAAAGTTGGAGATAAATAGTTT
This sequence comes from Ochlodes sylvanus, assembly GCA_905404295.2. Classification (NCBI taxonomy): domain Eukaryota; kingdom Metazoa; phylum Arthropoda; class Insecta; order Lepidoptera; family Hesperiidae; genus Ochlodes; species Ochlodes sylvanus. The sequence continues at coordinate 2,927,229 of FR990125.1, read as the reverse complement.
ACTATCTATAGGTACTTATAATAAAAATATAACTGCGTTATGTCTGTACATGGAGATATTTGAGAAAAAACTATGAAGGGTCTTCATAGGGCCAACAGAAGCCAAAAATACTATTTTTAGAATTTTTGTCTGTCTCTATGATTGTCCGCGCATCACGCAATAACTAATTAATGAAATTTGATGTGGTTTCCATAGTTGTATTTTGTCCAGTCCTCATACAGTCAGTTCACGTACTTCCCTATTTAACGTTCTGATACAAACTGTGACAATGTATCCGCAATTTGCAATTTCCACTTACAATTTAATTGCGAACATCACACAATGTTGTGAGAACAGAGTTTATTAGTATTAGCTTAGTGAATAAATTGAATTTTCAAGTAGTACCTAATATATTTTGTTTTATGTAAATAACCGACTAAATACTACAGACAGACAGACTACAGAATATCCAACAAGTAAACGAGACATTCAGACCTTATAGTAAATGGTCAGCGTCGCCCATGGATGTCAAGAATAGAGAAGATGCCTTGGTGTTCTGGTGCTTATTTATTACTCTTATTTATTTATTACTAACTGACCTGACAGACGTTGTCCTGTCTTAACTATATACATATATACTTAACTAAGTGCACTAAGAAATTCAGTTTTTTTACATCGGTTTCGACGATATTTTCAGCACGCATTCTGTCAATGTTATGTCTTACGCCATGACCATTCCTCTCTGCTGCCATTCTACAAGTCTGCTGGAAGAAATTTCTTAAGCTGTTTTTTCCTACATTATAGTCATATTTTTATCTTTCCACCTATGCTCAATTTACATGTGTGTACATAAGCAATAAAATAAATAGATTTTTTAACTCCATTTCATTTGCGTTAAGCATTCAAATCCTATTAAATGGTAACATCTATGTCAATCTCTAAACAAAAATATTTAGACGTTTTCATACCGAGTACAATACCCTCTTGGTTTAATGAACCCACAGCATCAAGCTTCAATCCTTTTAAATTTATTTATACAATAAACAAGCGCTTGTCTACGAAGGAATATCTATGGTTATTATTATATTTGAAAGTACCATCACAGGCCCAACGTGGACCGTACTAAATATAAATAGGTATTAAATTTCCGTACAAAACCGTTTGGAATACTTCAGAGGGTAAAGGCAAGATCATAAATATTTTTAAATTGATCTGTAACATACGAGTATAATGAACCGAATAAAAATTTATTTTAATACCTAAAAAAAGCAAAATGATTACAAAAAAACCCACGATGGATTTTAATACTTTGAAATGGTGTTAACAAAATAGAATTCAATAAGAAAATCTTTCATTAACGAAAAATTATTGTAAAATCCTAAGTACTTTCACCGATGGCTGCTATTGTCAGGTTGCATGGGTCACTGCAGCTACTGCATGACCATCCTAGTCCTGATTTGAGTCTTGTTCTGGGTCAGTCATATTTGTCATGGGCGGCAGCGGAAGGGTGCTACATGCTCCCTTGCTACCTCATCCATAAAAGAGGTGGTGGAAATCTTGGCTAGCTACGCCTCTACTTGCAGAATCAACAATGCAATGTTTTATTCCCTCGGCGTTTGTCGTGCCCTGCCTTAGGCGATTCGAAATAGGTTATCTAACTTCAGAGATTTGAAAAATTATATAAAAAAGTTTATACCTAACTAGCTGTGTCCGCATAGAATTTACAAAAAAATGTATTAAATTTCTAAAATAAATTTATAATAAAGTTACTCCTTATTACATCCATTCAGCCATTCCAGAGATTAGCCGGAACAAACAAACAGACAGACAGACACAAAAATTGTAAAAAATGTTATTTTGATGTATGTACCGTGTATGCATCCATAATTATGCATTTAGTTTAAAGCGTTAATTTTAATATTACAAAAAGACACTCCAATTTTATTTATTTGTATAGATTTCTAAAGATTTCAGTTGAAGCAGAAACATCACTCAGCCGTTCAATGGATCTAGGCTGTTATCGATTGTAACTAAGAATACTCCGCCCGACTCTACCGAACAAAACATTTTTACACTTCGGCCACATTGTTTATTCCGATATAAAATTTCAGGCCTTTTTATTAGCGTCTAACCCTTCGTGTACGCTTCGGTTGACTTAGCTGAGTTACCTTAGGTTATTGACAGATAGATATTTTATATTATTTTAAGCTTTTTAATGTTCTGCCGATATTACAAAGAAAGAAAGAAAACACATTTATTTTGTCACAATAATAATATCACGATACAGCATTAGTTTAATCAATACTAATAATATATAGTAGCTGGTCGCTCTCTGAAGCTATGTGAGAAAACTTTTACTGGACGACTTTTTGCAATAGAATCCAAAACAATGATTTTTAGATTTTTTATCTATTTGTCGTCGTTTGTTCGCGCTAATCTCTGAAACGGCGGAAAGTTTTTCACTTATATATTGTGGTATGCTTCACTTAACAGTCAGTGTTTGTTTTATTTCAATCGGTTGAGAAATAAAAATGTTATGTCTGTTTAAAGAATCACGCCTAACAATTTCCGAATGTGCGTATTAAGGGACATGTTTCCCGAAGCAAAGCGAAGGCGGGTCACTTTACCAAATACGTGGAAATCTTCAAAACGAGAGTGAATCCTTTAACTAAGTTAGCGCACTCAACATCAAGGATTGCATCGCCACTTACCATCAAGTGGGTTGATGTCATGCACTATATTTTATGCAAAAATACACAAGATGCATAATTCCAACAACTCCGTGAAACTGGACGCACAGTATATTCCGAGATAAGAACAGAACTGCAAGGAACTGAATTATTCAAAAGACGCTTTTAAATGTGCTGTATTGTTTACTGTCTCTGGTAAAGCCATAAAAATAAAACAATAATAATAATGATAATAAATAACGCTACACACACATAGTCCCACACTAGGATTCCCTGTGTCGTGGGTGCCATGGACAACACACAAGACAAGAACACACACACCCAGACCAAGAAACGGAACGGATATTTAACTCAAATTCAGAACAGCAATAAAAAATATGTTACCAAAATTTTGGCGTGTTAATTTTGCATTATGAAATTGTGTTAAAATATGACAAAGATTTTAGAAGCAGTGAATAAAAATTTTGAGCCCAAACGAACAACGGATATTAAACCATTTTCGCTTTATTATTTATTCGAGACTCCGTTTGGCTCCGAATATCCTATTTGTACGTTGTTTTAAGGCAAACATTTTAATAAAGGTACCTAATGTATATTTTATTAAAGTGCCCACGATATTAAGATTTTTATTATTTAACTGCTAACAGCCCTTGGTGCGCTCTTAGTGGTTTCGGCCTTGTCGCGTTTAGTAGTTTCGACTGTACGTAGTCTGTCAGTCACTCAGTAACGGAAGAGTTTTATATAAATTGATTTGCTTGAAAATATTATCGATTCGACACTCATGACTCACGACACATACGATCGATACTCGCAGATATATCCATTAATAACATCACACCGAGATATTTATATTTCAGAATTTAAGCATTTGTATTTATTTATGTTACAATGTGCAATAATCCTTGCATTCATTATCAGCGCCGATGTAGTTGAGCGGTTCCGTATTTGTAAATAAATTTTATTGCATCTATCATGTTAGAGGCTACAACACTTAGGAAAATTGCCACTATCTTGGAACTTCGAAATTTATGAAATGGCGTAGTTGCATTTATGTAATGATGTACGTATTTGTGTATTAACCAGCGTTAAAATAATGTCCAGGACTGGATAATACTTTTTCTTACCAATGAGGTACAAAAGTCCTCGAATGGCGACTAAGCCTAAAAAGAGCTACGGTCGCTCCCCGAACAGATAGACTGATGACGTAAAGAATATAGACTAATGACGTTAAGACAGCTGGAACTCGTTGGATTCAGAGGAACCAAGACCTTAGTCTATTAGGCCTAGTAGCAATGGACTTCAAAATGTGGTTCAATACCCATATAATGGGCCGTAATTAACTGAAACCGAAACAATTATTTACCCACTCGACGCAACGCAGCTAGTGTAAGCGAATGATCATTTATACATTTATTGCAATCAATATTGCAAGACAGACGCAATTTGTAACGGTCGGTCGAGCCTCGAGTGAAGTTCATTAGAAAACTAACTACGCTGCAACAGTTTATTTTCTCTCCGCAATATTCCGAGTAAGATACTCAAGAAGCCGTCGACTGAAAAGCTACTTTGTTCGCTAGTATTTTCTTGGGCTTTATTATTTTTTTAAATTGTAAAAGTGATGACTCAGTAGACTGTTTTTTTAGTTAGGATTTTGAGTTATCTGCACAACGTTGATGATGATATTTTATTATTTTGTCGATGTAAGATGATATTCAATTTTTGAAGTTGTTTTTTTTATTAAAGTTATTTTTAGATTGGTATCTTCAGCAAAAAACATTGCTAACGTACTTTATCACGCGGAAATACTAATCGTCTAAATAAAATTATCCATTAAATCCATAACCATCAATTTCACGAATAGTTACCTACCCATTTAACTATTATTGGCACTAAACTTTGCCTTAATAGTGTGTAATAATGATGAATTTAATGTATGTATCATTAAACTGTCCATATTCTTAGTTTATCTCATTTTAATTACCTTTTTATGGGGATGTGCTGCAGTTTAGTTGGTTATTTTGGCTTTATTGATATCAAAGCAGCGAACGATAATACAGTTCCGAATTCAGTTCCAGATGAAATACTCGTATATCTTTAAAACTTAGGTACATAATTATGTATAATGTTTGACACTACTGGCAGTCTGCTAATGCGCACTTGGCCAGTTGAACTACTTTCAACTTCAATAAGATTTTTCAAAGTAATTTTTTCAGGAGCAAAACGATGGCAGATTAATATTCGATGATAATATTAGAACCTACTTTCCGCTATAATATCCAAACATTCCATTCGTTACCAACATTGGACAAACATTTGCACGACCATAAAACTCTTTGCGACCAAGTCGTAAAGCCTAATAAAATATTGGCGAGGGGCCTTTAGCAATCAACCTCACCAGCCCTCACTTTACTGTCGGCACTAAGTAGCATTTATGTTCCAGACAGATTGATTGACGAGCGACACACAATGAATGCCAATTGAGTATTAAGATGGACATCGTCAATCGGCCTACGGTGATTGTATCTTAATTAAATTTCTATTAATCGCACAAATAATATTTTGATCCAATTTTTTTTAACACTAGGATTCCCTATGTAGTGGGTGCCATGGACAACACACAAGACAAGAACAAACCGAAAACAGAAATTTAAACTCATCATTCAATTTCCGCCTCACTGGAAACCGAACCCAGGACCTTTGGAACAACGATCCGATATAGGGCATCTTCGAAATAATGTTGTTAACTGCCTCAAACAATTATAAATTAGTCTGTCCTTGATTCGCTTGCGCACACTTAAGGCGAGTACAAACAGTACGCGCACTCGACGTAATTGGTACTCATTATTTACTAGACTAGACGTTTCATGAAATTCATGTAAGAAATAGGTTCGAAGCGAAAAAGAGTGATACTTGTATACACTCCTAATGTTATTAAAATAGCGTCAATGTCTTATGCTATTTATATCGATTTAACAGTATTTGTTTGTTAACTAAACTTCTTATCCATACTAAAATTATAAATGCGATATATCATAAATATTATAAATATTATATGTTATATCATAAATATTATGTCATAAATATTATTAATGTATTATTATAATCTATAGGTATATATAAAACTCTTGCCTTACTGAGTGACTGACAGAATAAAAGTACCAGAATCATCTTCATCATCGCAACCCATCACTGTCTCCCTGCTGGGCATAGATCTCCTCTCACTATGTTACAGATACAGGGCCTAGCCAAGATAGTCAAGTGCGGATTGGCAGACATCACACCCGATTGGAAAACATTATGGAGGACCCTCAGGTTTGCAGATTTCCACACGACAACGTTTCCTTCACCGAAGCAAGGGATAAATCAATTCTACTAATACGCACATCATTTTTGAAAATCAAAACAGCATTAAATCAAAGCGTGCAGGATTTGAACCCACCACTGTACTATCACTGCCTATCAAAAGTACGATACAGTTAACATTCGTCACAACGTAAGTATGTGATACCGATCAAAGTTTTAATGAAACCGCGTTAGCAAATAAACGCCAGTATTGTGAAGTTGACAGTTAAACTCGTATCATAAAGCGAGTAGCTAATATGAATTATTTGCTCTTAGTTCTCATTTATTCAGCTACAGCTCTAGGAAGTCGCTTTTGATTTAGTTTCAAATACAATTTGACTGAGTGTCGGTGTGGTTTATTTTAATCTCAAATCATCGTGGATTTTCCATTTGATTACGAACTGTGATACATAATACATACATAATTATCTACTGTAAAACTTACTTAACCATATATGTACATGAAAATATTTAATTATACCTTATTTATTAACACATTAGATCATAAAAATATATTTTTAAAATTTTGTCGTCTGTTTGTTTGAATGAAATTATAATAAGTATGTACATGGTATAAAGCACCAACAATCATATTACTGATACAATGTTAATAGTACGTCCGACTGTTAGGTACTATTAAGTAGGTACATTGACCTCAGTCAACAAAAGGTCCATGAAACTAGATTTTTCTAAACAAAGAACGTTATATTAAAATGTGTTTACACTATAACATCATATAAGTATGCTAGAATTGAATAGAATAGAAATTCCTTTTAACAATCAAAGTTTTAACATTTTGTTTAAAGTATCTCAAAATGACCCAGAAGGAAAACTCCCAAACAATAAATCCAAAATCATTTATTATAAATATCTTAAGAAATAAACTTACTACGACATTGTTTTCACTTGCAAAAACAGTCTTAAGAAGGAAGAGTTCAGTTAATTTCGCACAAAGGTATAAGATACAGTTATCATCCACACAAACAGGCGAAAGTACTAAGTAAAAAGCACCAAATTGCGTGCAATATATCTTTGCATTACTCGAAATACTGCTCGAGATAAGTGAAGCCGTAAAATGTATGAGCACCAACGTCTTATATTAATGATCTCGAATTGAACGTAAATCTACAAAGTTAGGAACTGACGATGGAAGGACGAAATGGAAACACCAATCTGATGAATCGCCCTACCGCTACAGATTGGGGCTTTGTGTGGTAACAAAGGATTACAAATACTCCTCTAATACCCAGGTTTTAGGGACATTTTGGGCGCAACTAAACATTTATCATTACAACTAAGCCCTTTTTTCTCTTGTCCTGTTATTGAATTTATAAATTTGTTTTTATTGTAACAGTATTTACGCACAAAATTTTATTTCGCTAGAACCGAAGATATCGTCTGGTGGTCTGTGCTGTTTCAGTACACACATCTTTGTTTAGAAACATTGTAAGCGCCGTAACTCTTACCTTAATTGTGTATCAGTCTTTAAAATGCTATGTATGGTGTACACCGGCATTAGGGCGAAGTAAATACATTGTTAGCAGAAGTTGTTACAGCCAAGTTCCCAAGCCAAAACTCCCGGACAGAGGGTTTGGGTTCTGATCCTGGACTTCTAATTTTCACATATCGTATTACAAATTAATTAACACTTTAGTGAGGGAAAAGATCATGAGAACACTTGCACACCTGAGAGTTCTTTGTAATATTCCAAAAGTTGTGTTAAGTCTGCCATTCCGACAGGATGGTGAATTATGGCCGTGAACCCCTTAAATAGTGAAAAGAGACCCGAGTCCAGCAGTGGGACGGTTATGGTTACGATGATATGGTCTTGATGTAAATAATGATACAGATAATAATGTCATTTCCAGATCATTGGAGTCTGTAAGATACTGAGTCGAGCTATCAGACTTCCACACGAGTGGCGTTCACAATCCCCAAATATCCCTCGGTCAGATAAGTCGCAAAAAAAAGAGGAAATCAGTGACTTTGTGAAACCTCTAGGCATCCCCATTTATCTAAAAAACGTTAACTTTTTAAAGTATTAACACGATATTTTACTTGGCGGGGGACTTGGCCGTTCCGTCGGACACATTCAATCAATTATGTATCTTAATGATTTAATCTTTTCGTTAATTCAATTCATTTTCATCATAACATTTCCTGCAGCTAAAATATAGGGAAATGACATCCCACTAAATATTGACAATAAAATGTTCCCCTAAAGTTTTTATAAATAATAATGTTACAAGTAAAAAAATCGACTTCAAACAAATATAATAATAATACCCTTTAGTATTATTTTTCAACGTGAGTACTCAGTATATTTAAAAACCTCTATAGATTTTTAATAGAGTTAAGTAATTTTAATGAAAACCTTTAATGATTTACCTACGTTGCGTTATTTAATACTAATTATTTCATTGTAGTGTCCGACATCGATAAAAAAATCTAATGCGCAAAATATAATTACAGTAAGCCAAAATAACTTGAGCTTATAGAGAACTTATAACAAATGTAACAAATAGCTCTGTTATACTGGGCGACATTGTCCTATGCCCTCATACTAGACCTTCGTTTCTTACTTATAGCCCAATGATTGATCGGGTGCCGTCAATCTTGTGCCAAAGTCAATATTAAATGCCTTTGTACCGCTGAGTGCCTTCATATACAATATCGGTCTAAGAACCTGGTACATAAAACAATTTTAACGCAGTGGTGAGGCCTTTGGTGTTAAATTATAATACATACACAATATATCCAATTCTTATTCAAGAGTATTTAATAGTATAGGTAGTAGAGCCTAAAGTTCGCCTGAGGTAGTCAGCCGCCACGGTATTTAGTACCATTTCTACCGTGTAATAATTGTTTTGACAGCAATTGTATTCCGGTTAGAAACCTGTGGAGCCGGCTACACTTTTTTAGAGGCGACCATCTCAGTCTGAATTAAAACAAGACCATAACATATTAATACCAGACCAATACCAATCACTAACTCGATTATTATATTAATAACATTTAACAACAACTAACAAAATGAACTATCAACAACAGTACCTGCGCCAGTCTTTACAGTTACACCTATTTATGAACCGACCAACAAAAGTTTTTAATATCAGAACTAACCATTTACTAACCATCTACTAATCTCGATCGGCGGCGAACGAATGGTCCATTGTCATTTGAATCTTAGATTCATAAAAAAAATGATTTCTGAAGCAACAAGTCAGTAGCTACTTAGGTACAAGTTTGGTAATGTAGTTTATTCTAGAATAATTGCCATCCTTCGCTTACACGTCGTGAATATTGTGACACCAAGTGCCTTAATCAAGGTCCTAACAAGTAAGTTTAGCAATTAACAAAGTTTCTTGCCGCGATATGATATGTAAGTTATTACAGCATGATGTCACTTTTGTTACTGTGAAATACCTTTTGGAACTGTTACAAAGTGATTTACTGTATTACTTCGTTTAGTATAGGTACTTTCCAATTAAAATAATCTGAAAATGATATGGATATTGTCCAGTTTCATAATATTCGCAGACAATCGAGGTCACCTTGCCTATAATTTATATAAACAGCACAGTTTTCAGAAATTAGTAACTCAATAATATTATAGGTTCATTATTCTTCGTCATCATTAATGTTTCACGTAATAAATTCATCATTTAGATGAATTTTGGTATGGAGATAGTTTCAGACCCGACCCCGGACATATTATAGGATAGTTTTCATCCTGGTAATCATTCCTTATGATAAGGGGAGTGGAAGAATCTGGGGTACAAGTAGGGGATATACTCGTAAACCTCATTATAATTATACTTATTTGATTGAGATAAAATTTGGCACACTAGATCATGACCTGGAGTGAAACATGATAACAGGATAGTTTATTCCCGGTAATACTTCCCGTGGGATAATTTTATTAACGGTATTATGTCGTCTTCCGTCTCTCAAACGAAGCCGCGGGCAAATTTGTACTAAATATACATAATGAAATACATACTTAACAGCCCCACAGACCAACTTGCTTTTCATAAATAACTCGACACTCTCTCATTTGGTTCTTTGTGCACTTATTTGCAAAGTTCCGCAAATACGAGTACTCCTAGCGTATTGCGAGTTGCCCTCTACTGCTGGGTAAATATGTGTTTATTAAACTTCTCATAACTTTATATAAAGATAAGTTAAGCGGGTGAATGCTATGTTAAGTTTTATCAGTGTTTTATGGCCAATTCTCCATTTATTCTGTTACGGGTTTTATTTTATCTGTTAGTATTAGTGCCCAAGGTAAAACATTTTGCTATCGCGTTGTTTGACTGACTTTGCATACAGATTTAATCTAAATTGAAAACTAGCTAGATTAAAATATCAAACGATAACGGTATAACGTTTAATGTTATTAAAAATAAAATTTAAGTAATCTAATATTCAAAAGAAGTATGAACTAAGGGGAAATTTTAAAATATAGAAAGCTGTGAGAATAACCATAGATAATAGTCCCGCTATGTGTTAGTCTGGCCATAAAAAATACCGTTACAATTAAAAATAAACAATAGAGAGCTAGTGACTTGAGGATGAGTGGTACCTATATTGGAGGCGACCAATGAAAAACAATTGTAAAGTCAACATCTACTTGATATTCATTGAACAGTTTATACAATAAAAATACATTTGTATAATTTTTATTTTTCTTGTGAATTGTCATTTAGTCTAAATTCTACTTTTAATAAAAAAAAAACGCGGAGATTCTATCAATTAGTAAAGTTATATCTAATAATGTATGTAGATGGCAATATATAATATACATATGAAGCGCCCATAGCCTGGCGGTTTGTGAATATCCTTAGTAATAGACCGAGTTTATTTCATTATTCTTAGCGCATTTGACTAACAGCTTGTTTTTAAAAATGTTTTTGTTACCTTTAAATTTTGGTTATTACCCACTTTGCATCCAACTCTTATGGGGTGTTGGCTAATTTTCACTGTGAATTTTTTAGTCAATAACAATATCATGATTACTCTTCCTGGTGTAGCAATATAGACCTAATTTCAAATTGTAGTCTGTTCAAAACAGCTCTGCCAAATCCAGAGCAATTTGACACGGGAAAGAAAACGAGCGACATTCGTGTTGTAACCTGAACCGCTTTCAGTGACCCTTCGGCGGGTTATTTGCGAAGTTCAGCAAACAAACCCTAGCTAGTACCTTCAAGCATAAAGGTAAATAGCAGTGAGACATTTTATTAAATCATTCTTATGTAACCTATTTGACTTGGACCAATGTTGGAGCTTTACTTTTAGCATCGTAACACAATTTACATACGAATTTGATTATTTTCCTTTGGTATTAACGTACTTATAATAGCCAGGAAATAAACAGACGCCTGACTTGGCTTTTAGGGTTCCGTACCTCAAAAGAAAAAATGGAACACCTATAGGATCACCTTGTTGTCCGCCTGTCTTGCTCTCTTGTTGTATGCAATCCCTTTGAGCGGAGAATAATCAAACATAGTCCCAAAACATCGGCTCCAAAGTCATCACCGTTGCGTTACCAGCAGAGAGAGACGGAAGAAGGAATTAAGAATGTACTGACTGTCAAGCTCATAGTCGGAACAAGGTGAGTCCTTAGCGGTTGATTTAGACGGGGTTCATGCAAAGATAACATACCATAAAACCCCATAAATGTCCCACCGCTGAGCACGAGTCTCCTCACATTGTGAGGGGCATAGGCCATAGTCCACCACGCTGGCCAAATGCGGATAGGCGTACTACACTACACACACCTTTGAGAACATTCAGAACTCTCAGGTGCGTAGGCTTCCTAACAATGTTTTCCTTCACCAAAGCAAATTATATTGATTTTGAAAATTAGAGGTGTGTGTAGGATTTGACCCCAAAACTTATTCAGTATCTAGTACCTAATAATACGTATATCTAGTTGCCTATTTATGATAAAGAATTAAAAGTGTTTCTCACATTTGTGTTAAAATCGTTACTCACATGTTTCAATATTTGTAGCAAACGCGAATCGTAAAGATAAGATTTACAATCATTGATACATGCACGTTTACGATCGCCCCAGATATTAAAGAGGGTCAAATGTGGTTTCAGGTGTGACACTTGTGTGAAAGTGCTTCTTTTGCACGAGTTTACGGCACGGCCACAAAAATCATTCACACATTCTCAATCAATATTCGTTCTGAGACTGTGAGAGGTGACCCGTGCCCAGCAGTGGGAGAGTTATGGGTTGTGATGATGATGATGGATTCGTTCTATGATTCACTGACATCAATTTTACTATTTTTGTCTGTCTCTGTCCCATTATAACTTAATAACTGCTTGACGTACAACATGACATCAAGTGAAACTAATAAAAGCGAGTTAACACAAAGCTGCACACCCGTATTCCCCGCACTGGGATTCCGTGTGTCGCCGGTGGCATGGACAACACGAATACCGCCCACATCCCGAGAACAAACATTTATCTGTCACATAAATATAATACCCCGCCCGAGAATCGAACCCGTTACAGGCCGGGCCACTACCAACTAGGCTATGGGATCGTCATATTAAAGACCCGATGTGTGCTCGAAATTTAACCGTAATTCATTCTAACGAAGAATTACTTCACATTGACCTCAACAGTCATATAACGTCATGTCAAGTTTGTCAAACTGTCAAAGGCTGTGCATAGAGTAACGTATATTAGTGTGCGTAATAATGCATTATTATAAAAAAGGTTATTTTGGGTTCCAAGGATTTTGCTTCACGTATTAATTTAAATTAATTAATATTCTGAAAATCTAAAAACACGCTTTTGTAATGCTAAATGAAGTTTAGTCATTATGCTATTAACTTAGAATCCAATCATGGTTGTCATAAAATTGCATTACATATTTCAAGTCCGTAGAGTGAGATGGAAGTAGTTCTAAATCAGCTTGCAAAATTTAACACCGACATACAAACATTGAAGTTAAATAAAAACATCCAAGGTACGAGTAAGTTACGAAGCAACGGTTACCTAAATTGTACGTGAAATGTATCGTTTCCGTAGTGTAGCGGTTATCACGTGTGCTTCACACGCACAAGGTCCCCGGTTCGATCCCGGGCGGAAACAACATTATACTCATAAGCCCTTTTTGTTATACTTTTAAGTTAGTTTATTTTTTTGTTCGTTGCATCAAGTTTAAAGAATTAATTAAATAAAGTATTATAAATTAATGTTTTTGAACTAAAAAATTCTTTTGATTTTGATGGAGTTATTGGTTTGAGAAGTTGTAATTTTGAAATGCACTGTTTAATTAGTTTTCGTTTTTTTTACTTTTAAGAAACTATTTTTGTACGTACACTAACTAAACTATTGCACGAAACTATTTTTGTTGTAGTTGCTGTAGGCCAGTGTTTGTCAGATTGATGAAGTAGAAGATTAATGGATTAATACAGAAATAAAGTACACGTGTTATAACCAGCATGTCAGGGATTATATTACGGATAATTTAGGGAAGAATGTACATCCCATTCGCAGTCTAAAACACTGGGCACATTACACCAACTCGACGTCGTCGACTCAACCCCGACTCCGACCGTTCCGTTCCGTTCATGGGTGTGCGGCGACTCGGCGAGTAGCGAGACGTCTTTCAAGTCAACCTTGCGTGAGAAGATATAAAGCTCATAATTGAATTTAAATATTGTCGCGTCATTTAGTTTTGTCGGTGACGAGTGGGATTTGAGTGGGTCTTATGTGCGAAGTCCTTGAAACGACCTCCTAAATGTGTCCAAGCCCCTTCCACCTCTCAGCAACAACCATTTTAATATTTTGTGCATTTGAAAAAAAGGCAATAATTTTAGAGTGCCGCTTTACGATTCGTAAATGGTCTTATTCGGTAATAAACACAATTATACATTAAAAAACATTGTAAAGCATAAAAATAAAAATATTAAAACACTTCAGATCAAAAAGAATATTGTGATTGTTTTTTATCTAAAAGTTATTTTTACATTCTGCAAGAACAAGCCCATCAATACCACATTTGATTTGATTTTGAGCAACGCCAGCAAGCTGGAATCCTTGGCCGTGAAATTGACAAAAATATACAATCCTGCATTACAGTATTAACCCTGATACTGAGGCAAATTATTATTATGTATCTCACGGGACTCTGGGAATTCCGACGTTATCAAGTATTCCAATCCGTGGTTAACTGGAAACTTGAAATTCCGTAAATAATTCAAAAACACATTGTTGGGAAGACATAAATTGTTGACAAGTTTAAATATTCCAAAGTCCCTTGCCGGTATTTAGGCAAACAAACTTCAGTACTGGGATAGTGAACCATTACTATTTTAAACTATTTCGTCAGTACTGAGTTTATGGGCCACAAAGCAACAGACTATTTCAAAGTATCCGAATCTAATCAATAACGCAAACAAATTCAGGCAATCGTTCACAGGGAAAGTGGAAACTATTTGCTATTCAGAAATGTGATCCCGCTTTGCAAATTGAAAAAAATCGACCAAGTGCGAGTCGGACACAGTCGAGGGGTTCTGTAAGTACCACCATCCAATTATTATATACACACTTTTAAACAAAATACATTGTCTTCTGTTGAGAAGTACGGTAAAGACCAGTGGGTCCCTTACTAAGTAGCAGCGCTACACGTAGCGCGTTCAGTAGCGACATCTAGGAATGGATAAAGCCATCGTTAAAAAAAATTTAGTAATAACATGGTTCTTGTATGTTGAACACCTTTAAGTGTAAGTTATTTTTGTTTTTAATATTTATTGTGATCCATAGTAACACGGATTCTGTGAAAATTTCAGGTGAAGACAGACAAACGGCGGAGGCATATTTATAGGGTCCTAAAATCTTACTAATATGACACTCGCTGTAGAATTAATAGCAAGACCTGTCATGGCAGCATTCGTTGTAAAAATAACTACAAGACGCATTGTATTGTTGAACTGTAGGTATATAATGAGTCATTTGAAAAGAATCGTGTTAATTTTTCCACGTAATATATCCCTTAAGCTGTTTTATACTAAGAACGTGAAGGAACGGAACCCTAAAAACCATCGATAGTTTCACATGCCTAGACATCATCATGAACATACATGTCATCATGCTACCTGTCTCTATATTTTGTGCTACGTATCATCAATGTTATTTTATGTAAGCTAACAATTATCAATTTTAGGTATAATTATGTAAAGAAAAGTAGATAATTTTCTTCTAGATCGTCACGCTCCATGTCTTAAGTTTATTATCTTTTGATATTAAATTTCGTCAAACAGCTTTGTTTGCCTATCCCGGAGTAAAATTAACGTGATGTCCCTTATTCCCGAATGCTTTACTCAGCACCTTGACATAAAAGGTCTCATCGAGTCGTTAAAACTGAGCCAAAATATCACTAAATAAGCGTTTAAAATGTTTAGTTTAATCTTGATTTTCATTTTAACGAAACATTGCTACTTCGTGTATTTTTCAGTATTTACTACGTAGACAAAAGTAAATTGAAAATTTTGCTGTTAAATTCATGTTATTATTATAACGGGAAGGTCGGCTTTCATTTAGATAAAGAGACATATTTTTGTAACTTCATTATTAAAATAAAATTATATTTAAATTGCCTTGTTAGTATGTATGGGTCAAAACTTTCAAGCTGAAATGGAAGTAGGCACCTACTTCTTATCCTACGGAGTTGAAATTTTTCATAGGTATTGCTTTAGATCCGATGACAATGCATTTGTACGTAAGCATTTCCAGATACTTACACGCTACGTTCAGGATTTGTTTGGTTCTGGACGAAGAAACTTAACGGTTAACCACTGTGCGAGTACTATTTGTATAGGTGAAGAATACCGCGAATAAAGCGGGTTGCCTAAAATAATTAGATTACTATATAACAAAAATATTTAAATTACATTAAGATTATAATAGGTACACTTGGTTTTCGTACATAACCATGGTAACGGCGAACGCTTAAGGAATTTTAATGAGCAAATACCTAATGTTCCGTAAGCTATGGAACATTTTCAAATAATGTAAGGTAACGGAAATTAAGACGTATTCAAATGAACATAATTTTCATTTCGTTCATAACGTAATTTTTACTTTAATGTTATTTTCGTAAATGTTGTAATTACATTTAGACACACATTTTATCCTCCTGTCTTTCTTTCATTTATATTTATAAACTAAACAAACATCACAGACTTTATCTAATCCAAGACGCTTGCGAAGTTTTTAAGGTGGTCCCGTGCTATCTTGCGAAATGTAGTGTTAGTAGTCACTAATCCGTTGAGTAAGGTCAACGCTCTTGCTCTTACTAAGGGAGACTTTCACGAGGGTGAGTCTACAAGTTGATGAAAATGAGAACAGAGGTTTATCAAAGCAAAGCAAGCGCGGGTTAAAGACAAAATAAAAGTTAACTATGATATGACATGCTAGAAGCTGCTATCTATATTAATATAAAAAACAATTCATCATTACAACCCATAACTGTCCCACTGCTGGGCACGGGTCTCCTTTCACAGTGTAAGGGGCATAGGCCATAGTCCACCACGCTGGCCAAGTGCGGATTGGTGGACTTCACACACCTTTGAGAACATTATGGAGAACTCCCAGGTGTGCAGGTTTCCTCACGATGTTTTCCTTCACCGAAGCAAGAGTTAATTAAATATTAATACACACATAATTTTTGAAAATTAATGGTGCGTGCGGGGTTTGAACCCGGACCCTCCGGTTCGGCAGTCCAACGTTCAACTACACGGCTATCACCGCTTATTATAAAAAACAATTGTGCGCCTTTAATTATTGTATTATACTAATAGAATACACACCAATTAGCCCAGGGCAAGGACAGAAAACGAATACAAATTTTCGTCTTCACAAAGCAATTGTTAATAAATTTACATTCACAACAGTCTTGTTCTCTTTCGACTAAGTATGAATAATTTGTCTACACCGTTTTAATAGTCTGTATAATAATACGTGCAAAGAATTGTACGAGTATACCCCTTTATAAGGACAATGCACCTATGTTTTTGGGTTCGTCTAAATTTTATACTTTTCATGCTCACTACTACTTTTGGTACTATGCATGGTAACTATTTTTCAATGCTCTTTTTTTACTTCTATAGTGCTTGACAACAATCCCACCTGATGGTAAGTGGCGATGAAGTCCTTGAAATGTTCAGCGCACTAACTTAGATAAAGCCTATTCACTCTGGTGGATAGCTTAGCTTAAGTTATAAGTTAAATAAATGTATAGTACATCTAATTTTAATTCAAATAATAGGTTATAGCCCTATAGTGGTTCGACCGTTGGACTCACGAACCGGGAGTCCCGAGTTCAAATCCTGCACGTACCTCTAATTTTCCAAAATTATGTGTAGTGGACTATGGCCTGTATCCGTCACATTGTGAGAAGTGACCCGTGCCCAGCAGTGGGACAGTTATGGGTGGCGATGATGAATTGCTGCTCGTTTTTATTATGCTTAATAATTTTTACTTTATGCAATCTTTACAAATCATTTCCGAAACATAAATATTCTGGTAAAAATTAATTACTTAAGTAGAAGCATTGAATTGAAATATTTTCTTCACAGGCGCTATTGAATAAATATTTCATTTTCTTGACAAAAATTAAAAGTAATTTTTTGCTGGGTAACATTGAATTTCACTTTCATCATGAATTGTCGGTATTTTTTTATCTTTGTCCATAATATTTTCCTGCTCACGAAACAAAGAAAGTGCGAAATTAAGGCAGAGCGGTACAGTTAATATACATAATATAATCTCATATATTTACGAGTAGAATCTCGAGCGGTTTTGCAGCAATTCGTTATCATCACGGTTACATTCGATATTTAACGTTTCGTGCATTGACTTATTATTACTATGGACGTCGGGTCCGCGCTGAAAAATGTCCGAGCCAAATGAGTAACAAAACGCAAGGAGAGAAACAATTCCGCGTTCACGACTGCAATCAAAATTAAACCGTGATGTAATGATTTTAGTGCTTAAATTACCTTGTTAACATTTCTATTCTTGCAATGGCTGGCGTTCACGACTGCAATCGAAATTAAACCGTGACACAATGATTTTAGTGTTTAAATTACCTTGATAACTGCATGACATGACATGACATAACTGACTGGGACATTTTTATGGCGATTTTAGTATGAGACTAGATGTCCATAGTAATAATAAGTCAATGGTTTCGTGCGTCTTTTATGAGCTTAAGATAGCAAACGAGCATGCAGCACCACCCCTCCGCTGCTGCCAATGACAACTCTGACCGACCCCGTACAAGACTCAAAACAGACTAGGATGGTTATGGTGTTAACCCTCTGCTAATTGTACTAACCATCCTAGTTGTAATTAAGAATGACACTTAGTTCGTTAATGTGTAGGCTGGGGCAAGGACTGTTTGCGATAGTTAGTCCTGTTAGTTGCTGTTGCCAATGCTATAGTAATAGTGTAATAATAAATTGTTAGTCACAAATAAATTCACCAAGCAGACGTCTTTAAATAAAAACAAGTATATAAATATGCGTCAACGTCTCTCAAGCACGTGTGTAACGGAAGCCATAGTAGTACGAAGAGCATGCCGCTGGGATGACCAAACCACACAAATCAATGTTGTAACAGTGCCGAGTAAAAGGATTAGACGCATGGAAAGATATATTACAACGTTATGTAATTAATAACAATTCAAATGTTATATGGGTCGCCAAGTTTTGATTTAAGTGTACGAGAACCATTATGATACCGCTCCGCTACCTATTTGATCAGCAACGCATCGGGGATGTCTTTGGCTTTAATTTTATTTCGGCTCGTTTGCTCGTCTGTCTGTTATTTACTTAAAACCGAAATAAATCTATCTCGCTTTTATCAGAAGTCTTATAAATTATAAATATAAATATATACCCCGTTTACCTCAAAATTTTTATCATATTTTTATAAATCATTCATGTTTACCCCATACACCTTTCTAAACTTCAATTAAACCTCGCTGTTGATAATTGAAACCCTGCGTTGTATAATTGTATTTGTTGAAAATACCACGCACCAGGACAAATCAATTGATATACACTGTATAAATAATACACGATTTACTTCAGGAACATATTATGTAATATTAAAATACCGAAGACAATATGACCCGGTTTAAGAGACAACGCGACATTGCCGTAACTACGGTGCTCAGTGCGATATTAGGAATACTTTAACGCGCTGCTTGAGTTTGACTGCCTTTATTGCTCTTCATTCATTGCAAGAATGTTGTATTGTCCTTACACAAGATAGGTGTAGTATATATTATATTTATGTAGGTTTAAGTATTGTCTAAAGCTGGTTTCAGGTTTAAGAAGAATAAATAAATAAATATTTTATCCATCCTATTATTATCTTGCTGTAGCATTATTTCGCAACCCGTGGCCCGCAAGAGTGAATATGGTGCCCAAAATATTTAGTACTTTTATTCCTGTTCAATTGTTATTTTCTTGTTCTCGATGCTACTTATTATTTATATTTAATACTTAATACTACATTACTTGTCTGGGCAAGACAAATTGTGACGCTGTATGGCCTTGGGTAAAGACTACTACTACTCTTAGTATTATACAAATATTTTAGAAATATCTTTGGTACGAGATCAAAAGAAAACAATATGCGGTCCATGTGATTGGTCTCAAGACAGAGTGCTACAAAAGAACGAACATATTATGTAACTCTACACATTACCTCCTTTGCATCGTGCGTTGGGAAAAAAGAGGGTTATAGGTTTGGGGTAACTCTAGCCAAAACTGGTTTAGTTAAAATTTCTTTTGACGAGGCGACCTTGAGTTAAATGCATGATATTTTTGGCAACAGATATAATGTTCCATTTAAACGTACACACAACATTTTATGCGCCATAAGTATTTTTTATTCTTGTGTATTTTTATAGGAAACGAGCACGCAGCAGCACCATCCTTTCGCACTTTTTGATCAGCTCCGATGACAGTATTATTACTGTAACTATGGAAGCGAAAGATACGTGTGAGACAGAAAGACATAATGACCATGAATTAGGGGAATCTGATTGCCTCACTTTCGTTAAAGAGCTGCCAAGGGGCGTATGTTTCGTGGCCAACCATTAGAGCAATATATGTAAGTATACCCCCAAATTATCTAACCCAATAGATCACAAAACCATGGAAACATTGTTTTTATAGAATATCTGTACGTTGTGTACGTTTAATTCCGTTAATCTCAGGAACGACGGATACTATTTACACTGACGTATTTTATTACGCTTGGGATAACATTTGGCGTATGGTTTATTTCAATCAGTTCACATAATTATAAAAAAGATAGGTACGTCAATTTAAATAATCCGTTCAACATTTTTCCGAGGGTGGGTTCCCGGCACCACGGTAAAGGACTGCGCACAGTACAACGACTCCACGACCGACAGACGAAAACGCGACTAAAACCTTGACAAAGCTAACATTCAATTATGAGCCTTATATCTTTGACAGTAAGGTTGAATTTCGAACTTATACTTAAAAGCCCTGTACGGCCCCTCCCCGCCCTACACCCATAGCCGTTCCGTTTCGAGACCAACGCGTCGACGTTGCGTTGACGACTCACCGTAGACGAGTAGTCCACGCGTCGACCGACACAATGACGTAATGTACCTAGAACGGAACGTCGGAGTTGAAACGGAGTGGAGACGGAGTCGAGTTGACGTCGATGAAGCGTTGATCGCGGAACAGAACGTCGGAGTTGAAACGGAGTGGAGTCGGAGTGGAGTTGACGTCGAGTTGGTGTAATGTGCGCACTCCTTAATAGTACCTATTATGATACTATTACCGTGCCGGCACGCAGCGAGGATGGTTACGCGTTCTTAATAAAACACCTTCAATTTAATAAAGTCATTTGTATATTAGAAACTAATATTTCTTGACTTAAGGAAAATATTGTGAAAAATCAGCATACTTAGAAGGCTCCGTACACAGTCCTAAATACATGAAACCCCCAGTGTAAACATATAATTAGACGGCCTCCACATATTTCCATATTCTCCATTTATTCATACATAAAATGGAATTGTAATCTTAACATTACATATTCATCACTTAGCTCTAATCTCCTAAGGGAATTCACCAGAATGTATTAGGACGCCTCGTAAACATTACGAGGAGAGCAGATTTTTTATTTTATCCGGATACGTCAATTAGCAAATATTTGCAATGTAAACATTAAAAAAATGCTATAAATAATTACTCCCGGTGTAAACCTATTATTTCTTTGATGTAAATTGTTATAATTTACAATTTACATCTAGTTCCAAGGTGTTGTTGACTGTATAATGAATTTTTAATAAATAAGAACAGAAACTTACGCTACAAGCAATCAAAGTTTGTAGGTTCCCAAGGGTTGTCAATTGGCTGTATAACGGCTGATGACCTAATCTGTGAATCGTATTAATTTCTGATTTCACCTTACAAAAGATACAATTAATTTTAATGTGTCAAGACTTAATAGCCTCTTGATAATATTATACTACACCTACCTGGCATTGAAATCTGTCTCCTCATTCTGAAGATCAGGATCCGAGGAACACTCAGAACACGATCATCAGCAGCCGACGACACCTGGGACAAACACTATCACAATAAAAGTTTAACACCTGCTTATAAAACTATTTATAAAGAACTAAACTATTAAACAACTTGGATATTAATTTATAAAAGTACTTGAGAGATCGGAAGTGATAAGTAGATTAACAGAGAAAATATAAAAACACTGGTTTCATAAACGATATCGGCAATGACAGCTAGACATTCGCGGAGTTAGCGAAGTTGTCCGTCGGGCTCGAGAGCGGACCGTATCGCAGCCGTTCGAGTGAGCTTCTGGGGAGGAACGCTAGGGCGGCTGCGGCGCTGGGCGGCGGCGCGGCGCCCGCCCTAGGCGCGCCCGCTACCAGGCGATCATAACCCACCAAGAGCTCACTCAGCACGTGGACAGGAACGCACCGCGCATGCTCGAATTAGAAAAGCAGAGTACCGAAGAAAGCGGCGCATTAAAGCGAGACAGAGCGTCCTAAAAATAGGGGTGCGATACGACCGAGCGAGAAACTAAATCGGGAAGCGCCAAGCAGTCTGAAAAGTCAGTTGACTCGGTTACGTCCGGCGATGTATTTTGAAACACACAATCATACAAGTTAGTTTAGAACCTCGCGTATCGCTAAACGTAAAGTTCATTTTCATGATACCGGCAAACTTCATTGTCTATTCTCGTCTAATAAAGCGATGAATTTAGTTGGAATGTTTGAGGGATTCTCTGGGTGCCAGCTAGAGGATCCATTGTTCGGATGTTATTACTCACGTTACAACACAATGATGGCTTTAACGAGGTTATATATAAATAAGTAGGTAATACGCACGAACACACAGAAAAGAAAATGAACACCGGTAACACGGTGATTTCCGTGGTAAAGGAAATATTAAAAACTTTAGTAGTAAAACTGAAATGTCAATTTTTCTATCCATTTTATATTGGTTGTAATATTCGACTTAGATTTTTGAGATCCAAGTTGTTGATTGAATAAAAAAAACAAAATGTGTGCAATTCACAAGTGCTAGAAGTGAAACTTCATAACAACGAATTCTGTCAGTCAGAATATTGATGTTTTGCTTTGTTTACGTCAGCCGCCATTTTGCCGCTGCTTCATTCGCGTCATTTCCGCTTCAACGAATTCCAAATCACAACGATACTAAAGAAGTACAGAGATACAGTAACACAGACAGCGGAGGCACACGGAACCTTAAAAACCGCTACTGGAGAATTATGTTTTGAATAATATGTAATGTTACATACATTTATTTTCCATTTCAGAATATAAATTCCTAAATATACCTACTAATTTTATTCTACGAGATAAGAAAGGGATGAGACACAAACTGTACATGTGAAAAACACTCCTTTATCGCGCATTTACTGATGACATTTACAATGCCTTCTAATCTCTGGATGGAGGAACTTCCGGTCAGGATGCGAATCATTTATTTATGCGGTAGTAAGTGATTTATATATTTATACGCAGCGTAATACGCAACCGTGATAGCCATTATATAGTTTGAAAGTTCGGCTCTTCCTGAGGCCCGAAATCGATTCCCTGGTAAACCCTAAAAATCAAATCTTCAAAAATTTGTGTGTATAGAAATTTATAGCGCCTGGTAAAAATGGATAGCAATATTTTGGGATTAAAGAAGGTAGTTATGTTTCTCGAAGCGAAGAACCGAGGAGTCATTAATATTCATTAGTAGTGTTATAAAAGGGTTACGAAGCAGTAATTGTATATTGCAGATTAATATTAACTAGTTAACCGCTCTGCGGTCGAAATTCGACCTTAATTCAATGCGTGTAATGTTTTATTTATTTTAATGCATTATTTTAAAAAAATATTAGCATTCGGCACTCCTCTATATAAACTATTAGTGTGCCTTTCATACTCCTCCATCCGCGCAATTTTCGTAAAAAGGGGTATGTTTTTGCTTCACGTATAACCATTCCATAAACATGAATATGTCTTAAACTGAAGGCACCTATAACAAATTCGTTTTATATTAATGATGGTACGTCTATATGAAATGAGTGAGTGAAATGGAAAGACTGAGTAATATAGAGCGCGTGCAAAAAAGTAAATGAAAGAATTGATTGCATTCATCTATATCTATATCTATATCTATATCTATATCTATATCTATATCTATATCTATATCTATATCTATATCTATATATCTATATCTATATCTATATCTATATCTATACTTCTATCTATATCTATATCTATATCTATACTTATACTTATACTTATAATATTATATATTATATATTATATTAAATATTATAAAGAGGAAAGATTTGATTGTTTGTTTGTTTGTTTGAATCGAATAGGCTTCAAAACTACTGAACCGATTTGAAAAATTCTTTCACTGTTGGAAAGCTACACTATCCCCGGGTGACATAGGCTATATCATATTTTCAAAAAAATTCGGGATCATTAATAAAACTCCGATAATATAACCCAAGGTGTAAAAAAAATACCTAAAATAATAAAAAGGGTTAGAAACTTGAAATTTTGCACAGGGGCTCCTTTTATAACGTGGGGGAGCACTATGAAAAGAATTTTGAAAATTCACTCCCTAAGGGGGTAAAACGGGGGTGCAAAGTTAGTATGAAACTTTGCCGTTTTTGAAGGTATTCGAATGAAATTCAGTATGAAGGTTTTTCATTGAGAGTTATGAAACATGTATAAAATATTTTTTCGAAAAACATCCCTTAAGGGGGTAAATGGGGGGCGCAAATTTTTATCAACTTTTATATATTTAGGGGTTTATGGTGGGCGAAGCCGCGGGGGAAAGCTATCATTTACATTACAAAGATATCCTGTGAATTATCCAAAATATATAACTAAATCTTTGCAAACCGAAGGAATAAGTTTCCCGAAGCGAAGCGAGGGCGGGTCGCTAGTTCATAATAAATCAATGCATTCATTCAATTCTTTTCTTGAATATAAAGTTAATCGAACCATTTAAGATTCATACATTTCAATATTATAGGAAAACTGAATTTCATTATTGGTCACCAACGCGTTAGTGACACCGTTTGTTTTTCGAATATTAGTAATGTGTGACAACTTACCATCAGGCGGTTCGTCACCTTTAAATAACATTACGATACAAACACAGTTTCAAACTTTTATATTTCATTTTAAGGGTCTGATAAACAACTCTTCTAAAGTTCGTGACTATAAAGATGAATATTGTCTGAAATGTATGTTACTACTCCGCCTTTATCGCCAACAAAACTTATCAGTTGATGTATTTACCCGAGTCCACAGGTGTCAGTTAGAGAACGGGTAACGCACACACTCAAATATCCTAAACTCAATCGAACGCCCAAATTTCTATGTTGTCCTGGTACTTCTAACCTTATTACTGAAGTTTCAAGGAAAACCGCTTCAGGAATGCAAGGAACTTGTGTACCAAATAAAACTCTTTCTCTTTAATTAATTAACAACAGAGCTTACCAGAGTAAACTAGGAAATCCGTATAGTATATTGTTTGTCGGTTATTGTTATGTTACATGATATTTTCAATCATCCATTCGATATTATAAACG
Organism: Ochlodes sylvanus; assembly: GCA_905404295.2. Taxonomy (NCBI): domain Eukaryota; kingdom Metazoa; phylum Arthropoda; class Insecta; order Lepidoptera; family Hesperiidae; genus Ochlodes; species Ochlodes sylvanus. The sequence goes on along the minus strand of FR990125.1, from coordinate 2,902,044 downwards.
TTTGTCACGACATCAAAACTCGAGCACTCGTTATATTTTGTAGGCGGCGCCCGTGTGTTCGCTATATTTGCTGTATAGATAGGGCAAGAAATAATAAAAGAGAAGAGAAATATAAGAGAAAATAATGCCCAGCTAAAATTCTTCGAGCTGTTTCTTTTCCTTTACAGTAGACAGAGAAGAATAGATTTTACAACTGATACTTCTGGTAGTATTGTTTTTATAACGAAACGTGACAAGTTATAATACCGTGTAATACTAAGTAAATTAAAATTAACTTATAAATTAGAATAAAATTAAAACAACTGATTAATTTGTGTTCTCTTCAAGTAAATAATAATCACTGATAACTAAAAATTTTACAAATTAATTAGTAATTACTAATAATTATATTCAAGATTATTCCCACGGGACAGGACGATAAAGAGAGTGTTCTTGAATTTATACTTCTTTAAGCGCGTTATTAAAAAAGGCGCTTTAAGAAAAAAACTACAGGTTGAAGTTGCTGAGAGTGTTTCATGTGAATGCATTTATTTGCCATACTGTCTTTTATGTCATGTGTATTGTTATTATTTGCATGCAATTAAAAACTGATCTAACCGGGATCTGAGTTCAAATCCATGGCAAATTCGGTGAACATTAATGAAACTTTGAGTTTAGAGATACATAATACTAGTAAAAATACACTTGTAAACTCTCTATACAAAAACATTCACGGCCGTCTAAATCTTAAAGTTTGCTTTGTTCTATATGTTTCCGACATTTTAACGACTTTCACCACCAAAAAATACTACTTATTAAGCTAAAAACTTAAAATGCAGTAAATAAAGTTGAACATGCCAAATTAAGGGTCCAATACAACGCGCATACGTGACTTCAGAGTCGTACAATAAAATATACCCGAACAGAACCATCCCAAAATTGATACGTGATTTGAAATCAAATAGCTCTGGGCATACCTATTAATTCGTATCAACAGATGCATGCAGCATCAATTTTTAGATACAAAATATGTAACTATAGGACGCTGTCATTGAAAATACTCCGATTAAGGTTACCTACCCCGTGACTCGATTTTCAATCAATAAACATCCGTAACAAGTGAGTGCAAATCGATATCGCAAAGCACTTAACGATGACAGGTGCGCGATTATCTGTTACGTCATTCTGGGCATCGATAGTACCAGGATAACATGAAAAGGTGGATAAGATTTTCATTCGTTGCATTTAGTTCTTTATTGTTCGTCTGATATCGTTGATCATTTTTTATGTATAGTATCTATGAAATTTGTAATCCGAATGATAATAATTTTTTTGGTGGTACCAAGATTAGACTAAACTGATCAAGAAACCAGAAAGTAAATAGATACTTACACGGTTATAAGTTTAGAAGGAAACCCAGTGAAACGCCGAAATGAATGCTCGTTCGTTTTACAAATAGATTCGTGGAATGCGTACTATGTTATTACCACGTAATTTATTTACCTATTAAACATTATTTTAATTAATATTGAACTGAATATTTTAATTTAATTTCAATATTTAATTTCGATCACTCATTACGTAATTTCGAAGTACTTCCGCGTCCGCCAGCATAAAAACTTTCGAAACTTGGGTTGAACACTAACCCCTCTACCAATCCGTAGGTACTGGAACAGCTTGGTCAAGTTTGCTGTAGGCCTTCTCGATTATTTATGAGGAAAAACCCGTGTTATGTAGTGGGCTATTAATGCGTTGAAACCAAGCCAAGCCCATACAATAAACGAAGTTTTGTATATTATAACTACTTACTCCAACTTTTATCATTCTGCAGACATTTTTCTTTTTCGTCCTTACCGATCTAGATGCGAGTGCTTTTACCCGTAGGCCTTTATCGGTAAAAGCAGTCTATTGTCTCAGTCTGATAAATTTTCTCCTATGTATTGTTTTTGGTGTCCAATAAGTTATTTTATTTCTTGTACATTTAAGTAATGTAATTCTTTGTTTTATTTAAGAGCGTAAATAGTTGAGTTGAGCAGGAACAAAAGCATAATGAAACATAAAAATTCCAAAAAAAAATCTCTTAGGGTGTTAGTTAATTATAAGTGCCCCAATATTAGTTTTTATCAAATGTCTGTCATGTCCAAATTGCACCTACATTCAATCATCCATCAATTACACAGTAGATTAATTTATAGATAACACTTCTTATATAAAATGAATAATAAAGAATATAGTAGAGGAAGAAGAGGGCGTCACATGCTCCCGTCATTAAAATGTCTCGTCAATTACGTCACACCGAGCAAACCAACTCCGTTGTACCAGGAGAACATAGCCACACGGAGATGAACAAACGAACGTCAGGTGCGAAAATAGATCGCTCCCACAGGCGTTCTGAAATAGTATATCAGAGAACGATTTAAATTTAGTTCTGGCGCCTAACAATTTAGTTTTTTAACGTTCTATTTTTAATTAAATGAAACGTTGAAATATCAAATGTACGGGAGACTTCGTAGTCCATTCTTAATTTCTTATACAATTTTTAAAATTAAAAAAGTAATTATTATTTAAATCACCAATCAATTTTAGCCAGCTAGCGAAGCCCCGTTGACAGTAACTAACCTGCGAAGCGAAGGGGCCCGAGTTCGATCCGGGGCGGGGCAACCATTTATGTGGCAGATAAATGTTTGTTTCTGGATTGTGGGTGTGTACTTATTTTGTGTTGTCCATGCAATACATGAAGTCGGACTGCGTACTAACATGAATACATGGAAATAAACAATGAATACGCTACTAATATGAATAGTATGAATATGGTAATCGCACTCGAAGTGGTTATTACTACTCGTTTCTATCAGGCGTTACTTATTTATATATTATTACCTTAGTACTCCATCATTTAGAAGAATATTTTTTTGGCCAGGACCCTTTTTCGTCATACTTAAATCTGAGCAATCTAACAATAGGGGATGAAATTTTGTATGACTTTGATAATTGACAATATCAAATTTAATCAGTCTGTTTTTGATTTGTTAAACATTTAATTAGTAGTATACACATCACAGTACCTACTCCTTTTTATTCCGTAGGTACATTTTACCTTTAAAAGTCGGAATAAAATGAAAACTGTATAAGAGACCTGAAAAAGAGAGAAGTCAGTTTTCTTAAAAATTTCAACAACTTCCGACAAAAATTTTAGAGTCTGTTTGCTTGAAAATTACAGAAAACTTCCCGTAGTGCAGCACTGTTTAGCTTTGTTCAATTGTTTTTAAAAACAGTTTTCTTCATCAAGTAATAAGATGCCTTGGACTCGAACAAGTTAACAGTGAGATAATTGTATAATTAAAAATGTTTTCTTTAAGCCACAAAGCATGAGTTTTTGAAGTTTGCCAAGTTGTTCATGAACTGTTTGTATATTTAAGATAAGTACTACCTACTTCTTTTGGCACAAAAGTTTTGTGTTTTTCTTCATCGTAGCAGGTGACAATAATTACTAATAGGCACATATCTTTTTTAAATTACAGGTTACATTTTTACCCCGGTTTTGGAGTCCAACAATCACACCACTGGGCTGTCAGTACTATTACCCAGTATTACATTAAGTAATTTATTATTTACTAGTAATCCCACCCTCACTCCGCTTAGGGAAACTTGTCCCTTAGTACACACACTCGAAAATTGTTTAGACAGGATTTTTAAATTAACACCACTTTTTTATTTATGAACTTATTTGATTTGTAACAACAAACACAAAATTTTAGGGTGAAGCTTACTACAATACGTTTGTGCAAACCGCACCTAAATCTGTTGTTTCTCATAATTATGAGCGGTATGAGACGCATAAAAAAGCCGGAAGACAAAAAATTAAAAAGCATTGTTATGATGAATATTCTCAATAATAGTTTTTCTCAAACATCTTTCACGTAGAGACAACGATCAGTTAGAATTTTATTATAAATGTATGATGATGGCGATAAATTTTAGAGAGTATGCATAAGCAATTGTAATATTAAAATGAGTAGGTAACTTTGTAACGTTTATAATAAATTTTATAAATTCATCGCATTGTGATTGATAGTGTGGTTACGTGAGTAAAATTCTACAAGGCACCATCATTGGATCCATATGATCAGATGTTGCTTATTATGATGATGAGCTTAGATAGACACACATTCGTCTTAATTTTGTCATCTAGGCCTCCTCAGAGGAGAGACTCGTGCCCTGTAGTGGGCCATTAATGGGCTGTCAGGTCGGTACAATACTAATGGATACAGTTTTGGAATATAGAGTACTAACTATAGCAGTAACATTACAATAATTATTGTGCCTTTCTCTAGGAAGTGTTCGCAAGGTCGCCGGCGACTTATTAAATGTCATAACGCCCATACGTGAGTATATGGGTAATCTACGATAATGACTAACGTAGTCCTTGGATTGTTAACTTTGTGGAAATAGCCGACAAATGACCAGACGAGCCACCTGGTAATAAATTGTCGCCTATTGACATGAGTCTTAAGGAGTACGCACATTACACCAACTCGACGTCAACTCCACTCCGACTCCACTCCGTTTAAACTCCGACGTTCCGTTCCGCGATCAACGCTTCATCGACGTCAACTCGACTCCGTCTCCACTCCGTTTCAACTCCGACGTTCCGTTCTAGGTACATTACGTCATTGTGTCGGTCGACGCGTGGACTACTCGTCTACGGTGAGTCGTCAACGCAACGTCGACGTGTTGGTCTCGAAACGGAACGGCTATGGGTGTAGGGCGAGCCGTACTGGGCTTTTAAGTATAAGTTCGAAATTCAACCTTACCTTCAAAGATATAAGGCTCATAATTGAATGTTAGCTTTGTCAAGGTTTTAGTCGCGTTGGCGTCTGTCGGTCGTGGAGTCGTTGTACTGTGCGCACTCCTTTAGGCGTCGCCGGAAAAAAGAATTGAGACGAAAGATAAAGTTATAGGTCGTCACTGAATCGTTGATGGCTTTGGGACGAACCATTTGGCGCAATGGTTACCAAGCGGGACCGTTCCAATGGTCCTGGGTTCAACTCCCAGCGAGGCGGAATAAATACATAAACGCTCTCATACCCTCACCCACACATAATAATATAATAAATTATTACTCTGCTAACTATACATTTAACATCTGATGCTAAAAAAACAAAATGTTTCAAGAAAACCTATCGTAATCTGTCGTCATGATTTCATTGTGCCCATCTCTCCCCCGCGTCCCTGTGTCCAAAGTAGGATTTAAGTACCTACCTAGTCTGTCGTGAGTGGCATGGATAACACATAAAAAACAACTAACAGATTTACGCATTAACACCTTTGTCTTGACGTTTAAAAAATAACTTTCAAATGTCAACCTTATTCTTTTTTAATTGTTGTATAATATAAACCAGCTCAGACTACTCACTACATCAAGAAGCGGAAAAATACCTACAGATAATTAATTAGAGTAGTAAGTCAAATATAATTACTAAATTTGAAAGATTTATCACGAATATAAAATATAAAACCAGTTTAAATACGTCCGCGTGTTAAAGTCATAACTACTTATGTTTGAACTCACCGCTGGCTGTAGGAACGACTGAGGTTGACAATTGACAGACAGAAAGTTTTATAATATCTGTACATGGAAGACAAATTAAGCTTAACAGATCAGCGCATCTTTACGCGCGCTTACGGTGTTTAAGGTAAAAAATAGAATACAGAAAAAATACTCTTATAAATTAAGAAAAAAGTATCGATTACAAAATGGCAAAACGGCTCTTTACTGAGAAACTATACAATCAAAGTAAATCTTACCTACTGCCCACAGCAACAAGAAAGGAGATCCGGGTTCAATACGTTTTAAACAAAAACGTTTACGTGATACAAACGTGCTTACAAATATATGTACTGAACTAGTTTATACAGAAACAAAAAGCTCAATGCATATAATTCACATCCTTGTAAGAGTTAAGAGGGGGTATAAAGCAAAATTGGCAATCTTAGATTCAATTTTTACAGTAGTAGATCAAGTTTCTAGAACCTGAAGAAAAACATAGTTATACTTCATTATATTATTGAGTGCAAGATCTAAGCAAAAACAGAAAAAAATAAAATTTTCTCGATAGAAAAAAATCACAAAGTTAGGTCTAATTTTTCACTTAAATCAATTTATTTTCAATGTGGTGCATATTTTAGAGTCAATATTTTAATATATTATGCTAATTAGTATCACGGAGGGATTAGATTAGCGATTTCAAAATCAAATCTATAATTTACGAATTATTAAAATAAAATACATTTGTAGGATTTTGAGTATTTTGACATGCTCGGTTTCATTAATCAGTCACCATTGCTCCATTGAGACGGGAAGACTGCGTCAGTCTTCTCGACATGTGAAATTATTTTTTGGTGTACATTTGTGACTGAGAGACTAGTTTTTATTACAAAAACAATAATTGTGTGTGTGTGAACTAAAGTTAAAAGACACTAAGATCCAACATGGGTAACAAACGGAATAAAATCAACATTAAAAAGGGATCATAGAAAGCTGAAAATTCAAGTCATGGCTAGTTGTCAGAGGTAAGTTGACAAGTACTATTTCATATTCAAAATTAGACCTTATTGTTTTAACTTTTGTGCTCACAATACAATGTTGATGTTGATGTTTGATCGCTGAAGCAGCATAGTATATACGAAAAATTCACATTGTATGTATCATTAATAGTTAGTATAGGTATGTACTTTCAAACAAAATATACAGCTTTATCCAAAAGCAAATTTAATTTTGAGTTAATTATTTCCTCTTTGCCCCATAATTTTGTTTTTAAAGCAACACCTATATTTCTGGTAGTCAATTTGATCAATCCCTACAGTAGTTGTTACTTGTGTGTGTTTGAAACTATTATTGTATTTTCATTTCAGAACAAGATTTATTCCAAAATCAAGATATGAGAAGAGAGAATAAGAAAATATTCCAAAATCTATTGATGATGACGGGAACATTACACCAGAGAAGTGCGTATCAATTCATCTGTCTATGTATTGTTTCATTTATTATTTGCTTGTTGTTGCATTGTAACGAATCTACAAAATAACACATAAACTAAACTTTTTTTATACTATACATACATGCATAGTTAGGCAAAATTACTTTAACAAAAACATAAAATTTTGTATAAATGCATTTTTAAAGCGACTTTTTTATTTACTTCTTAATTGCTAATTGTGTTTTCTTAAACAAAAAATATATATTTTCAGGCTTACTATTTTACGCTTTTACAATGTAGAAATTTTAGAACATACAGATCCAAATGCAGACGAATTTATTGCACCGGAACGGCTGGCATTAAAATAAAGTATTTATGTAATTTAGTCCTATCTAAAACTTTCAACCGATTATAAATGGCGCAAAGTGATACCTGACGTCATCAGTTTCAATGTTAGGAAGTATAACAGTGTTTGACTTTTTTTTTAATTTCAGTAACATCAAGCCTCGTGTTTATGAACGGGTCAAGATAAATATCAAGACTAACGACGATACTAAATACACATGTGAGACAAGTCAACGGCTTATAATAGACAAGATATATTTTTTTGAACAATTATAACTTCCAACCATGCATAATTTTGGCATTTTATTTTTTCTAGACGGATTTTGGAGTTAGTGAATTAAACTTGATTTCGAATAAATTCATTTTGGTTTTAAGTAAGGTTTGTTCGATTTTATGCTTATTTTTAATCTTCAAAAAATTGTTTAGTTTGATGACTTAAGCCTCATTTACATGATACCATTTTCTTGTACATGCAAGAGCAATAATGGTATGCAATTAAATACGCGCAAGAATTGCCATTCAAGAATTGTAAGCGGCTGTTTACACGCAGATTATTGAATACGATAATTGCATGCGATTATTGCATGCAAGTCTTGACAAGACAAATTTGTTTACACCAAGGCAATTATGTTTATGAAACAATTGCTTTCAAGTTTTGCCTTGTTTAAACACATACTTGTACCATTTTTTGACGTGTTGCTTCAAGTATTGCACGTATTTGCATTGGTGAATATTTAGTAGAACATTTTATGCGCTAACTAATTATTTCAAATGAGCCAAATAGTTTAGTACTGAACGATTCGTGAGTGTCTGAATACATTTTACGAGTATATCACGGCTTACCTCACGTATTTTAATTGTCGGATTCGCCCGACTAGGTTTGGACCATTCCGAGGTCCTTCATCAAGAGCCGTCGCCGACGAGAGCGCGGTTCCGACTGAGTTCAGTTGGAGACAGGGTTCAGTCGGAACCGCGCTCTCGTCGGTGACGGCTCTTGATGAAGGACCTCGGAATGGTCGGAAACTAGTCGGGCGAATCCAACAATTAAAATACGTGAGGTAAGCCGTGATATACTCGTAAAATGAGCCAAATAGTCTTAAAGTTCGGTCCTGCTGATATAATAAGGTTCATTGAAATTTATCGCGATAATTAATGTTTACTGAAAATAAAAATTTATTTTAATATCTATAAATTATTTATTTATATTTTTACGTTGTTTTCTCAATGTTTCGTGCCTCAGAAGAGCAGCAACGATCAACACACCCTCACTCACTGCACTCACGTTTGCAAATGCAGAGAAAATTCAATAAAATTGAATACAATAATTGCAAAAGAAATTATGGTATATGCTGTTTACACCAAAGCGAAACTTGCAATGCAAGTTGAGCAGAAGGTCAAGAATGTCACGAGTTGTTTAGATGATACAAGTCATTTATTGCCCCAATTTTATTGTATGCAACAGGCAAGAAACTGGTATCATGTAAATGAGGCCTTATGTGTTCTTACCATACCTTAAATATTTTTAATACCCATTATACATTTTTCCTGTTCTCACGCATAATTATATCATCACGCATCATATTTCACACAGTGTTTTTTTCCTATATTTTTAAAGCTAACAATTGTCGCTCAAGAAGTTAGTGATTGTCATCTTTTTTATGATATTATTGTCACTTAATTAGTTTCCTTATAATAACGGCAGTGGCATTTGTAATTTTTCTGTTTTCTGGCGAAGGATTTCTTTCAATTTAAATACATTTAAAGGATAACTTACTTTATCTTTTTGTAGCGAAAAAATGAAAATGTCTGAAAAACATTGTACGTGTTATTTATTTACATGTTATACGGCATACAGGTGTCATCACGTAAAAATAGAGCAGATATTCTGCTTTGCGAGAATTTAAATGATTTAATGGTCACACCAGTACGAACATTATACTGCCTTTCTTGTCATAAAAGTGATTCAATCGCTCCCTACACTAGGTTTCCAGCGCTATGGTTACATGATGCGCTACCTATAAATGTTATTAGTTTCAGAAATACAGATAGTTACAGCGAGAAGAATTGCTTTAGATTAATAGATACCTACATAATAATATATTCAAAATTATTAATGACACCTAATAATGTGTTGTCTGCCATTCACTGGCTCTCTAGCTATTAACATTGTATAAAAATCTAACCCTAATAAAGAAAAAACAGCTAGCCATTTTTGAGGTAGATGATTCTACATTTATTGAGCCGAAATTTGTCTCAGTTTTTACATTATACTGTGCCGTATTCTTGACTGATGCCATGTTATATAATAGCGGCTGTACACTCTCGTGCGAGAGTACTCGCTATGTCTCGTGACGCCTCGGCCGAGACGTCATGGGAGCGAGAGTAGGCGAGACCCCCCGAGACATCACGAGGCGAGGCGAGCGCTACCAAGTACATTCTCATACGAGTGCACTCGGCTAGCAGTCTCGCGAGAGTGTACAGCCGCTAATAAAGTCAGATGCAACCGGACGCGCAACTGCTGCGGCGCATCTATTTGACGGGCGGGGCGGGGCGCGCGGGTGAAATTTGATTTTTTCCTAGCTTTATACCCCCTCTGAATATCACATTTTTTTCTGTCATTCAGAACAAACGGAACACTGCGAAGGACTGGAATACTTTGCCCGCGTCGGTGCCTCGCCTGCGTATTATGTAGTCCAGTGCGTCGTGTTTTTCAAAATCGCAACAATCAACTATCGAAGGGATTAAAATAATTAGAATCCAGCGACCTTTCCAAGAAGGGACCTAACGCTATGGTTATCCATTCAGCAGAGTCTACCAGACGTTAAAGCCTTCAACGGCGCTTAATTAAACAGAATTACGAAGCAAACTCACGGAATTATTCAATATTTTCAACTAGCAGTTACTTTATACCAATTTCGATCACACCCATTTTTCCTGAACACTCTGTGCAAAATTAGAAAATCACCAAACAGTTGAAAACATATTAAGTATCTTTCTATGTGAAAGCAATAATTACAAGAAATGTTCCATAAACTGTTATGCAGTTTGCACTGATAGAAAGCTTTAAAAAAACCGAAAAAATCATATGAGGAAAACAACTATTGGGGAATCAACATATAACTTCGTATCAATTTTACCGAAGCGAAGCAATTACGGGTTACCGAATCGCACTAGTTTACTAGGAGTAAATAAATTATAGTGCTACGATCGTTGCTTATTACGCACAGAACTAACCTTGTGCCTATTTTACCGACAATAAATTCCAACGTAGGTGTAATATTTGTAACCTACACAATATAAATTAAACCCAATAGTTTCATTTAATTAATTTTAACAATTAATTTAAATAAAGTTGCGCAGATTTTTTATGCCCGATATGACCTTAAGATATGTTCCTAAGGTTACGATAAGTGGTGAACATAACATTTTTGTTACCAGAGATTTTTATTACTTCAAAGATTGATAGAGTAAACAAAGACTGGAACGAATTGGTAGCGGTGACCTTCGCTGCGCGTACGCAAGCTTGATTAATTCTATACAGTCAGTAAAAAATAAAGGAAAATAATTTTTTTTAATAATAGTTAGGTACCTAGTCCACCCGCGCTTTGCTTAGATTAGACACATCTATTCTTTTTCCCATCAGTAAAAACTTATATCTTTTTACAAGCTTCCTCGCGTTCTGAAACGTATTGAAAAATGTGATTCGTAAATACCCGATAAAAATGTATTAAACTCACATAGGTACTTTATTCCCATTAGTGTACCTCCTGTAGAATAAACTTCTAAAAATAGTAATTTATACTAAGTAATATTTAGAATTTTATCAAATAAAAGCACACACGACAGTCATGACTTAGTCAACAACGATGACCAATTGCAGATGCTATTCTCCACTTAGTGAAACATTTTTTAAATGATTTAAAATAATTAAAAAATAAATGAACTTATTTATCTGAGTATTATAAATAAGACAAATTATATGAACAGATTACATAATTTTGTATTTTTTTTAATGTATGTAAAGTAAGCATTTTTTTGGAATAAATATATTTTCGTTATTTCTTTCTTTCTTTATGGATCAGTAAGTTTATTAACCGACCCAATTGATTTTGCAGACCGTACCAGCACGCCTTCAATCCGCATTCCGCCGGGCGCTGACTCACGCTCACTCGCACAGTACACCTCACCCACACTACCACCAGTGCACATGACGACACGTCACGTCACGACACACGTTCATTCACCCGATGAGCGTGATGCACTAACTGGTTCCATAATAGATTAGCTCATGAATGAAGAGCCTGTGATAACCGACATAGCCTACACACTATTTATAATAAATTGTATTGTTGTAGGAATGTATAACAGCTTTTTTGTAGTATTTTTTAAGTCAGTCGATAAAGCCGAAACCGGCATTGAGTCCAATACACACTCCACTTTACTCCACTTCATTCCACTTTGTTATTTTTATACTTGCCGTAATCGTGTCATTGCGGACCCACCTTTCTATACTTTGTTCTTGCTGTGGCAAATTCTTCAGCCAGTTCAAGAAAGAAGTGACGGCTTAAAAAAAGAAAACGTACACTCAGAAACTCAGAATATTTTATTATATGTAACTAACCCGGACCCGTAGCCAAGTTAACGATTTGAATATACCAGCAAGTCAACTGTCCTAGGTAGGTAGTTTTGAACCCTGGCCGGGGAAGACATTAAATTATAGGTGAATATTTGTTATATATATTATATGTTATATAGACAATGAATCCTGCTTCGGGGATATACGTGTGTAAACGTTTCTTTCATTATTTCAAAATGTACCTATTTTAATTATTCATAACTTTATTTCCCGAATAAAAAGCATGTTGTTTAATATGCAAAGGAGACCGCCAGAATCCCATACATCCTTGGGCCAAGTACACGTATGAAACGTTACATCAATGATTGTTATGTTATTAAAAAGACAAAAATATAACATTTTATTATTTCAAACAATTTTTCAAAATTTCTATGGGGTTAACGAGAAAAATCAAAATTAATGACATAGGTTATTAAAGTACTTTACCACAGAGTACTCTGTGGTAAGGTATATGATCCAAAAATACGTTTGGATAATATAAATTATCTATGTAGGGTATGCTATTTTACTGCATTGATTTTTTATTTTGAAATAAGAAATTGTTCTTTATTTTATAAATATCAAGATTTTATCATCATTTTATAAGAATTCCGTATAGGGCATCAGAGGACTGCTACAGACTGCTACTGCTGCTGCAGAGGACTACTGTCAGCTTGACGTTCCACAACAGATTATAACTTGACAGACCTCGCGATCTTCACGAACCATAGATAACCAATACCATCGATTCACGCGCATCACAGACTAATCTGTACCATCGATTTAACATCTCCGACAAATAGATGTTATTTAATAACTTCTGGTTTGTTTTATTATTTTTGTACATGCCTACAATTACATTTTGTCCATGAAATATTTCGATTGTGCATTGAATGACCGTTTTACAAAAACTTGTTTTTAGTTACAATGAATGGATAATCGATTTGACTCGATACTTGAAATTGTCCATTAAAGTAAAGTAAGTTTATAATCACATTCCCATAGAAACTTAACAATCTTTTACGGAATATTTAATCAGAAAAAAATCTATTTTTTTTTGGTGGTAATATTGTTTCTGTAACGACCAAAAAATATTTGGCCCAATTTTGGCGATCTCCTTTATTTATAGAGCGTATTTATTCCAATAAACGCGTCACAGAACGTCATTCACTTTCCATATCGTTGACTTGAGTACTAACAGTCATCTAACAGTAAATAATATAATATTGATACGAAATTAATTATGCATCGCCTAATCGGAAATGGAATATATTTGCGAACAGGTTCAATTACATTATGACATGTGTGAAGAGACAAAGTGATTAAAATTTCAAATCTAATAGCAATGAAAATAGAAGATTGAAAGCTAGAACCCGTCAATTTGTGTGTATTTCGCGATGCGAACATGCATGGCGCGCACACAATCAAGCCTCGACACCAACGAGTTTTACGATAACCCACCGTTCTTTCTGTAGGCACACTTGCTATAGGCACAAAGTAGATAAATAAACTATAGGTTATTAGTTATTAAGTACCTACATGATAAAAAAACAAAACCTGACGAATTAGTAAATTAAGTTTTGGCATGAGGTAACGGTAAACGATAAGGTAATGGTAGGGTTATTATTGAAATTTAATCTACTTACCTTATGGCAAAAAATAAAAGAAAAAAAATATCTATGTTTAATAACACAATTAGTTACCTATTTACGTGATATCAATGCGAACTGAACCAAACTTTAAACGGGATTTTACCATGAACAAATATCATGGTAAACTTACGATGAATAAATACCATGGTAAACTTAGTATATCTTTATGCACAATAACAATGCGTTTACTAGCAACTTAGCAATCAAATGCACCCTTTGGCATTTCGCCACTAAACACGTTTAGATGGCTATCTATGCCATTCAGACTTCCTGTTCAGATTTCGAGGCTACCATTTAGTGTATGCAGTAAAGTTATTATTAAGAGTATTTATTACTGGGTAGGTAAGGGTTACATTTAAAACGCCTCTGCGGTAATTGATGCACCTATTGTATTATATTTACGGTGAGTAATTGGAGTAGAAGTAATCTGCGTTTTACGGTTGTAACCTAAACCGTTTATGTACGAGTCGGACGCACACGTAGGGTTCCGTACCAGCGAGGATATAAACTTAGGTTAAGGTTACTTGTATAAGGACTACTTATGTAACTTTTTTATCATTTGTTGTGGTAGCGGCCATATTGATAGAGGTCCTAGGACACCCTTTGGGTACGGAACCCTAAAAGCGAAAACGTATAAAACACGATACGAGTAGATACGAATAAAATGGTAACTGAAGCTACTTTCGCCTCTGAAGTAAACTTAAGTAATAAGTAATTAAACTTCACCTCATTACCATGTAAATGAGATTCCCCACATAATATCAAGAGGCTGAATGTCGTAAACGCCAAACTGAAAACAGTCCATATGTCATTATAATTACAATATGAATTAGTGGTCGCGAGCAGAGCTTGTAATATCGGGTGTCAGTTTTAATTACAGCATTCATCATCTCCGAGGGAACGGTGTGATTATTCTGATTAATTTTGTAATTCCCATCAGATGTGTGGTGTATGTGAACAGCGATTTGCTTCTATTTTAACCCTCGACGCGAAAAGAGAGGTGTTATAAGTTAGACGTGTCTGTGTGTCTGTCTGTAGCATCGTAATTCCGAAACGAATGGACCGAATTAGAAGCGGTATTTTTGTTTGAAAGAAGAAAAGATCATTTCAGGCGTTTGATTATCGTCACGCTCGTTACTGATTTTCTTAGTTTAGGGGGTTAGGGCAGGGGGATTTTAAAATGTATAGTTATTAGAATAGATTAACTTGCAATGTTTGTGTGTATGTTCGGGTCAAATTTTGCAAGCTGATATAACTTCCTTCCTTAAACTCAGCGGTCTTGAAATTTTGCATATTACTTTAGTTCCGAAATCAGTGCATTTTTGTGCTAACATGACCTGAAACTACTCTCAGAACTCTCTCCAGACAAGGGAACTCATCAACTGTTACACACACATGAAATTAATTTAGTTCATCCTTAACAATATCATAACCTGATTGACTGACTCTATAAAATCTCAATCATATTTTGACAATGAAGCGGGAGTTGTTACGCAACTAAAGTTCAAATACCAGGACACCATACATTATAAGGATATATAAAATGTAGGACGAAACAATCTGCTCCTGGATTGTATGGGAATAAAAGAGACAGAACGGTAGTCTAGCGCATGCGTATTGTGTCACCGTGAAGTTAGGGAAACAGGGTTGCTAATACTTCCATCGTTTACGTGGCTACTTTAAATAATCTAAAGGCTCTTTTTGTATGCTGTTTCGTTAACTTTAATAATACAACGAGCTATTTTTCTTTTGCTTTTACTTTCTTCTTCTTATTGGGCGACAACGCATCGGTGATGCAAGTGTAATCCCTTACTAATTGTCGCGAATGCCGCTAAGGCAACTTTGAAACCCAAAGCGGAAAAACGAACCTGCTTGACTAACTACTCCTCTGACACTACGGCTGAAATAGGCTAAAATAACTTCAAAAATCATTGATTTCTAGCCGATAAGTACAAGCCATGACCAGTTTTGACCCTCAGACAGTGCCCTCTGAGGAGGGGTCTACCGGTATTACAAGAAAGATTCGGTAAAGCTCAGGTATGGATTATATCGATACATAACATTGAGAATTGAGAACAGCCGGTAGTCGTGTTTATTAGTTTAAAGTAATGTTAGATTTAAACATAAGTTACAACTTAAATTAATTTTTTTGAATTGCGAGGAATAGGATATTAAACGTACCTAACGTAACGTAAACCTATATTAAACGTTTTTACCTCCTATTCCTGGTGGCGCCTCTTCAAGAGAGGGAAGAGTGTTATGCAAATTACATTTCTAATACCAGAGCACCATAAGTAGCAAAGTAGGGCAAATAAAGTAAAAGCCTTTATTTAAAAGAGTTCTATTTCGTGGCGCATACGTAATGTTACACTTCAGATCTAACCAGAATATGTTTTCCAAATGCTAAAGATATCATTTGCACACATTGACATAAATCATATGTCAATGTTTGCACATAATTAATTTACCCTTATTTTTTACCTTTTATACATAAAACATTGCCAAAACAAGAAAGACAAGTAAATTGTCGCCTTCATTTGAAGAGGATTGGAAGGAGGTTGTGAAATTACATTTAGAGCACTAGGTTACCATAGGCAGCAAAATATTTGAAAATTTCCGATAAATCAGTCCTACACTTGGGAAAATACCACGTACATAATATATCCAAATGTCTCCACACTCTCCACTAAATCTACACCAATCCGTACGGCGCGGCGTGGTGAAGTATGCTCAATGATGCGGACAAACCCGTGATTATAGCACACTTATAGTAGATATGAAATAAAGCCTATTTTGAGGTTAGTGGGGACAAACGTTAGTTTTTCGTAAATACGAATCTTATATTTTTTTTCACGAACGAGATTGAGAATGTTATGCAACTATATTTCAAATACCAGGGCGACATAAATAGCAAGATATTAAAACTTTCTAAACAGTACAGGGGTAATAAAACAGGTGTAAGGGCGACTAAGCTTTTGTCGCATGCGTATTTTGGCGGCAAATCATGGCGAAATCATCAACTGTTACTAGGGAACTGAACGGATTGGAGATTATGGAAACCTGTATTAGTAGGTATATTCAAACAGAAATATAAATTTAACTTTTGATAAATACAACGTAAGAACAGAGAGACATGTGGGACAAGAATAGAATGTACACGCACCACTAGATGGCGTTATATCCAAGTTAATAAAAAATATTCAATATTTATTTTATTCCATTACAGCTTTTAGCAAACCACCTTGTATTAAATAAACATTATTACCATTAAGTGCTATATTCGGAATTCCTTTCCTTTGATGGGTTGCCTGGAAGAAATCGATGTGTAGAGCTAAGGCTGCCTATTATTTTGTGATTCATGTTTATTTTTATTTCCTCATTTTATGTTCCTTGGTGTACAAAAAATAAAGAGTTGATGTATCTACTCTCTCTGCTACATATAAAAATTAAAAACTTTAGTATTTCTAATGTAATCTACTAACTTTCGAATGATTTATTCCGTATTTCTAGTACTTACAATGTAAACAGATTCTTCACTATCACTTGCATAATAACTATCGCAGCTTCTCGAACTAGTATTGCCTAATACTTGTTCGTGAGCAATGATCTTGAGAAAGTTCACCTTAAGTTCATTACCACAGCTGTCGTATTGAGTTCAGATCATCTATAACGATCACTGACTGACGGAAAACGTACAACCTGAACCTAGGAATTTTATAGCATTGAGCCCCAAAAACATTCTAAAAAGATAAAAAAGTTAGTATGAATTTAATTAAAATCAAACGCATCAGCTAGAATTTTAAGTAAATAGCCGACGGTCCCATTTGTTATCATTAAATAGCAGTCGTTAGTCATTACGACATAAAGTCATGACATAAAGTCATGACATGTTGGAGGACTTTGGACGGCACAAAAATCCAATACTTGGCTCTAACCTCTCCACCATTTCGGCGTTCTGGAGTAGCGTGATGGAGTATCTCTAGGCCTCCTCAATAATGAGGAGAGACCCGTGCTTATTAGGCCATTAGTGGGTTGAAGCCAAGCCAAGTTACCATCGCCCTTAGTACCTACCACCTTCAGCAAAAACCAATTCGTTATCATAACTAAACGTCATCAATGTATTGCTAACCAAGAAAGAAGAGAGAAGAACGAAAATAAATAATAATATAGGTACCTAGACAGGAAAGGAAGATAAATTCATCAGCAAAAATAAACCCGTTTGAACCAAACTTGTTTGATACTACTTTAATGGCGACGAATAAAAACAAGACGATCATAACATCTTCAGTTCAAGTTCATTGCCACGGCCTTAATTTGACGATGAAGTTCGCCGTTCGATGTTGCGTCACGAAATGATTCAGTATTGCATAAGGACTGGTGAGAATGCGGTAATGCTGTACCGTTGTAATGCAGCACATTTTTAGATTGCTATGGTACAATGTTACATTCTATATTGCATTTTATAAAGGTTGTAACTATTAGACGTACCTATAAACCGGTAAAGTTAAGTTATATTATGTTTAGCTAGTAACAAAACTATAGTAAAATCTAAGCACATGTAGTGAATATTTGATGAAATTTTTTGTGCTTATCCGGTATCTATGAGAATCGGCCAACATCTATTTTTCATCCCCCTAAATGTTAGAGGTTGTCCACACTAAAAAAATTTTTTTCATTTTTTGGATACATTTTTTATGGTTATTTTTTTATGGTGTGGCATAAAAAAATACACATGATCCCAAATTTTCACTTTCCTACCCCCACCCATAAAATTTAAATCGCGCTTTTTGTATCTACATATATGGCGGAACAACGTTCGCGGGGTCAGCTTGTAAAATTATAACAAGTAAACGCTAACACTCATACCCCGCACTAGAATTCCCTGTGTCGCGAGTGCCATGGACAGCACACATGACTTACACCCACAACCTGGGAACCAATACTTATATGTCACATAAATATCTGCCCGGTCGGGAATCAAACCCTCGCTTCACAGGGCCACAACCAATTAGGCTAAGGGCTATTCCATCTAAAGGTTATTTTTCATGTCCAAAATGCTTATAACGACATGTGATCACTTAACGAACTAGAAATTATGACGTTTGGCTGAAATGGCAGTCAAATATTATAGAGAGGAGGAGGGGGAGGAGAGAAAATCGTTATCGTTTCTCGCCATACTATGATATCCATTTAAATCTTCGGTCCCATAAACTTTGGACTTCTACTACAAAAGGGTAATGAGCTCAAAATATTACGGGAAGGGATAAAACTAGAACTAGCTTCACCTTCCACTAATAATTTTGAAATTATTATTTGCTATCGACCCGAAAACTAAGTGCACTCATTTTGACTTTTCGAGCTGCCCTTTCCGCTAATATTTGTTGGTGGAAGTATATGCATGAAGTTTTCCTTTGAGAGTTAAACGGATTCTGTTCTTCTTTCTTGGCAGACAACTCATCGGCGATGCTTTTGGTGTTACTTAAGTCCATAGGTGACGACGAACACACACTATCAGGTAGCTCATCTCGCTTCTCGACTATTTATATAAAAATCGAACTGGATGATTATGCCATACCAAAAAGATTTTTACAAAAACTGATTAGGGCCAGATGAATTTAATTGAATCGTCAGATATTTTCATGCTATTAAAGTAATATATTGCCATCACGACGGTAGCAGTGGCTTGCCACCGCACTTCTGGTTAGGATTACATTACGGGCGGCATCTGTTGGAGTTTGCCCAACTAACGCTTCACTGGATAGCGACACCTAATCCTATTGCGAAATCTGGTGTTGCTTTTCATTTCTTCTCATATAAATTGTCAGAGCTCCATCTGGAAATCATTCCACATCTCAGTGTTTCATACAACAGTCATCAAATCAACAAAAATGTTCCAGAAGGTAAATATTAATTTTATTTGCTTATTTTAAGATAAAATTTAATTGTTCAACCTTTTCTTAAAATCAACCACTAACGAATCTAAATATATAGTTATAATCATAAAAATAATCATATAGAAATGTGCAATATAAAAGTTTACAATATCAATAATAGATACAATTAATTTCATAACCTTCATTTCACTTTCATTAATGGCAACCAAATGAAATTAACTTTTTAAAATCCACAGAACTAAATTATTATTATAATTATTTTTATTATTATATTTTTTTCTATATTATCAGTATTCGAATACCGAATACCTACTTCACCACGTAAAGTGTCTGATTATATCATAAAACTACAGAGTTTCAAGTGATTCATTTGCGTCATCATAATTACTTGAGCTGACATGAGATAGTCTAAGATGCCCTTGACGCTCAACTCTACCGAGTTCTTTGAATCGAATATCTAGTAAGAAAAGTTATTAAATTTCCTAACGAAAACATTATTTTCAGGTGCTGGTCCTGTCTGCGCTGATCATATCGACCACTTGCATGGTGCTTCACCAAGTACCCGTGCCAATCTACCTCGCTGCTCAGTACCCTGAACCAAACTACAACTTCGCCTACGAAGTCAACGATGCTCACACTGGCGACATCAAGAGCCAACACGAAAGCAGACAAGGTGACATCGTTCTCGGCCAGTACTCGCTGGTCCAACCCGACGGCGTAAGGCGAACGGTAGACTACAGAGCCGATGATCACTCTGGCTTTCTTGCTACCGTCAAGAACCAGAGACGCCCAGTGACCCAGCACACGAATACCCAGTACAACATTCACGAAGAAACTACCAGGACTCCTAACACGGGAGCACCTGCTACCCAAGGATGGCCGCAAACTACCTCCACGACCACAGCACGACCAGTCGCCGTCTCTCGGACCTCAGTCATTCACCAATCGTTCTCAAACATTCACAATCCATGGCTATAACTCGATCCTCATCGCTGTCAGCGGCATCTAAGACACGGCGAATAACGGACACCGAATTGAATCGAGACAAAAGATTCAATTTGCATTTATATCTTAAGCGGTTATTTAGTACCTGTAGGTGAATAATAAGACGTAATTGGTGACCGGACCAGACAGCCTTGCTGGATAACTAATAGCAGGGGAAATTGACGTGGCAACGTTTGAGCGATCCGGTTCCATGTCATACCTTCGTTATATTTACTAACGTTTTTATGTAGGTAGCTATTCTTATTATTTGATATTTATGAATAAATGTGAGCAATGAAATTCTGTATTTATTTTCCTGTACCTATTCCAATAAATCACAGTAGTCCAATTATTTTGTCACATATGAACATTCATTGTTCTATAGATAGATTTTAGTGGTGCTCCGGTTGTGGATACTTATTCTGAAGGTCCATCGTCTCGGCTATTAATTAAGGCATTACAGATGCATTGTTGTCAACATATCGAAAGTGCAAGCGGCATTTTGCTGAGTGCATCGCCCTTATACTTGACTTTTAAACGTTTCCTGAATTTCTTCGCAAATAAACAAGTTAAACTGGAACAATACCTATTCGTCGATATATAAACCATGTGATGTTCTGAGAACAGCATCATATTCACTAGTTTCATTGACGTAGTCACATCACCCTTAAACAAAATGGTTGTGAAGGTAAATATTTTTTGAGTTCTTTGTACTTATATTAATTATTATTTTGTACGTAACCCGTAAACGGACTAATAAGCGAAAAACTTGTGTTTTGAAATCTATTCCGTTTATAGGTAAATACTCTCAATAGTCATTTTTTCTCTCAGATCTCTTCCATGTACATTTATCATTAGGTAACAGTTTTATTAACGAGTACATAGATTATTGAAATAAAAAAAATCATATTAAAAGTTTTGTTATCAACTTTTCAAATAGGTACCAGTATAAATACGTTTACTCGTAGAGCTCTATTCAAGCTTGTCTAATTTACATACCGACACCTTTCCTTCGCTACCTGCAGCATTGTCTTAATGCAAATATTTCGCGATACCTACATTGAAATAGTTCTCAGCTGCTAGACCACTGAACATGTGGTTGTAACCGTTCGGCATTCTAGATCTGGAGCTATATAAACCGCGGCCATTTAAATTTCATTATCATGCAATTCACATGACCTTTATCGTTGATTCCAGTTACCTCCTATGTATATTCCATGTCAACATAAGTCTTAATTTACTTCAATAACTGAGAAATAACAGAGATTACTAGAAAACAATTATATGATACATTAATTGTGTATATTGGTAGTTGTAAAATAATAGAATATAATTATAATTAATCTTGCAGAAAATATATGGTTTTAACATATTACATGCATGACATAATTTACATAATAATATTGGAAAATACTTTAAAAAGTGTGATATTGGAGATGATTTTCAGTTCAACTTTAGCTTACTGGATTTAGATGTTTGACATTTAATATCCTAACAGATGATTAACTTAAGTGACACAGCATAAAAACTTGTTTTTCTGTTGAAAATTCCCTCAAAGTCGCATGGTATTTTTTACTCAATTCACAGTAGGTAGGTATTTGCTACAGAACCATTTACTAACTGCGACATTAGGTACGCCCTTTAAATTATTTTTGTACACAAACCTATATCTTTATATTTAAACAGGACAGAGAAAAGTATACAATTACTAAAATTATATTGTGAACACATAATATAATGTCCAAGTCGAGTGCTAAATCCTTAGAAATACAAAAAAATAATTTCTAATTACAACCGGTCCGTATAATATAATTATCTGTTCTTACTCGTAACTGGAGTTAGTCGATCCGTTTATTTTTATATAAGCTTACTTACCTTCAGTAAGCAACATAATACATATGTACATTTCATTTCCATCCTTAACCTCGAGTGTATACTGTCAATTTCATTAGGTAGTAGAAATGTATCTAATTTTGTTTATTGGAACTTGAAGCGCAAAAATGCTGATACATTTACTTACTACGATATCATAACTGCATTAAACATATCTATGTATCTAGATGGTATTATCTTTTAGCATTAAGTCCGCCTTTTGTTCTTATACTTTGTATGGTTCAAAAAAGTCTAAATAAATAAATGGTAGAGCCAAGAGTTCGCTCGGGGTACTACCGCCCGTCACGGTACTTAGTACCATTTTTACCGTGTAAGCACTGTTTAAACAGAAAATGTGTTGCGGTTAGAAATGTGTGGATCCGGTTTCGTTAGACTTTAGAGGGGACCGTCTTAGTTCTCAAGAATAGCAACACATCTGTGACCGAAATAGAACAAGACTTTTACTAAAAACTACTAGCAGGACTAACTATCACTAACAATCCCTGCTTAAGTCCTCCTACATATCCATAAAAAATATAGTAGAAACTGACTGTTAAATCACCGTAAATTATTTAAGACGAGCGATAGCTAATGATGAATGTATGTTTGTATGAGATAGTAAAAACTATTTTTCTTTTGCAGTTCGTCATTCTCTGCGCCCTCCTGGCTGCTGCCAGCGCTGACTTCAACAGCTTCTCCTACAGCGTGGCCGATCCCTACACCGGCGACTTCAAGAGCCAGTTCGAGAACCGAGCTGGCGAATACGTCAACGGCCAATACTCCGTGCTGGATGCGGACGGTACGCACCGTACCGTCGACTACACAGCCGGCGCTCAAGGCTTCAACGCCGTCGTACGCAAGGATCCAGCGATTATCGCCGCTGCGCCGCTGGCGTACCGCGCACCCTACGCATACGCTGCGCCCCTCGCGTACAACGCATACGCTCCCTACGCCCACATCGCCCTGAAAACCGTCTGAACTGATCACGAAAACTTTACCTACCTAATAATGAATCTGTAAATAAATAGATACATACATTCAATTTGGCTTTTATTTTGATTACCTAATGGATGATATTATCACAGCAGTGGGTAAGGGATAGGAAAGGAATTTTACAATAGTTGGTGTTTTTATTCGCGCCATAGGGTAACACTCACAACACTGTAACTGCGGCACTACACTGTTCACTTCACTTCACAATTCACTTTTCTGCTGTATAATTATTTTACAGCTCTGCTCACATTACTGCTCTTTTTTGCTGGGCATTAAAATTTGTAAATATAGGCACCCTATTAATAGATATTATGCGATATGAAAATGTGCACTCATTTGGCGTGGCAGAGTACGATATCGAATCGTGATACGATAAAACTTCCCGATCATAATCGTATAGTCGTGTCGTAAATGTATGGTGTAAACACAGTTTCAATAACAATCAGTTTAATAATCCAATCTAATTTCATTTACCTTCGACTGACGAAGGAAACGTGAAGGAATTTGAATATTATAATACGACTAAGGTCGAACTTAACACAATAAGAAATTAAGTATCAAGCTTGAGTGAGATTGAGCGAGTTCCGTATGTAATCTCTACTCGGATATATTTTTATGTTTCCTTTAGACAACATAATACTTTAATTTTCTTACCTTAACAGAAGTGGGTTAAAAAGATAAGTTAATGAAAACTGTTTAATTAACATAAATATTTACAAATATTTAATGCAAGGCCGCCTGTTTTGTTAACGGATACGGTTATGAGGTCGTCAGCAGAACTAGAACTTCCTTTAAACGTAATATTACAATAAAATTAAATTAACATAATTATTCTGTGGAATCCACTGGAGGATTCCCACGGTGAATTTAATCGCTCCATCATTTAGAACTAATGTTTAATTTTATTTATACTTAAGTTAATATTTCGCAAATTTTGGATGCTATAAGATTGATGATGATTTTTTTTTTGTAAAAAAGATTAAAAAAATATATACGAAACTTTTTATATTCATTATGAGACAATATAAACCCAATAACCGATGGGGATTCGAACCCAAAGCGCTTCGCAGACTGGGCTTCATAACAACTAAACAACAGTTTTTTCAATTTTACACATTCCATACCAATCTCTATGGAATTATAACTAACTATGATATCTAAGGTGCTTACACTTCATATTATATGGGTTTTATTTTCCAATAATCCCTATCCGTTTTATCATAACATCACCGTTAACTTCTTGTTATTGTATCAATTATGATGTCATATTTGATGATGTACGCCATCGAACAGCCTAAGTTGGTTTTTATTTATATTTAATTATCTACCTATAAATTAAAAGTAAGGAGAAGTTCCTAATTTCGGTAGTCCTAGTTTCAAATAGGTATAGTACCTACCTACATAAATATAATACGTCTTCACTCTAATTTAGGACAAAATTGTGAGGACACCTAATTCTATAAATAAGAAAGTCTCGTATCGTGCGATCATTCGTATTGCAATCGCACATTTTACTAAGTCCTTTTATTCCGAGTAAATTCTCTCATTAGTAAGAAATGCGTAGTTATACCTAGAGCATGACTTCTTAACCTAGATGTTAAATAAGTAAACACCAAATTCAATGTCTCCAAAATCCGTTTTCTCACTAACTAACATCCCGTATCCGTGGTCAACGACCACTGCAGTTCCGCATATCTCTCAATTGTCGACACTCCCACTAATCTAACTAAAAAACCCTTCCCCGACGTGACCTAGAACGCGAACCTGTCATTTAGGTATTTCCTATTAATAGCGCTCAATGAGTGTGCAGGGCCCCTATATAAAGAGCAATATTGATCGGGAGTGGACATTCACAGCTCACTGTGCAGTAAAAACAAACCTATCGAAATGGCAGCTAAGGTAACAATCACTGTTTAACCGTGAAGTTAAAGTTTAGTTAAGCTCGGTCGAAGTTCAAGCGCGCTCGGTGATATTTAGACAAGTTTATCCTAGCGACCGTGTATGTTAGGCAGATTAAAGTTTATCTTGGTTAATGTGAAAAGCTGGACGTATTCCCACGCTCATGCGTGTGGTTGCATTTTATACGGATTACTTATCTTTTAAGCTCAGACCGCTAATATATTGTTGTCGTTGGCGGTATTGTGACAAGAAAACACAGTGTGAAAAAACAATAATATTTTATGGCCTGAATAACATAATATATAACAAGGATCTCTGCAGAACATTATCATAGATAATGTTACGATAAATTACGAGTGTGTTCAAAGTTAAGTAGGTATATTAATCGTATTTATTTTCCACAGTTCATCGTTCTCGCATTCTTGGTGGCGGCCGCCCACGGCAGTGCTATCCACGGCGCCGACTACACCAGCTTCTCGTACGGTGTCTCCGACCCTCACACCGGTGACGTGAAGAGCCAGCACGAGACCCGCGTAGGAGACAACGTAGTGGGCCAGTACTCGCTCCTCGAGTCCGACGGCTCTCGCCGCACCGTCGACTATGCCGCTGACGCACACTCTGGATTCAACGCCGTCGTGCGCAAAGACCCCGCTCTCGTAGCCCACCCCGCTCCCGTGGTCCACGCCGCTCACGCCGTCGTTGCCGCACCGGTGGCTCACGCCGCTCCTCTGGCGTACGCCGCTCCCCTAGCCCACGCCGCTCCCCTTGCCCATGCCGCTCCCGTGGCCCACGCATACGCCGCCGCTGCTCCCGCCGTCTCCTACTCCTCTTACTCCACCTCCGTTGCCCACGGTGGTGTTGCCCACGCCGCTCCTCTCGCCCATGCCGCACCCCTGGCCCACGCAGCCTACGCCGCTCCCCTTGCCCACGGCGCCTACGCCGCTCCCCTCGCCCACGGCGCGTATGCCGCTCCCCTCGCCCACGGCGCCATCGGCTACGGTGCCCATGGTATCTCACATTACTAAAATCTGAATCTGAACTAGGTAATAATTTATAGACTTCTGTAATTAGTTGTTCTGACGCTGTCGTGAATGATGTGTATACTGTGATCGATTTTATTAATTAAAAAAAGTTTTACAACATACCATCGTATTATTAAATTTATTTTATCCTAAACATCCTACTCTACTGAATATTAAGTAAGTAAGTAAGTAAGTAAGCCTATATAATAACGACATGTATAAATTACAAATATGTCAAAATGTCCTCTAAATCTGGCCAACAATTTCCGTATGATACTTATAAAAACAGACAAAGAGAAAAAAACAAAAAATATATGAGGCTTACTTAATTATTTTGTAAATTATATTACATGAAACAAATAGGTATATTATACATATATTATTATTATAATTATTATGGTATTGTTACAAATTATTATTAGGTAAACTAGTTAAAGTATATCTAAGATCTACACCAAGGTCGTTAGAAACCTCTTAAACCATTCAATGATAATTATACATAACATAATTATTCAAAATAATAATAGAAATCAAAACCGATACTACTTTAATCCATCTTACGCTTTTATCATTAGTAAGCAAGCACACAACTATACCACCACTAGGTGCACATACTTAATTACAAAACTTCATTAAGTAAGATTAAAGTAATGGATATCGAGCTCGAACAAAATGTATTAGAATGTGAAGGTGATTTATATCAAAATACAGTGCACGAGCCTGTTACCACGATGGTTGACCGCAGTCTGGCAAGTTGCTGTTTTAATATTCATAGATCTCCGCTCTTAAATTATTGTGGGGCGACCTACAACTAAATAAGTATATATACCTATAACTAAATAAGTTAGCACGTTTGTAATAGGATAACAAACGACAATCTCTCGAAGCTGTTTAACGTTATCAGTTAAAATTAAGTAAAGTTGCCTTGTTGGTAGTGACCCTGCCTGCGAAGCAAGGGGTTCATTTCCCGGCCGGGGTAGGTTGTGTTATGTGTACTTTGTGTTGTGTGCCACTCGCGACACGGGGATCCTAATGCCGGAGTTTGAGTTTATTTATTTATTGTTTCTTCGTCCTTGTTACTTGGTCGGAAACGCGGAGGTAACGCCTTTGGTATTACCGATGTCCAAGGCCGACTGTGGCCATTTACAATCAGATGTCTTATGCGCTTGTTTACACAATATAATGTATATTGTCAATTTTTGAAGTTTTTTGGAACTGCGAAGGCAAGCTACTTTTATTACACTTTATCATTATGAATGCTATCTGCTTTATATCGTTATGTATCGTTCTGTATTGACAATGATATTCCATAACCTCCCCTTTGGTAGTGGTGCTCTCTACTGAACAACGAAGTTTGTCTCCAGGACAGGACTTGCAGGACACTTGGCTACGTACCTACGGTCAACTTTCAATCACGGTGGTACATAATTATGCATGTTTATCACAATTTTTGTCTGTCATTCGTGCATATGAAGAAGAGATTTTGCTTTGAGTTCGTTTGTATGTAATTAGATAATGATCTGTACTTAATTGATTACGATTTTTCCTGAATATAGAGATTTTCCTAAATAAATTAGTCTTACACAGGTTCGTTCGTGAACTTCTACTGGATAGAAAATATTTTATTTCCATCACATAAAATAATAGATATAGTTAACTGAAGGAACTGAATTGTGTTTTATAATTATTATCATTTAAGAAAACATTTAGTTTTAAATACTTTTATTTTTCATAACAAATCACAGCACTGAGTCGTAAATAGTTTTTTGGCGTCGTAATATTTTTACCAGCCCAAACGAGCGTATCCCAAACCGTGGGCGCCGTAGCCGATGGCACCGTGGGCACCGTAGGCACCTCCGAGAGCGATAGGGGCGGCGTACGCAGCGCGGGCAAGAGGAGCAGCGGCGTAGCTCAGGGGAGCGGCGTACGCAGCACTAGCAAGAGGAGCGGCGGCGTAGCTCAGGGGAGCGGCGTGTGCTCCATACGCGAGAGAAGCGCCGTAGGCGAGGGGAGCGGCGACCACGGCGGGAGCGACGCGTGCGGCGACCACGGCGGGAGCAACTGGTGCTGCGACCACGGCGGGAGCGGCATGAGCGATCACGGCTGGGTCCTTGCGCACGACGGCGTTGAATCCAGAGTGTGCGTCAGCGGCGTAGTCAACGGTGCGGCGAGAGCCGTCGGACTCGAGGAGCGAGTACTGGCCCACTACGTTGTTTCCTACGCGGGTCTCGTGCTGGCTCTTCACATCACCGGTGTGAGGGTCGGAGACACCGTACGAGAAGCTGGTGTAGTCGGCGCCATGGAGCCCGCTGCCATGTGCAGCCGCCACCAACAGAGCGAGGACAACGAACTGCATAAGAAAATATATTTTAGAGAAAAAAATATTAAATTATATATCTAATAAAAACATAAGTTATTATATAAAACATGTTTATTGCGGCTCCAACAATGTTGTGCCAACAAAAAAAGTTAATTAAAAATAAATTAACCACTTTACCTTGGATGCCATTTTGTGTATGCTTAACTCGACTTGTGAGCTGAACTGAATTAAAATTGCTGTTCGGTACTATTTATACTGACTAACTGCTGTCAAAGTTTGGGGAACAGGAAACTGTTCAATGTAGGTAATACGCATATGTTGTTGAACTTTCATTTGCATCTAGGTAATACTCAAACATACATAAATCTGCCTTTATTGAGAGTATTGAGACTATTTGAGACCTTTAATGTATAACGTTTACAAATCTAGACGGTATGAAAAATAATTATTTGGTACGTACTTTTAATTTTTGTTTATCGAAAAAGCAATTAAAATGTACTCTGTAGGTACTAATATTTAATTAAATATTTTATAACCATTTTCTAAGTGATAGGTCAATTTACTAAAATCAAAATTAATGCTGCGGCAGAAGCGGCAGACAAATCAGCACTTTAAATACTTGATAATCTTGGGTTATTTATTGTTAATAATAGTCCAGTTAGTAATTGTAAGTAAGAGTCGCGTTTATCTGTTTTCTGTTTGTCTATGGTTTTGTACGCGCTAATCTTCGCCATAACTCGTTTCACATAACTTCACTTAGCTTCACTTAACATTGAGTATTTATTTTATTTCAATCGGTTAATAAATAAAAAAGTTATGTCAGTTTAATTAATCATGTCTTGCCATTTTCCGAATTTAGAGACAAGTTTCCCGAAGCGAAGCGAGGGCGGGTTTACTAGTAAGATATAAGGTCCATCACGATGGCCAAGTGGAAATCAACGGACTTTCCACACTGTGTATAATATAAAAAAGAATTTTCCCTCTTCCAGGTAACCAAACGATGTTTTCTTCAGCAAATCTAAATATGCACAAACCTTTGAAACTCAGAGGTGCGTGAAGGTTTCAAATACGTTTCTCTCGACCGGAAGACATAAAGCTGTAAGTAACTTTCATTCCACTTTTTCAAGACATTTGTGGCGACACACTGCACTAGCATATTGACACTGGCAACACCTCACAACGCCAGTCAGTGAACTGTCAATATGTCAGTGAGTTGTCAACCACCACTGCCGTACAGAGAGTGACACTATTGACAGTACTAACTGTGTAATTCGAATCCTGTATTCCTGTCGAGACTTGTTGTAACTGCCGACTTGTGAAGTTGTGATTGTGACTGTGCTCTTCCATTTAATATAATAAACGACTACCGAAGAGACTCAAGACTTTTAATGGATACCCAAAACGTCCATAAATGGTGACCCGACTATAAGAACAAGAGTCTACGTAAATATTCGTCTTCGCCACAAACTTGCCACCCTTCGATCTATTGAAGAGATCGCTGGCAAGCCTGGCAAGGAGCCCGAGCATCGTGTATGGTGCCCTGGAGGTCGCACTGAGGACCTGCACCGCCTGCACGAAGCAGTCAGCGCGAATATTCATCGTTTCGTCAATTTTCGTCGCAACTTCGGCCGCACGATCCCCTGTACAGATCGCCGGCACGGAACCTATTCGGCGCGCAAGGAGCCCCCGAGGTCATACATGCGACCTACATACAGCTCACAGTGTGTATTGTATAGTGTGAATAGTGTGTGTGAAAGTGCGTTTTTTTTTCAAACAAATTCAGTTTTTTTTTTAACATAAATCGTCGAACAACGACATCAGCGCCACCAAGTGTTTTTTCATCGGAACTAAAATTTGCGGGAAGCTAACGGCCATACTTTGACAACGCACGTCACGTATCATAGTGACGTGACACGTCACAGTAACAGTGACATACGTCAAAACGTCAAGTCTTATTGCGTTCCGTTCCTGCAAGGGTGGTTTTACGTCAGAACTGTACGTAAGTCTTTGAACATTCTAAGACATTCTTACGACAACTAAAATAACTCACTGCATAACGTGTTCGCGTACAATTTGTGTCTTGTCTTATAAGAACTATTAATATCCTGCATTGTGTTTATGTTAATACCTAACAGTTCTAAATTTTTTTTACTTTATTATATTACATTGTTGCATGACATTCATGCCTACTCATGTGAATGCCAAATACTAATTAGTGGAAGGTTATAATATCATCTTTTATTTACAATTACTGATTATTTTACCACTAATTATTAATTTTACTTTGCACTTTACTATTTTGAACTCTATTATTGTTATACATTTTGCTTTACCGGTGTTGTGTCTTTATATTTACTAACATGTCTCAGGATGAGGTACAGAGGCAAGTTATTGAGCTTCAAGCTCAACTTGCAGCTCTCACTAAACCCGAAGCAAATATCATGGGTGTAGCAGTAAAGTTAAGCAATTTTTGGCCGGAGAAACCAAAAATGTGGTTTGCGATGGCCGAGGCACAGTTTGAGATTGCAAACATAACACAGGATGCTACTAAGTATGGACATGTGCTTGCTATGCTGGATGCAAGATTGGCAGACCAGGTTGAGGATATTATATCCAATCCTCCCTCCAAAGACAAATATGAGTACCTCAAAACAGAATTAATTAAGCGGTTCTCAGTATCCAGCGAACAGCGTGTACGGCAATTGCTCAGTGAGGAAATGTTGGGGGATAGGAAACCTTCAGCTTTTCTCCGGCACCTTCGTTCCTTGGCAGGTAACAACACAGGTGATGAATCCATTATCCGGGAATTATGGATACGTAGGCTACCACAAGAAGTCCAGCGCATACTAATGGCACAACTTGACTTACCATTAGACAGGGTAGCACAAATAGCAGATGCCATCGTAGATTCGTCTCTCCCACCACCGCCAGCAATACACGCCGTTGCCAGCCCTAACTCAACCGATCTTCATACCATACTACAACGGTTAGAAGAACTGTCAAAGAGGGTCGAGACCCTCAGCTTAAACCAGCACAGGCATAATAGATCGACATCCCACCGGCCTCGTTCACGCAGTCGATCAGCACCCAAACAAAAGGTGGGGACATGCTGGTACCATAAAAGATTTGCTGAAAAAGCAACAAAGTGTACTAGCCCTTGCTCCTGGGCTGAGAAGGGAAACGACCTAAGCAGTCAGTAGTGGCGGCTGCTGATTGCTTGAAACCTGGCCGCCGGTTATTCATTAGAGATCTTAGATCCAGGAGTTAGTTTTTGATTGACACTGGGTCTGATCTCTCCTGCTTCCCACGAAATTTAGTTAAGGGCACGGTGCATCCCACAAATTATGAAGCCTGCGCCGCCAATGGAAGCGTTATCCGGACCTATGGCCCACTCACCCTAAATTTAAATTTAAATCTTCGCCGCGACTTCAAGTGGGATTTCATAATTGCTGACGTCAGCATTCCTATAATCGGATCGGATTTCCTGGCACATTACAACCTACTGCCAGACTGTGCTAATCAAAAACTGATTGACGGATTAACCAAACTCTCAACCCCAGCACAGGTGACTGACGTAGCACAGGTAAGTATTAAGGCTGTGGTTGTGACGAACAACCAGTTCTCTGAAATACTCCAGGAGTTCCCTGACATCACCAGGCCACCTGGACTTCCAAGAACAGTCAAACACACTACAATACACCACATTTTGACAACAGATGGCCCACCCGTAGCATGCCGACCCAGGAGACTTGCACCTGAAAAGCTCTCAATTGCGAAGAAGGAATTTGAGGACATGGTACAATGTGGCACCGCGAGACCCTCAAAGAGTCCCTGGGCTTCACCCCTGCACCTGGCCAAGAAGGGTGAGAACGGTTGGCGGCCTTGCGGCGATTATCGTGCCCTGAACGCAAGGACCGTCCCAGATAGATACCCCGTACGGCACATCGCAGATTTTGGACACAACCTGGCTGGCGCCACTATATTTGGGAAAATCGACCTAGTTAAGGCCTACCAACAAATTCCAGTACGCGAGCCAGATGTTGCGAAAACAGCAATCACAACACCATTTGGACTATTCGAGTTCCCCTTTATGACGTTCGGTTTGCGCAACGCAGGGCAAACTTTTCAGCGGTTTATAGACGAAGTCGTAAGGGGACTCGATTTCTGCTTCCCATATGTCGATGACATTCTGCTGTTTTCGCGCTCGGCCGATGACCACGCTCGGAACTTACGCGCCTTGTTCCAACGACTCTCCAAATATGGTGTCGTCATAAATCCCGCCAAGTGTGTCCTAGCCGAGGAAGAAATTGTCTTCTTAGGCTACCATATCTCACACGAAGGCATACGCCCACCACAGGACAGAATTGAAGCTCTGCGGAACTACCCTCTACCTAAGACCGTAGAAGGCCTCCGCAGGTTTCTCGGAATGGTCAACTTTTACCGACGATTCATCCCAAAGGCTGCAGAACTACAAGCTCCGCTAAACGACATCCTAGCGTCGAGCCAGCTAAAGGGAGCTAAACCCGTCCCATGGACACCGAACCTTGAGCAAGCATTCCAAAGTTGTAAAGATCATCTTGCCCAGGCAACTCTTCTGTGTCATCCAAAACCTGGCGCTCTCCTCGGACTATTCACAGACGCATCCTCCACTCACGTTGGTGCTTGTCTGC
Organism: Ochlodes sylvanus; assembly: GCA_905404295.2. NCBI lineage: Eukaryota > Metazoa > Arthropoda > Insecta > Lepidoptera > Hesperiidae > Ochlodes > Ochlodes sylvanus. The sequence continues at coordinate 2,868,819 of FR990125.1, read as the reverse complement.
AACAACGCGTGGACAATTGCTGGCAGCCACTTGCCTTTTTCAGCAAGAAGCTTACCTCGCGCCAGTCCACCTGGCCTGCGTACTATAGGGAGCTGCTAGCAGTATATGAAGCCGTTCAACATTTCCGACACATTTTGGAGGCACAGGAGGTCACTATATATACCGACCACAAACCTCTCATCTACGCGTTTCTTCAACGACGTGAGAAGTTACCTCCCGTACAACTTAATCAGCTGTCATTCATTTCTCAATTTACCACAAACATCTTGCATATCCACGGCAAAGACAACGTTGTCGCGGATACGATGTCCCGGATCGAAGCGATTCAGCTGGATGATGACTACACCGCCCTCGCAGAGTCTCAGCGTTGTGATGCAGAGCTCGAAAAGATGCGCAAGGAGTCATCGTTAAAATTGGAAGCAACAGTGATACCAGGAACCGGTACCACTATTTACTGCGACGTATCTACCGGAAAGCCGCGACCGTATTTGACACCGAGTCACCGACGCCCAACCTTCGAGCGTCTACACAATTTGAGCCATCCGGGAGCGCGTGCAACAGCGCGCCTGATCGCGGACCGTTTTGTCTGGCCTGGCATCGCCAAAGACTGCCGCACGTGGGCACGCGAGTGTCAAGCCTGCCAGAAAAGCAAAGTCACGCGACACATTACATCTCCACTTGGTGATATCCCTACACCACCAGGAAGGTTCAGGCACGTGCACCTTGACATCATAGGCCCTCTACCACCTTCGAATGGATTCAATTATTGTCTTACGGCAATAGACCGCTTCTCTAGGTGGCCAGAAGTTTGGCCCATGACATACATCACCGCTGAGGAGGTTGCCGAACATTTTTTCAACGGCTGGATTGCACGTTACGGCGTCCCCATCACGGTAACAACGGACCAGGGACGTCAATTTGAATCCACGTTGTTCCGACGCCTCATGGATTTCGGAGCCACCAGACGTGCCCGAACGACCAGTTACCATCCTCAGGCGAACGGCATGGTGGAACGTTTTCACCGCCAATTGAAGGGAGCTCTAATGTGCCATAACAACACCTGGCACAGAGCCCTTCCTCTCGTCCTTCTCGGCATTCGCACCTCTCTCAAGGACGACCTCAAATGCTCCGCAGCAGAAATGCTCTACGGAGAACCACTAAGGTTGCCAGGAGAATTCTTGGCGCCCAGTGTTTCTCAAGGGGACCAACATGAAACCGAGAGTTTTGTTTCGCAGCTAAGGCGTAAGATGACGGACGTTCGTCCCATCCCAGCATCTCGTCACAGCAATCGCACATCGTTCATATTTAGAGATCTGCCTTCTTCAACCCATGTTTTCCTGCGGGACGACACCGTTCGTCGCTCTTTACAGCCGCCTTACACCGGACCGTACAAGGTGTTGAAACACGGTAACAAGACCATAACCCTCGACATCGCAGGTAAACACCAAGAAGTGAGCATAGACCGTGTAAAACCAGCCTACCTCATGTCTGACCCGGACAGTAGCCTCGATCAGACAATAGCTCCTTCTACAACTCCTGCTGCATCTCCTACCGTGTCTCCGCCAAAGCTCTCCGATAACGTACGACCACCACAACCAACTGTAACCCGTTCAGGTCGTACTGTAAAATTCAAATCTGTATTAGATTTATAGTTATAAGAAAATCTAATGTTGTTATTTATTGTTTTAAATTGCAAAGTTTTCTTTGGTTGTCATTTTTTTATATTGTTTATTTTAATTGCATTGTTTATGTCAGTATATTGTTTATTGCAACATTTTATTTTTTTGTCATTTGTATAGCTTAAGGAATATAATACAAATTGTTATCCCTATTAGTAATGTAAAAATTATATTTTTAGTTACTTCGTAGGGGGGTGGTGTGGCGACACACTGCACTAGCATATTGACACTGGCAACACCTCACAACGCCAGTCAGTGAACTGTCAATATGTCAGTGAGTTGTCAACCACCACTGCCGTACAGAGAGTGACACTATTGACAGTACTAACTGTGTAATTCGAATCCTGTATTCCTGTCGAGACTTGTTGTAACTGCCGACTTGTGAAGTTGTGATTGTGACTGTGCTCTTCCATTTAATATAATAAACGACTACCGAAGAGACTCAAGACTTTTAATGGATACCCAAAACGTCCATACATTTAATAAAGTAAGTAGGTACCAAATTTTCTAAAAACAGTCCTTTAACTTATGTTATGTTGCAATTACCTAGGAATCAAAGTTATTGGTGATGTTTGATATAATACATTTCGGAGCATAAAATTGGCTCTTAATATTCTAATCGATTCCTAGGCTGATTGATAAAGATTGCTATTTACCCCTTATTTTATTTAGACTTTGTACCGTAAATGCAATAAAGCAAATAAATCAACAAAAATTTTACCGCTACAAAACAGTCGTACAAAGTAAGTTTAAATTGAAAAGCTTCCAAGCATACTACTAGTTTAAATTTCATTGTGATTATAGTAGGTATTAGGAATGCCGTTTAGTTAGACACGGTATAAAATCAATTTTCTTTATGGAAGTCCTCAATTACCACCTGATTTTAATCATCCGTTTATATATGCTCACAGCCTGTTAGCACTTCATAACGTACAACTGAACTTATTAATACCTAATAGTAATTGTGCAACCTTGATATTAACGGAATTAATGTTTTTATACTCATATCATCGCCAAATCTAGCCGTGACCGTGATACATGTAACTGGGTCGAAATATTTCGATACAACAATACACTAATCGTGAGTATCTGTTTGCATTTAAATTCTTTGAACTCATGTTTCCATGAAAGTCATGGTTCCCGTCGAACTTTGATTACTTAACAGTTATGACCAGTAAGACCTTTATTTAAAACAATCGATAGCAGTTAATTGTAACAGATAATTTATGTATAATAATGTAAATAATATAATATGTAAATGTAGACTGGATAAATTATGTTGACACGTTTATTCAATTACAAAGAGGGTCCACTGTTGAATTAAATTGAAGATGTAGTAGACTGATTGATTAATTGATTAAAAGAGTGTATTCGCCTAGAAAAAGCACAAAAACTCCCTACATTTATGCCACGAAGAATGTTTAGTACAGGTATTATTAGTTCTAGTAGGGTTGAGTCAATTGTTATTCGAAGGTAAATATAAAATGTAATCTGAATACCAAAAGTTAGATTAAATTAAAATAATTTCAGAGTTTTCGGACATAATTATGCAACAAACATTGATCAAGGATTATAGGTGCGGCACAAAAGGAAGGCCCCGATGAAGTTTATTTGACGTATGTCCGATCATCAAGTTTCGTATAAATTATTACATAAATTTGAAGGAGCAATTTGCTGTTCTTCATGGTCTATAGTGATGTGCAAAAAGTCATAACATTTATCGAATGTATAACTTTAAGACCCAAAGTTAATTAATTACATGGATATTGAAACAATATATATATTTAAATATTATGGACTAATTCGGGACCATAATTATAAACAAAGTATATGGTACCGCGAACAAATTCCTTCACGTTTTTACTAACAAAATACAGTGTTTTGTCAAATAGCTCATTATAATTTAATAACGTAATATATTGGTCATAAAACAAATTATTAAGATTCGAAACTACATTTATTAATACATATTTACACATCATCACATCACAACACAACAATTTGGAAATAGTTTTTACCAGCCCAAACGTGCGTATCCCAAACCCTGAGCACCGTAGCCGATGGCACCGTGGGCACCGTAGGCACCGTAGGCACCAGCTCCGAGAGCGACAGGGGCGGCGTACGCAGCGCGGGCAAGAGGAGCGGCGGCGTAGCTCAGGGGAGCGGCGTACGCAGCATTAGCAAGAGGAGCGGCGGCGTAGCTCAGGGGAGCGGCGTGTGCTCCGTACGCGAGAGAAGCGCCGTAGGCGAGGGGAGCGGCGACCACGGCGGGAGCGACGCGTGCGGCAACCACGGCGGGAGCAACGGGTGCGGCGACCACTGCGGGAGCGGCATGAGCGATGACGGCTGGGTCCTTGCGCACGATGGCGTTAAATCCAGAGTGTGCGTCAGCAGCGTAGTCGACGGTGCGGCGAGAGCCGTCGGACTCGAGAAGCGAGTACTGGCCCACTACGTTGTCTCCTACGCGGGTCTCGTGCTGGCTCTTCACGTCACCGGTGTGAGGGTCGGAGACACCGTACGAGAAGCTGGTGTAGTCGGCGCCATGGAGCCCGCTGCCATGTACAGCCGCCACCAACAGAGCGAGGACAACGAACTGGAAAGAAAAAATAATCTTATTTCTACGGCTCTCTTCTACATCATCCACCATCCATGGGTCACTAAAATGTCGTTTATTTGAATTAAATCTTATCTGAGACAAAGGAGTAGTAAATTGTTACATATTTTAGCTTTGTTCTAATAATGGTGTTATGAAATACCTTTTTATTTTAATAGTGTTGATATTGAAACAGTAATTAATCCACATTAAATTTAATAAACAACAGTTGGACGAAAGGCAGTCTCTTAAATTACCTTGGATGCCATTGTATGTATGTGTTGTGTCGACTTCAAAGTATAACTGACTTCGGCCGATCGACGTTTACTATTTATACTGTTCGATGAAGTGTAATTTTGGCAGGCAGGAAATCAATGCACATGAGTTATACATGAATGTAAATATTTCCTTATTTTTGCAACTTGCAAACTTTCTAATTATTTTGGGGACATTCGTTACTCTTCGTTTAATTCGTTTTGGATTCTGTAAAAACTTTTCAAAAAAAATATTTTTACGTTATTAATTGAGCATATTATACTTTCATTTGTCGATTCAAATGATCAGATGTCGAGGCTATGGCACCAAATCCTTCCCGGTGATGGTCATAGAGATGTAAGGTACCCAATTTTACCTCGACGGTACCCATGGTTATTTCCCTATACTTCTACTCTACTTCCACCACCCTTCTAACATTCTCCGTAAAAGTGCTTCGGTACCATTGTCGGACCACCAGAACAGCTGGGAACGCATCGGTGTCACCTTATCGGCTACTTTCATTAAAAATAAATAAAAAGTTTAAGTAATAGCTCTTCTTCTGTAACTCACTATAGATAGAGAGTAAATTAATCATTGCAATATACTCTACAATAATACCTGAGCGTCCTCTACGTTAAGCTCATTTTTAGTAAATATATTTTAAATCGCATGTCATGCCGAAAAATAGTTACAAAATATTTTGTGATCTGTCACGCACAGCCTTGACACGAGACATTGAACTTGATCCGGCGTTTGGAGCTTAAAGTATTGCGATTTCACGCCTTCTTTTACACATTACTTGTCTTTGGAAAATGTAAAATTCACTTGAATAAATCTGAAAATTGAAACCGTGGAGTACGAAGCAAAAAAGCGGAACGAAAATCTTCAATAATATTAAAGTAGAGCAAAAAACATACCGAAATCATAAACTTGACTTGAAGCAAAAGAAATAATTTCTCAATGGGCGGATCTATTTATTTTTATAAACGTTAAACGTGGACACACTCATACTAGGATTCCCTGTGTCGCGGGTGGTATGGAGAACACTAACACCCATAACCCTAGAGCAAACTTTTATCTGTCATATAAACATCTGCCACGACCGGGCTCGAATCCGGGACCCCTCGCTTCCTCACTAGCAACTAGGCTACGGGGTCTTCAATAATTGAATATAACGGATTTATTGGTCTATTCAGTGACGACAGCGCCAAACATTAATATTTCTTCTGCAATACGATACACATTTTGTCCGTTTAGTGTTGAACACATTGACTTTTTATTACTATAGACGTCGCATCGGGTCCACACTAAAAATGTCCGAGTCAAATGAGCTACAAAACGCAATAAGAGCTACAAACGAGTGCAATCGAAATTAAACCGTGACGTAATGATTTTAGTCTATTCTTGAATGGCTGTGACTGGGACATTTTTTCGCGATTTTAGTATGAGACCCGACGTCCATAATAATAATAAGTCAATGGTTGAACATCACAATTATATGACACGTTTGAATAATAACTTGCAAATATAGCTACTTTCTTCAAGGTACCTTTGCAATGTGCAGGAGAGTTTTGTAATTTTTTTCTGTGCCTCCTTGGGCCCAAGTCTGCTAACTAATAAATGCTTCAATAATTTACGCCATTATATTAGTTTTAGTTTACCCCAAAGACCATTTTTTATCATAAGTCTTAAAAATATTTAAAAATTTAACCCATTAATAACTTTTAAATATATCTGTCATTAACTTCAAAATTCGAGTGGTATCGAGGTCTACACCAGGCTTATTTTATTTGCACCATATTAAATTACGGTATTAAATAACTGTTATAGATATCCATATTATCCATGAACACAAAAATCTAATCGCCTTGATCTGACGTGTTTAATTCCGTAAGTTTTATAACACGCGCTTCACTTTAATAGGTAAAACAAAGGTCGTGATTATCCAATAGAACAGCTAACGTTCTCAAGACACCTTAATCTAAGCTTTAGTAAAAAATATAACAAATTTATCATAATGGGAAAATTACATCAATCAACATCTCGAGTTCAAACAACTGGGTAGAACTTAGAAAGTAGCGCGTAATCTTGAAGGTCGGTAGGGTACGGGCGCTCTACTAGCGGCGAAGTAAGCGGATTATGTTTATATTTAACGTACGCGTCACAATTTCCGGATGTCATATTTTCCGGAAGATATAACTCAGGAATATTTTTACCTGCCTCTTTTTGTTTAGGTTATCATTATAGAATCTTATCGTATGGGAAACACATTCTTTAATTTATGACAATAAAATGAACATTAACGACCAGACCCTTATTATATTTCAACAAGATAATGTTTAATTATTTCAATGACATCATAACGGCAAGTATATACTTATATTTTAAATTTCACATTTAAGATGGTTTGATCTTCTTTTAAATGTTATCATAGATAATAAGATGAGTATAATTTGCAATAACTGATCGATTTTAGTACCTTCATGGAACGTAACAGAGATTTGTCCCCGCTTATGCCAGAATGGCTTACCAACCACTTTTCACTGATTAAGTGGTGGTTTAACTTAAATCATAGATGTTGATGATGAAAGATGGATGATATTAAAAGATATTGGCATTAATCTGCCAATATGTTATCGTAAATATACGATCATAAACTATAAGTTTGATGAAGCTAAACGAAAGCGGCTACTGGCCAGAAATATAAGTGTGTGCTTCAAAGTGAATTTAAAAAACAACATTAATAAAGGTTAACCTATAATTATGTAACTAGAAGAATTGATAGACAGCAGTAAATTATAATTTAATATTTTAAACCGCTATAACTTACACCACAACCAACCTACTTCCGTCAACTGCGATCGTAAAGTTCAAAGGAATTTGTTTCAAGTAGCCAGACGGCCATTTCTGTTCCGCCTGATTTGTTTTACAAGCGGTACAGGATGGAACAAAGGATTTGAGGCACCTGTACTTACCGGCTCCTCATCCAATTATTGTATACTAGCGACCCGCCCTCGCTTCACTTCGGGAAACTTATTCCTTCGGTTTGTAAAGATTTAGTTATATATTTTGGATAATTCACACTATAACTTTATAAATTATAGCCTATGTGTTATTCTGATGTGTAAGCTATATTATTGTAAAGTATCAGGAAAATCCATTCGGTAGTTTTTGCGTGAAAGAGTAACGAACATTCATACATCCATACAAACTTTCGCATTTATAATATTAATAGGATTTCAGTCTTTTTAACATCGTACAGCTTTGCTACTTCTGCGTCCTTCTTTGTTGTCCGGCCACGCTTTGGTGTTGCGGATGTTCATGGGCGACGGGTCGTTTGCACGTTTGTCGGTAATTTATCTATATATAAAAATAAATTGCTGTTCGTAACTCGAGAACGGCTTGACTGATTTGGCTAATTTTGGTTTTTAATTATTTGTGTAAGCCCAGGGAAGGTTTAAATGGTGAGTAAATATGAAAATATGCTGCTTGGAATTTCAGTCGCAATGTAGTCAGTGCCTAATGTGTTATTCCCCACTTTTGTTCACCACAAGTACCTAATTTTTAAAAATTGGGGAAATTTCTAGAATCGATGGAGCCCCTTGTAACCCAATTATCTTCATTTTGGTCATCATAAGTGTCCCACAATTGAGCTCAGATGCTCAGAGCTCCTCTTGCAATGTCAATTTTCGGATCGGTACTTCATACACCTATGCAACTTTCAGGCGAGCAGGCCTTCCTGCAAAAGACTGGAATAGTTTGCCTGCGTCGGTGTTTCCACCTGTGTATGATGTGGGAGTCTTCAAGAGGAAAGTGAATAGGCTTTTTATAAGTTAGTGCGTTCAACGCCTTGGACTTCATCGCCACTTACCATCAGGTGGGATTGTAGTCAAGCATTGACTTATCTAATATAAAAAAGGTTACACTATGTTTTGCTTCACTGAAGAAAACACTAATAAATCAGTCTAATTTTAAAAATACGTAATATCGAATAAGCATTTTTTTAAATTATACTTTCGTGTATAATTGTATCCCAGCATCGGGAGACCAACAGTCACACTCCTTAGCTTTAGCTAGCGTTAGCCTTACTCAATATAACACGTGCATTTTGCAATAAGTAAGTACACGTTATTATTAGCCGACAATACAAACGACAGCTCAACAGGTTTTATTTAAATGTACTAGAAAGATGAACAACATTGTTAACATTAAAGTTCATTGCAATTCACACAAAGCACAGGGACTGTCAAGCTTCATGATGACACATTGATCAATGAGTTTTGCGAAACTGAAATAAGTATGCACGTTTCAACAATTTCCGATTCGTTACTGTTGAAGAAATTCAAATAAACATATTTAATATTTTTCATTAAATTCAATTATTTGAAAAATTCCTTGGACTATTGGTAATTTGGTACCTACTACTTATTTTTATGTATTTATTTATTAAAATATAATAGATAAATCTAAAAAGTTAATACCGTAGTGTATTCCCTTATATGGTTTTAGTCTCTGCCTAAATACGTATCTTTTTTCTATAGGTAGCCGCCATTCCTTTCTTTCGGTATCATTTGTAAAATAACTATTATTGTAATTTTCCTAGAGAACACATTTAAAAAAAACTGTTTAGCTACTTAGTGTAACTAAGTTACTTAATAATACTATAACACTCCACTGGTGAATTTTTATTGTATTTTGATTATACTTACCCAAAAATGTTATAATATTTTTTACGTTAATAACCAACAAACAAATAGAAGAGGTACATGATGGTAAGTGGTCTCCATCGCCCATGTTATAAATTATAATTAATATTATCGTGTTCATTGTTATCAGTCTGCTCATAACACATATAGTCATATAGTTATCTGCTTTTGAAAATTTTCGCTTCCTAGAATTATTCAGGACTAAACTAGATAGCGCAGATGAGAGTAATCAGAGTAAATTATCCAATAAATAAAGCACAAAAAATTATAAAGTAGGTAAAATGGGGCTTGGTAAGGGTTTAAAAATACGACGAAATTGTAAAAGAAAAGATGTCTTCTTGGCTAGGGCACTCACTGTCTAGGGCACTCACTCTCTTACCCCTAGATCACACTAACTTTGGTTAATAAAAAGGTAGCCAAATATGTCAAACCTACTTAAAATTTTCGTAATACCAGTTACACTAAGTCGACTACATTTAGAAAATACCAAGACCTAGAACAAAAATTTCCCTATCTTACTCGTTTACAATTTGATAGCGGTTTAACGTGTGTTATAATAACTTCACTAAATGAAGGGGTTTCCGTGTGAGCGTAGGTCAACTGCGTCTTTCACAAGTTCCTGCTACAGTATTGCGTACTGGCCGCATGATTCAAAATTAACAGCTATATAAAGCGTGTATTGTTCTCAGTACGTCAGTGTTGAATAGACTTCAGACAAGCCAATATGTTCTCTAAGGTAAACTTGATACAATGGGCGTACTAGACAATTTTCATGTATACAACGGAATACTGCTTGTTATACGAAGTTAATCAAAAGTATTTCAATATCGGCCACGAAAAAAATACATTTGTTAAACAAAATATTCGCCACCTCGGGAATCTGTTCAACGAAATCATTCAATATAAAAGTTTGCTCAAGGAACCGTCAAACTTTGGACCCTATTCAAGCCCACGGGCTCTTCAATTATAACTAAATTTCAATAACTCTATCAAACTGATCAATAACTTTATTAATACATTTAAACTAAGCTTATGGCTTTATAACTTTCAGGTTGCTATCTTCGCCCTCTTCGTAGCCGTTGCCCATGGCAGCGGGCTCCATGGCGCCGACTACACCAGCTTCTCGTACGGTGTCTCCGACCCTCACACCGGCGACGTGAAGAGCCAGCACGAGACCCGCGTAGGAGACAACGTTGTGGGCCAGTACTCGCTCCTCGAGTCCGACGGCTCTCGCCGCACCGTCGACTACGCCGCTGACGCACACTCTGGATTCAACGCCGTCGTGCGCAAGGACCCAGCCGTGATCGCTCATGCCGCTCCCGCCGTGGTCGCCGCTCCAGTCGCGCACGCTGCTCCCCTCGCCTACTCCACTCCCCTCTCGTACGGCGCACACGCCGCTCCCCTCGGATACGCCGCCGCTCCCCTCGGATACGCCGCCGCTCCCCTCGGATACGCCGCCGCTCCTCTCGGCTACGCCGCCGCTCCCCTGGCGCGTGCCGCGTACGCTGCTCCCCTTGCCTACGGTGCTGGTTACGGCGCCCATGGTCTCGGTTACGCTCGTCTGGGCTGGTAAACACTAGCGTTGATCCAAAGTATTAAGATTTAGCGTTACGTTTATTAAATAGAGACTTAACCCAACGACATAGCCTCAACATGTTTTTTCGAATGCTTATCGTAAATCGTTAGTAACCTAGTGGAATTCAGTCTGTGTTCTGTTTTTTGATTGCTCCAAGGTGTGTTTCTGTTTGGATTTAAATACTCAGTAGAATAAAACGTAGTTACGTTATATTTATTATTTACATTTCGCTACACAATGTTGACGCTGAAATATGTGACAGCGAAATATAAAAATTGATTGTAAATATTTAATTGTTTGATTAATTTCCTTCTGGCAGTTTGCGACTTGAGCTTTGATATCAATCAAGTCATATTACATTTATAAATAAGTCACTTGTTAAAAGCAGGTGTCTATTCTAGGATCAAATAAAACTCAATGTATTTGGGATGATTTATTACGTTATAATTTATTAGGTACACCACACGATATTGATTTAATTTTTTTTTTTTGCGTGACAACTAAAACCGGCTCTTTTATTGGGACCGGGCAAAACATCTTACATTTAAAGATTAATAATGGTAGTAATTAACGAGTACACATTATAATACATTACGTACATTATCAATCAATTAGTTGCTTTTTAAAAGCTTTTAAAAGATAAATCAATTAAAAGGCTCAACTCTAAGAAAAAAAAATAAAGACATCAAAGATAAATTTTTCAGAAGATACAATTCTAATTTTCTACTAATAACAAATCAAGTTAACCATTTTCATCGTTATCATTATATTTGATAAAATCACCATGCCTGATAAACAATTTATCGAATGAGCCAAGAATAGAACCCTATATAAATTTTAATTCGCAACGCGGTGCGAGCGTTAACGTTTAATATAATTTGAACTAAATCAACTAACTTTAGTGACTATGTACCTACTTCCTGTCCGACTGGTTTGCGAATAAAAAATAAATCGCAAATTTAAGTGTATTGCTATATCCTTGTGCTTCGGCAACAAGGATGTTATGCAATATTTTTAACTGCACTCGAAAATCTTTTTATCAATAGATCCATAAATACTCTTAAGTTCCTTGTCCGTGGTTACTGGAAGAGATTTACTATCGAACTACTTATGTAGTAGTATGTAGTACGAGTATGTAGTATGTAGTACTCTTGAACATTCTTTGTGTTATTTAACGCTATAAAACTATTATAATTACTTATTAAACTTTATGTCTATGCCTGGGGTACTTACGAGTTCGGGGGGGGTATTTATTTACACAATATATAGGTACTAAAAAATGTTTCTTTTGAACTTTTGTTTGTTTGTCGGTTGGATTATTTTGTATGTGCGTTTGTTAGCATGAGATTTTCAATAGATCCATAAAAATATTTAGTAATATGGTAAAATCCCATTTAACTTTTTTTAAGTGTAGGTTTTAAGACAGATTTAATGTAGCAAAGCGTGGGCAATGACTACTTGTAAATATAATCGTTTTTCACAAAAACCTTCCATGTTCTATACTTATGTAAGATTTTCTCACAATTTCTTGATGATTTAGAACTGGGTATTATAAATACTCTATTATATCATGTCTGATACACATTAGTAACAAGTTGTACGAGTGGCCGCTAAAAGCAATTTCTCATCGGATCCACATTGGAGTTGGATTAAACTTCACCGAAGTTTTCCATAAACCTTCTTAGGCGGTAGGAACGATTCCCGGTTCAATTTGGGAAGAGTTTATATTTGTAAATATTATCTTTTTTTACCTGTTATAAGTTGATGATTGACTACAATCCTACCTGATGGTAAGCAGCTGTGTAGTGTGTTGACTTATTTGACTTGAGGAGTCCCGAGTTCAATTCCTGCCTGGGCAGTCATTGATGTGACAGATGAATGTTTATTCTCGGCTCATGGGTGTTATTTCTGTTGCATGTGTTATACACGTGTGAAAGCGTTTATTTCTTTATATATTAGACTTCGTAAGCCAGGTTCATAAGCTTTGAAAAATCAAAAGGCTAAAATGAAAATATTTTGTCTTAATTTATTAAACCATTTTAAACTACCGATACAAATGATAATTGCAAATAATGACAATTAAAAACAATTAACATACCCTCCACACTGTTTTTTTAACAAAATCTCATCCTCAACTTCTAACCATTTCCAAGGGTTGACTGGTAGAGAATGCCATTAAGCATTAAGTCCGCCCAATGTAATTCCTAGCTTTAGGTTTTTTAATAAAGAGTGAAATAAATAAAAATAAAATATTATAAAACATTGTAATATTACAATTTGTAACCTTATAGACTGGTTTCAAATGCGCTAAACTGTCAAATATCAGTAACAGAATAAAATGCAAATACTTGATGCGTAACGGGATTGTACCACCACTCGCGAGGAACTATATAAGTAGGTATATACGATGAAAATTTGGGATAATGACCGTCTCCAATCAAAATTGTGTATTTTTAAGTCAACATCCCTTTATACAATACTCATAGAAAAGTATGTGTTCCTTTGTATGTTTTCCATGACAATTACGCAGATAATTCTAGCGTGGGGCACTGCTATGAGCGTAATACAAACTCAATAAAATTAAGACATCGTTACTAAATTTTCGCCTTATTAGTACGTGGTACGGTCTACTTTGTGGTACGGTCTAGAATACTAAACCCAATCTTTTTTTACATAAAAAGGGTATGCTTGACAACAATCCAACCTATTGGCAAGTGGCGATGAAGTCCAAGATGGTGAATGATGGTGAATGCTTACACATACTGGCACACCAGTCATTAGCTCATTTCACCCGTGCTTGAGTCAACAGTTATATTCTAACAGTTATATTCTAATTCTCGTGACTTTTTAATGTGCTATAATCCAAATAAGTATTAAACAGGAGATTTCTTTTACTATTTAAATATGTAAGTACCTAGTCAATATTGTGACCATGTACGCAGTGCTATAGATTTGCTTCTGTATTTGAAGTGACACTTACCTTAATTTGTAGTCTTTTTTGTATACCCATGTCATTTATTGTTGACTTTGTTGATGCAATAAATAAATAAACAGCCAACGACTTGCAGTGTTCCGACTGGGATCTTGGAAACCTACTACTGTACATTCTTTATTATTCTGTCTTTCTTTGCCTGCAACGAATCGGTGATACTTTTGGTTTTACTGATGTCCATAGGCGACGGTCACCACTTACCATCAGGAGACTCGTCTGTTCGCTTGACACTATAAAGACGAAAAAAGATAACATGCAGATAACAATTTAACGAGCGTAATAATACCGAAGTATCACGTAATTAAGTCAACGTGCCCGAAGCTGTACAACGATCTCTGTATTCTGTGAATTATCTGAAGTATTCCATAATAAAAATATTACGTACTGAGGGTTCTAAAATGGAGATCTTAATACTGTTAAGATATGTTTGTGTTTGAACCTTTATTTAAATTATTTCTACGTTTAGAACCTACTTATTTTATGAAATCCTAGGAATCCTAGGATTATCCTAGGCTAGGTTACATCGCGGATGCCGCAATTAGAAACTAGGTGGGATTGTTGTCAAACATTAACTTATCATTTAAGTTAAAAAAATACCAGCAACGCAAAACGCAAATATGCATCAACGATACGTTACAGGCCAAAAAAGTAAGAGAAGCACAAGAAAGTCACTACAACAAATAGTTGTCTGTATTTCATGAAGTTTTTTAAGCGCGTATTAGAAATTAATGCTCACTTGGCTTCAATGAAAGAAAAAATCTTGAAGAAACCTAACACTACATAATCTACATAATCTTACTACATAATCTTCTCAAAGGTGTGTGAAGCCTGTCAATCCGCACTTAGCCAGCGTGATGGACTATGGCCTGTACCACGATAAAAAATGAGCAACAAAATTAAAATTGAACTCGATTATAATGTGGTAGTGTGACCAGAGCTCGGTGCTAGATAGATCACCTTGAAACGAGATTGTGGGCTGTAATTAAAGAATTAGTGAGAACGTAATTTCTATGATCTTTGCTCGTACACAGATCGGTAACATTTGAATCTTATCTGCGAATACAAAGTCGTTCTTACGAAATCTTCGGTACGCGATATTTATTTGTTCCTGATATTTGAAACAGCACTGCGTTTCGTTTAGAAAACAGATATTGCATAATGGTCCAAGTTATTATGAGACCTATTGCATTCTTTTTTATGGACTTAAATTGGCAAACGAGCATGCAGAATCAGCAGTTTAGTGTCAAGTTGAATGGGGTTGGCTGAAACATCCCAAAGGTTGTAGGTACTTTAATGACACAGGTGAACAAGACGTTATATAACATCAACCGTATTCACACATAAAATATGACCACAACCAAATGGGCTCGCCCCGGTGCCGCTAAACCCCTCACCCAGATCTCCTCTATCCATTAATAAGAGGGTTTAATCCGCCTAAAGCTAGACAAGAGCGGATTATAACACTTCTAAACTTACGAAACCGCCATTTTGCTTGCTTCGAGTCAATATTCAAGTTTACTAAGTTCTTTGAATCTTGAGTGATAATTTATTACGTAACACAAAACGACTAAGAGTCAGACTAAATCAGACCGCGTAGTAAAAATCTGTGTAGTCCAAATTTACTTTAGTGGTACCTAAAGTAACATTGCACTTATTATTATAAGTACATATATAAATTTACCTTAGTGGCACCTAAAGTAACATTGTATTAATTATTATAAGTATATCACCAAGTACCGACCACGCCCGCTGTTGCTTTGACGATCAGTTAACACCGACGCAAGCCGCCGGGCTACGAGCGCTTCATAAGAGCTTACTTGTTAAAAATTATGTGAACTTTAATTAACTTTTTACAAAGGTTTTCTAATTCAATATTAACCTAGCGCGGACTTTCCTTAGATAGGTAGCACTGGTACGTGTCGTGTGAGCGCGAGTGTTCACACCATTCTCGGATATTTGAAATATTAGATGAGTTCGTAGTTTTGTGCTGCTAGAGTTGGCTCACATAAGGTATTCGTTATATGCTTTTATATCGCTAGTGTAAATAATACGATTTAGTAATAGTATTTTGAATCTAAGCACAGAAAACTAACCACTTCAATCATTTGATATAATCACAGCCAATGATATTATACGTAAAAGACTCACACTATATATAGCGCCAGGAAAGGAAACATTAAATACAAACCGACATACATAATTCCCTTTGTGACATTTAAAGATCTCTAGTTTGTCACGGCCATGGAAACTGTTAATGGTTTTAATGTTACATTGAAATGTTACAAATTAGCAAATTGACCAATTAACACATTAACTACTGCCGCTTGTGTAATGTTTATCGAGGAATTTATTTAAAGTATTTTAAATATGTTAATGGCTTTGTTTTAGCAGCAATTGGAAAGCCCCTTGGCATTAATTGGCAACTTCTTTATCCCATATCCCACTTCTGGGCTCGGATCTCCTCTCACATGTGGTATTTCAATTGATTCAAGTGGTACCAACCCGACTTCTGCCATACCAACGAGTCAAAAACGTGAAATTATGTACAACGTATAATATCGCCAATTTCCGTAAAGAAATGTATAATCGAGGCAAAAACCTTAATAATCCCGAGCATAAAAAAACATTGACATTAATGACAAACGCAATTACAGCACTATTATCAGCACTTATGTATGTATAATGTATATTATGTTTTTATTTTAAAATTTAATTTAAAAAAATATGATTTGTATAATTATTATTAATAATGATAAATATTTAACCATAATAATATTTGCTACCGTACCAAAATATAATACCATACCATAATATTTGTTACATACACTTATGGATGCGTTACGTTCAGGTATTGTAATAATGCTTACAAACAGAGTGTGCAGAGATAGCGCCTTCGTTTCTGTAAGAATAAATTCAATCAAAGTATACTGTCGTAAGTCCTAGATTCTACTTTTTACATAGCATTGAACTGGAACCAAAGAATACGATATTTCAATTTACGCACAGTCATGCCGTCACGATGCTCAACGGAACTGTTGAAACGTATATCTAAGCCATTATTTCCGCGACTGTACTCTTCGCACGTCGCCGGCTGAATCATTACGCACCGGTCAACCTTGCACTTATTTTCTAATTATGTTACATATATCTCGTTTATTAATATAATTATATGGATTTTATGCGTAACCGGTATACTTGCTTGATCGTAGAATTTAATTTACCGCGAACTACTACCGTCTTTACAAAATCAACCGCAAAACGGATCTTACGTATTTCGGAAATGCTGTCGAGATTTAGTAATAGACGAGTACTTTCTACTTGGCCGGCAACGCGTAGGTAACTGCTACCTATCAGGGGGCCTGTCTTCTCCTTTGTTGTGTAATCATAAGTAAAAACTTCCAAAAAGGCCGGTGGTAACTTAAGTAAAACTTCACTAAACTGGATAATAAATACAAAGGGGACTTCACTAAAGCTTCGTCCTTAAACTTCGTCCATGGTTAATCAGGATGCACTATGAGCAAGTTTGAAGCTTGGACATAAAGTCCCGGCCCGGAGTCGATCCCGGAGCCTCTCGCTTCAGGCACTCATTACCATCTGGGCTACGAGGAAGTCAATGTAAAAAAGTTAAAGGAATTGCTTAAGTAAGCGTAATAAAGAATCCTCGTAACTGATGACGACGTTCAAACGTAGGAGCAGCCTTATTAATATGATATCCTCAGGCGGTTTTTGAACAAGTGTCTTGTTTGTATGTTATTATAATGAAACCCCTCGCTCTAGTAACATAATGCGACGTCACAAACATTATAAAGAACTTGGCAAACTTTATTGGGTTACTAAAGGGTACAGGACTCACCTCGTACCTAATTAAAAGGATTACAATAATTTATTAACTCAATAATAATTGACTTAATAAATAATATAAAAACAGCTGTGATAGCTTATTGGATTGAACGTTGGACCGGTTGGACTCCCGAACTAGGGGGCTCGAGTACAAATCCTGCACGCACCTCGAATTTCAAAAATTACGTGCGTTTTAGAATTTAATGATCACTTACTTCGGTGAAGGAAAACATCGTGAGGAAACCCGCACACCTGAGAGTTCTCCATAATGCTCTCAAAGGTGGGTATAGTCACCAACCCGCACTTGGCCAGCGTGGTGGACTATGGCTTGTACCTGTTTGTCTCCTTTCGCTTTTTTCCGCTTTGGGTAGGTACGGAATCTTAAAAAAGGTTAATCAAAAATGTCACGAAAAATATGTTTGAAGGAATCACTTTTGTTTGATTAAAGTAGCCGAAACGAAGGTACTTCCCGACGTGTCTAAGTTGAACTATTTTATCGATCGCTTACGATCTTATACGCCTACTGTCGTAGTGGTCATTGCGTCGAGCGCTGCTATTTTTGGTCGGCAGCAATTACGTGATCTGACAGCTTATTTTGTGCGCTAAAAAACAGTTTTAACTTACAAAAGGAACTCCATATTAGTGCACGTCCAGACAAAACAATGATATCTCCATCTTAATGCTTCGCGTTAGTTTTTATAAGATACCTGTCAAGTTGGGACCTACAGATCTTTTTACAGAGTTTTATATAATTTCTTTGCGCAAATTTGCGAATCTATATAAGGAAAAGTTCAAAACAATTATGGATACTTATAAACTAACCAAGATAACTAACCATAAACATAGAATACGGTACTTTTTTAATATAGTTACCTACATATGCTACTGAGAAATCAACAGAACTCTCGTCATTGTGCCTTTTTTATTTTATTTTAACTAGGCGTCGAACGAATAGACACACCACCTGAAAATAATTATATATTCATGAAAATAATTGATAACCATGGGCATTCAATCCAAAGATATCACCTATACCAGCCACGGAACAATCTGGAATATTTTTGGAATATATAGGTTTTATTTATATTGTCGAAATCAAATTGATACGATTACATTCAAATATTAAAAGTATACACCAATGTTAATATTTAACTTAAAAAATATATACATGATCCTGGCACCGTCGTAAAATTTCACTGTTAAACCATCAAGTGAATTAATGTCCACTTTCAACAAGCGGCAAGAAACCATAATGGATCCATAAATCTGAATTCCTTCGAAGCTCCTGTTCGCAACGATCAATAAAAAATCTTTTTAAAAGGCATTAACAATGCCTGAACATGAGTTTAACCATAAAATTACCATGCGGAATTGACTACATTTCACGTTGCATTCAATGGTTATTCGTATTAATAATACATTTTAAAACATTTAAATCATATCACCAAAATAATGTTAATTACAGTGTCGTTTAGCGTTTATTTAATTGATTTTAAATTGCAAAAAACTAATTTGTGTATCAAGTATAAATTTACTTTTTTATTGTCACAACTCATAACTGTTAGCAAGACATTTAGTCTTGGATGTACGACGAGTATAATACTCGTAGCTGGTCAAAGGCGTATTGGGAGATTTGAAACACTCTTGTGCTCAAATTACAATGCTTAGAACGCGTCATAAAAGAATTTAAAATAATATGCAAACAGCGAGGAGCTTGCAGAATTTTAACCATACCACTTGTTATGGGCGAGTTGCAAAGGTTTCATAACGTAAACTTACAAGCACTTACTCGTATGTATATGGTCTGGTTGCTAAAAATTGTCTCAATATTAAAATTGTGATTACAGAGGCTTGCATGCTATGCATACAACAAAGACTATGACAAAAAGCATAGCGTTGCCTAAAAAATATTTTTTTCTTTTGAATTAATTTTTCCGACAGTATAATTCCCATCAATCATTAATCTTGATTCTCCACGCGGAAATTATTTGTGCATGTTCACATGACAAATATTGCGCGCACGTCATTTTTTGCCGGGCACATCATTGCGTCCTGTGCCGTAAAATCAATCAATTTCTTTTAAAGTGCTACATTTAACGGCCTTGTATTTCCGGATACATCGTAATGGCTTGCGTACAGGCGTAAAGATCAACGGGTGTCCACGCCACGCCCGCGCAACCGACGCGTATAAAAACTCTAAGCGACGTTACTCTGCACTCACTCATTGAGATCCTCTTGACTCAACACACAGCAATGGCAGCTAAGGTGAATATCTAGTGAAGTGCGGTGTCGGTCGATTAATTAGTGTGCTATTTATAGTCGATATGGAATTAGAAAATGACAGAAGGTGTCGCCACAGAACTCTAACAGTTCTGTGACTACTGAAAATCAGATTTAGCTGATATTTTCGGTTGGTGTTTTTTTTTTATGAACAAAACCCACAAAATAACCTACGAGATACCTTTTGGTAAGTGGTCATCATAGCTCATGGACTGTAGTAACTCCATAGGCTTCACCAATGCGTTGCCGGCCATTAAATTTCAGCGGGGACTTTCATTGTTACTCGTAAATACTGAGAGGGGACGATTTTTTGAGTTACATTTACTACAAGCTTCAAACTTAAATACAACGTGGTTAGGTCTTAATGTTTAAAATAAAAAAAAAATGCAAAAAATTAAAGCACTGTGTACGTCAAGCATATAACTCTAATCTATAGATATACTTTTTAACCGACTTCAAAAAAGGAGGAGGTTCTATGTTCGTCTGTTTATTTTTTAACATTATTTTACTCAACAGTTGGTCGTATTCCTCGCCCTGGTCGCTGCGGCCCACTGCTCAGTGGTGCCGGTGGCGCGAGCAGACGCTGACTACTCGAGTTTCGCGTACGACGTAGCCGACCCCAACACCGGCGACTACAAGAGCCAAGTTGAGACCCGCTCCGGTGGCGTCGTCCAAGGCCAATACTCTCTTCTGGAGTCCGACGGCACTAAGCGCACTGTCGACTACACTGCTGATGATGTGAATGGATTCAACGCGGTTGTGCGCAAAGACCCCGCCGTCGTCGCCGCACCAGTGGTTGCCGCCGCTCCCGCCGTGGTTGCCTCTGCGCCCGCTGTAGTCGCCGCCCGCGCCGTAGCCGCTCCTGTGGTGGCCTCCGCTCCCGCAGTCTACGCCGCCAACACGTACGCTGCTCCCGCCGTGGTTGCTTCCGCACCCTCAGTGTACGCCACGCGCACATACGCTGCTCCCTCAGTGTACGCCGCCCAGACATACGCCGCACCCTCAGTGTACGCCACGCGCACATACGACGCACCCTCAGTGTACGCCGCAAGAACATACGCTGCTCCCTCAGTGTACACTACCCGTACCTACGGCCCTAGTGTGTATTCGTCTCCAGTCGTAGCCACTCGCTCCTACGCGTCTCCCGTCTACGCCAGCCAATCTGTGGTCGCCCCTAGCGTGTATTCTGCACGCACTTACGCTTCTCCCTACTACGGCGCTTCGCCTTACACTTATGGAGCCTACTCTGCCCCTGTCTCGTACTGGTAAATGTAATTAGATCTGCCCGCTAGTCATAAGGATCTACCACGAAATATTCGATCGTCGATTAGTCCTTACATTGTAAATATTGATAATAATTTATACATATGCATATGTATTGAATTAAAAACGAATTATAAATTGAATATCTTTGTTTATATTTTAGACACCGATTCTTTTTCTTCCACTTTAACAACAGCCATACTCCTCTACCATGGAATATTTAAATATTTTCAGTGGTAAAAGTTAGTAGAAAAAGTATAAACACAAAAAAGGTGAGTGTATTCTGAAATTAGACAAAAACGAATTTTGAAAAGAGAAAGCTGTGGAGCCGGCTTCGCTTTTTTAGAGGTTATATTTCAGTCTTCAAGGGTAGCAACACATCTGTGACCGAACTATAAAGAGACTCTTACTAACAACTACTAACTGGACTATTACTAACAATAACTAATAGGACTAACTTTCACTAACAGCCCCTGTCGCAGTCCATCACTAACAAACTATCGAGCTAATGTTCTTAAATGTGTCCTAACCGGACTAACTATCCGAGTCTCCATTTGAGTCTTGTTTTAAGTCGGTCGCAGTTGTCATGGGCGCGGAAGGAGGTGCTGCATGCTCGCTTGCTACTTTAATTCCATTAAAAAACTGAAGATTTTCAGTTTCAAATACGTTATACAAATGGGAAAACGTGCGCACGGGATTCCTACCCAAGTCGACCCAAGCGAGTATCTTCTATATGCGATGGTGACCACTTACCATCAACTACCACCACCACAACCAACCACCTGATCTAACTCATTTGTCAGCTTTAATAAAAATAACATTTTTTTATATTAGTTGTAAACCAATCAGTTCTAATTTAAGATTATTGTTTGTGCTCCTTGTTTCTTTACATAAATTATACTTCACCTCACTGCAAACTAATAGACACAAATAAGTTTCAAGGAAATTATGTTTAAAAGCAGCTGCAAAGAATAAAAATGTTAGTAAGTACTATTATACGGATTAATTTTTCTTTTGATAAATAAATCAGTTACTTAATATTTACCAACGAGTTTAACTGATGCGGAAGATACTGTGCGATAAAATGAATAGGTGACTTATAACTTAGAACCACACATTTACATAGGACACAAAGAAAGTTCAGAACATTTGAAACCTGCTGCTCCAACTGCAACTAAATTAACATAATCATCACAAATTAAACTAAATTGAGATATTATTTTTTGCTTAATAGTTTTCAAATTAAAACCTAACTAAACAAGAAGTCAAGCCCCCGTACAGTTTCAAGCACCGTAGCAACGCTTAGCGATAATACCGTGCTTACTTCATACCAAGATGATTATATCAGTACTAAAACACCATGAATTTTACAGTAGATATTTAATTAAATATACGTATTTACAAAGTTATTCTTTTGGAGTAAGTATATATGCCCTTTCATTGCGTAAATTACCAGTAAATACCAGTAGAGTAGGGAGCGGCGACCACGTTACCGGTAGAGTAGACAGCGGGGCTGTAGGTACGAGCGGCGACAACAGCGGGGGCGGAGGCGGCGTACACGCCGGGAGCGACCACGGAAGCACCGTATACACTGGGGCCGACCACGGAAGCACCGTAGGCACCGTAGGCGCGAGCGGCGACTGCAGCGGGGGCGGATGCGACCACGGCGGGGGCGGCGTACGTACGGGCGGCGACCACGGCGGGAGCAGAGACGATCGCTGCGGGAGCGGACGCGACTACGGCGGGAGCGGCGGCTACGACGGCGGGATCCTTGCGCACAACCGCGTTGAAACCGTTCACATCATCAGCAGCGTAGTCGACAGTGCGCTTAGTGCCGTCGGATTCCAGAAGAGAGTATTGGCCTTGGACGACGCCACCAGAGCGGGTCTCAACTTGGCTCTTGTAGTCGCCGGTGTTGGGGTCGGCCACGTCGTACGCGAAGCTCGTGTAGTCGGCGTCTGCTCGCGCCACCGGCACCACTGAGCAGTGGGCCACTGCGGCCAGGGCGAGGAATACGACCAACTGGAGAACAGACAATAATTATAATAGATAATCATTTCATTTATCAAACTTTAACAATGTCTTGTTCGGAACAGCTAATCTGGACCTTTGTTTGAATTATTAGATAGTGGTATTGATAGCAACCGAAGCGGAATGTTTGGGTCACGGGACCCACCAAACGTCCACCGATTTCGTTTCGTAAGTTAGTCATAAATATTTAGAATAAAATAATTACACTATTTGAGTATAATTAAAGATGGATTGATAATAAACCTGAGAAGGTTTTGTTTGATTGAACGCTTAAATCTCTGGAACTGCCAATCGGATTTGAAAAATTGTTTACCATAACCACCTCTAGGCCTCCTCTATGATGAGAGGAGACCCGAAGCTCAGTAAAGGACAATTAAGGGGTTGAAGCCGTTGATTTTACCAAAGCGAAGCGAGGGCGGTTACAGTATTTATAACTCAAGAACGGCTGGACCAATTTTTATGATTTTTGTGTTTTTGGATTTGTCTTCGTTTAATGTCCATAGCAACACAATGGGGTCGAATTATTTGATAAAAACAGTGTTTAGTTTTCTTTTGTGACACTGTTTTGTTTTTGTTTCGTGATAAAGTAACAAATGTTACAGTTATTAAGTTACCACAACATTTATCAATTATTGGGCGGTTGGTTCGCCGGGATACATAGTATAATATGGATAATAAATACAGGTTTCTAATTTTGTGTCTGAAATTTTTAAAAATATAAGACCTACCTTAGCTGCCATTGCTATACTTGTGATAATCACTCAACGAATGTTGTCAGTTAGTGGCTGGGCCTATTTATATACAGCTTCATAAGTTGAGTGTAATCAAATTCAGTCGGAGCGGTCACTTGACGAACTTGAAAATGGGTCGGAATTTGCAAGGGGTACTCGCGGTAAATGTAACGCATGATCACATAACCTTGGAGCCAGCAGAACAGCTTTCTTCTTGCTATTTAAAATCGTATGTATGATCATGTCTTCAAAGTTAAGAATAGGCTAGTCCTGGGGGCCAATGCTGCTAATTTATAAGTGCTTTTAAACCAATTTGATCGTACTCAATTGGTTTTCTTACCTTGTTTTGCGTATCATGCCTTAAATAATTTTACACAGTATCCATACTTTAAATGCTGTAATATACGCTATAGTACAATAATACATTGTATGTACACACAAAATTATAAGTTAAAAAAGAATGACCTAACAACAAAGAAAACCTTTGACAACAGTGTATCGTTATATCAGCGATCTTCGCTATAGACTGTAGATAACCTTTGAAGTAGTGGACAAAGTGTACC
This sequence comes from Ochlodes sylvanus, assembly GCA_905404295.2. NCBI lineage: Eukaryota > Metazoa > Arthropoda > Insecta > Lepidoptera > Hesperiidae > Ochlodes > Ochlodes sylvanus. Next base: position 2,844,310 of record FR990125.1, on the reverse strand, counting down.
AAGAGCCATTCATCTTGACTTGATTACACAATTGTAACATTTTTACTGAATTTTACGTCATCATCAAATAATGCGGGTACCCACTTCCTTTTTGCTTGGTATTCATTAATATGACTTATTTATGTTGGTAATAAATTATTACATAATTTAATACTTTACTGTGGCAAATAAATGTCTGCTCTGGACGAAAATAGATCAAAGAACCGTGTGTTCAGCAAGCAGAATTACTAAACCTAAACTGGATCTATCTTGGATAATCTATAGATAACTAGATCATCATACTACTTATATTGCAATATCTTTTAAAGAGTAGTAACATACAACGTACAATAGTAGTAATCGTCAAAATATTATGTTTTCGAATTAGGTCAGCATTAACAATAGAGACAGAGAGAGAACGAGTCCTATAAAACCCCTCTTCACAGACCTTTGACTCATAGTCACCGTCAGGATCTCGGGTGAATGAACTTTTATCACTAGTTTATTTGACTAGACTTTTTATTTTTCACAGATAACATGATGTAACTTTGCAGCTCAAGTGAATAGTGTATCATGATTTTGCACGCGTAAATATTGCATCAGCAACTTTAACGCTTGGGCCGTCGAAGGATTTGAAGGTGCTTGACTATGTAACGTAACTTTATATTATTGTTGGTGATACTTTTTTTTAAATTATAAACGGTAACGCACTCATAATAGGATCCCCCGTGTCGCGGGTGGCAAAGACAACACAAATCACTTACACTTACACCCATGACCCGAGATCTGTTATCTATCAGTCATACAAATACCTACCCCGTCCGGGTATCGAACGCAAGACCCCTCGCTTCGCAGGCAGGGAAACTACCAACATGGCTACGGGGTTTAGAACATATACAAGATTTTGTTGTTTACGATATAGGTACGGCAGACAGATGCGGACCATGTTTGTCAATCCTTTAGATTTATTGGACAACCGTAAAATAATCACTGATACTGTATTTGGAAACTGCATTATTTTTACAACAACAGTTGTTTCCATACTTATGTTTCAAGCTAGGCTTAGGGCTTGCAATTATGATGATAACGTAAAATAAACAATTGTTATTCAATGCGAAGGTCTGATTTTTAAATAATAAATAATATTTACACATAACAAACATGTAAAACTTAATCCTGGAAATATAAAACTTTTTATAATCTACTTAATCATTAAATTCTAATTCAACGTACGATCACAAGGCAATATCGTAATTAAAACGCCCAACGCTACTTTCTGGTCGGTGGCCGTCGTGACTGACATTTTAAGTCTTGTTAACCATATACGATTCACTCACTCGGATACGAGTAATTCCCGGGATTCTGGAAAGCCGACACATTCACATCACACTAACATATTGTAGTGAGATTTATTCCTCCCCTGGCGAACACCCACTCACCGCTCGCTTAAAATTCATTCATAGGAAACCTTACCACGAATTTTGCTGAACAAGTTTCATTCCAAATTCAACCGCTGAATTTGTTTTTTCCAGCAATGCTTGATCGGTTAGCATTGTTTTTATTTCGATAGCGGCAAAGCAAACTCTCTTTGTAAATGACTTGATTAGAAAGACACGTAGGTATATTATTTAGAGTAGAAGTTTGTGTTGTGTGTGTTATCTATAAAAACATTGTTGTATCTTAAATATTCCATCCATGAGACCTTTGGTGAATCGGCAAAACCAAAGTTACATTCACGGGTTAGCCATAAGTTGCGTTTTACTTTGAATCGAGACATTAAAAACGAAACTTGAACGGGTATTTTATTATATGTATGTCAATATAATAATCATATCAACAATCAGTATACGTAAACGGGCAATGAATTGTTGGTAAATTCTAAGGTCCATGGGTTTATAGGTCAACTTTGTATCGCACTGATTTTGAACGCGAAAATATTGCATCAGCAGCTCGCGAGCTAGAGTAGAGCCTGCAAAAGTACCGAAGGTTCTTAATTTTGTGTTACAACTTACTTTTCATCCCAAATGGAAAACCAAAACATGCTTTTCGCTATCAATAAGATGTGATGTTGCTTAAAGAAATCTTAAATCCCCTTCATCCTAGTTACGAGTACATTTCATCCTCATTTAAACAGTCTTGGAGTATGTAACTACAAGGATTTGAAAGTGTTGTCGTTTCGTCATACATTAGAATTAATTTCACTCATTGCCGTATTCCTAAACAAAGGACAGGTTCCGATTTCGGCCTGTTAGGAATGACCGCGACCAGGCCGGACGGTATATAAGGACACCATATTTCTTATCAGCATCATTCCAAAAGTAACTATCACAGCAAAGCAATGGCTAAGGTAAGTACACACAAAAATATAAAAATCTCAACATTAATTGAAAATTCCTGTATAACATTTTTGACATAAGAAAATATCATTGAAATACCATAAAATACAATAATACTTTTCAACGAAAAAATTAAAAATAAAATATAGTTTTTGTCCGTACATAAATTCCTTGCAAAGGAAAATAATTACAAAGGAAATCTTTCATTATTATTTTCTTCGTGAAGCGAAAATATACTTCTAGGAAACGCCGTCAAATATTGTTTTTTATACGATGCTAAGTAAATCCTTGACAACAATTCCACCTGAAGTCGATGATGTGTGATTATGTTTTGCAGTTGGCTGTATTCCTCACCCTGGTCGCTGCGGCCCACTGTTCAGTGGTGCCCGTGCCGCAAGCAGGCGACTACACAAGCTTCGCGTATAACGTGGCTGATCCCATCACTGGCGACTACAAGAGCCAGGTCGAGACCCGCTCTGGAAGCGTCGTTCAAGGCCAATACTCTCTTCTGGAATCCGACGGCACCAAGCGCACTGTCGACTACGCTGCTGACGGTGTGAACGGCTTCAACGCGGTTGTGCGTAAAGACCCAGCCCCTAAAGCCCTGCCCGCCGCACCTGCCCTGGTCGCCCCATCTCCGAGCATTATTTCTTCTCCCACCTTATTAGCCGGCCGTACGCTGGCTGCACCTACCCTGGTCGCCTCTTCTCCCAGCATTGTCTCATCTCCCACCTTATTAGCCGGCCGTACGCTGGCCGCACCTACCCTGGTCGCCTCTTCTCCCGCCATAGTAGCCGCTCCTACCCTAGTCGCACGCGCACCTTCTACCATTGTCACCGCCCGTACACTGGCTGCTCCTACCCTGGTCGGATCTTCTCCTGCCCTTGTCACCCAGACGCTATCCGCTGGTGGCCTGATTGGCTCAGGGCCTAGTCTGTTGGCTGCCCGTGGATACGGCGGTTCCCTGGTTACTCCCAATATATACTCTGCTGGTAATGTTATTGGGTTCCCTTATTCCAAAAGTGTTTACTGAAGAACCATGTATAAAAAGAAGGCGCTACGTGTGTATGCCTGAAGTACCTGAAAATATTTTTGTGAATAAATAAATATGTAACAACCTTACGTACATTGTTTTAATCTGTTTACTAATCATGTTTAACTATGTAAGACACCCGGAATGTTTTTATGCCATAAAAAGTAAGAAGGAAGGAACTTAAAAAAAGATTTATTTTCCAGTAGGTGCATCTAAAATAATTTACGCATAAACGTTTCCGGCAACTTGTTCAAAAGAATCAAGACGCGAAAATCTCGAGGCAACAACGCAACTGAAGCTTTCCTCTAGTAGAGGGTTTTATTTAGTTTACCCCTTAGCTTTGTTTAAATTTTTCTGAAAGCTTATTCATCTTATTATCTTAAACTGCTTGTTATGATAATGATACGATTTAAAACATGATATTAATGATAATAATGCTGCATTGCCCTGCTCCACATTAACACATGAACCGAAACTTAAACTTATCATTGAAATATTCGCCTCAGAACATCGAACAGAATACCCTTCGAACAGCAGTACGGCATGGTAACCAATGCACCATACATCTTTATAGTATACTAGCTGACCCAGCGAATGTTGTTCCACCATATCGATTACTTGTGAATGATTAAAGCCCAATTTAAATTTGAGATGTGGGGGTAGGGAGGTAGAAATTTGGGATTATGTGTATTTTTTATGCCACACCATAAAAAAATAACCAAAGATATAATTCTTCTGTGCGTGTGTATGTCACTGAACTCCTCATAAACGGCCGATTTTAATAATTTTTTTGTATGTGTTTAAGTGGTTCACATACGCTTGAGTTTAAGTCAACACCGCCTACATTTTGCGGTCAAAGCCCTACAAACCACTCCAACCAACCAACCTCACCAACTGTGACCGACCCAGAACAAAGCTCAAATACTAGGGACTATGATGGTTAATCTAGTTAGCAGATGGTGTTATCAAGAATATATTCTTAGTATGTATGTATGTACATGGATTGGGGCAGAGACCGTCAGTGATTGTTAGTCCTGTAAAGCTGGTGGTTCGCGGCCGAGACCGAGACAGGAGACCGCGACCGTCACTTTGTATAAAGGCGACAGACTGTCTCGGTCTCGGTCGCGAGTTGTCGCCTAAACATTGCCTATGGTCAAGTGCCGGTCGCGGTCTCCTGTCTCGGTCGCTTGTCTCGGTCTCGGCCGCGAACCGCCACCTTATGTTATTGTTAGTAATACTTCAGTTAGTAATTCGTTTTATTTCGGTTACATATATATTAAAAGTTTAACCGAATCTACAACTTTCTACCCGGAACACAATTTGCTAATAGGTACCGAAGCGCGCGGTGGTACTACCCCGGGTGAACTCTATAGGCTCTACCGCCTATCAAAAAACTACCTATGCGCAATGGCGCAATGGATACCTTCCGGACCGTTTTTTTATATATACAAAATAATACATCGCAGCATCGTATCAAAGAACACTTCGCAGCAATTAGGAATTATGAAGGGAAAAAATCAGCTGTAGCAGAACATCTACTTGATTCGGGCACTAACTACTGGATTGAACTTGGCAGCCCGCAAGTGATCGCCACGGAACGCCACTACATCCCACGGCTAGTACGAGAGGCGATAGAAATTAAAAAACACCCCAAGAACTTTGATAGGGAGGATGGATTTACTCAAAAGTTAGCGCAAACGTGGAATCCAGTGTTTAGTTTATGTAAGTTCGAAAAAGTTAAAAGTGTTGAGCGGCAGGATGTGGTCAGTGTAGTGTGTCGTAATATGGTAAACAAAACGCAAAAACGAACTAGACGTAAGGTAGATAGACTAATGTAAGTGTCAAATGTCACCTGTCTAAAGTTTCTCCGCGCCACCGCAGTTCAGACGTGACCACGATTCATGCAACTGGGTCGAAATATCGGCGTCTCAAAATACATATCGTGAGTACCCGTATAATAAATAATAAAATGTGTACAATCCACGATCAGTTAAGTTTAAAATCATACGTTCCGGACCGTTGTTCGAAGGTTCGATACCCAGCGAGGCGGAAATAGGCTACAAGTGCGCTTTCTAAAAAACATGAAATATTTTCACGTATTTCACAAACAGTGTTGAAGAAACAAGAAGCGGTTTTTCCATTTATTTAGCCGGCAACGAGTAGGTAACTCTCTCGCTGTGAAGATGTGCAAAGGCGAAGACGACCACATGAGATCTATCACGTGAAATTTCCGATTAGAGATTAGGGTACCCTAGGATCCCAGCATTCATATGTGGTCTACAGCTGCAAGGTGAAGTAAGCTGATGCAATGTAGCGTGCAAATTAATCTGACGCAATATTATTGCGTGCCGAATCATTAGACTTAGTTTAAGTGTATCAAACGACAAAATATAGAGAGTAAATCAAACTTAACTATGCCGATCTCCGTTACTTTCGTCGGATGAACCTGGTAAGCAATCTTTTGTGGAAAAGGCATTATGACAAAACGTCATTAAGTATCATCATAAATCATCCCAAAGCGGGTCTGGGGCTCCTCTCATAACGCGGGGGGTAAAGTCCATAGTACACCACGCTTTCCCAGTGCAGATATTTCTTCACAAGCCTTGAAGAAGATTATGGAGAAATCACAAAACCGCATAAGGTTTAAGTTCACGATGTTTGCATCGTCGCCGCGTCGTTGCAAGTACTTAATAAATTATTATTGGTAAACTTCTAACGCGTTCAAACCGTTAAATAGTATCAGTGCCATACATGTATTTCCGATGTGTTTTATTGTTATATAATGATGGGCCACCACATGGCAAGTGATCACCGTCGCCCTTGGACATCAGTAACACGAAGTGAATCCTTATGCGTTTCCAGCCACAAATAAGCTGAGGAACTGAATTATTTTGGGCTCCCTTCCCGACACTGCGGACAAAATACGTAAGAAACGTTTTCAGAAGAAGGCTGGTAGCTAACCTAACATTAGGCCATTGTACACCTCGAACAGGTGAAGTTGGCTTGGGCTAAATGATGGATGGAACTCCATAAGCTCCAAAAAACTCGTAAAAAATTAAAATAAAAGTAAATAATAACATTATAAATTACAATACTCTTTATCGCAGAACAGTCAAAATCATTACAGAATTCGCGGGAGTTGCATGACATAACCAATTACTGATCATTAAACAATTCGACAAAATATTAAACATTCGAACTACAATAACACAACAATAATCATTATATACATACATATATTAACAAGTCCGTATTGTTACAGTAAGTTACTCAAAGTTGTTTCGATGGCAATATAAATCAGAGTAGGTATTTGAGTAGTCGTTAACATTTGATCCAGTTTTTTGTGAGTAAGTATTAAAGGGCAAATCTGTTAAGGAATAAATAGCAAATCATTATATGTCTCAATTACTTTATTTCAGTATTATACATCAGTTAAACAGTCATAATTTCATCTCTATTTGTCACTGTGTACGCCAATTGTTAGTTAACATTGATAGAGACGGCATCAGTGGCTCTGTACTTCGGGCTGGTTTCTGACCAGCCCGAAGCTGGTCAGAAACCAGCCCGAAGTACAGAGCCACTGATTTATTATGCGACAACCTGACAGTAGTCGGTCATCTGAAATATCTGACACAGATTTGACCGAGACTTCGTTGAGCAAAGAATAGCTATAACACTGTAACAGTATTCAGTGTCGGTACTTAAGTTTACCGTGTAACTGTATTTTGGAGCCTAATGTGAAATAAACCAATTTACATCGATAAACGGCAGTTTGGAGTTCACGTCACTCCGAAACGTGCGTAACAACTTTGAGAATATTATGAAGAACTTTTAGGTGTGCAGGTTTCCACACGATATGTTTCTTCACCAAAGCAAGTGCTAACTAAATTCTAATTATCACATAATTTTTGAAAATTACAGGCGCGAGAACTCGAATCTAGACTGTTCTATTCGGGAGTCCTACATTCAAATTCAAACCACTGGACTGTCACTATATACATAATGGTAGTTTTAAATCTTTAAAATCAGTTATTCTTATATGATTTATATGAATGAATAAATAAATTAACCACTTATACACTCACCTTAACTCTGCACTAGGATTCTGTGACTGGAGAATAAACATTTGTTACATAAATGTTTGCACAGCCCCGAATTGGATCCCTCGCTTCGCAGGCAGTCACAATGGTGAATCTTAGGAGCTACTCGTACTAACAGCATCGACCTTCCGAGCATTTATTTGATGTAGTAACATCAAAAGGAATTTAATTGAATTACAGTTCTATTTGAAGTCTCTATTCCTGAGAACAAGACGACTAAAACCCAATTAAGTAATTTGTAGAGTCGTCCATCAAAATTTATCACGAAAAATTATTTAAATTTATAAATATATATAAAAGTATTTTAAATATGTGTATATTTAAAGGATAAAAAGAAAGCTACATATAACATAAGTGGAATACCGGCAATCATTTCACGTCATGAAAATTAAATATTTTGCTACATCAAACAGGTTCCGACCTATTTTCAAGATCGCCAAGTGACCGTACCCAATCCGACAAAGACCGGTATAAAAGCACGCGAAGTCTCCAACCAGCATTCATTCTTACAGTGAAAATCGCAAGCATAGCAATGGCAGCTAAGGTACATAGGTTCTTATATTTCCTATCCTAATTACTTTTTCTTTATCGTCGATCAGTCTTGTCTCCCCTCTTTACTCTCTCTTTACTATTATCCCTCTTTACTAGCGGGAACTAGAGACAATATTTTACATTTTTATCTGTTTATTGTATTTGTTGTTATTGTATTTTTCATCTTTCAGTTGATTGTATTCGTCGCCCTGGCCGCTGTGGCCCACTGCTCCGTAGTGCCAGTAGCACAAGGAGGTGACTACACCAGCTTCGCGTATAACGTGGCTGATCCCTACACCGGTGACTACAAGAGCCAGGTCGAGACCCGCTCTGGAAGCGTCGTTCAAGGCCAATACTCTCTTTTGGAATCCGACGGCACCAAGCGCACTGTCGACTACGCTGCTGACGGTGTGAACGGTTTCAACGCGGTTGTCCGCAAAGACCCCGCTGTCGTAGCCGCCGCTCCCGCCGTAGTCTCCGCCGCTCCCGCCGTAGTCGCATCCGCTCCCGCTGTAGTCGCCGCCCGCGCCTACGGTGCCTACGGTGCTCCCGTAGTCGCCCCCAGCGTATACGGTGCTTCCGTGGTCGCTCCCAGTATATACGGCTCTTCCTTGGTCGCTCCCAGTGTGTACGCCGCTTCTGCACCCGCAGTCGTTGCCGCCCGTAGCTACGGACCTGCCGTCTACTCCGCCGGAAGCGTTGTCGCCTCTCCTTACTCCAACGGCCTTTACTGGTAATTTTAAAACAATCCCTGTGAACGCATAAAACATTGTAAATATGTATTTATAAATAAAAATTGAATATACAGCGAAGACTTATACTAGTTTATTTTATCTTTTTTATCCATTCATTTAGATACATTGACATATTATGATAAATAACTGTCTGAAACACCCGTTTTAACGTGCCAACGGTGCATGCATCTGCAACACTGTGCAATAATAGAAACCTGCAGCGCACACACCGACTGTCACCGCAAGGGCACGGACGTGATCATAATGTTGCTGATCGTTCGTCCATAGTATCGTGGTATCATGGTGGTTGTCCGCGACCAACGTAAGCTTAACAGCTCGCATACACTTGGCATTGTGCGACGTTAAGCGCGCGTTTGCATCTCTACACGTTTATGGGACCTCATAGTTCTTAAAGCACGCGTTATCAAAACGTAAGTAGGTGTAAGTAGGTACATAGGTATAAGCGCCGACGTTTGCTGACAGTATATTACGTACTGACATTTCCTGCGAACATGTGTGGTCCATAATATTAATATTGTAAACCTACGTTTGGAATACGACGCTATTGAAACTTGTGGATACTTAATCAATAACTTGTAAATGGACCGATTAGCTAATACCTAAAACGCTTGAAGGTATGAGTATGTCTGATGGTAATCCTTTCCTAGCCAAACAGTTATTTGAATTGTTTGAAAATTCAACAAAATCTAGATAGGTGTTAAATCTAATTATTTTAGGGTTTAATGTAAGTGGTTTCGCAACCTCCATTGCGTCCGCTGCGCTCTGCTGTGTGGACAACGCTCTGGCACCACGTTCCTCTCGTTGGTGGTTGCTATTCTTAACTGTCGCACAATTCTAATATCAATTCATTTATGGTCCACTTGTTAATGGCCGACAAACAAGAAAACGCTATAGTTGCAGAGCTCCAAAGTATTATTAAAATTCTACTAATTAAATAATTCCAATGATGTAGGCATGTCTCTTCTGTCTATCATTGAGCGTTTAACATTCATGTCCGGGGATAGCCGCGGGCGAAACATGGTAATTATTAAAAAACACAAGGTGGACCACTAGTTGAGACAAGATTTGATTCCGTATTTTTTGCATAGCGTGCCTATCATTATTACTTATTGGTAATTTGTCATAGAAGTGCGCCTCGCCCGATGGCTATCGATAGTGAGTAATGGTATTGAAAGAGTAGCCGCTTTGGTTTCTAAAGTGGGAGGGGTGATGTTTGTGGCAAAATTCTTTGGAACCACCGTGCTTCAAATTTCCTATTATTTTGTCGATCCCGGAGAGTCCCGGTCGACATCGTTAAATACCAGAAGTACCACGCCTTCAGATATCAGAGGCCTTTAACGAGCGTGAAGGTTAATGGTCTTAATTTTAACTAGTTTAGGTATATCTCCCCTTATATGTAACTATTTAATATAATAGATATTATAGGGCATATAAATAAAACAACATATTATATTTTAGCAACATTTTTTTATTAATTTAAGAATTCCACAATGGAACAATTTTTCCATATAATATCTATACCTAAGTTAGATTGAAGGTACGTGGTAGGGATAAATAGTTTATTTATAGAACTATTTATATAATAGTGCACACGGCAACCACCTGTATCAAAGATTTACACACATATTGGACAGACGTGCTGTTCTTGTGGCCATTTGACAATCCTAAAAAACTTATTTATCTTACATTAGAAAATGTTTCATAAAATACTATTGAATAAGTAACGTTAGTAGTAAGTAGTTTAATTAAACATAATTATTAATAGAGTAAGCAGGTACTGGACTTAATGATCAATATTATAGACGATTTTGTTTATGTTTCCGAACGCAATATAGAAATTCGACAGTTACAGTAAATGCATGCCAAGATATTACAGATTAAATACAGCACGTGTATCCAAATTGGGAACAGTAAGTAATTATCGGAAACTTAAACACGGAACACTTAAGACCCCTGGATCTGGCACCTAGCCGTCCAGGAATCCAGGTCATCTGCGACCCAACATCAACTTATCCAGTAGATACATAATGTTGCCCAATTTAAAGCAAACATAACATTTACGCACTACATTCATCATATTAAACTAACAAAATAAACGCCAAATGTTACCACACTAAAAAATTCGCTAGAACGAGGTAAATTATTAATGTTACCATATCCAATAAATTAATTTGCTAAATTAGCGAGCCGCGCGTCCTTTTTATATTAAATTCGTATCGAGGCCTACGAAATTTGAATTTCGGGCCAGTTCGGAGTTCCCGCGACTCGGTAAACCGAAAATACACGATTCACATTCATTCACGATTCAACCAAACTCGATCATAGGTACTTCAAAGTGAACCTTTCAATGTACAACGAACGTTGCCGAAATTGAATCGCGTATTTTCATTAGTAACACAATGCGCAGTGGTCATACCATTTGCCGAACAAGTTACACAACTTGTTGTATGCCAATTTTTACACGTATAAATATTATGTGCTTCCAACCCACGCCACACTTGCTACCGTCCACTATATTATCCTACACCGTACAGTACAAAAAATGAAATCAACCAATAATATCTAATGTAAATCACATGTAGTGCTATTCTTACTGTTAAGGAATTTATACTTTTCCATAATTATATATAAAAAAGTCGCTTAAAAAAATCACAGACAATCACTTTCCCATTTACAGACATATGCCACCAACACCAACCGATCCGTTACTAAGCATCAATAGTTAGCTACGTACAAAATCCTACTAAGTTTTACAACCTTGGTGGTTTTCTCTAGCTCCTTACAACGATCTTACTCTCACGATAACCATTCTACAGACCCCGGCCAGATGAAAAACGCTGATAGAATAAAAATTGTCATCTAACACCACCTCTTTCAAATTTAGTCACATTATAAATGAATACAATTTTTTACTGTCGGTGGAAAATAAATGGAATTATTAAAATTGCGCTACTTTAATTGTAACCAGCGTTTCAGATCCCGGCCGTCGAACGGTAACTTTGTATTCTTCCTTACAACCCAACCAATGACCAGGTAAATTACTTAATGCACGTATATTGAGGTTTCCGAAATCCTAGACTCGTACTTAATAATTCAACATAAAAAAATATTACTACCTAAATTAAATAACAAGCACTTTTAAGTGTAAGTACAAAATACCAATGCTATTGCAAATTGTAATTTATGAGTAGTATAATTTAAACGAATATTCAAAAGACCGACCACCATTTACAGAGCCACAAGTGATTGCAATCACACCATAAAAGCTTTAATTTTTTCATAGTGAGAGTGGAATCACGCGGTGACATAATGTTAGAAATGTTACAATTAATAAATATGGTAAATCTAATATTGATTGTAATTATCAACACCAAATCAGCATGAATTTAATGCGGGAGTACAGAAATACCGGCTTTATCTAGACTCAAATATCAAAAACACTGCAAATTTTAAGATGAAATCATTAAATTGATTAATTTAACACAATTATTTACACTTACGACTTAATAATCTTTAAATTAAGATTATATTTGATGAATACTTAAAAAGCCTGTGAAAACAAAATAGCAACACAACTTTAAATTTACTTCGAGATAATTTACTATCACGTTTTCTTGTCATATAACGGAAACCTCAATATATATTATGAATAACAGACAAACTTATACAACACAATGTTAAGATAAGATGTGATAATGTTATGATAGATAAGTATATAAGATTAAATAACTTTGTACAACATTCGATCCATCTAAGCAGACTGCCGTACTCCATAACTTTGTCCACACAATTTTGTACTCTTTTCAAGGTATCTACGTAAATAAAGATAAGTGGGTGCTCCAAAAAATACGTTTTTGGCAACATTTGCATAAATAATCCGATATTATAACCTTCTTTAAGTAGGCAATTAAAATTTGTACTGACAGTGATTTTTAGACTTGAATTTGTACTTTAGTTCTTGAAGAAGAATTTTAATAGTGCTCGATGATAATTGCTATGTTTAATAATAAGAATTAAGGGCATGTTTCACACTCATCTTATTTACCAGGTAGAATATAATTAATAAATACAACGATTCCACAAATTTAATTATTCAAATCGTCATAATTAATGACTGTGACTCGGGCCCTAGTGAGAATACGCTCATAAACCGACACCAAGAATATTATAAACACCGATATTCCCTTCAAACGCGAAAGAATTTAACTTTATCTTATATTTAAATAAGTATATTATATTTGTGAAAATTTATGTCATATTTACAGCAATTACACGACGTTGGTAATATTATAATAATTCGTACAGCCGCTTCATACGCGCGCCAAACGGGAAACGTGATTACAAACTGTATTTAAATTATTGACAACATTATTTATTACGTTATAATCCTTATTATGTAAGTAGGTACATCGTAGACTTACAGCGAATATTAATTATAAAAATGTAACTATTCATGCGGTACAAAAATTTAAACCAAGGTATTAATTAGGTATGTTACTCCTTATTTCTTACGAAGTATTGTTCATTGCTATATAATCTTTATACTATTTATATATTTGCATCATTAACTAACCTTATAGACTTCTACGGTGTTAATCCTAGAAATAAGAGCCGTCAATAATTTCTACACAGCTAATAATTAAACATAATTAGTATTATTTGTGTTTTTAAATCTAACGATTATTACAGGTATTTGTTCAGGTAAAGTGGTATTGGCGAGCCATGTTACTATTTTCAGTGCCTTGATATAGGTACACGCAATTTTATTATATTAGATATCTTGATTTCGTCGCACTATTATTGAACTAGGTAATTTAGGAATAATCTATTTTGCACTAATTTGCGAGCAAAACGTATGGTGTGCCAATCTTTAGACAGGTGTTGCTGCAAGATAAAATATAAAACATTAGTTTTTCACAAATAAACACGTTATAGTCTAAATTTGAAAACCAAATATAAGGTCAAATTATATTATGTGGCAATATTAATTTTATGTAGATTTCATTGTAAAACTTGTCTGGTGAGAAAGAAGTACAATATGTGCGATAGATACTTCATTTAACGAAAAGAAAAGTAGCTAGGTGTCGTTTAAACCAGTTGTTAACTTGTGAAATATTTTTAGAACCGAAACATATTACGCTTAACGGCGTGTTGCGATTACATTTTCGTCAGGGGCAATGCAAAATCAACTTATAGTAGTCGCGAATAATCTTATAATGTTCTTACAGGTAAAATACTAGCAATCGTGAAATATCCTAGTGATCATTAAATGAGCGTTACATTAAATTTACATTAATATAACGTTAAATGCGAAAAAACATCGATAATTTAATATTATGATCAAATTCGTAGAGTTGAGTCGCCGACGCGAGCTCGCGTCTCGATCCTAGTGCATCTTAAATTATAAAAACACCGATTACTTAAACGAATCTAATTAATACCTGTTAATTAGTGCGACCACTTATTATGAATGTCAATTCCTTAAATAATGTACTTAAAATTACAATAAACATTTAACACGATGGACGGGTGGAACTTGTCGAGATAAACAAAACGTAACAATGAAAAGGAAACGAAAAATAACAAAACAAAATAATAAGTTTTACATTTTTAATTCGCAGAAACCTAACAAACAATAGTTCTTCATAATTCGCCTCCTTAAAACATAGTAACATCTATGTAACACAAAAAAGTAACTGGGGAAAAATTAATAATAATAAAGTTACGATTAAAAAAAATGTTTTATACTCCGGGGAGTGAAGAAGGTACAATTAGATTACGCCTTGACCCGGTCGATCTCCCAACACATTTTGTTTTTGAATGAGGTAGAACATTAATGAGATTATTAAAAACTAGTCTAAATTAACACTTACGTACTAAAATTTATTAGAACCCTCAACTCGGGCCCTTTTTCGTTCACTAGCAAACAAAATTAGCGAGACATAGCGTCACTAGCACTCGTCCTATTTCCGTTGTCACATCACACAATGTCACATGCGGTCACGCAATCTCTCATACTGTGACGCCAGCACATGATATTATGTCACGTTTGACATGTCACTGTCAAGATAAACGCCTCCATTGAGCACGGACGACGAGTTGAAAGTTCCAAACTACCATGCAGAGATTCAATAATTAATATATGTTTATATACTTTATATCTCAGTTATAACTGAACGCCAGACGATTTAAATACAATTTTCCCTCCGAGTTACATTAAATTGTCCCGAAAAACGCTCAGTCCCAACATATTTCATCCCCAAGGGGTCTATTAGAGAATACGCGGGTATGTTTTTAAACTATATGGCAATACTGTATATTATGCATTATTCAAAGTGGCAATTTCGAATCTTTTAGAAAATGTACTATGACTTTCAATTAATTGTTACAGTATAAAAAAGTAAATAGTCGATAAAGGGCACATCAGCCACCCGATTGCAAGTGGTCATCTTTGCCCATCGACATCAACAACACCAAAAGCGTTACCAACGCGTTGCTAACCAAAAATAATGGGCCCACATGATTTCATTTCACACGCATATTGATTGAACACACCTACGTATTCTCTAACACCACCCTACCACACGAACTTTCAAACGTTCGCGACAAAAGGACAACGAATTACTTTATTTGAATCCTGAGGTAGTATTTTGTACTTCAATTTTTTTTTCGATTCTCTTACCGTCTACAATACATTACTTTTCCATATAAAAATCTATTTAAAAGCTTACTTACACCTAAGTTATATTTCTCGAGGTAGATTAACTTACGAACTAAGAAGACCGTGCAGTCGCAGTGTATTCATGGAAATGTGAAGCTCTACTCGGCCAGCGAATTACGTTTTCTGATGAATACAGTCACTGCACAGCCGTGTGACGGCATAGGGTCACCATACCCGTAACAATCTTTGGCTTTACCATCACGACGTCTCGCGATTTGCTTAAAATAAAGAAAACTTAAGAACTAAACACAACTTAATGAATGAACCCGAAAAGAAGCTAAAGTAATGACACTACACAAACAAAATACAAGTAAATGCAGTTTGAGCCAAATACTTAATGGCTGGCTTACAGGAATGAACGAAATATTTAACAGAACAAACAAAAATGGTTAACATATAAGTATTTGGATTTTAATAAATCACAACTACGAAACTTTTGGCTTTCCGGTCGTATCGATACACATTCTGGTCAATTAAAAGGATTGTAATTAAGTAATGCCCTTGAATAAAAGTAGAATTGAAGTGTATATGTGTAGAAATATACTTAAAGGTTCATTATCCACGGTATTTTGATTTACGATGACACGAATATTTTAAAGGCGAAGAAAACCAAAAAATCCATAGCCAATTTTAATGAATTTTCAAATGTAAATTTAGAATTTTCACTGAGACTACGTAAACATTTCAAGATTTTCATGCTTTAGTCGCTTTAATCAAACATGGACAATATGCGAAAATCCTTAGTTCACTAACAAACAATTACACACAGTGGGGGAGATCGAACCGAGTGGGGACACATCGACTAAGTGTGAATGATCACATCGATACAACATTACATTTAGTGGGGACCACTAGTTGTCCACTAATATTAGTCATAACAGCGACAACTTAATTTAGACATGTATTACTCCAAATGTTAGTATGTAAGTATACCAAATTTTGTACATTCCAATGACGAGGAAAATTAGACGAATTAAACAATTTATGGTTTTAAGAGAACCAAATTGACAAATGATATTGTAATACTTACTTTGTACCTTACAAAATTTATATAGCAAATCCGATTCCATGCGATCCCTTAGTGCCAACCGTACATGAACCGCCTAAACCCCTCAATCGAATGAAAAAATCCTAAAACTCGGTGCATTAATGCAGTTCTCTTTTACGTATCACAAAAAACATTAAATGTCAAAAAGAAATCACAACTTTGAATTTAAAATTCATAAGAAAAACGAAAAGATAAAACAGAACAATCACCGTCCCTTCAATTGTCAAAGATAATAAAAATTATGTTAACAATATAACTGAAATAGAAAAACACTGTCCTAAAAGTACTAACTAAACAAATATGCAGATTAAAGAAAAAACAATTACGTAATTTCTATAATACATGGTAATTTTATAAAAGAAAACGTGTGAAATACCCCGACCCTATTCCCAACTAGAGAACACTGAATATTAACAATAATCTATTTAATATTGCGATAACTCAAAATATTCCGTGTGCTCAAAATGTTCGCGCGCTTGCGTCGATTAAAAAGCTTAATATCTTTAAAAATACCAAAATAATAATGCGTATAGTTAATGTGGTAACTGTATTATTATGATAATTTAAAATAGTTGCATAATTATAGTTATACCGAGCTAATATATTGCAACACTCGTACATTGCAACACTGCTAAATATTGCAGCAACTTATTCGTAAACGTTCTAGTTGGAAAGCTTACCGAAAACCTAAACAAATCCATAACAATTTTAAAAATAATCAGTGTGGTAAACAATTACGTGTGACTGAACAACTGAACATTCCAAACTACGACGTTCCCGAAGCGATGCTTCAGTCAATCGTCGCCAAAATTACTTCAATTCTTAGGCGAGTTTGTTGAGATAGTTCAACCGAGTGCATGTTTGTTATTCTACTGATTTTTTAGTCAAGTCGTCGTATCGCTACGATTCTTCCAAAGCTAAACGTTTAAATGGCTGTCTGTTTAATTGTTAACGATGCGTAAAAAATTATATAATTAATTATTATTGATAAATTTAGAATTTTAAAGGTTTATTAAATTGTTTAAAAAAATACTTTTTCAAGAATAACGTATTCTTAAAAGAAATTATGTACTTATTTTAAAATCGGTTAGTTCGTTCTGGAGTTTAACACAATATTCGAACGGTATTATTCACTTTCATTCACTATTGCATTATACATAATTATCCGATTTAAAATTTTATGTAAACTGATTTGAATGGACTTTACAAAACAGTTAATAAACCGCATTTTTGATAGTGTTCCTATACATTTACTCCGGTTAACTAAATTTAGCTAAAAACCCAGGCTTAGTTTATTTACTTAAGCCGAACATCGTTGCATTCACATGAGGAGTGAATGAATACCTTATTCAAATTTAAATCAGTTTATTACACACCGAAACCATACACCAGTTGAAACAGAGGCTATACGACGTAATATATAATTTTTTATAGAAATAGTGACTTAGTACAGGAGAATATTTACTATCGTAAAAGAAGTAACAAAATATCGCTCAATTTACAATATCTTCAACAGTGTCAATAGTTTAGTATAACGTAATAATTTATACAGTTTTGTAATAAAATAGCGTCTAAAAGTAAAAATAGATATAGTATTTGTAATGGTCAAAGTGTAGCTTCCAAAGTGGTTAAAATATTTTTAATAATACCCTTCCCTAATCTTAAGCTAAACAATCCTGACACAAGGGACTAAGGTTACTTTATATGTTAATAGATCTTAAATGCATTAAGAACAACGAGATACAACTCTGCCCCGACACAGAATCTAAAAGGAAACAAAACCTTTACTTTCAATATTTAAAACAATCACTGAGCCTTCATAAAGCATCTCCTTAATAAAAAATATAATTCAGTGTATCCTAAAATATAAATATAATAATAAATATGAATGCAACTCATTCCTAAATATTATAAGGAATTAAACACGCAGTCGCTACATTCACACTTAACTCAAAATAAATATAAATAAAAGATGTGAACTTAAAATTGAGGATATTTGGCACTGTCCCATTTGCTTTGAGTTTGCACAAATTGTAGAACATTTAGAGGTCGGAAACTAAATGATAATTCGAGTAGGAGGTCCGTCGGCCAGTGCACAACACAATTATAATACAACAACACAGCCGGCGGGCCCTTAAATAGTTATCTATTACACTTTAAATCTCAACTGAAATGACTAGTTAAAAAGGGTAAAAAATGAAAAAAAAAATCTTAACGGAATGTTAAAATCGACACCATCGCGTAGAAACATATAATTATTTGGTCTCAATAGTAACATTCGCGCAGGCAAGCCTGAGACGAACGGTATGGACATTCACGCCTACATTCTTACATGCAATTTTTTTAACACGTTTTTCACCTAACTACTTATGTATCTAGGGCAAATTGTACTTTGTACAAACGAAAACCGTTCATATTCACTGTACAGTAAAAAAACTGGTAAACACGCTTGGTGTCTCGTACGAAGTTTCAGACCACATGTGGCAATGGCAAATCATTCCAAGACAGAGCCTGTTCATTATTGTATCACAGTTGAGTTGAATTATTGAACTAAAACCAGTATAAAGTCTATTGCTTACAGAAAATATAGTTATAGATTATAAAGTGAACGACAGATGTCGCTTGCCACAATGTTTGAATTCGTGTCTGAACCGAGGCCAAGGCGATATACAACAT
Source organism: Ochlodes sylvanus (assembly GCA_905404295.2). Classification (NCBI taxonomy): domain Eukaryota; kingdom Metazoa; phylum Arthropoda; class Insecta; order Lepidoptera; family Hesperiidae; genus Ochlodes; species Ochlodes sylvanus. Next base: position 2,825,131 of record FR990125.1, on the reverse strand, counting down.
TCTCCTATTATTTACATACACTAAGCCTATGACCATCAGTCTCAACATCATCTCTAGATTCCCTAGCTGAGGTAATATAATAAAAGCTATGTCATACCCGAACGAGAGCTCAAAATAAAACATCTATAAAGGTAACTTCGATTCACAGTCAAATAAGGTACGGTACGAGAACGCGATGAGGGTGCAATAATAGGTACATAATGTTTTAAACATGGTACCAGATACGGAGACGACATCGAGCAACCACGAAGTCACACGTGATAATTAAATTAAGTAACAATTATCGCACAATTTCAAAACCTTACAAAATCTAAGATTAAATTCTGAGGTAGATTACTGTTACAATAATATGCATCAATGAGGTAATATATTGTACGCAAGTTACGAGAGTTTCGGACGCGACGCGGGCGGCCGTTGAGGACGAAAATCGAATCCGAATGAACGAAATGACACGAACGAATGAACGAAGGAGGCGGCCTCCCGCGTCCGCCTGAAGAGCAGAGGTAGATCGGTTATAGTTTAGAGGGGAATCGTGGGATTCACTGCGTGTGGTTGGGGAGGGGAGGGTGGGGCACGGGTTGAGTGACTTGGTGGCGATGCTCGCGCGCGATGTGGCGCCGCACCGTGTTGTTGCGGGTGAACGTGCGGCTGCAGTGCGGACACGGCACGCGGATGCCCTGGTGCCGTTGTCGAATGTGCGCGCGCAGGTTCGTCTCGTATCCGTATAGTCGCTCGCAGTAGGGACATTTCAGTTTTTTACCTGCAAATTTAATTAGACAGTTTGAATGCCGGGTTTTGTAAAATCATGTGCATGTTAAAATATTGCCTCGTTTTTTGTCCATTTTGATTAATCACTTAAATTTTAATGTGGCTTCAACCCATTAATAGCTCACTACTGAGCACAGGTCTCTCCTCATACCTAAGGAGACCTAGAGCATACTCCACCACGCTGCTCCAGTGCTGATTGGTGGAGTGGTTAGTGGCCAACTTGGGTGGGGTTGTAGTGGAAATTTTTAAGCCTGCCGAAGGCATCCGACAGGCTTCCTGTATACCTGTATGCTGCCCTTTACTGTAAAAGTCTACAATGGGCGGACTTAATGCCTGGAGGCATTCTCTACAGTTAACTCTTGGTGTTGTGGAGAATGATCATCAGTCTCAACAGTTATATATTTATTATCTCTGGAATCATATTCTCGTAAGAGGCACAATGCAAATAGCATTGCCAACCTAAACAGCATGCGTGCATTAATGTCCAAAATAAAGAGAGACTCAAATCCTGAATAGTCTTTTCTAAAGATTACTTCCAATAACGTGACGTAGATAAACAGTTACCGCGACAGTAATGCATTTGATGTTTCTGATTTCCATTGGCGACGATGCAAACTCACCATGAGGTAGGTCGCCTGCACGTCTATCAATTAGGTACGTAAAAAAATGTTAGGTTTTGACATCACAGTACAATAGATTACAGTCCGTACTGGTCTCGTGGATTTCACTGAAACGCTCCTTATAATAGCAGAATTTAACTCCCTTGTTTTCGACACAGGAGTATCGTCACATTTTCTTGTCCCCTTAACGAAATAGAATGATCCTCACCGTCAGGAGTAGCGATTCCGCCAGATTTGCTAGTGATGATCTTGGGTGGCCAAAGGTCGGGGCTGGGCTTCGGTGGCACAGGCGAAGTCTCGTGCGGCTTGTCGTGGAAGTTGCTCGGCTGTATCGGACCCCCCGGAGGTGGGGAGTTGTTGTATCCAGTCGCGTGGAAGTCGTTCTCGCTTTTTACCCGTAAATCTGGAAAAAATTACAGGTTTTAGAATATTTGTCTAAGTATTGGTCAAACACACAGCATGCTAATAGATGTTTATAATATCATCATCATTGTCGTTCATTGCCCTATTTTTGGGCGCAGTTCGCTTCGGGGTTAAGCCGTAATCCACGAAGCTTTTTCAAAGATTTATCAATTTTACCCTCGTGTTTTCTTTCATCGAAGAAAACAACGGATAATCTCAAAAACTAAAAGGTGCATGCAAAACTAGGCCCTACAAAAAGTAGACCAGCATTCAAATTTAAATGCTTTGGGGTTTTTACTATGCCGATTTTTGTGTCATTACATGCAAAGAAAAATTACAACAATATTGTAAGAATTTGACGCCGTTTTCTTGAAAATCTTGAAAGTTTAAGAATCACATACTTTTACAAACGGATCTAAAATGCTATAAAATTCTCTACACTACAAGCAAATAAGTAAGATTTATTTAGATGTGTAGCACAATCCCTCTTCCGGCAAAGGGTGTTAATAGAGTGGCGTACTACGCATCCTCACTGCGCAACAGTGATGGTTTGGTCTCATCTAGCAAGAGATTTGCTCTGCAACTATTGAATTTAACTTCCCTGTTCTGGTGCCGATTGGACGATATTTGTCAATTGCCGTAAGTTTTGGAAGAAATCAAAAGGTCTTCAAAGCCTTTTGACATGGGAAATGAATAACCTTACTAGACAGGACCAATCTTACTTTGAAATGACAAACCTTCAGCACCCTGATCGTTGGAGACGCGGTCCGTCATATCGTCGTTGGCCGAAGTGCTGCGCTCGTATCCGTTGTTCTTTATGGGCGGTGCGGTGGAGGAAGTGCAGTCGGGCTGGTTGTCGTCGTACCGACCACCAGCGCCGGGCGACGAGCGGGTATCCGGCTCGTCGGCTACACTACCGCAGTGGGAGGACGATGAGCTTTGTCTGGAAATGCATGATTGTAACGTAAAGACCTTTGCCAGTAATTATAGTGACAGGTCTTTTAAGTAAAGAAACTTAATTCTTGCTCAAATGATTGATCCTTCTAGGCCAGTGAATATTTATTCTTGGTAATTAATCTCTCAAAATGGCTACAGTCCTTGTGTGTTCTTCATTGATTACAACATTGAACTATTTCTGTATTTGCTCAACAAATCTTGTAGTCCAAGATATTCTTCAGTTGTCGTCTTAACAGAGATAACCTAGAACATTCTGCTGAAAGTTTGGAGCTCGCTAACGAAGTTACGTAAACTTCAGTTAGCACTAAAAGACATCTGATGTAATCGCACTCACCTATAATTCCTTGCATGGGGGCTCTGTGACGGCGAAGGTTTTGGCGGGGCAGGTCGGCGATGGGTCGGCTGGTGCATAGGGACGTGTGAAGGTGGCGCGTAGCGTCCTATAGCGCCACTACCACCGTGAAGCGGCAACCCGTACTGGGGCATTATTGGAGCGAACGTAGCCGTGTGGGACGGGGGAGGACCAGATTCGTGGACCTCACAGTTTCCGGACCCAGACACTGGACTCGTCTTGATGCGAGCCTGGTGACGATCCGTGGCCTGCTGGGTTTGCTGCTTCACCCAAGCGTCCTGGGACATTTCCATAGAAAGACCCTTGACCTGAAATTAGTTTGATTTCCTGTTATCGATTTGGAAATAACAAACAGGTGTTTTATTAAACAGTTTTGTCATCTTTACGTGTACTAGCATCCTACCTTTCTAGCTTCTTAGGTACCAGAATTACGTTTAAAATTTGTAGCTCAGATGACAAAGCCAACCTGCCTAAAGACAGCAAAAGGAATGGCTTTACAAATCCCCACCTAATAGAACCTTTAGCAATATTGACGTCGTTTGACGTAATTTGGCATATCTGGTATTCAGAGTTTTACCTAACACTTGGATAAACATTTCTGCTTCATGATTACTGATGGGTTAACGATTGTTACACATTCATAACATCTACTGAATATTATCTGATAAAAATCCTGCATTCCAATCATCTAAATTTATTTTTTTGACAGCAATTTTAATTACGTTTTTAGAGATAATTATGTATTTTGATTTAATGCTTCTTGATTATTATTGGAGCTCACGTTAAACTACCTAGTCTTTGAGCACACAAATCAATATAATTGAAACAACGTGATTGGTTTATTACAATGTTATAAAACTTCAATCAATTCGATCTCGTCTTGATGACAATAATTCTCGAACAGACTTGAACGTCATTACTTGCCTAACGTGAGGTACCTACTTCTTTAAACATAGTATAAAAATTACAGCTAACATCAGTTATATTTATATGAAAACTTACTATTAAAAGTATTCATTAAAGAGTTATGTTTCGTCTTTTAAAAATAGCATTTATCTAATATATATAAAAAAATACTGGTACAGCCATAAAAATTGTTTTTTACGCTCAAAGAATTTTATTAATTAACAGGATTATACTTATCATAATTTATATCAACCATTGCACCACCCAATGTAACCTTGATGACAATTTGGCGTGGTACCACTACAATCTAATCTGTCATGGTGGCTTCAGTAACCATAAACGAAACTTCAAAACTTTCTCAGTGTTTCCTTGAACTCTTGAAGTCAGGTTAGGTTTATAGTAATAATAACAAGCCTATATCCGCGGCTTCGCCCGCCAAAAATCCCTAAATATATAACAGTTGATAAAATCACAGAACTTTCGTTCGTTCGTCGAACCTTGAGGGATGATGTTCGGAAAAAAATTTAAACATGTTTCATAACTTTCAATGAAATACCTTCATACTGAATTTCATTCAAATACCCTCAAAAACGGCAAAGTTTCATACTAACTTTGCACCCCCGTTTTACCCCCTTAGGGGGTGAATTTTCAAAAATCCTTTCTTAGTGCTCCCCTAAGTTATAAAAGGAACCCACGTGCAAAATTTCAAGTTTCTAACCCTTATAGTTTAGGCCCTGCGTTGATATGTCAGTCAGTCAGTCAGTCAGCCAGTCAGTCAGCTTCTCCTTTTATATATATATATAGATTTAAAGCACCTGCAAGTTCTCTCCACTCTTAAGGAAGCTGGACAAAGCGTCCTGGCTGACATGCACTTCTCCCTTGTACATGAACTCGAGGAGGGCCTGCATGTTGTCAGCCGTGGTGGCCTCAAGGATGACGTAGCAGGCGCCCGCATGGCTCGGGGGCGCACTATCGAACAGCTCCTGGAAGTGCTTGCTGCACGCCGCAAGGATCACCTTATGAGCTTTGAACTGCCGACCTGTGAACAATGGAAATAAAATTTAATACATGCTCGAACTGGGATTGCTTATGGGGATTTACTGTGTCGCATAGTAGTCCTCCGTAGTCACCAAGGAACCCTTATTGAAACGCCATGTCTGTGGCCTAACTCAGAGATTGCGCTCAACGAACTCTACATATTTTTCGATTCAAATAAATAGGTCAAGAATATAACCCGGAACCTTTGAAATCGCAACAAAAATAAAAAATAACTTCTGCTAACAAATCTGGAACCAGCTACTTATTAATATATTTTCTTTACGGAAAGCTTTTTTATTCGACAAATCCCTGAAATCTACAACAATTTAATATCACTTTACAAGGAAATCGTGAATTGTCAAGGCCTTGCACAATGTAATGTGATAAATAGTGACAAATATATTAATGTAATGTATAATTAGATACATATAATATCTATTTCCTTGTTTTAAACATATAAAACTGCGATACATCTACAATTCTACACCTATACCTACAATTATAAAGAATTAACTGACTGATCGATTTTCTTTCTCTCTTCCTTCGTTATACGTCGACAACGCATCGGCGATGCCTGTGGTGGCCTGGTCGCCCTCGCTTTGGACCTCGTACCTTCACCCGTAGTGAGCTAGTGACTACGGTTGTTGTAGTCTTTAATTAACTGCCTCGAAAATTATTCCCCTCCCTGCTTGGATCAAGAGTTTTCAATGCTTCATAATGGAGAAGAAACTTCTAACAACAAACTATGACCTAACATCTTCAATTCATTGCATAAACCTACTTTATTTACCTACTTAGGTATTTACATATTTGGCAAACAAGGCAAATTCTCGACATCAGAAAATAGAACCGCCATTAATTTTATATTTTCAATGCAACGTTTTCCCTAAACAAAATGATCGTACTCTGTCGAGTGTGCACGCATTGATAACAGCGAGTGTACATCTGGCGTGACGTCACCGCGTATACAGTGTAAGGCCTTGGACTGCGGTCGTATGCCGCCCACAGTTGGCCGACTGTACGATTGTGCGACTGACACTGAATAATCGCATAGTGACGAGAAAATCAATAATAATAATTATTATTTTTAATCGAGTGCATGTTCATCAATTTAAACGGCTTGATGGATTTTAACGTTATAAAGTGAGCCACAAGCTGTCATATTGTTTACAGTTAAAAAAACCGATACTAATCGAAATGGGTATCATATTCAAAGGCATTAACGAGATAAAAACTACAGCTACCACTTTCTTCTCTTAAATTTAATGATATTTTATCGAATTCAATAACGTACGTCGTACAACGTACCGACGTATTTTAGACTAGAACAATATAATACAACAAAAACATATTGAATCAACCAATTTAAAAATGTCAATCAATTTTAAGATTCTAATTAAAAGACACAAAAACTACACGCATAAGACTAAAATAGTCTATTATTTTGTCCAAAACAGATGAAGATAACGATACTACTACTTGTTCAATATACTCGTACTGCATCGAAACGTCGCAGTAGTAATAGTATAGTGTACCTAAAATCGTTCCGCTCCGAGTCCTCCCACGTATTAGGACGGACACTTCCTCGTTCGGCGCGTTTTGTTAACAGATACTTGCACTCGGCTATCGAATTATCATATACTGCGCGTTAGCGAAGTGATGCGCAGGAAGCGCTCAAGGCCTAGGGAGCTAAGGGAAGTACGAGTTCACACGATCACACCCTCGCCTCAGTGGTCCCGATCGCGAGTACCATAGACTCAAATGACGACGCACCCGCTGGATTCAGAAGGCTCAGAACCGGTCAGTGTTGCGAAAGTTAGGGGAGACCTATGTCCAGTGTGGACGCACAAGAGCTGATAGATGGATAGACACAATGACACCACCTTCACAAGACCTACGGACAAACAAAGACATTCGTAGATGTATGTAAATAGCCGGCTAACGAACGGACAACCTGACCCGATGGTACTTGAAAACGTAAATACTTATATTTGTCGCATATATTATGTAAATGCGCCGCGAGCTTATGATACTCTGATATCTGATCTTTTATATGATACTGATAGTTTTCCGCTCGCGTGAAATTCTTGATTTCCAAAAATCCTTTCTTAGTTCTCACTTACGTCACTTGAGGAACGTATGTACAAAGTTTCAAGTTTCATTGAGGAATCCAACTGAAGACACCAAAAATTGCAAGGTTGTATTAAGCAAATACGGGCGTAGTCGGTTGTTGGTCGGTGGCAATGACCGCTAATGGAAAAAAATCTTAAGTTCTTTCGTGCTCCGACGGGCACGTTAGGCTTCAAGATTTAATAGAAGGAATCAATATAGCAAAAATAGCGCCATGTACACGGAAAGGTTTATCGGAGAAATGACGTTATATAATTATTATTTAAAAATATTTACCGCTATTTGAATTTGAAAGCTGGTGACAAATGTGTAAATAAAAAAGTGTAAGAGTTGGAAATGCAAAAATAAAACATTTTTCATCGGTTGATAGAAAATGGTCGGCAACCGTCTCACGTGATGGAAGCCGATGACACCGTCTGAAAAGTAGCACGCATCTACAAATAGCATCGACAATTAAAATATCAATACTTACTACTAAAGCTTAATATTTCAGGTAAAGATATTATTTTCGGTAAACTAACTGTACCTATAATTAGAAATTTAGCAAGATGAAGGGATAATAGGACTTATACAATATACGAGTATATCATTTTGTTTCCAAAGACGACTTTTAGTACCTTTAGTAAGAAAGAATTGGATTTATATGTCACCTAATTACCAATATCCCTGTAGCCTTGTTGGTAGTGGCCCTGCCTGCGAACCGAGAAGTCCAGGGTTCGATTCCCGGCCGGGCAGATATTTATGTGACAGATAATAATTGTTCGTATTAAGATACGATAATAATTGTTTAATGACGTCATCATTTTTTTAAATTAATTATAAGTTAATGCTTGACAACAATCCCACCTGATGGTAAGTGGAGTAGCATACTACTATCATGACCATAGACAGGGTGAAATTTCTACAGATTATCTTTGATGTTAATTTGGGGTAGGCCGTATATTATTAAGGCACTCCGGCCATATTAAGGAACTCCGTTCTAATAAAATTTTAATTGGTAATCCTGTAACAGTTGTTGAGCCAAATACCTAACACTCATGCCCGAATTGGTAATTCATTAACAGATTAATTTAACCCGCAGTCAACAGCTACACCTGGCGAGAAGTAAAAGTTTGTTTGGCATCTGCTGAGATAAACGTCATGGTATCAAATACCTATTCTCAAGCAGCGGTACTCAAACTTATTTGGCGAAGAAGCTTTTAACGAATTAAAAAAGGAAATTGTTATAAGAAAAAAAATCATTTTAGTTATGCGAATGCTTAGCAATGAATACGTGGAAGTTATTCATAAAAATTACCAACTATGCAAATTACAGAAGATCGTCTATCAATTCTCAGTAGACTAGCATCGGACTATAATATTGGAGAAGAATATTGTTTTATACGCAACACCTTTTTTTCAAAATAAATATTTTCACAGGGTGTTTTATTATCATGTTAGTTTTAGTTATTTTTTGTGTTGGAATATTTAAATATTTAAATTATAACCCTTAATAATAAATTATAACAATAAATTATAACCCTTAATTATAATAATAAATTATAACCCTTTAGTAGTATTTATTTCACTATGCCCTGTTTTTGCAGAGCAGTTCACACTTTGAGCATGGCTGCTCTAGAAGATATTTGACAGGTGCACATATTACTATATCGATTTTGTAATCTTATTCAAATCAGTAACGTGACAGATGTTTGGACAACTTTATCATTAGAAGTTAATCATTAAACTTAGATTGATTTTGTGTTATTAAAATGATTAAGTAGAGGAAGGGGGCCTAAAACAGGCATCTTAAGTTTAAATAAAAGAAAAACGCATAATTAATATAAATTACAACATAGTTAAGTTAAACTTTTATTGCTATTAGATGCTAAATTTATTGTATTTTCTTACCGAATGTATCAATTTCACGTCAATCAAGAATATAAAATTAAGATCCAAATACGAACCCTTTCACATGCACGCTTTGCCCGAGAGGGTGGCCTAAAACAGGCATGGGCATAAAGGCAAAATGGGCACACAACAAACTGCAGTAATGTGAATCTTTATTGCAGAATACCAAGCATCAGGAGTGGGGTGCTCGTTTACGGCTGGTGCCCACTTTAGGCCTACTTCCCCTAAGAGAATAATATACAGTTGTGTAGAAGTTCACTTCCAAACTTATTTTAATTAAGGTTTTATATCTACCTATTTGAAAAAGCAAGCTTTTTATTGCTCTTACTCAAACCAATTAACAAATAATTTAAAATAACCCCAATTAAGTACATAATCGTTTTAAATCAAGATAGTACATCGTATAGTCCGATTGCAGCGAATACATAAATATGCATATTATATAGGTACCTACACCAGCGCAGCCACGTGCAGTTTATAGCCACAGTATATACCAACTTTGTAGTATATATATAAAATTTGAAGATAAATAATAACGCTACACAATCATAAATAAAAATTTAAACTCGTCATTCAAATTTTCTAACCGGTAATATAATCAAACCCCTCGAACGGCAGTCCGGCAATATAACCATTGCGCTATACGGTACGTGAATGTTTAAGAATGTCCCAATCAATATATTTTATGGAATTAGGATAGATTCCTTAATAATTTCCCCTTTTCCCATAAAATACGTCAACATAGTTAAAAACAAACTTGCCATGTGATGCCAACATAATCAAATAGTTATTAATCAGAGTATTACGGCCTTTTAGTGTCAAAGTATTACAAATTTAACATTTGATCCGATAACGTCTTTCAATTAAATCACTTGATAAAAGTGTTTGTGTTTATTAAGGTGTTATTATATTTATATGTATGTGTTTGTGACATAATGTTTGCAGTAAAACCAAGTAAATTACAACCGTGAATTACAGCCACAGACCACTTAACCAATGTGATTACAGCGTAATTTTGAACGTATAGCTGTTTTAACTAATTTAACCTAAGCAAGTAAACCCAAGTTTTGTGTGTGAGCAAGAAAAATAACATGCACCTGTTATTTTTCTTTCTTCTTGCGTCTATTCTCCGCCAAAGAAAATATCTTATTCAAAAATATCCAGAAATGTTTTAAAATTTGGATTATTAAAAAAAACTATATGAAAGTGTTCTAAGATACCTCTGCATAGTTTTTCTCTAAAAATATTCACTTCGATTAACAAATGTAATAGAAAATTCAATAAAAATGCATAATAAACCCACAGGTGGACTACAATTCGGACACTTAGACTACGTTGAACCTTTTCTGATGCAGCTACATCTGCAACGGCAATGCGTTTTTACTGATACATACATATGATTTTGCTTGCATGAGAATAAGCACTAACTCACACACGATACGTTTGCGATATTTGAGTATTACAATTGTTTTTGGCATTCCTAGCCTTCTAACAAAGAAAACCGAAAACGAATTTAAAGAGAACTCTCTCTGTAGGTATTCCAATCCATTACCTGAGCTTCAACCTATTTATAGTCCACTACTGGGCACTCCACCAATCGGCACTTGGCCAGCGTGGTGGACTATGGCCTATACCCCTCACACTGTGAGCGGAGACCCGTGCCCAGCAGTGGGACATTTATGGGTTGAGATGATGATGACAGGGCACAGCTCTCTGTTATAGCTGAGGAGGCCCAGCACCACGCTGCTCCAGTGCCGATTGGTAAAGATCCGTTTCCCTTATCAATCCGAATTACACACATAAGTCCTTCATTAATAGCAACAAACAATTTTCCACGAGTATATTTTTTCACTTACTCCGCACGTGTTTGGCGCACGTGCGAGCGTGCGACTATTATATTGTACAAACGTTTTTGTACGCTCTCGCCACTCAGATGTGCGAACACCTTAACATTCAAAGGGCCATTACGTAACAACAAGGAAGCAGTCGTACGTCGTGCGTAATGTTGATATGCAAATGATTAGTCGATGTCCATGAACGGTAACAAACAATTAACTGTAAAGGTGAACCGTCTGAACACGACCTACGACAGCATAATATACTTTAGTTACTGAGGCCAGTAAATGTGTTTTGATAAACATTATGAAGGTTACGCGCAGTCTTAGTAACACTTTCGGATCAATCTTTGGTTTGTGAAAAAAAATTGATAAATTTTCGATTGCAGTAAGAGTAATTCTCAAATACAATACAATAGTAATAGTCTAATCGTACAAAGACCACTTCTTCGAAGTAACAGTAGTAAGTAAAAGTAGAATTTATTTATCAGTTTTCTTTCTGGTTATCAAGACCTATTCTTCGGATAAATTTAGCAAGGAATTTGTTATCAAAATCAATGTCTACCAAATTTTCATAGTATTTAATCGATAATAAATTCTCTATGGCTAGGAACAATATTTCAATCATATGTTTTTTTATATATGCTGTACCTGCAACTATAGCTTTAAATTTTTACTTCTGTGTTATAATTATGTATTCAAAGTATTTAAAAAATCACTTATAACAAAAATATCATTTCATTACGCATTGATCTAAATGATATTTATTTATTTATTTATTTTATTATTTATGTACACACATATAAATAACATAGGGTAACATTATAGATAATGATAATATATGGTAATGATATATTATTTTAATCATACATGTATCATACAATCGTACTTGTAACATGTGTGGTAATTTCCATGTCAACTTTAAGCATTTCATAATTATACTGTTACACTTGAATACACTATTATTGGCCATCTTTTACAGACCGGCTTGGTACCATCAAATGCTCATACTATAAAGTTACTGCCCGTAATTATCTAGTTAGAGAATACACATTAAATTTTAATAGTGCTATAAAAACTGGATGTAAACGGGAAATAATTTTGTGCGAAACGGAAATTGTCTAGTGCTATTACCAGCAAATATTTAATAGTCAAAGTGCGGTGCTGTAAATGACATAAACATGATTGAAATAAAGAATAAAAGAAAAAAGAGGGGAGACCCTACAGTCTGTTACGTGAGACACCAACGTGCTACAAAGTATAGAGGACGCCCTTCCATACAAACAGTCATTCGAAAATGGTACCAAATCACTCACGTGACTTAAACTTACTGTTTATAAACAAGAAGATCATGGGCATGAGCATGACATTAACTACGGCCAACATTGATGTATGTTCGTTGCGTCCTCATATCCATAGACAAAACACGATTTCTACTAGTTGATATCGTATGCCACATAATAAATATCAGCACGAGCTTAATTAAAACGTATCAGTGTTGTTTATCACGCTTTGTTCTATTATAATTTATAACAAATGATTAACAATATAAAAACTTAAAAAAAACATTTCGGCTCTTGTATCTTTTTCGTTCGAAATTCTAGTTATACTTAGAAAGAATCTTTTAAAGCGTAGTCCCCCAAAGAGAATTCACTTTTTTTATATAATCTCATTTCACATTTAGTTAAGTTATTAAATAGAAAGTAGATTATATTTTTACGATAGATGAATATTAAAGTTTATTACGATAGCAATATTGTTAATATTTAACACCGGACACGGCGCCTACTAATTAATTTTGATGCAAAGTTTTCTAAGGCTATATTTTATTACGTACCGTACCGTACCTTACGCTAGAAGAATATATTTTTTTAAGTTTTATTATAAAAACTGCCGGATTTTATCTGTTACGTAACAAATTTAGGATTTAGTTCTTCTACTGGTCCCTAGATGGCGTTACTAATAGCTTTGACTCAACGAACACAAAAAATCTTAACAGTACCAATATTAGTAGAAATAACATTAAATGACGTTTGTTGTTTTATCAATAGATAAAAACGGTAGTGCTACTAACATTTCTGATTAAAATACAACTACTTAACTACATACTTTGTTTACATCAACTCATCTGTTGTAACATGGATATTATTATATTATACATAAACCGATATACCATTTAATTTAAAACCAATATCCATAAAATATGCAGGTAGGTTATTAACGGATGTGTTTCATTTTCCCATGCAACACGAGGGCTGGCTACACGGCAGTCGGCACCCAACGAGGAAATGAGCGAACGACATTGGTCGGCGCGAACGCAGCTTGCAACACCGACATTGGCCTCATTCGAAGACCTACTAACGCTTATCTAGTGTGCGTTGGGATATTTTATTATAATTTTGTGCGTTGGATACGATACGATGCGCTGTTTTTGAATAATATTATGAAACAATTTATGCGGTTACGATGTCTTATATCTTGCGAGATATTTATAGCTTTTTACATTCTTCATTATATTCTTCATTTCCATTCATTCAAAGTTAATTTCAAGACCAACTTTCAAGTTTATCACTATTCATTTTACATTCTTCTTTTTCATTCATTCAAAGTTAATTTCAAGACCATCTTTCAAATTTATCACTAAGTAAACCTTTATGGAGTACTAAAAAGTTAACTCAAAATTCTTAAAAGCACACAATCGACTTTTATGTGATATAGCGTGATAAAGTTATTCATATTGGCTTGGATATAATTATGTACCTATGTATAGAGCTGATTGGAGCGGATTTTCACAATAGTGTTTAGTATAATACTCCTTCCAACTCTTCGTCTACAAATTTCATAATTTCTAATGCGATCACGTAGCGAAATACCGAGGATAGTCCGTTGTGCGAATTTGAGTTTACTGCGTTGGCAACACACACTCCTTAAACACCTTCGATTTTCACTGAGGTATTTTAGATGACAAGGTATGGCGCAATTTTCCGAACGCAGCCCATCCGAGTTGGATACGTTTTTGGTTTTAATTTTAACTCGGTACCTAGGGGCATTAATTCTTACAGATCACAGTAATTACAAGTCAATAAAACAGGGGATGTTTTATTCCTTACGGATACAATTTCCTGGGCATTGATGGATCGTCAATCCACCAAAAAGTTTAAAGTTTTATAATTATAACGTAAATACATTTTAAAGACTTTAAAAAGCAATTTTCTTACCCGTATGGTAAATACTTGTCAGACCATAATAGTGATGTACGTAATCGTAACTCATGCCATCTCTCAACAAAGTAATCCACAAATTTGTCAAGCTATGGTTGAGAACCGCGCACAGCTGTTCCACACTTCGTCTGTCTAGCTCTACGGCAATTTATTATATTATGTATAATCTATCAGCCTTTGTGTGTACTTGTGCAATTATTTATCCCTTACTTTATTAGGCAAAATACATCTTAAGAATGTGCCATATACAAAATTGGTCTTTACAAAGTCAAATATGACTGTTTGGCGAAAGACGAATAGACCAGCTATTCGTCTTTCGTTTAAAATTTAAAGACACCAATTATCTTTATTTTCAAGAATATGTCCTAAAACAAATCAAATTTTCCACTAGTCATATTAATGCATCAAACAGTACTATTTTTCCAATAAATCATTGCGTCATACAGAAACCGTCGCAATACAACGAAGAAGAAAGGAAGGAAGAGCATACATACATAGCTAAAAATGTATACCTATAAAGTTTAATGAATAAATTGATAACTTGGACTATATTTATTTTAATTTGATGTTTCCAACACTTTAATAACAGCAATTCGTAGAAAATATCATGGTAGTCCATGAAAGCTGTAAAACTATCTATAACGGTAGGTAGGCTCGATGGAGCTGAAGGATGCAAGTGAGTCGACGTTGCCGGGGAGCTCGACTAACCCCGTTTCAAACGCCCCCGCCGCCGCCGCCCCGGGGCGCACGCACCGACGCAGGGCTGCCACTCACGTTTAAAACTTACACCTAAATTAAAACAAATTTAAGGCAACTGAACTTACGCTTGTTAAACATAAAAATACCTAGAGGTAAATTACGATTGAAACTAATAACGATCGAAGCACAGTATCACTAATGAAGCTTGACCGCTGTGTTCACCAGTAATGAAGGCACATGTATACAATCAATTCCTATGTTAAACATTAAATTGGAAGTATCAACACATTGGACATTCAGGATTGTTGTTGTTGTTATCAATTGCTCTGAATTGTTATTTAGATTGCTATTATGACTATTATGACTATTATGACTATTCATAATAGCTGATATTACACTCTGGCTTCAATACATTTATTTAATTTTTTGTTAAATCAAACCATTTAATAAAATGAAAAACAATGCAGCAACTTTGTCTTAACATCGAGAGCCTAAACCAGGAATTCAAACGCCATAACAAATTAATTAGATACATTTCTGAAAGTCATCACCAACCCTGATTCAGGCAGACGCGTGCGCCCCCATTTCAAGGTCGGGCGGGTGGCGTCATGATAGAGTGAGACAGCGCATCCCCGGGAAAAGTGCAAGTGAAAGAGAGAGAGCACGCCCCCGGGAAAGTGCAAGCGAAATGCGTGAGAGAAAATCAATCATGCAGGGTGGGGGAGAGAAAAACTAGGTGAGCCGCTTGGACGTCCGATGTGGGTATGTGCGTTATACGAATAACAATGTAGGATGGACAGAGGTGTGCAGTGTGGAATATACCGATATAGGCACTCGCGATATTCATAAATGATTTGTTAGAATTGAAATTTTATAAGGGTGATTTTATGCGAGTTGATTTTTGGGGGCGAATCAGCCATGCAGGTTGTATTGTCCACAATGTTTATGGGGTGCTTTTGTGTGGCGAACTTTAATCACGTTTCATTTTTGCATTTATTACTTACTCGGAAATTCGGACTGTTTCATTTTACATTATTTTCTCAATTTGACTCTAAGTATTAAATATTTATGTAAACGTCGTTTTATCCGTGTTTTCAGGCAATGAAAAACTATTAGTGTCATTAGATTAATATATATCATAGATTTTTTATTATTGCGTCGGTAAGATCAAAAAATATTATTCATTTCAACAATATGTATGTAGGTAATTCGTATCTAAATCTAATTTCCAAAAACACGATTTACCCGAGAAATGCTCGGTGTTTTTGTGGTACTCTATATTAATTCAAAATATGATGAACGTGACAATTAATGCTCGACAAATGACCCGACGAACTACCCATTGGCAAATAGTCACGTGGCCTATGAATATCAGTAACACCAAATGCATCACCGATGCGTTGTCGGTTGTCAGCCAAGAAACAAAGAAGCGGAAAGAAAAATAAACGTTTGCTACAAGTCAGGTTTAATGGAATTCAACTTGTATTTTGTTTTATAATTCCATTAGTGAAATCGGATATAAGGATGAGAAGCATTAGAAAAAATTACAAGTTATGCAGCTTAATTTCCACTACATACCTAAGTACATGTACACTGATTTAACTACGATAGAGGGAGATCCAAAATAACTATTCCACTGTTGAGATCAGGGTATCTCTCTCGTGTCATTGCGAGGGGCTAAATTATTATCCATGTTTGCCCCACATGGGCAAAGGTTTACACTTAGAAGACTTTCCCTACTTGAATGAATGCATTTGTCTAATTAATCTTTTGTTTATTTAAATCATGATAATATTAATTATGTGTCGTAATATCGTGTTTACGTTTGTAAAATGGGCAATCCAACTTTTTTGATCACGATAATAGATATTTATTAAATAACAAAGATTGTCACTTAAACATCCTGGACCTAAAATGGAACCTGGGATTATTTACTTACTTAGCCGTTAATTGACCATTGAGTCATTGTCAACGGGCATCGCCAGGATTATTATTACGATAAGGATTTGAGATGTACCAGTCAGCTGTACCAGAGCTTCGACTATTGCTTATTATGTATTACTTTAGTTGAAATAAATAGAAAATACAAATAATTTTCCAATTAAAATACGTAGGTACTGTTCCGTCCTACGCGTTGCCAACGACATCCGAACATGTTCCGATAAGTCCTCATTAGCTTTGTTTGATATAATTTGACACATGAAAATAAGCTTAAACCCATTACAAATTAAATCCATTTCACACTAACGATGTGTAGCGTTACACCAAATTTGAACAGAACATCAAAGAAAGGCGAATATACAACCCTTTCGGTGGCCCAATCAATAGTTACATCCCTGTACGCCCGCTGGGGTAGATTAGGCCTAAATGCACAACTACACGGGCACGGAGTAAATTCCACCCCGGGTGGTTGTTTTACGTATAATGCATTCGAGTATGGCGAGGGAGGTTGGGGTGTACTGAAGGGGGTAACGCTTCGCCCGAACCGTGCGGCCAAACTGGCACCTTGATTTTTTGATGGTAACGGGCTATTCGATAAACTCTTATGGAGCTTTTGTAGGTACGTGACAAAAGCTTTCAGACTGAAAAGTAGTAGTTTTCGTTACAAGGTCGCCTGGCAATTACAAGAAACGTAAAAAGACCTCGTGCTTGGTTCGAGCACAATATATCTAGAAACGCGAAGCCTAGCTTTTGAAATAGGTCTTTGGGTAGTCATGTGAAACCATTAATTAAAAAAAATATGCCAAGGTTAATAAATCGTATTGTATTGTGTATTGTTACATTTTTAAACAGGCAACCTTTTGAAATAGGTTGTATTACCAGGGGTGTAAAACTGGCCAAGACAGCAATGAATCCAATTGTGGAAACGAGACAACGGTACGAGATACTGTCACCCGTGGATGTTTTTCACACCAAGGCATTTCAACTCAGTAGGATAAGATGAAATTCTAATTCAAGGAGGTTCTCATTCAACTTGCAACAAATAGTTTACCTTCACCCATCCATTAGTTAAAATAAAAAATGGTTTAAGTTACCACTTTCCGTTGCAGTAAGCGCAACCAACATACATACATTTGCAAATAATCTTACCGTAATTGAACTTCGAGTAGATACTTCGCTCAACTCCCTAAACCTACCCTCGCGCTTCGGTTTGCGGTCAAATCTGTCAAGTTCAGTAATTCCCCAGACCCCTTGTTTCACCATCGTCGTATATCAAGAGAACTCTAAAAGCTATAAACACGCCATTAACATGTAATCATAATGTTAAAAACTCGTCGGAAACTCGAGTCATTACAATTGATACATCTGAAGTCATTTGTCGACGTTAAATTGTGGTTACTCTGTTAATCATTATATTATGTAACTGATCGATATGTGTAAAGATGTTTGAGAACACCTATTATTTATTAACGCATATACCATAACAAACACATCCCATAACTAACACTTAAAATTTTTGTCTGTTTGTCAGTTGTGCATTTTTTCTCGCTAATCTCAAGAACAGCCTTATGTATTCATTTATTACAATTTATTGTACACCAAAATTATAAAGAAGGAAGTTATGCTATAATTGACCAATTTGAATGCGGTTTTAACTGATGTACCAAATTAAGCTCGGTGTAACATAAAGTGTTTGGTTTAATTTAGGTGGTTAACAAATAAATCATGTATGTAATTTTAAAAATCCCATCTAAACTTTTTTTCAAATATGGGTAGGTACTAAGGCATAGTGTCTCCGAACCGATGTGAGGGCAGTTCCTAATAAAAATCATATTTTACTAATTGCTAAACAAGAACCTCGTCAATACGCGACACATTTTGTGAAGTGTTATTAATCAAAAAAAAACATGATTTTACTTTTTGTACCACCATAAGTGGCACAAATGTAAGAGTAAGCTCAATTACTGCACTGAATGTACCATCCTATTTCACAACATGAATGCAATAAATTGATTTGATTTCATTTGATTTGATTTGAAGGTAAAATAAATAATTAAGACATAACGAACGCACGTAAGAGGAAGTAATTACGACCCTTATAAATACACCCCTGTATGCGCTCAGGTGATAGCCACCCCCGGGCTTTCGGTAACGCTTCCTATTCTTGCTTCTGAATTTACCACCCTCTCAGATAAGATATCTAAATCAATGTTTATTACGAGTTAAAATGTATTTGGTATTGATATTTTTATATGAAGTTTCATACATAGAAAATAATCGAACCCTGATCAGGATAATTTAATTGTAAGTCTGTGCGTTTGTCACATTTTTTATCTGATGGATATTATGGAATTTATGTAGGTACTATTCAGGACTGCAATTGAAAATTAAAATAAAATACGAAAGTTTATCATCTGTTACAAAACGACAGATTTCATTACGAGATATGAGAAATATGAAATTTCAAATTATTAGAATGCATTAGAAACATATGAAACCTAATTTTCAGAAAGGGACTGCCTACGCTGACTGTGACGATAAGCGAGCGATTCGAAGCCACATACTCGTAATACTAAACTGCCACCACAACTGTTACACCTAATTTACATATTTTGCATTTGCAATATTACATAATGTATGTGACAGTATTAACGGCTGTCTACTTTTACAGCATTCAAATTAGCATTTAGTTACCGAAAATTGCAATTAAAACTCTGGTCAAATTAGATTACCTACACTAAACTGGGTCAAAGTCTTCAAAACCTCGATTTTTGAAAGTAAGACTACTTTCAAAATCGAGTTATGTAAATGTCATCGAATAGCAGTCGGGTTTTGAAAAAATCAAATGTGCATTTTATTATAATGCAACAGACTAATTTTGAATATGATAGATTGAATTTGTAATTACAAAGTTGCAATAGTTGGCCCAGTTGACCATTTTTCAACGTGTGATTTCGTCATTTGAGCATACCATATATGTATAAAACATATAACATATAAAAATAATTGACCTCACAAGCCTTGATAACAGCAATAAACCGAAGAAACAGCAGAAACACAAAAGAGGATATAAAACCTTCCAATATTAAACATTCACCCCGCTGGAATATCATACGCAGCTCATTTTACGTATGAAATCCAATATGGCACCTGAAACGTGCCCTATTATTGAATTGCACGATATTCACGGCAGCGCGAAGCCGTAACAGTGCTAAAGAATCACCAACCCGCATGAATACGGGGAAAAGTGATCTCAACCGCCGCAATCTTTATTGGACATTCTTGATTCTCTGCCCATCGTAGAATGTTGGTAAGCTGAAAGTTATGGACCGAGTAGAAGTGGTTAAATGACATCACGCATCAAGCAGTGGTAGTTCCAACATTGGATTATCAAAACAAAAACAACCTATAACAAACAGGTCACAAAATAAATACATTAATCATCAATAAAATATTAAATTCTTGCGTTACTGAGTAACACCACTGTACGCAAGAAGCTGAAATTTGGCATGTATGTTCCTTGGGGAACGTTAGGGAGCACTAAGAGAGCATTTTTGGAAATTCCCAAAAGGTGATAATAACGAGGATAAATGAAACTTTTTATTTCTTGAATGGATTCACTTGAAACTTTATATATTTGATTTCTCAAGTGACGCAAGTGAGCACTAAGATTTTTGAGAGAAGGATTTTTGGAAATCAAGAATTTCACTCGGGCGAAGCCGCGATCGGAAAACTAGTTTACTATAAAATCCCTACTGTAACCCAAGATGAAATCTGAAAGATAAAATCTTACGTAAAATTTATTGAAAAATCTAAGAGCGGAGTTCTATTAAGCACAACTTTTATTAAATTACTATTCTGGAAGTCAGTAACTATAATAGAAGCTGACGTAGGTTTATTACAGGCTTTGTACAGCTAGTACTACCGCCCGCCACGGTACTTAGTACCATTTCTACCGTATAATAAAATTGAACAGCAATTGTGATTAGGTAGGATAGGTGTGTATCCGGTAACTCCTTTTTGGAGGCGACAATCTTAGTCTTCAAGGGTAGTAACACATCTGACCAAGTGTGACCAAATTAGAACGAGACTCTTACTAACAATTACTTACTGGACTATTACTTACAACATTAACATAATTATGTGTACACCGTCATAACACAGTCGCATTATTTTGCAAACGTCAAAGCAACAAACATAATTAATTGAATTACGATTTCATTATTTAACACAAAAATAATACCCGTATAACTAGTACTAAGTAACAATAAAAGCTATCGCACTCGTATGATTCATTGTTAGAATCAAGAATCAAGGCAATGGTGTCCTTAGGGTGGGTGGGGTGAGGTGCAGGGCGGGCGGTTGCCGCGCGACACACATACTACCGGTCGATAATGCGCCCCGACGCACTGGATGCGGCGTCGAAAGTGAAATTTCACGGGAGCCTTTGTTTGAAAGTGAAATAGGGAAGATATGGCGCAGTCCCTTCATGGAAATAGCCAAATCATTATTGTCAAATTCGATAGGTTGTTCGATAGATAAGTAGTTCCATATAATTAATATTATAATTATGATTAAATGTATGATATTTATTCCATATTGACATATGGATCCGAGACGTGGTCCTTTACTGTTGGCCTCATTCGGAGGCTCAAAGTTACACAGCGCGCTATGGAGAGAGCTATGTTAGGTATTTCGCTACGAGATAAGATTCGGAACGATGAAATTCGTAGACGAACGAAAGTTACCGACATAGCTCTCAGAGTTAGCCGGCTGAAGTGGCAATGGGCAGGCCACATCATTCGAAGGACGGATAACCGATGGGGTAGAAAAGTCCTCGAATGGCGACCACGCCTCGGCAAAAGGAGCACAGGTCGCCCCCCGACCAGGTGGACTGATGACCTGAAGAAGACAGCGGGAAGCCGCTGGATTCAGAGGGCTCAGGACCGGTCGGAGTGGCGCCAATTAGGGGAGGCCTATGTCCAGCAGTGGACTTCAAAAGGCTGATAGATAGATAGATAGATAGTATGATATTTGAAAATTACAGCTTTTTATGTAAATAGTTCGAATAGACACCATTTGATGGTAAGTAGTACAAATGACATTAGTGACACTGAGCATTATGGAGAACTCTCTCTCTCTCAGGTGTGTAGGTTTCTTCACGATGTTTTCCTTCACCTTAGCAAGTTATAGTTCATTATATGTATAACACGCACTTTTGCATTCCTAATAATTATATGTAAAAATACTGTTATCTTTACATAAACCTAGACCTTTATAAGACAATTTTTACACGCGCTACCATCGCTACCAACTTTTAATCTTAACTAATTATGTAAACTACGTACTACGAATTTTAACTAACCGTAACGTAAGCACGAATGAATGACGTCATAGTGAATATCACTTTCCTTTTTCTATTTCTGGATTAAATATTCTGGATTAAATATTCTGGATTAAATACCTATATACCTATTATTCTTTTTGAGCACATATTATGTAGCGATATTTGGTAAACAAACAATTATGTGAATAACTAAATCAATAAAATAGCAATCTCTAATAGACAACATTAGGGGAGAAATTTACTAAGTATCTACCTAACCCAAAATAGTGTACGTTGCACGGTAAACAAAAACGTCAGAATTCCCTGATAGATTAGGACATAAGTACCTATTTGGTACTATTTCGTCCTTAATTTATACATATTTGAGTACGTCTACGGAGTTAAAGAATACGTACCTACCTACTAGGCATAACTTACTAAATTTGCATAACCTAATACTAAATTTATTCATAGTCTCTAGCAGTTCAATCAGCTGTCCATTAAATTTAAGTTAAATTTGATTAAGTCAAATTTAACATTAAAACCACATTAAATTTAAAACCACGACCAGTGCACCGTGAACTCCGTACTTGTTAAAATTTGTTGTTTTCCTTGTTTCCCAAAAAACAGTATTCCAACAGCTATGTTAAATTTAACATAGCTGTTGGAATACTGTTTTTTTATTCCAACAGCTATGTTACAGTTCCAACAGCTATGTTACAGCCAAAAAACAGTATTCCAACAGCTATGTTAAATTTAACATAGCTGTTGGAATACAGCTATGTTAAATTTAACATAGCTGTTGGAATACTGTTTTTTTTTTGTTTTATTTAACGTAGCTTTTGAAATACTGTATTTTTTATTTTTTTTCTTGACTACAATCCCACCCGATGGTAAGCGGCAACATCTTAGGTAAAACGCAATAACTTTTTACCAGCCTTAGATTCATTCTTGATTATTTATTTATTTATTCTTCTTTTTATTACGTATCAGTTACTGTCTTCTCCGAGCCGTGAAAGGAGCTTGGAGCCGGAATTCTACCTTTTGGTGCTATTAATACCGTATTGAGTACGTATTAGTTTGAAGAGCCTATGTATCAGCGGAGGGGCGGGGCACGGCACACATAGCGACCGGTCGATAAGGCGATGCTCCGTCGCACTGAAATTTGAAACCGTGAAACGTATTTTGTATCGAATTGGAAATTTTGAATCTGTAAGGACATTCTGTGTGGTTTGACGGGGCATTATCTGTTACAAGTAATTTATGTACCTACGTAAATTTGTTTCATTGCATACATCAATCCAAGAAACTGACAGGCAGTAATTTTTTTTTGTACTTGTAGGATTAAATCTGGCGTCTCGATATGTCTTAGTCCACATGGTCCTTGCATGACAAGGATTACGATAGCAAGGTGTTAATATCTATCCCAGTCCCCATTTGAGGCTAGTTCTAGGTCGGTCACAGTTGTCTTGGGCGGCAGCGGAAGGTGGTGCTGCATGCTCGTTTGCTACCTTAATTCAAAAAATACTTTACATACCTTTAATGACGGGAAGCGAAGAGATGTTACAGGTAATTTCAAGACATGTTTTTCTAAACAGGCATGAAATATCTACTTAGTTATCTTTTGTACATATCATAACCCTCCTTTTTGCTCAGTTTGTCTGTAAGTTTGTCTTAAGACAATGATGTACTGTAGTAAGATACGACAGTTTAAAGAATTCTGTATAAACATTCTTTTAAGTAAAAGTATTAATTACTAAGGCCTAGGTTCCCCAAACCAGGCAGTTAGTAACTAGTCAGTCATAATTTATCTCACCAGATTAGTAATCAACGCATACGCATACTCAAGCATACGCGGTCACTACGAAGCATCGATCACACAGCCCACGATGACACTGTGTTAGGTTCTATGATGTCATTTGTAAATATAAATTTGTTAATATTGTTATACGAATATTAAGTATCATTATTAAGTTAAGCTACAGTAACCACAATCGGTAAGTTTTATTCTAATAATACACATTTTTTCCGTCGTCTAAGACTCAAGGTTCCGCCCACAATAAGATGCAGTATTCATTGATTGAACCGTGCAATTGCACTGATAAAATCGCCCAACCGTGGCACTGAGTCATTCAGTGGAAATATTTTAGGCTTAAAATGATGCACAAATAAAACGAGGTACGGGGAAATTACGTAGAAACGTGTTTTATCTCACTCTCTCACAAATACTTTTTTACGTTACTAAAATCCATATACTGTCCCAAAAGAAGTTTCAGTTCAACAAACGTTAAGAAAATTCTGAAATAAATACGGATAGGGTCGTTGACCGGATAAGGTTTGGACGTGTATAACGAAGATTGAGGCGGTGAGGCAACGAAGCACGGACGAGGATTGCCCCTCAACAAGCGTAAGTACGGAAACCTCACTTCAGTTCCGTGAAGAATGCACTTTGTATTTTTTACGCGATGACTCCCTCTTAAAGTTACCAGTATCAGGTAGCAGTTGTTGGTTCCTTACGAGACTCCACTTTTGGCAGTGGTTCTATTTATTACATAAACCTCGTATATTGACTTAGTGTAGCATTAGAAATAGAAAAAGCTTCATTATAATATAATTGTTATTTGTACTTCTACTATTTTGACAGTGTAGTTATGTCTTTTTTTGTAATTTAAAAAGTTTGTGCTTAAGTTATCAACCCTGGGCTTACAAAATTACAGAGGCAATTAAAGTGGTTCCGAATTTGACCAACAGTTCCTCTTAGTTATTGTAAGTATATTTTGATGTACACTAACAAAAATTCTAGCGAATAGTGATATTTAATACATTTCTTCTTATTAAATAACTACTAATTGTTTATTACCGAGTATATTGTTATACGAGCAATTATGTCATGTTATTGCGCAAACATGGACCAGAAACCAGGACATTAAACAAAAATTCTAATTAAATTCCAGCATTTTTTCACACAGTAGGAAGGATGAAAAACGTTAGTCCTGTACGCGGTAGAATGACAACATTTATCAAATTGATAGCTAGAACGTCGAAAACAATGAAGAACCAACTGCGTAGAGAGGACCTCAAATCTTGAATGGATAGATAGTTTCGGTCGAATTGGATAGTGATCAAATTAAACATCTCATCTTATTTCATCTATCAATAGACAGGGTGGGGTCTGCAAGATAAATCGGTACTATTGAAATAACTACCTCAATTAATCACTATTCCAAGACTGACCTAACGATAGGTAGTTACTTGAATTTGATTAACTTAATATCTGCCTTTAGAGACTGTAACCGAATTTTCACAGGAATTGAGCGAATTAACTTTGATCACGTTATTTTAGAATTCTACAAATGCTTAGTCCAGAATTATGTTCTTAACTTAAACGTTTAAATTCTTATGTATTCTTCATAAAACTGCCTAAGCTTTTAGTCTCCAAAACTCAACGCAACGTTATAAAGCATTAAATACGTTATCATATATTTATGTTTCACTGAACTTCATCGTCGCAGCCTATTAGCCTATTATTCCATTGTCCGCAAATATTTTACGTAACGTAACTTTTGCACATAACTTTTTGTTATGGGAGTATAATTTTTTTTAAGTGAACACTTCTTTAGTATCGTTCTGATTTAGAATTCGTTGAAACGGAAATGACGTGATGAAGCATCGGCAAAATGGCGGCTGACGTTAGCAAAGAAAACATCAATATTTGGACTGACAGTATTCGTTGTTATGAAGTTTCACTTCTACCACGTGTGAATTGCACACCAGGCGCCGTAACTTAGTCCGCAGTTCAGCAAGGTTCACCATGAGCAGAGAAAGTCGACTAAGCCTCCCTTGATCGAGCCCCTTGCTTTTATAAACTATTACTAGCTGACCCAGCGAACATTGTTTAGCCATATAGTAGATTACTTGTAGTGGATGAATACAAAAAGCGCGATTTAAACTTAATCCAAAAACTAAATCCAAAAAATAAATGTTAGAGGTGGACAACCCTTATCACTTAGGGGGATGAAAAATAGATAGTAGGTACCCGATTCTCAGACCTACTGAATATGCATATAAAAATAAAAATATCATAAAAATCGGTCAAGCCGTTTCGGAGGAGTATGGTAACTAACATTGTGACACGAGAATTTTATATAAGAGAAGATAAGATAAGATATAGGCTATCTACAGATCCCTCTCGTTCGCTCATAGAGAAGTTAACTCTTAGTTTCCAAAAATCGAAGAGCTGCGTGTGCAAACTTCCCGTAGTCCCGGTTCTCACGCGCCGGGAGGAACCCCCCTCCCTGCCACCACCCTCGCCCGGCATGTCTAGCTCAATACGACCTCGAAAGTTGAGATTCAAAGATAAATTGGAATTGCAGAGCTGATCGACAAAATTAATAAAATCATCATTTTATAAGTAGTTCATGTCGTTTTACAAGGTATTACAACTTTCATCGCTGCACGGTGTTTTAAATTATTTAGTACTATGCAGTTGGTGGAATCTTCCATAGATATACCTAGCGATATTATCCAATAAAACTGTATAAACACATCTGGACGATTGTTATGAAGACAAGAAGTGTTATTACCTATCCAAAAATGTCATGATATAGTATTTAAATTTCGTTCATGATTTGGATGTACAAAGATACCAATCAACGAGTGCTTCTGCGAATGCCATTTTGTAGCAATGGTTGCGAACAGAAACGCGACCTGGACCCTAGAAATTGCAGCTCTTATATCAGTAAAGATATTAAACCTATAGATACGTTACGTACATACAACGGAAGTGACATATCTATCTAGTTCTTTTTTACTTAAAATATCATTGAATATCGGACCATTTTATTATAATGCCAGAGGCTCTGTACTATATTACGTAGGAACATTTTGGAAATCGAAAGCGCCCTTGCAAGTTTCGGCCCGGTTCTCACGCACGGACGGGAGCCCCCACCCCCCGAGGTCCCCGGCGCCCACGGCCACCCCCAGGCTGCGTCTAGCTCAATACGACCTCGAAAACTTCAGACTTAAGGGAAAACTCCACTCCTACCTATTGAAGCAGGTTAATGAGACGCAATTACACTTCTTTGTCAAATGACTGATATATTTTGAATTTTTCCGAAGTCATTGTAAGGAAATATTAGAATGAAGATAATATCTTCGTTTTTTCGTGGTCACTTTTTATTTATATCTTTTAGCTGATGAAATATTGTTCTCGTGGATATACCTCAATCTATGGGTGAAGCTTCATTTTCATGATAAATACAGATAAAAACATACAGTCATAACATTACAAATAAGTACATTAGAGCATCCCAGACTCCACGCAACAAGGTAAAAAATTGTGCTTTTGGGTTACGAAGTGGCAAGTTCGCGACACTTCCTGAGTAATCTCAAAAGAAGAAATATCTTCTCCTCTTTAGTATAATCCATACTAATATTATAAATGCGAAAGTGTGTTTGTTTGTTTTTTCTTCTTTAACGTCGCAACGGAGCGATGTTATGGTATAATTTTTGTGTGTGGAGATAGTTAGGAGGCTGGAGAGTGACGTAGGCTACTTTTTACCGCGTAAACATCTCATTCTTACGGGAAGGTCCATTAAGATGCGTATTAGATAGGTATATACCTTACTATCCTTGCGTCACCCGGGTCAAAACAACACTGTTATTGCGGGTACCTACTTATCCACAAAAAAACAAGATAGATGCACTCGTCATTTATTATCCAAAAACATTCAAATAATACGATTAGATAACGCAATACATACATATACAATACGCACTGTATACTCAAGTGGCACGTGTAAGTTTTTACAAACAATCTGATATAATAGTGCATAATCCATTTGATAAATATATTTTTCGGTAAATGTTTGTATAAACAATTTCGGGGCAAGGCCTGTTCACTGACGTGGTATGCGTTGCGGAAAAACATGAACAGTAATATGAACTTGCGCTGTTTGCTAAATTTTATGACGCACGTCTTAAGTTTTAGTATGAAGGACTGATCTTTTATTAGGTGCATAGCTGACACATGCCTAGACGGGGCTTTCGATGGTAAATAGTCATCGACGATGCTCTGCACCGTCCGCAACACTGAAGGAATACGCTGTCCAAGTGATGCATGAAGCGAGGGAATTGTTTATTGTTGATACTGAGACGTTCGGTAAGAACGGATAGGGTTAATTGTTTAAATGAAATACGACGATTTTCAAGTCGTAGGTACATAAATATATCAAAGACAAATCTATGAACAAATTATTATTATTATTTATTTACTAGCGACCCGCCCTCGCTTCGCTTCGGGAAACTTATTCCTTCGGTTTGCAAAGATTTAGTTATACCTATATATTGGATAATTCACACTATATCTTTATAAATTATAGCCTATGTGTTATTGCGATGTGTAAGCTATATTATTGTAAAGTTTCAGCAAAATCCATTCGGTAGTTTTTGCGTGAAAGAGTAACAAACATTCATACATCCATACAAACTTTCGCATTTATAATATTCATAGGTTTTAACGCATTGTATCGTGCACCCCATAGATTAACTAGATGGAACATTCAATAGACATAACATAGGCCACTTTAGCATTTATGTGTGCGTGACAACGCTAATAGTATTATTCACACTAAGAAACTTACATTTTAATTGGTCGGTACTTGTCAACTTCAAATAGTCTATCAAACCGGCTGTTATTAGTTGAAAATGCACCTTAACACTTTATCTTAATTTTTATTTTTCCTTGCCATATTTGGTGTCTTCTTACCTTCATCAATTAAGTACATAATATTTATAAAGTTCGTCTATCCACCGCTAGATGGCAATGGAATTTTATGTAACGCTATTGAACGCTAGATGGCGTGACTGGTATCTATAACAGATTGACCTTACGCATATAGTCTTAAGTTACATTTTTGGTTAACAACTGCTTCAGGCATAGTACCATTATCGGTTTAGGCTTAGTGATGTGCCGGTGTTTTTGCCACGTTATCAACAATTATCGACAGTTTATTGTTGCATGGTCTAGAACTAGATACATTATTATTATGTTGCTTTTTTATATGAAAACGATAGAAACTGGTACTGTATTGTTTACTCGTATAATATTTGTTAATCATAATTATAAAAGGCAGTAATAGCCTAGTGCTATTACTTATATTATTATAATATTATGTTATTTATTATAACATTCAATAGACAGAACATAGGCCACTTTAGCATTGATGTATGTATGCGTGACAACGAGGAATGCCACTGTATTGACACGTGTATCTCTGTGTGCGTGTAATGTTGCTAGGTATTGAATAAGTTCCCGTTATTTAAAACTAAAATATTTTATTATTATAATTAAAATAAAAGATAAATAATATATTAATTCAATATAATATACATAATAAATAAATAAACTTTAATGAACGTTTTTTGAAAATATATTGTCCGTGGCGGGTTTTGGATCCGCCATCTTACGTGTAGTGACATGTCACGTTATTACTACAACAGACGGCCGTGATTACATTTTATGATAATATTGTGATATAATTAATTTATCACACACTGGGGTAATAACATATTAAGGTGTTTTGAATTTGAGAGACATAAATACGTAGGTAACTTAAAATATTTATTCAAATCACAGATAATTATAGGTATTAAATCTTAACCACCTTTATTTTGCATTTTCATCCCTTACGCATAACAACTAACCAAAATCTCATTACAATTGGATGAACAGCTTGGAGTGGTGTAGAGGGCAAAATATAATAATTATTTATTCCACACCATGTAGCAGAACTGTATACACATGTTTTTTTTATTGATTTAAGGCAGCAAACGAGCATGCAGCACCACCTTCCGCTGCCGCCCATGACAACTGTGACCGACTTAGAACAAAACTCATAATTATTCATTTGAAAATTATTAACTAGAAATAACATAATAAAATTGTCGATATCGATAAATTTTTACCCCATTCCTTCACGAGTAGCATAGAAAGTTCTGGAAGTAGCACTACTACTTAAAACTTAAAACGAACCTTATTGCCAAGTAACTGAGTAGCTTTTTGGTTATAAAATATTTATTTATTTTATTTATTTCTTTATTTATTTACATGGGTAAATATACAACAAAACAGTGAAATAAAAATAGTTATCTGTGAAAAGATATCCCATCTTCGTTTTTATGTATTTGGGAACAACTTTTACAATGTTTAAATATACAAGACGGCATTTTTAAGTTGTAGTAATGCGTGACGCGTGATTACGCGTGACGTCTAAACAGTACGACGGTCTGAATAGCACTAATGCGAGTTTGTATTCGCTTTTGAATTTGTATTTGCTTTTGTGGCTTCACTTTTTTGTTCTGCACGCTCCATCTGCCTTTTTTTCTATATCGCTGGTGCACCCTATCAATGTTGTCTGGAAAAGATCGCTGGAAAAGATGTTTAGCAATAAGACCGACTTTTGTGAAAATTCCGTTCATTATTTTCTTTTTTTTATAATAATATCCTGTTAGTACACAATAAAGAATATTTGTATTGTATCAACCCATTAATGGCCCACTACTGAGCACGGGTCTCTCCTCATACATGAGGAGGCCTACAGCATACTCCACCACGCTGCTCCAGTGCGGATGGGTGGAGGGGTCGGTGGCCAACCCAAGTGTTTTTATGCCGCCCGATGGTATCCCACATGGCTTAACGACTGCTACCATTTGGTAGCAACCGGGACCGACGACCTTACGTGCCCTTCGGAGCACGGAAGCACCCAAGAAATTTCGCCACTAGCGGTCACCACGGTATTGTACTGTACCTACTGTATATTATTATACTTAACGTAATAAAATTTTCAAAGGTCACTGATTAAAGTCTTCGTGACTTATTGTTGTACACACCTCCACTGCGAAAAAAACACGTTCACATTTTGAGCCACAGTAGGATGATAATAGAATAACTAAATTATTCATTGACAAGCAAATTAACATTT
This sequence comes from Ochlodes sylvanus, assembly GCA_905404295.2. NCBI lineage: Eukaryota > Metazoa > Arthropoda > Insecta > Lepidoptera > Hesperiidae > Ochlodes > Ochlodes sylvanus. The sequence continues at coordinate 2,794,065 of FR990125.1, read as the reverse complement.
AGCGGTGGGGCGTTGTCAAATTTTTGACAAACGATACGCAACCGTTTTTCGGAAGACGGAAACGGTTGCAGAAAACCGTCGTCGTCGCAACTGGTTTGAGGACGACTATAAACACAAGGACGACTCACTATCATGCCTATGACACGACGTTTGAAATGTGTACGTTTATAGTGACAATGAAAAGTAACCGTTTGACAGAACGAATTACTGTCGAATTTCGAGCCCAAAGCGAGTTATTAGTAATAATAAATAGCTCTCTAACTTTCGAGAAGTCCATAAATTTCTTTTTAGATTCAGCTTCATTAGCTACTTCAATAATTATTATCTGTTATTCAACCTTATTATACATTTCGTCGAGTAAAACTAGTAACAAACAAGATGTATGCGACGCGCACACCGGCTTGTACTTTAATTTAACGTTGTAAGTATATAAAAACATCAATATTTAGACTGACATTATTCGTTTTTTTATTTTCACTTCTAGCACGTGTGAATTGCACACATTTTGATTTTTATTGTTGGAACTGCATGCAGAACGAATCTCTTCGTTCTGAGACGCGACACGAGACAAAACGTCTTCGTTCTGAAGACGCGTCGCGGCGAGAGTCAAAAAATCGTTTCAAGTAGTTCGAAGACTTGTTTGTGGAACGAAGACGAAGACGTTCTTACCCAAGACGTAAAAACGGTTCCATCGTCGCACATCGTAAAACGGTTCCTTGTAAATCGTTCATTCGTCGACACCCACCGCTGTAAACATAGATAGGGCGCTGAATTTTTAAATGCTTTGGAACCTTTACCGTAATTACCATAATTACCGTCCTTAGTTAAATTTTAAGTTCCGTACCCGTAGGGGACAAACGGAACCCTATTATAATAATAGGGTTCCGCTGTCTGTCTGTCTGTCTGTCTCAGGGCTATTTCCTTTAAACCGAAATAGAAAAATAGGTAATTTGGTTTTTTTTAGGTCCATTCTTTTAAGTTATTACTCCTTCTAATAAATAGGAGAAAAAATTGTTTAAACGCTCTTCAAATTTAAACAACTAACAAACAATATTATTTAAGCACTGAACTGAATCTTGTGTGCGTATAATTATGTGTGTATCTGTACTAAATACAGACATTTAAACGACATAATGCTTACTTATGTCAGGTTCCTCTCATGTAGTTAAGGTACTTTCATATCTTAAAACCATTATAAATGATCTGGGACCAACATGCAAATACAAACAAATGACATGACAATAAACATGTATACATATAACATAGGCATTGCTATAAATGTATGTTGCTACTTTGCAACCAACTCCAATAATTATTACCTCCACAAGTCCCCATAGCATAGTTAAAACCGCTGAACTAAATAGATACGTTTAACGCAAAGATACCTTTGGTCGCAAAATAATACAAGTACTCTTAAAAGTATTACGTGCGATGTAAGCAGATCTTTAGCAAAAAATACTAGATTTATCACCGGATAATGTCAACGACCCGGTTATCAATTCGCGAGATTCGACTTTACGAGCACGATCGGCTATTGACAACGCGTTAAACGGTGTTGAGATATCTAATTATTATAGGAACTGTTGCGAAAGAAACCGCACTATATTTAGCAAATGTGGCAAAAAATCTAATTTTAAAATGAAAACGCGTGTATTGAATTAAAGGCTAAAAAAATTGTGGAAGTTTTTTTTATTCATTCAATAATTTACAAGTGGATGCAACTACATATCATGTTATTTATCCATTTATTCATTTATTTATTTATTTATTCATTTATTTATTTATTTATTCATTTATGTATTCATTTGTTTCTTCATTTAGTTATTCATTTATTTATTTATGTCACATAGGTTACATCTAACATAACAGGCTAACCTAATGCGTTAGTGTAGGTAATTCACATAGATTAATTATTATTATTAGGCAAAGAGCCAGTTAATTTAAAATTAATATTATTATTTAGACATAAATAAATCCACTAGTCAAACAAAAAATATACATATTATAAATATCGAATTTGTTAGTGTACTATTACGTATTATGTTTAAGTACATAAATATCAATAATCATAATAATAATCCTCAGTGCACCAAACCAAAGTTGGTGAAGCCCTGCGGTTGCCTCACTATGAAAGCCCAGGCCCCGGAACGCCTTTTTGTATAACCCGGTTATACATACGAGTATAATGTGCTCGAAAGTGTACGAATTCCATATCACTACTTTATATCTTACAGAACAACAGAACGTCTACCTACAAGTATAATTATAAAAATGAAATGAAGAAATTCTATTAATAAGTATCCGAAGGTACCAATTCCACGTAACGCGCGATCGATCGAGCGTTGCCTCATATATTATTAAGGCTCCTTATGGGGGCGAAGTAGGGTTTTGAAACCCACATCCGATATTTTAGGTATTGTACGTCATAATCTCTATTATTGATCACGATTTTAATTTCCCAGTTTCACGATAGAAAAAAGTAGGGTGGTCGGTTTTAAGTAAAATGCAAAGATGAAACTAAGTAATTTACTGTAATGTAACTGTTAATGTATATCCACTAGCAGTTCAACCTACTAAACAATTAACAAAAGTAAAAACGCACTATTAACAATAAGTTACATTCAATTAGCAAATAAAATTACATCAACTATAAACTTTTTATATTTATATTTTTATAGACGATTTTCCTTTTTCATTAAGTTGTCTGGAACAAATCGCCTGTAAGCGATAAGGACTCCAATTGCATTGTGGTCACTAATTAATTAATAGTGAACACCATTGATTATTTACATTTTTATTAGGCAGTTGTCCCACCGTGGTAAAATGTGTACTCGGCGTGTGGTCCGACCGCCAAGCGAGCATCGCTGAGCGAGTGTCACTGAGCGCATATTATTTTTGATAGCTCTTGTCGCTCAGCGACAAACTAGTGGGTATATTTATTAAACGTTTCTTGAGCGAGTAACTATCGTTACTCGCTACTCGTCGACTGTGCGACAAATGCCTTATGAAGGCATTAGAATAATATTTTGGTATAACCTTCACGCATTTATTTGTATGCAATTTAAAATTCAAAAGTATTCAAACATTTCCTTAACAATAACATGGTCGTTTATAATATTGCATTAAAATTATAGACTACATACATAATTATAAATAACTGTTATAGGACTAGGCCGCGGTAGTTTAAAACTTTCATTATATGTACCCGCGATTTAAAGTATTAATTTATTATGAATTTTAATCATCTTTCTGATTCTATAATGGTGAATTAATTCATCTTTATGCTTCTATATGCTTTAGGTTAAGCCTGTAAATTACATGTTTTTAATATAAATAATATAAACACCTACCAGAATTGGTTTTGTTATGACAAATTATGATAGTTACCGTCTATATTTATAAATACCTACACTTATATAATATATAAAGCGAAAAGTTACACACTAACTCACAGACTTATAAAACTCGAAAATACTAGACCTATGAAGATGAATTTTCGTTATGTCAGAGGTATTTGGCCGGCTAATAAGTTTCGACACATGATCAGCTAAACCCTTGCTAATAAACTGAATCAGCATAGTGTGGTTCCTCCACCCCTATGCTTAATCAAATAATAAGAGGAAATCCCAGCCCTGCTGCCGCTAGTAGGTTTAACACTGAATGTTATCAAGTGTAACGTGCAGATACTCACGATTTTATCATTGTATATCGATATTTCGATCTAATTACTTGAATGATAGCGCGAAAATCATCATGAACTGAATTGGGTCTGAATAAGTTACAAAAATCGGGAGGTTACTACACTTCTGAAGTTTACATTAAAATTGGCATCTCCAGATTTGATCTTAAAATCCGAAAGGCGATCTACAATCAATCAAATCAAGCTGTTTGTACGATAGCGATAATAGTAATCTTTTTCGTGTTCAAGTCTAGATAGAGTCCAAAGATTACAAATATCTATAATCAAGACAAAAAACACACGTAAACTACAACTTTCTTGATAGTTTAAAAATACTAAGGCTAAACTTTATTGTCCGCGTGGCATATTATTTTTAATATGAATGATTTAAAATTAATATTTATGTAACATTATCATTTTGTAATATTAGCGGCGTACAGAATAAAAATTCTATTTTTTTCATGGTATTAAGGTATTACTCGTACTGTTGTCTGTAGGTAACGGTGACCTCTTGCTCAGATTCGCTCGTCTGCATAGGTCTCTGCTTTTTCCATAAAAAGACTCACAAGTCAAAAAATTACGCTCACTTAGCGCTTAATAGTAAGTAAGGACATCTAGCGTACTGACCTTCGCAGTAAAGAGTGACGTCAGCTAGACTCTCCGAGTTCCAGAGGTTCGCGAACGAGGTGGCGAGGTTGGATCCGAAGCTGTTCCATTTGAGGCAGTACTGCTGCTGCTGGGAGTCCATACCCGGGCCGCCTCGGATGCCTGCCCTGTTGGTCATAACACAATAATAAAAATATGATCTGAAATTCGTATAATAACAGGTATATTTTTAAGTTGTACTTTTTGTTGTAGTTTTTGTATCGTATTGTATTGTAGCCTTTTCTAATACCTTCTATCAGAAATGGGCCAAATGTAATTATGATTACAAATTACAATTACATATATGGCCCGGAAATGGCCCCGCGAACGTCTTTCGAGAAAAGATAGAGCGTTCTTTGTGGGGGCGATTCCAGAATGCCTCCACATATAATCATAAACATCATTACATTTTGAGAAAAATGAAGAAGAATGAAGAAATTGTAATTTTTAATCATACTTACATCATACATAATTATGTAATCTACGCATTCTATTTACTACTAGTACCTACTACTAGTTCTTACTACTAGTTTTAGTAAATACTAGTACTAGCACCTACTACTAGTAACTAGTAATAGTAAATTGCTAGTTATGTTTTGTAATTTTAGTTAAAACAAAAATAACTAATAACGAATAGCTATTTAAGCATTTCAATTTTGCGCGTGTAAAATTAGAACGAGTATTTAATGAAGTTTTTTTATATATTTTCCCTTTATCACTACCGTAGCCCGTATCAATGATCCAGGCCGTAACATGTATTGGTCCATATCATAAAAACTACTGAATCGATTTTGATAGAATCTTTAATATCCCCGAGTTAAAGGAACTATAAACTAATACCTAATAAAAAAATAGTTACAATATTTTAGAGAAATCAAAACATAATATACCTACACCTATAAAATGTTGTGTACCTGTATATTTGAAAGGCCTAATAGATTACCATAATTAGGTATGTAAATATTCTGCAGTTCCAATTAAGTAGTTAATAAATAACATGAATACTTTCAAAACGTGATATTTCTAGATTAACATACAGATTGAATTACATTCAAAATAAAAATTAAAACATTTGTAAAAATAATTCAAAGTATCAATAAAAAAAATTAAATGACGATATAGATTATGAATATAGAATGAAGTAAATAAAAAAATTATAGATAGCGCTACAGTCAATTACAGTCGAAGATTTATTTTTATTGTATTTTTCTCCAATACCCAGGTAGTATTTATTTATTTATTCTTTATTGTATTTACCTTAAAAAGCTAAGTTTTATAAAGGGCGAACTTCATACCTGTTGACATACTCTACCAGTCAACCCAGGGTGACGAAGAAAAATGCGAGGTGTATACAAGAAAAGAAGCATGTATGTGAAGTACAAACGTGTATACCTAATATACGTAGGTACCTACAAATTTTTTTTTTATTAATTTAAGGTAGCAAACGAGCATGCAGCACCACCTTCCGCTGCCGCCCATGACAACTGTGACCGACTTAGAACAAGACTCATATGGGGACTGGGATAGTAAGTCCGCTATTATAAATCAACCTATTATAACGGTTGTGTTAAAGATTATATTTTCAAAAGTTGTGATCAGATGGCGTCAAAAGACCACTGGATTCTCCTCATAACTAAGAAGTCCTAGAGCACACTCCGCCGATCTGGTGAGGATTGCTGGAAGGGTTAGTAGCCAACTCGAGTGTGGGAAGTTTAATTCTGCCCGGAATCCGATGGCTTAATGACTGCTATCAAATAATATCCACCGAGTCCGACAGCTTTACGTGCTTCCCGAAGCACGAAAGCGCTAAAGAAATGTTTGCTACTGTCAGTAGCCCATCCATCTAATATCGACCACGCCCTCAGTAACTTAACTCGGTCGAACGCTATAAAATCGATCCAAGCGGCAGGCTATAAGTCCTGCATGGATCAACCAATTTATTTCCTAAATATAATTACACCAAAAAACCCAAAAAGACTAGCAATTTAGCACAACTGCTTCCGAACTTGTCACTCGTATATAGGTATACATAGGTAACTCCTCAATCATGAGAACCATCAGCTAATATAACGTGGCTAAGAACCCAAAGCTAATTATGAAACTAATATTACACACAAATACATCAGCACAAACACAAAGCAAAACTGTGTCCGTATACAGCATTTTAATAAAACAGAACGTAATGTAGAAACAGAGTAACAACCAACTTCATTCGTATAATCTACGACACACAAACTGTCGATCGATCTAGTGTTATTGAGGTACATTAAATATGCAATATCGTATTTGGTACACCTCACCCATGAATTTATTATTACCCTATTGCTCACCAACGCTGGCCGTTCCCACGGGTCTTGTTAAAATGGTTGTTTAAATGTCAACCATGGGAAATGTATCCTCTATTAATTCATTGAAAATCAAAAACAGCCATACTGTCTTGTGTTAAGTTAACAATTGTAATATTTGTGATCAACCTCGTATAAGACAGTCCTATTCAAATAGGTTCTATTTAGTCCTATTGAGGTATTGCTACACCTGGACAGATGACATGGTATGACCTCATTCCAAAACGTGTAGGTAGGACTGAACAAAGTACGCTACTACAACATCCAGATATTTAAAATGTCGAACATTTAACAAAGGAAGGAAAGCATGAAGAATAAAATTGTAACGCTACATAAGTCTACGACACAACACAGAAGGATAGGCTTGGGCGTGCAACCTGCAGGACAACGAGGACATCATTACGTAACAACAAGAAACAAAAAGCAACAGGTCAGAAACGATTTAGAACAACAACAACCTTACGGCATTGCAGCGGCTCCGTATGAACCTCATTTCGACGATTACCAGTGAAAACAGGCGAACTTTGCAAATGAGAGCAATTAATCAACGATGCTTCACCGACAACGTAGAACCGAATGGCGGTGCAGGGCCGATACGGTATCGATTCGATTCCCAGGCGCTCCGTTACAGCCTAACTGTACATTTGCATGCGTGCACGTATATACAGCCAGGTTAGCGAGAGCTGCCGTGAGTCCAGCGGACGCCCTCTGGCTGTGAGTAATGGTTCGGCGGCAGGGAGAGCGGGAGATCAGCGTAGACTGGGGGGCCGCGGCATTTCGGCTGCGACCCGGTTCCGGAATGCACACGCGCAAGCGTAGTACTGCGGGGTGCGGGGGGCGGTGCATCGAGTTGCGCAAAGCGAGTTCACAGCGCATCGCATAGATGCAGCCTGATCTATTGACTACGGACAAGATGGCCGACTGAAGCCAAAACCTTTGTTAATCACTTTGAGAGACTCGAATCCCTCATTAATGTCAGCCATCGAGCGATGAGAGTGCGCTTACGGCATATAATTTAGCCCAATTAATATCGTCCATAGGGCGTAAAGAATGAGGTCGCTTTTACAGTTGGCAAGGCAAGATAACTTGAGAAACTATTATGCTGCTGCTTGGCTAGCTGAAGATATTGTTTTTGTGGCAATAACCAGGTCGCCTTTAACGACTTCATTCAGTAGTTACTCTGCCTGTTGAACGAAATTATCCGGTTTCCATTCCTGACCGCAGAAGCGTGACAAATTTTATTTATTATTAATACTTAATTTTTATTAAATATGTTTATTATCAGGTACTTATTCGCGGAATTTGGTTTATTTATTGTATTTCGAATGTCCAATTTAAAATATACCCAAATTTTTCCTTATATTAAACCTACCCCATCAGTCAACTTGCAAACTTATTTACTAGTGAATCAGAAATGGACAACATGAAAGTAGAGAAGAAAATAAAAACATTAAAGCTGACATTCCTACACAATGAGTTCCTTGTGTTGCGGACTACCCCGGGCGAATTCTATGCTCTGCTACATACCATTTAGTAATCAACTCTAGTTAGATTCATCGTAGCTCTGAACTCAATAAAATTGTCGTCGGGACGCGACAATATAAATAATTAGGTCAAAATGCAGTTGTATGTAGCTTAAGGGGGGGCGCGTTTATATGACAGGCATGATTGTAGCGCGGCGGCTGCGCGCTCCTCTCCTGGTGCATAGCAAATTAAACTTAATTGACTAGTCCACAACGTACAAATTCGTAGCAATAACCTAACTGCGCGGCTGCCCGCAAACACGCGGTAACCTAGTTCACGAGTTTTTCTCAAATACATATGTTTCAAGAACATCGATCGAGATCATCGAGAATGAAAATGTATTTGGGTGTCATCCGGCCCCATCAGAGTTTCCGCCCTAACGCACCTCTTTACCTGCAGGTAATTCTGGAGCCTTCCGGATCCAATTCCCCGTTGATTCCATAGCAATAATATTCTAATAAACTAATATTTGATTTGTAGCTTCAAATAACTGTATGTACCTACATTATAAAGTGATCTCATATTTTTCTATATTTCTTTCTTTCTCTCGCTTTTTTGCCAGCAAGTGGTCACCGTCTCCCATGGCATTGTTAACACCAAAGGCATCTCAAGCGAATTGACAAAAACTGATGAATGTCGGTGCTTCTAGAGCTAGCCATGCACGCTATGGTGTTACTGACAGGTTTATTTCTTTATATATTAAAACTTTATGCACCAAACAAAAATTACAGAGACAAAGGAGGATTTAATGCTAAAAGCATTCTCTCCCAGTCAACCTTCGGGCAGCGTGAACACAATTAGAAATACCTCCGTATACTCGTACAGGCGTGTACGGGTATGTTACATTATATATGTTTATCTGTACAGAAAAAAAAATTAATTATCACTTGCTTCGGTGAAGGAAAACATCGTGAGGAAACCTGCACACCTGAGAGTTCTCCATAATGTTCTCAAAGGTGTGTGAAGTCCACCAATCCGCACTTGGCTAGCGTGGTGGACTATGGCCACACTTTGAGATCACACTTTGAGAGGAGACCCGTGCCCAGCAGTGGGGCAGTTAGGGGTTGTGATGATGATGATCTGTACAGGTAAATTTTTCAGGTAGACTTGGGCTACGTAGTGGACATACATACATACATGTACATGCACAGTTGTGCAACATATGTACATGCTCAAGATTAGTTGTTATTAGTTAAAGTTTTTGATGCAGTTAACTGTAGGTATAACCCTGTTAGATACGCCCTATCGTGTATGGCTAGCTTAAAGCCAAGCTAAAAACAATTAATACGAACGCCAGCGTAAGATGACCCCAGCAACGACAATTATATAACAAATGTACACTAATAAAAGAAATCGAATTATCGAACCATTATTCAAAAGAAGTGAATGCCTTCAAGGTGTAGATTACAACATTTTTTATAACTTCAAGATAAAGATATTGTCTTGCTTTAATTACGTTTAATATCAAAAGCCACCAAAGAAGCCTTAAGATCGTTTACATAATTTGTTTTAGCTAACAATTGAGAAACTTCTTAACTCTTACAAAACGACTTGATAACGACATAACACAAAGGGGTAAAGAATAACTGTAGTTTGATTTGACTGTTCATTCCAAGTTATGTGTATCCAGGGTAGCCAACCATTATGTTTAAAACAATATTATACTTGTTGCTCGTATATTGTTTACTTTTTGTTTAAAAATGAACTAATATATTTTTTTGCAAACGTAAGGAATAAGTCGCCAGTTAACTATAATACAAACATGTGCGTTACGATTTACGATATAAACACAATGTCGTAACATTTGTCGTATAAACCGCAACGTACAAAACGGGCTTTTATTGAGTGTTCTGCATGAAGTGTCATTTTACGATCTACGCGAAGTATATCCACGCAACAGGTTACTTAGCCATTTGATTTACGACTTATCGAGTAACTGGTGATACTTTGAGGAGTTGGGGATTCAACACGGTTTGTTGAATGTTTTAGCTGTACAATAAATTAGTTTATACGAGACTTTGAATAACAATTTTCTATGAGAACTGTTTCTAATATTTCTTATCTAATGAGTACAATTGAGCATTTATGTTTCGTAACAATAAGTTTGACTGTAACTGAAGTGTGACGTTCAAGTTTAAATATTACTAGTAAACCCGGCCTCGCTTCACTTCGGGAAACCTGTCCCTTAGTACCCAAGTCCAAAATTGTTAAACGTAACCAGCGCACGAATTTATTTTCACGCGCGTTATTTTTTATTTTGCTAAAAACGTTAATATAATAAACATATAAACTTGCCTCTTGAATCATTCTATCTATTAAAAAGACCCCCATCAAAATCCGTTGCGTAGTTTTAAACATCTAAGCATACATAGGGACAGAGAAACCGACTTTGTTTTATACTGTGTAGTGAAGTTTGACTGTACAGGCAACCTTGTCAGGTACACCCTTGCGTGTACGGCTAGCTTAACAGGAGGGTTGTTACCTGTGTTGTGAGTTGAGTGAGTGAGTGTTGTTGTTGAATATGATGAGGAAACAAGTAGTGGGTATACAAAGGACTTTCTGTTCGTAAGTTCTGATGATGCCAAAAGACAGAAGCAACCCTTGCAGAAGGAAGAAACTGACAACATGAGACTGGTATTATATCTTCTAACCACGGAAGTACTAAAAATATTAACTACTAGTAGAGAAATTCACAATTACAATTTAAATTTGACTAAACGCATAACCAGGGCACACTAATCTCGTCATCCGTTGACCTCTAGCTACAAATGCAGTCAGAGTCGCCACGCAATCATTGCAGTACAGAACCAAGTTATTTAGATACGTAGCGGTACACCGGCTCCGCTGCACAGTGTTATTTTCCTATTAGTCACGCCTGGGTATCAAAACTGACGTATTGTATACAACACAAAATTTCCATATAATTCACAAGTACATTATAAGCACTGTGGCAAGTATCTAGCAGTATATTTTAGTTTGACTAATTGGCGTAGCAGTCATGTGATGAATAAGGTGCAACTAGAGCTTAGGCCTCTTCAAAACTGATGATTATTATTTTTATTTATTTATTTATTATTTATTGAACCTTACACAAGTAGGTAATGGAACAAAAGGCGGACGAATATGAAAATGCTAATAGCATTCTCTACCAGTCAACCCTAGAGCTATTGGAGAATGATATGATTCTTTGTTGTACGTAAATAACATTTAAACAGTCAACAAGTTGACGATTTGATGGTAAGGAATCACCGTCATTTTCGATGATCCATAGAATCCAAGAAAGGAAAGAAGTCTTAGAAGCCTCCAGTCGGAACACGGTGAGTCTTAGTTGAAGAATGAGGTTGGTAGCTTGTACGGAAAGAACACCAGAAATAGTGAACGAAAGACGCTACTTACTCAATCAAAACCTTAAGTCCAACTGGCCGATCTAATTTGAGCCACTGGGATTGGCCTGACCCTCGGCTACCTTCAAGAGACCTGCCACCGCTTCCTACATTAAACAGTCCGCTGCATCAAGAAGGTCATAGAAAAATTACATAGAAAAATTTACATAAAACGTGTTAATTTCGTTGCATAACAAAATTTCTTTACTCAGCTGGTTTTTGAAATTCGTATGTAAATGTAATATAAAGGCCTCTGCACATTACATTAACTCTCCAACACAACTCCTATTCAATCCTAGGCAAGCTTTATAACATGTTTCTTGTTTGAATTTTCAGACGGATCGGGGTTCGCCGTGGACGAAGCGTCGGTCGTAAGTGGTACAAATCTTTCAAGTCAAGTTCAATTTAAACATAACACGCAATAACTCATATTTCAATACTTTCCTGTTACAACAAATAATTATTTAATAGTTCATGTACCTACTCGAATATATTTCAAGAGAAAAAGTATAAATAAACTTCGTACAAGGGTTCTGCTTATTTCTAATAGACCTTCCAGCAGACCTTGTAATGGAAAGGTGGAACAAAAAGCATTTAATTAGCATTTTGAATTGGAGTGGAGTTGGAGTTGCGTTGACGTAATGTGCACACACCCTAACAAGTACAGCGCGCTGCAACTTTCTACAATGCGCGCGGCGGCCGGAAAAGCGCAGCAGTAGAAAGTATCGTATATTGTTTGTCTGTTGTGTCGCCCGAGCTTAACCTAGTTTCCCTTTTGCAGCTGTACATTGCTGGGCGCCAGTGGTGTCACCATCACCAATCTATTATCAACGCATAGGTACATCTCTTCTTGAGTCATTTAGTTAACCAGTGCCATTACGTTGGTTAAAATTTAACCTAGATCATCATCATCATCATCATCGCAGCTCATTGAGACAGACAGACCCATTGCTGGGCATGGCTCTCAACTACCTGAGAAGTATTGAACATAGTTCACTACGCTGGTCAAGTGCGGATTGGCGGACTTCACACGTCTTTGAGAACATTATGGAGAACTCTCAGGTGTGCAGGATAGGTGTAACGTTTTTCAAATATAAGGAAGGATAATTTAGTTAATAATACAGAAAATAAACGGCCTTATTAAGTAGCAATAAAATATTAATATTTAACTATATTATAAGTACATACCTATATCTGAATTAATTTCATGAATGAAATTAAATTGCATTCAACTTTCTCGTTCAATACAACCATCACATAGAACAACCCGTTATTATTTTCGGCCGTTTAACGCAGTCACATAATTAAATGCATCTAAGCATTTGAAATTTAGAAAACTGGTCCGCGGACGCACTGAGATGTCGACACCGCTTACGCAATCATGTACTATAGCATCCACGGCTTTCAGACAATAGCCCCACGCGTATGCAACTGTAGCTTTTATTTGGACGAAGTTAGGGTCAAAATTCCACGTACACACGCGCACGCATCGGCCTGAACCGCGCCTACCTTTCCCAATTAGATTGCCCTACGCGGAAGGGGACCAGCCTAGATAAATTAAAAATATTTTCAACTCAAGTCATATCTCATTTTTCAAAATCTAAAATCGTTTTATTGCGTACCGTCTCACTCATTTGCAACTTATCCAAAAACCGGTATCTTTATACGCATTTCTAACGGTATAGGCTATGGCGTCAGTTGTCACACTTTTATATTTTGTAATCTACAGACGTACGCCCAACATATTGTTAATTAAATTTAAAAGTAGGTTGTAAATGTAGTTTTCAGCCTTTACATCGAACTGTTCATTTGTACACCATACTTTTCCAAACTCGAAGGATTATTAAACGCTACGCTTACTCTTACGCTTAGCGGGATGTAGTCCGGGTGAACCTGCTCGTATGTAGTCCAAGACTTTTATCGATATTTATTGGAACGAAGTTCCTTACGGCAGGCTTGGAGGGGATAGGTTTTGCTACGGCGACCGAACTGAAAAATATGTGATAGTAAAACCGTAAGAAAAAAAATGCGTGGAATAAAAGCGTTGAATGAGACGTGCGCATGCGCGACAGTCGCATACACAAGCGAGTAGTGTATAATACCTTTTTGCTTTTTTATACTCATTTTTCCCGAGTGCCTCATCATCACTGAAACACTTATAAAATTTGAAGTTTTCAAAATTTCGGAATCAATTCTGTTACATTGTGTTATTAAAGAAATTAAAAGCAGGGATCATATGGCGCTCGAGAACGATTCATTAACTAATTGACGATTACCACCTCTGATTCCTGACCAGTCTCTAGCTGTTGTAGAACGGTTTCAAGCTTATTTACAAGTTGCTGACAGAAATCTATCTAATTATTATCTATCTATCTATATAATCATTCGTAGATTATTAGATAGTTCCAGTGATAAAAATGAAATATAAGTCACGCGCGCCTAAAAATGCGGCACTCTTTTGTAACCGTTCCCAAAATGAAGCTGACTCATTCGTGCGCAAACGCATCCCAATTGTGAGCGTGAGCGCGAGTGCATTTTTAAATGCGTAACTATGTACGTGTACTAAGACGTTGTTTTATTGCTTGGTGTTAGCGATGAACTAGTTTTTATTTGATTTCAAATAATTGTGTATCCAAAGCAAAGTAGGTTTTATTGTAAGTGCCGACTTTGAATATCGAACTAGCTACAGGTTCCATTTAATCACAAGCTTAACAAAAATGGTACGAGGGATTGACAGCCCCAAGAAAATCTGACAACAATACAAATACAAAAGTTGAGAAAAATACTTTAAACGACATTTAATAACGTACAGAAACTTAACAGTAATATTTATAAGTTTATTTATAGGTATTCTATCTATCTATCTATCTATCAGCCTTTTGAAGTCCACTGCTGGACATAGGCCTCCCCTAATTGGCGCCACTCCGACCGGTCCTGAGCCCTCTGAATCCAGCGGCTTCCCGCTGTCTTCTTCAGGTCATCAGTCCACCTGGTCGGGGGGCGACCTGTGCTCCTTTTGCCGAGGCGTGGTCGCCATTCGAGGACTTTTCTACCCCATCGGTTATCCGTCCTTCGAATGATGTGGCCTGCCCATTGCCACTTCAGCCGGCTAACTCTGAGAGCTATGTCGGTAACTTTCGTTCGTCTACGAATTTCATCGTTCCGAATCTTATCTCGTAGCGAAATACCTAACATAGCTCTCTCCATAGCGCGCTGTGTAACTTTGAGCCTCCGAATGAGGCCAACAGTAAAGGACCACGTCTCGGATCCATATGTCAACACTGGCAACACACATTGCTCGAACACTTTCGACTTCAGGCACTGAGGTATATTGGATGACAAGATATGTCGAAGTTTCCCGAACGCTGCCCAGCCGAGTTGGATTCTTCGAGTGACCTCTTTCTCAAAGTTGGACTTACCCATTCGGATCATTTGTCCCAGGTAAATGTACTCGTCGACAACTTCGAGAGCAGCGCCATCAACAACAACCGGTACGGGTGTGACATGGACATTCGACATGATTTTTGTCTTGTCCATGTTCATCTTAAGACCCACCCGTTGTGAGGCGCTGTTCAGGTCTCCTAGCATGGTACTGAGGTCCTCCAGCGTTTCCGCCAAGATCACTATATCGTCGGCAAATCGAAGGTGTGTGAGGTGTTCGCCATTGATGTTAATGCCGAGCCCTTTCCATTCCATTAGCTTGAACACATCTTCCAATGCAGCGGTGAAAAGTTTCGGGGAGATAACGTCCCCTTGCCTGACACCCCGCTGCAATTGGATGGGGTTCGTGCTTCTGTCGTGTAATCGGACTGACATGGTGGCCGATTTGTATATGCACTTCAACACCTCGATGTACCGATAGTCGATCTGGCACCGCTGAAGAGACTCCAGCACCGCCCAGGTCTCGATAGAATCAAAGGCTTTCTCATAGTCCACATACGCAACATATAATGGCAGGTTATACTCCTCGGTCTTCTGTATAACCTGCCTCAGTGTATGTATGTGGTCCATGGTACTATAGCCTTTTCGGAAACCGGCTTGTTCGGGAGGCTGGAAGTCGTCAAGTCTGCGCGCAATGCGATTAGTGAGTACCCTTGAGAACAGCTTGTAAACGTGGCTCAGAAGTGCAATGGGCCTATAGTTCTTCAAAAGGGATTTGTCTCCCTTTTTGAAGAACAGTGTCACCAAACTTCTGCTCCACGCTTCCGGGGTAGTTCCGCTGCTGATAACGGAATCAAACAACTTCTGGAGAACCACCAAGAGAGGCTTCCCTCCAGCTTTTAACAGTTCGGTTGTGATTCCGTCATCTCCCGGTGCTTTGTTGTTTTTTAGCTGCTTCAAGGCTCCCCTAATCTCGTACAGACTGACGTCCGGGATATTTTCGGTATAGTGTCGGGTCAGTTTGGCTCGTTTGTCGTTCACCTCTGTGGGAACGGGGGCGCATGAGGTGGTATACAAACGTCCGTAGTACGCCTCGACCTCTCTCAGAACTTCGGGGTTAGACGAAACTATGGTGCCAGACTCGGTCTTCAGCCTCGTCAGTTGGCTCTGCCCAATACTCAAATCTTTGGCGAACACTTTTGAGCCGCGATTTCGCTCTATTGTGTGTTTGACACGACTTGTGTTATATGCACGCAAGTCGTGTCGCCTACCCTGCGAGATCTGCTTATTGAGGCGCCTGTACTCTGACAAAGAAGCTGAAGACTGCACACACAGTTCACGTCTATCCCTTATAAGACCGAGTGTACGTTCTGAAAGAACTCGAGACCACCGGGCCAGACCACTGGGGCGGGTTCTATAGTACTTTAACCCTACCTCGTGGACCGTTGCTACCATCCTGTTGTTGTACTCGTCCACTGTGTCGCAAGAATCCAAACACGCAAAACGGTTTCGCAACTCAATCTGAAAGCTTTCGGAGCTTTGGATTTGGACAGATGTTGGGCGGAGTATAGATTTCATCAGGCGAGACCTTTCAAGCTTAACGTTGATATTTAATGTGCCTCTTACCATTCGGTGATCGCTTCCGGTTTTGACCCTGCTTATCACTGAGACATCATTAAAAATGTGCCGTTTGTCAGCCAGGATGAAATCTATCTCACTTTTTATGGAACCGTTAGGACTTATCCAAGTCCACTTGCGCTGGGGCTTCTTCTTGAAGAAGGAGTTCATCATATAGAGGTTCTCCTTCTCCAAAAAGTTAGCCAGCAAGTGGCCTCGGGGGTTCCGACGTCCAATACCAAAAGGCCCCACTTTCTCTTCGTCGTCGTTTCGCGTGCCTAGCCTCGCATTGAAGTCCCCCATAACAACTGTGAAATGAGACTTTGAAGTGTGTATGGCTTTGCTTATATCCTCATACATCACCTCAACCTCATCTTCAGGGTGTGTCGATGTCGGCGCATATACCTGTATGACCTTCAGCGAATATCGTTGCGATATTCTGAGTATAAGGTACGCTACCCTAGCCGACACACTCCCTACTTGCACAACATTGTTAACGAGGGACTTGTGGACGAGAAACCCGACACCACCTTGGGACAGATGTTCGCCCTCCCGGTGATAGAACAGGTTACCGGATTTGAGTATTATCGTGTCCTCTCCCTGTCTTCGGACTTCGGATAATCCCAAAATGCTCCAGTTCAACCTGTCCATCTCTTCTTCCAGCTCATATATCTTGTCATCGGTCCTCAGTGTCCTGGTATTGTACGTTGCCAGGTGCAGAGGTCGTTGGTTGTGGTAGCCCGATCTCTTCCGGAGATTCTTAGCACCCCCTGCCCCGCCGTTACCGTGACCGCTACCATAGCCAGGAATAGCGGGGCCGCCGGGGACTGGGGGCCGGGGTTTTCTAGTGTCTGCCATACGGGGGTGTTAGCCATAGTCACCGCGCTTGGCAATTGCGAGTTGGTGACCGCAGTTGGTGTTGATAATACACAGTGAGATGCTGCTGCCCATCTACTGGATTTGTCCCATTAGTCGCCTTTTACGACTTTTTTATAGGTATTAATAGAGTTTATTTTATAGGTACTATCTTTTCTTTTGGATTTCTTTAGGATTTTAATCCATCGATCCATTTATCTATGTATCTATCTTTATTTCGATTAAGCGGTGCATCATCGTCATCATAAAAGCCTGTCAATTATGACTGTCATTATAATTTACTAGCCCCATCCGAAATCTTAATAAATAACTTAACTTGCAGTTATTCGTCTGCTACAGGACCAATACCTAACACGTCACGTACTGCAGTCCTAATATGTGTTTTTGACAAAATGAATACATTACTACGACAGCTTACGAGGAACAATGGGTTGGAGAACGTGTAGTTTGCCTTAAACGATTACCGTTTATTTACTTTACAGTTACGTTCCGTGTTATGACTGGAGTCCAATCCGCACTGGAGCAGCGTGGTGGAGAAAGCTCCAGCTTCCTCAGGTGAGAAACCCATGCCCTGTAGGCTGTGGGTGAGTGAGTAAGGGCTGGAATTGAAACGAAAGAGTGGTGTTCAATGGATCAAGCATGAACGATTTTGAAACTTAAAATAGAGGAAGTCGCTTTTCGACGCCCACACGGGCAAAGCCGCGAGCATAAACGAGTTAAAGCCAAAACCGCGTAGATATTCGTGGGAACCGCGCGCTCAATTCGTAACGCACAAGGCTCAATACTATGCGCCTAGCATGAACCATGCGTGCACTATGAACGCCTTTCACTCCGTGCAACGCGAAAGCTGTCTTATATAACGGTACTGCCACCCATCGCGACAACACACGTAAACAAAGAATGCACGGGTGTATTGCCACACAGAACTCGTCCTTATCTAATGGCGTTATTATTATGGTAATCGTCCACGAGCAGATGAGTTGAGTATAAGACAATGGCAGACTTGTATTGGCTGCTGCCGAATGTATCCAGGTTCCATCTTTCGGAGACGCGAATGTGCGGTACCATCCTATGCGTTACGGCTTCGTTCAGATGCAACGCGTTTTGAGGCGTGTTTACGCGCGACCTAATTTCAAATTTGTAGAAGAGCTAGCTTGGTTGGTAGTTGGATGTGTGACCGCTAGCTTTTCAAAATGCTCCTTTAGGATTCCTTTAGGATTCAGAAACTAATATTGCAAAGCGCTCTTGCCTTTTATATTTCATCAATTAATTAACTACTACTAACTTATTACTGTTAATTACTTACTAAAAGTAAACAGTTTTCGGGTGCGCGTACTTAGGCATAGCTTTTCGTATCGCGAGCGGTTAACTGCTACTTTATAATATAAGAAAATATTTACAATAGCCTGACGCCTGGTTACGGATGTTACCGGATATTACCATAAACATACTTAACATATTGATCGATACTCATAACTAATACTAGATTGCGTTTAATGAATAAAATAGTTCCTATTAGAAAATTATTATTCTCCATACTCTATAAGTAGTTTGTGCAAATTGAGATGAAATTCCTAATAACGGCTTCTGCGTTAGAGAAGTATTTTAATGGAAGTAGTTATTAAGTTCCACTTCTCTCTAGCGCGCGCGGCTCCGAGCACAACGCCAGTACAGTGTTTAGTCGTGCGTCTCAATTAACGTTCTAATGTATGGTATGCGTTGATAGCCCATTTGATTACCAACTTGATAAATATACTACGAGCATTCCCCCGAGGCTTCGCCCGCCAATTTCCTTGATTAGTGCTCTCTTGCGTTGAGGAACCTACATACAAAGCTTCCTCTTTTTATCCCCTAAGGGTAAATTTCTAAAAATCCTCTCTTAGTGCTCCCATACACTCCTCAAGGAACATACATGACAAATTTCAGCTTCTTGCGTTCAGTAGTTTCGGCTATGCGACGCCTGTCAGTCACTCAGTAACGGAAGAGTTTTATATAAGGTACTGATTACGGACTGCGACAAATAATATGCGAATTTTGTAATGTTATTATTTATCTCCCTCTTAAATTAAATGGCCCATATAGCGCAATGGATACCATGCCAGACTATTTGGTTTCTGGGTTCGATTTCCAGCGACGCGGAAATTTGAATGATAAGTTTAAATTTCTGGTCACGGTCTGCGTGTTCTTGTCTTTGTTGTATGTGGGGTTATTTTGATTTCCCGAATCGAAATTCGACAATTATTCAGAGTAGTTTTTTTTTTGGAAAATTCCTATTAAACACTGAAAATAACTACAGATATGCATTATCATTCGTTTCCCGGAAACAAATAAATAGGTGCCTCGATAACGATAAATTATGTAAAGGATTAGATTAGGTACAGTAAAGCCACCATAATATGACGTAACTGTACCTTAGATAGGGACAATATTATTATTCTTCCAGTCAAAGTTGCAATAATGTATTTCGTAGACTTCGTATTATATGAAATAAATTATTTAGGTATTGTGATTTTATGAAACGAAATCATTTTTACCTAAATTTTATAAGTCAAATAATAAATTGCATGCGAAGCCCCGGGTTTGATTCCAGGCCGGTGCAGACATTTTTCTGGCAGATAAATGTTTTCTTCTGGGATCATGGGTGAATGCGATATTTTTATCGTGTTTGTCTATGACACAGACATAGGTAGGTACCTAATAATAAATTTGTAGTAGAATGTGGAATTTTATCATTAAAAACTTACGCACAAAATTATCCACGTGATGCCCATTCGTTTCTACTTTATAGTATTTTAAGCCTACGAAACGACGCACGCAGTTTCGTAGGCGAACACATGAAATTCAGTGCCCGCCACACGCGCAACCACGCGACAAAATTTAATAACACAATTGTCAATAGTGTTGCTACTACATTTTGACGCTACCTTGTGATAATGTCTTTTCTATAGTTGTAAATAGTTATTTATGACAGTCTCAATCGCTAAATGTAATTGCTTAAAGGGTGTTGCTGCGAAGTCGCTTATTTGGACCGCTACGTGTCAATGAAACTGCATTTTCCAAAGATATTATTACTATAGATGCGCTACGTTCATAGAATGAGACTTGTACTTTTGGGTCTTTTGGATCCACTGATGACATTGGTATGTCACTCACACACACATGTCATGGATGAGAAAGATAATCACAAAACGTATGAGACAGAAAGTGATAGCTACATTTAAGAAAGCCAATTGGCCAAATAAAACTATACCGCTTTTCGCGTGCTAATGACATAATTATCTACTTCTTTTAACATAATATAATATTATTGGCATTTTCATATAAATTTGCGCCCAGCAACGTCGTAGTACGTAAGATATTTTCGCGTCGTTGTCGACTGCCACACATGTGAATCGATTCAGTTGACAACCAACGGTGTAAGATGAGAACGTTGTCGAAATTTTAAATTTGAATGCAACGCCGGATTTCGTCGGATACTACGGTCTATTATTTCGGCGCGAAATAAACAACACTCATCTGTCATAGGCCGTTACAGATAAAAAATAACGAGTAGTATGGATGGAAGGCTAATGATCCATCAAACAAAATCATGGCAGCGGTTCGTTCGGTGAACAATTAAAAAGATGTCAAAAAGTATCAAATAAAATTATCGACTAGTAATAAAAACATGCGTGTTTGTTACTCTTTAATGACAACTTTTAAGCGTTTCAGTTACAGTTTCAGTATTGAAATTGGAACATTGTTATTGAAAGTCGTCGCTTCGTCGCGCGTCGAAGTGTCGATGTAACTAAACTCTAAGCTGTGTAACTAAGTTTTTAGTGACATGTCTTAGAAATATACAATGAATGTACGTGAGGGATACGTTGGCCAGATAAATAACTAATTACAGTGGCAAAACTTCTGAATTCTGTTAGATTACAATTACTTAAAAAATTGTTTCGACGACAGGATTGCTAAATTTCTAGGCGTAGGCCGGTAGGCGTAAGGCTCGGAAAGTTGCATTTATGATTACAGACCGGTTTAATCGGGAGTTGTAATGACATTCGGGGGCTATACGGGGCCCAGGCGGAAGCCCCTATCCTTACGTTCTAGTCGGAGATGCGTTAAAATAAAAAAAAAAATTAATTAAAATGAAACAAACCATTTTACTGATGTTCGATGTCATTCATGTCAACTTCCTGTTCAAAGATAGTCAATTTTGTTGGATTTATCATCGACGAAAAACCTACGTCACTCATGAAGGAAAATCAGGTTGAATTTTTTTATCAACGCTGAAACAGGAACCTGCGTTGGGGTATTACACCGACATCTATGATGTTATTAGATTACTGCTCTAATTACTAGCTCCATTTTAGTAAATTATAATTAATTATTTGACATTCCCAGCCCTTTCGTCATACGTTGTACTAGATTCATTGACTCAATATCATTTGGGATGCTTTAGTTAGAGTTTAGGATGTTATCTAAAAGCCTAATTACACGAGTGGCCAGCGACATTGGTACTTAATGAACAATATCTAAATGACTACAGAAATTAGAAGGAAAATTTTCATGTGATGCACAAAACTTAGCTTTATCAACAAGCTTAAAATTTAAATATTGTAAAATAATCGATTCTTTTGGTAAATCATTTTGATTTTTGTATTAAAAAAATCTTGACTTCAATTGTTATGGTCAAAATTATAAGCATGTTAAAACTTGTTCCACAGATGTCTGAAGTCAAATGAAAAACATATCGATAAAAACCCGTTATATCACAACAATGGGAAGTTCCGCGTGTGGCCAGGGATACAGCGACCGGTCTGCCGCGAGTTGGTCAAACACGCAATCCTTGACCCACATACACGGAATAATCAGTCTTCCTTTTGACCTCAGATATGCAGGGTTCTGCAGGCAATAGTAAATTGAAGATTGACAAAGATAATTTACATAACTATGCTCAGCTTTACCGAATGCAAAAATATAAAAGGAATGGATATGAATTAAATAATTGGTTTGCTTTTAAATAGATCTACATATTAAAAATAAGTCTCTGATTTAAGTTTCTTTCATTCTTTGCTCTCCTTTTTTTCTTGGCCGGGAACATATCGGTGATGCTCATGTGTTCATAAATTTAATGTTCTATTTTCAAAATGCGTTTAATGAAGTAAAGACAAAAGAATATAATTATAATAATTGTAAATTCGTTTCAATGCCTTTTCTATTTTATAAGGATGTTTATAAAGAAGTTTTACGTCGACCATAAAACGGGGGATATAATGAAGTTAGAGTGAAAGGCGCGCGTAATTAAGTTACATTTCAATTGTTGAGTTGTTTGGGAATGATGATGATTGAATTGGTTTACTACTGACGATTACCAATATTAGTAATAGTAAGTTATGTATAACTAATCACCATACATCGTAATAGGTAGTGCAGTTTTGAGGATTAGAGACCTTAATATGGATATACCAATCAAAATCCACGAACGTCGTAAATGTAAAAATTAAAGGTTGAAAAAACCGATTAAAAGTTGAAAATATAGAATTTTTTAAATTTATTTTAATTCTCTAGATGCCCGTGAAATTTATGGATTACAATATTACAATGATTAACACAATTTGTGTTGATTATGAATTGATTTTATTTTTGTTTATTTTGTTGTTCTTTGATCCTAATAAATCCCACGAATCCCTCATAGATATGCAGATTTCCTCGCGTCTCCTTCGCTTTAACATGAAATTATGAGCTGGAAGATTCGAATCCATGTCCTCAACCATTCAAACCATGTGCTGATCCCTAATGTTCCCCAACCCAAACCGGTTTCGGCGACGTCCCAAACTGTCCCACACAGGTTAAATTACTCATTGTTATAGTCATAGTCATACCGTACGCCCGTATTTAGGGAACTTGTACTCGTACCCCGGTTATGGTTCTAACATTCCTGTTTAGCGCGTAGAAATATTTTATCTGGCTGAGCCAGTTGTAACCCAGGTCATATTCTAATACAATTGAATCAGTAATTGGTAATCTATGGAATAGTGGAGTAAAGAAAAAATCCGATTGATTAGAAAATAGTACAAACTATTCATCTATATCTATATCTATACTAATATTATAAAGAGGAAACATTTGATTGTTTGTTTGTTTGTTTGCATCGAATAGGCTTCAAAACTACTGGAACCGATTTGAAAAATTCTTTCACTGTTAGAAAGCTACACTATCCCCGGGTGACATAGGCTATATCATATATTATAAAAATGAGTTGCTGTGCGTTCGTCACGCTAAAACTCAAAAACGGCTGTACCGATTCGGTTGAAATTTTTTGTGTGTCTTCAGGTGGATCCAAGAATGGTTTTGATTTACAATTGGACCCGGTAGGTGGCGCTGCTGTCGATATATCACCATATTATTATTTGTTTATTAATTATAGAGCGGTACGAAGTTCGCTGGGGCAGCTAGTTTTACATATTTTCAAAATACTCTTTTTCAGGCTTTACACTAGCCAACTTTGACAACAATTTAAAGATACCGAACTCTTAATAGTGTATCATTCTTGAAAATAACTAATGTCGGAAATGTTACAGAAAATTTGTACAAAAATTAAAAAAATAACCTGATTTCACTGATTTCTATTTTCAAACAAATTACAACTTCATGGCACCTGATGGTAAGTGGTAATTTCACTCTCCTCACTTTGTCTAATTTGCTTCACGTTAATACTACTAATCTTCAAGACAACATTAATAGGTACCTGTAATATTTTTTCTTATTTTGTCAATCGCATATCCATTGTGAGTAGAAATACTGTCGAGTTAATCCATCGAAACCCCTATAATACCGTTTACCAACTCCATAGATCAGCTAATCCTCAGAGAGTTGTCAACGTCACGTATCTCGTAGACGCCAACAGATGCTGGAGGTTATAGGTTTTGTATAGATTTCGTCTAGGGTAGTACCACCGCCCGCCACGCCACCATTTTTCAACTGTGTAATAAATGTTTCAACAGTTTGTGTTCTGGTTGGAAAAAAGGACAATATTTGAACTAAATATGCAAAATAAACAATTGATTAGAAACAGTCTAAAGAACTTAGCTTCAAAACCATTTTCTTCGCGCAACTAAGCAAGTGTGAAATTAATTTCCAACACGCACATAACTGAATTAGATGTGCGTGCAGGATTCGACGTCAAGCTCAGAGTTATTGGAGGCCAACTTTCAAAGCTAGGGCACCACAGCGTATACATGGCATGTGTGATTAAGTAATAAAAAAATTAAAATTGTATGAAGTTCCGATAACAATCATATTTGAGGGGTGAGGTGAAGATGACATAATGGTGAGGCCCGCCTCAAAGGCCCTCTTGCGTGTCCTTGGCCCTGCCGTGAATCTTAAAGGAGTGAGAACTTAGTGTACTTAGGGTTGCCATTCCACGAAGTTAATGTAGTCGACTACCCAATAAATATATGATAATAATATTATAGTATACCTATTTTTATAATGTAGGTAGCTTGTGCAGTGGCAGCAGCAGCAGTGTAAACATGTGTTACAATATTATTGAATCGTAACTAAAATTGAGAACACTTATATGGATTTTTTGAAAAGCAAGATTTTGTTGCAAAATCAAAGTTTCAGTAAAAACCAGTTACGTAAGTCTGGGAAATTCGGCACACACATCTAATTATTGTACCTGAGCCAAGGTGCGAAATAAATATTCAAATCATTTATTTTGTCTTAGGTACATCAAAATTTACCAATACGTTAACAATTTGAATAATATTACACATAATCAATATAATAGGTAAATAATTATAATAGGTACATAAAATTACCTTTAAATTAATTTTAGTAATTATGTCTCGATAGACAATACCTAATCCTACCTTATCATTAGCTTTAAAAAACCCGAGATACCCATAATTTCAGGCCATACAGCGACCCTAACTACCGAAATAGTACGTGCGGATAATACGCATACGCGATTAGTTTTTTCATAGCATGACAAAAGCAAGAGGAAAAAATAACTTGTGCTTACTAGTTAACTACCTATCATAACCCCTGTACACATTTGGCGTTTTAAGGCGCGCAATTTTATTAAGCGCATTTTAATAACTAAGGGGTCCTATGTAGAGTACACGTGTGACGCGCCTTACTTAGTTCTAAAAACCGTGAGTGAAATAAGCGTGCAAAATGAACTCTGACCCTTGCTGTAAAAATGACTTTAACATCCTGAACATATCAATTCAAAATTGCTATTTCAATATGCACTGTTTAATTTAAATTTCAATGAATAAACGATATTAACATAGTTGACTAAATAACTCCGTAGTCCTTAGTTTTTATTGTAAAATCTTTCTTATACCCAAGAAGAATTACAGACCTTACACAGAAAAACGCATTTGTACCATTATTTTCTTACAAAGCATTCTACGTCCATCATTCGTACAAGCACCCTATCACAAATGACGTTGAATGTAGAACGCACTACGG
Organism: Ochlodes sylvanus; assembly: GCA_905404295.2. Taxonomy (NCBI): domain Eukaryota; kingdom Metazoa; phylum Arthropoda; class Insecta; order Lepidoptera; family Hesperiidae; genus Ochlodes; species Ochlodes sylvanus. The sequence continues at coordinate 2,768,149 of FR990125.1, read as the reverse complement.
CAAATGGTATCCTTGGTAACGCGTCCCTCCCGTAGCGTCCTTGGGCCGCCCACTCCAGGGCCCAGACGCTGCGCAAGACGAAAATACCCTCATCACTCCACCTCGCTAACGGAAATCTAGGGATTCAAGATTGAATGCTTATCGGGATGTTACGCACGTAATGTAGCATTGCTGTAGCACTTATGTAGCACGTGAGACTCCTATGCACCGAATAGTAATAACTTTAACAAAACAAAACCGACGTCAACATCTACAAGTAATAAAATGAGAACATCAACGTTTGTCAACTAGCCCAAAATATTAAATGCGACCACATGACAAGCCCTGGCCTACAAATATAAACAAATAATTAATATCGGTTCACAAATGTCGGAGAATTCATTCTTTTTTGAAGTCTATTCATAAAATTAACGACTGTAGTACCATGAACTATGGGACATGGGACGGTCACTAGTGTGCGTAATTACACTAACCAGGTAAATAGTTCACGGTAAAAACAAAGTCGCCGCTGCGGCAAAAGCGGTAGAAAAGGTAAGCACTAAACATAAAAACATTATCATAATTATTTCAAATGCTTATTATTATTTTTATTATATGGACTGGAAACCCTTGGTCCGTGGGGTCCTGATGCTTATTAAAACTACTAAACTAAACTAAAGCATCTGGCATTTTTCTGGCTCAGCGTATTAGCATTGCTATACCTACAGCCAGGAAATGCTGCCAGTATCATAGGTAATGCACTGCAGGGACCTAGTAATATACCTACATTTATTTTAATTTAAAATTATTTGTACGTTACTTGTTTTGATGTACAAATATACCTATTGTATTCGAACTGGTTTAGATATTTATTTAACTCAAATTAATATTGATCACTATAATTAGGTAGTAAGCTAAGTTAAAGCTAAGCTTTATTACTGAAAACCTTATGTAACCGTAGGCCCTCGTAGGACGTATGTATGTACATAATCGAGACGAACCTATTCAAGAGGCAGGACTTATTAAGGATTAGTCCTCCTAAAATGGAGTAATCTGTATCCCTACACACTGAATTGTTTTCATCCTTGGTTCATGGATTTTGTTTCATGTTGTTAACTATTAACGAACCTTTTCTTACTAACAGAATTAGTTTTTAAATATACAAACACGCACTTTTAACACACTTCTGATCTCCGGGTGCTTGAAATTTCTGTTATCCATCTCTTACGGTCGATAAGTAGCATGAACTGCATTTTTTCGTTTCGATATTAAAAGATAGGTCCAAGGGTCAATGGCTCCAGTCTATTGTTTATCGTAAAGATTTATAAGTTAATACATAACATACCATACGTAAGATACGGTTAACCGCGTATAGGGTTTAGGATTATTATCATTACAACTAACAAATTAAGGTCCAGCTATGTGCCTTCGGACCTTAGGTGGTTTCCCACACTAAGTTAACAAGTATGACAGACAGAAAATAGTCTAATTCTAGTTCCAGGCCGTTTTAGGAAAAACAAAATTTACACTGACTGTTTCTGCTGGTATTTTTGCAGAGGATAAGCACCTAACTTCATAAACGTGATAATCAACTAAAAAGTTAATAACTACGACAGAACGTGATTTTGTTTTCAACACTCCATTCAAGGATGCCAACGATTACGTCGCTATTCAAGGAATATATTTAATGGGTACTCTGTATTAATTAACACACTCACTGCGGCGCGGCGATCGTAATTTTCTACGGAAAAATACACGACGATTTATTTTAAATTATTATTTCACAAAAAAATGATATCTTTTACTTACCAGTAGCTGCCGCTAAACCGGCAATGTCTTTTACTTTAATTTGACGTTAACGTTTTTATGCTTGACAACAACCCTACCCACCCGACGATTAGCAATATTAATCTAATATTTGTGGCAGGACTGTCCACTCATGATCTCTACTCGTTAATTCAGACACATTCTAAGTTACAAGGACATTAGACACAAATTTAAAATAGGCAACGCTGCATGCGTAGCGCCGCTCGGCCTTGGTTACACAAGCGTCGCGACGGAGGCCCTCCCGGCGTCCTTGGGACACCCCCCTGGCCCCTTCTGCCCCCACCCCCCCATCCCCCGCCGCGCCTAGACGCAGGGCACGAAAATAACATCTCGCTAGTCTAGGAAAGGAAACGGAAAATGTGCACGGTACAGGTAAACGGTACGCCATTTACGTACTACTAACCCCTGGTACATATCTACACACTTTTAGGTTATAAGCGAGCGCTTTGATAACGCGCGTTTTAAAAACTAACCTCGAAACTAGGCTTTAACCCATTAATGGCTCAGGGAATGGATCTCTGGATGAGGAGGTCTAGAGCATACTCCACCACGCTGCTCCAGGGCGGATTGGTGGAAGGGTTAGAAGCCAACCCAAGTGTCGGAAGTATTTGTGCCGCCCGAAGGCCTCCGATCCGACATAGTTTAACGACAAATACCTAATGATGATATGCCCTCCGTAGCATCCGAACCTATGGTATAGTTATCATTATCATCAAAGATATATTATAACGACATATAGTTGAGTAACGTTTTTACAACGCGAGTTGCTCTATTGGATCCAGTCCGATGACATTATTGTAACTACAATATATAATTACGGAACGTATGAGACAGAGAGAGCTACATACAAAGTAGGACAATTAGCCGAATTTGTCGGCTCCACTTTAAACACTTGAAGCTACTTCTTTTTACATTTAATATCATTGATTATAGTCATCAAGGCTCCGGCGCTCTTCAATAGACCGCTTATAAAATTTTAAGTTGAAAACAATTTATTGAAAATTTTAAATGTTTTATTTACCTAAAACAAGTTCACGACACTAATATTTCCCCGTGATAACAAAGTTATCATACGAAACAAAATCATAATAATACACAAAAACTAGTAGATAATGACAGAAACTAAATAATATCATTTGTATTATTTTATTAAGGCTTAGAAAATATGTGCCGCAGTTCGAATGACAAAATATGAAAATACAGTATTTTTCAAATTGGAAAACATTTCACAATAGAATGTCGTTTCCCTTTTCTTTCATTATTACTTCCTTCTCTTTCCTTTCTTTAATTAATTTTAAATAAAATTGTCAATTAAAATTAATGGTGGTGACGTAGATAGTCAGATGGTTAACACATCAGAAAAGTCAGTCAGGGTTTAACGGACTCAATTTATCCTTGGGTTCCAATTGCTTCCATTTACACCAAACCCCCTACTCGTGGTGCACCGTGCCGAACATTGCACCCAGCATCATCGGTTGAGTTGAGGCACCGACCACACAGCCAATAGACACCTAATGTTTGATTTTCCGTATTGAATGCATTCTGGCAACTAGCTGAGGTAACACGAAGCGGGGTGACTGGCTAATTCAACGCTGTGATTGGCTAATTCAAGGCCACAAGAAACGTTGGAAGAAATAGATTAATTTTAGCAACGGGAAAGAATGAATGAGACGGCACGAATTTATATCGGTACTATAAGCCAGATGTGTTGACAGAAGCCATTCGCCTGTTATGAGGAGTCTATTGGCTGTGTGGTCGGTGAGTTGAGGCCACCGACCACACAGCCCATAGATGCCTACTATAAAAACGAGAATGGTAATAATTATGTTCTGTATCACTCTAGGGCTGAGATGTATAGACGATACTTAGCCTTAGCTCAGACTTTACTTACGAAATACTTGACTTTGCAAAGACTGCGATTTGGTATTTATAAACATGTCACGCTGAGCTTAAGTTAAAACCGCTAATGCCATAATTGATTGCTGTCATCTATCTGTTTGTTAATGCGAAAAATTTAAATGTTTTAGAAACCGACTAATATCAAGGTTCATTTGGGACCATTATTTTTTTGGGATAATAGCCAAAGTTTTTGATTACTCAGCTCGTACTCAGCCAAGCCAAGATCGCTTTATAAATACGAACGATGTCTTAAGTCATAGTAAAGTCTGAGCTAAGGCTAAGTATCGTCTATACATCTCAGCCTAAATGTCGGTTTTTTCGAAGAAAGCACAGTTACTTACAAATTTAACAGCTAATGTCGAACTTTTCTTGGGCCACATACAATAGGGTAGTTGACAGTAAGAAAATATTTTGAACATTTCTATTTTTTATGGTAGCTTAATACTTACAAATGCGAAAAATCGATCTTATTGATTAAATAAATCATGATTATTTAATATTTTTGAGAAATAAAATCCCGAAATTACAGTCACTAGTCACGTGACAGCGAACGCAATACGACGCGTGACGTCACACGTTGCAAAACTAAACAAACTTGACATGGCATTTTGGTCTTTCCGCTCAATCAAACAGCTCTTTGTTTTCCAACATATGACGTCATACGAGTCGCCATGACAGTTTGACGCGTTTTTTGACGGAAACGTCAAATAGTTCATGAAAATATAAATTAAAACATGTTACAGTTAGTATTTTACTGAAATATTAATATTTCAGTTAAATTAGACCATTTGGCAAACTATGATTTAGTTTTTCAAAATTAATCAACTAGCCTATTGTACTCTCTCGTGCCATTTCATGTTGGCCACGCTCACCAGACGGTTACAATTATATATCCTTCTCTGTTCCCGGATTACATGGACTTAGTTATTTGTACTACAAGTACAGGCGTGTATCGCCGTCGATAGGTATTATTTTTACTACACGTTCTAATCAAGACCTTATCAATGCGGTAGGCCTACAAAATATAAGGTTATCTTTCATTGCAAAGATATAAACTGACAAACCAATTCTAATCTAGGCACCATTCTACTCATTCTCATTACTTTGATAACATTCGCTACTATATAAAGTGATATTGTCATATTGGTGCATAGCTTTATTTAAGTACTCACGAATAGCAGGAAATAAGCACTTAGTCTGCGCAAATCTTCCTGTTTTCGTGTTTTAATTTGTATTGAACAGGGAAATAATATTAAACAAATACTCACACAAGATTCTGCCCTTAGATTTCGTGCATCATAAACACACGATACGACAAAAAATAGCAGCTAAATGTTTTTCCAGTCGGAAACCGAACCCGAGACGATTTATTCACGCGTTGCTATACAAAAGTGGTTTCGCAATCGTCTGATAGAAAAGACGCCGTGATGCTAAAAGTTTGAATAGCTCTGACGTAAAGTTTTAATTAGGTTGTAATACATGAATGAATGTCTTTGATTTTTAGGTTAATCGGTATACTGCTATACATAATATAATTATAAAACTTCACGATAGAGCCTTTAAATGTTACTATCGCGATACGTAATACAAGTTATGTTGAATAGATGTAAAAATATAATTTGCCATTCTTATCTTCCTTTATTGGTTGCTTCCACGTTGAACACATACGAAACAAAGATTAGGCGGTTGTACGTCGACCTTCGTTCCTACGTCACTCGATGTTTGAGTGACTTCTACGACAGGGCCGGTAACAGATGTTATAAAGATTCGATGCGAGGTGAGGCGAGTTTAGGCTATCTGTGCACGGTTGCTGCTCAAAGTGAGTGCTCAATGATAATAATCATAACATTTTATATAATACAGTCCCCCGCCGAATCTTTCTGTCTGTCTATTCGCGATAAACTCATAAACTACTGGGATTTTGTGATTCAATAGGATATAGGAAGGTTTACGTGTATATTTTGTTAAGGTTTTGTGTAAATTGGTTGAAATATGACGATGCTTGGACATCACAATCGGTTCCGCTTAAGTTAGTACATTAATTATGTAAAAAGATTGTGTGACAACGAGGTATTATAATAAATTTCGTCAAGACGTTAAGTTTCGTTTTTTTATGGAATTAAAATATTATAATAATTAGGTATTAGACGGTGTTAGAACATTAGTTGGTTAGTTTGTTAGTAAGTATGAGGACTGGAACAGGGACTGTTAGTGATAGTTAATCCTGTTAGTTGTAGTTAGTAATGGTCCAGTTAATAATTTGTTAGTAAGAGTCTTGTTGTAATTCGGGCCATGATGATGGTCAATTTGTTTATGAATGTCTAATTGTTAAGCTAATATAAAGTCTACCTAGTTAAGTAATAAGATATATCAATTTTATGGGATAAAAACCTTGTGAACTAAATGAATAACATAATGCACAGAAGCGGTAAACCTTAGTCATATCATGTAATAATTATAGTTTTTCAAAGAAAGAGTGACAATTATACGAAGAAGAATAAATTGCAAAATTATGTCCCTAAAGTAAATTTTGAAGGTGATGGAGAAATATTCACAAAAAATTTGAAAACAGCTCAGTATTGTTTTTACATCTGTCGTCATTTATTCGTTATGTACAGACGTCGATTAATATGTAGCTTTATTACAAGTACCTTCCAATGCAATCCAATTGCAATCCAACCGCACGCACACGTTTGAATTTTGGCACCGAAATATTTAGTATGTATGTTTACAAGAGATAATAGATATCGGTCGTTAAACTTACGTGTTAATTTCAAAAACATTTTTGCTACTAAAATTAAAACTAATAAAGCGTTGGTTAATTAAAATACAAGGTTGTAGTAACGTAGCCTTATTAGCTTATTCATTATGGTTAAGATTACATATTAAATAAATGTACTTAAGTACCTATTTTTGATAAGACAATAAGGCTTCGTACATACGATGCGTTGCGTTAGTGCTACGCAAGATTGATACAGTGCAGTATGAATTAGGATACATTGAATTGAATCCATTGCGACCACGCGCCATGGTAGTTTTATTTAATGTACTAGCTGTGCCCGCGACTTCGCTCGCGTGGAATTTTAATTGCTAAGGGGAAATTTCTAAAATAAAAGTAGCCTAAGTTACTTATTACATCAATTATCTGCCAGCGAAAGTCCCGCCCAAATCGGTCCGGCCGTTCCTGAGATTAGCCTAAACAAACAGACAGACAGACAGACAGACAAAAACTGTTATTTTGGTATATGTACCGTGTATACATCCAGACATTACAAACAGACACTCTAATTATATTTATTTGTGTAGATGTATAGAGTATAGATTTTGTGCGCTAGTTCACGTACGTCCAGCGTTATAATATGTATCTAACACAGCTCTATGCCTGCACTGTTTGAGAACGCAGCGCGATGTTATGTAGAGATTTCGATTTCAATACTTAGGATTTCTCACGCATGCGTTATGTTGTCACAAGGCGCGTTGCCCTGCGACAACATCGTAAGCACTAAGCCTAACGTAAACGTCTGTTATGGTCATTTCCTCTGTCCGTGTGTTTAAATACCATTATTTAATCATATAAAAAGATGGTTATCCCATATAATGCAATAAAGGATTTAGCTAAGTACCTATATTATTTGAAGATGATGAAATGATGAAGTATTTTCTTATTAAGTGCACCTATCTTTATATACCGGCAACATAACTATCAGCGTAGCATGTGCGCCTGCGCATACTCAACCGACTTAAGACCAGTAAGTACGTTGTCCGTGAATTAGGTACAAGAGCAAATAACTTTAATATTATTATATTATCATGAATACGATGCGATGTGATGGTCGCGGGTTTGATCGGCCGCTTCGCTTCCTCTCGGGCTCCGGCCGGGCGCCCTACTCGCAGCTCAATCGACTCAATCCTCATCTAGTAGTGACGAGGCGTGCAAGCCGTACTAACGTAGGCCAACAAGAACGCTCGCGAAGCCGGTAGGTGCTAATAGCCGACCGCGGGGCCACTTTGACAGTTTCTATGCAAATGTTACTGCGTTGTGAGACCAGTTTTCGCCTCACGGAGCGGTTCCGGGCCTATCAAATCTTGCGCACGAACTATTCACGATGATAAATTATTACCGAACTTATGCGGCTAAACTGGATTTCACGACCATTTCATTAAGACTTCAGGATCTGATTCGGCTGTCATTGATTACCACCTACAATTAACAGAAGACTGAAGCCATTGACATTAATTACGAGTGAAATTGCCAAACCGGTGGTATGGTATCACATACACGTGAAAAAAAAATTGTGATGCAATAACAATGTGCAAAAAAGCGGAGATACGGTTCTCATTATCAAGTTCAATAGCCCCAAAACGACAGCACGTGTATGCAAAACCAGGGAGGCGGATGAGGATTGAGCAAATATATTCTTTCAACTAAAGATTTTAAGGCGCAAACTTCTCTACTTCCTCAGCCGCTTAAAATTTATCGCATGCTGCGGGGTGTCAACACGTATATTTATCAATGACTTTGTATCTCGATACATATTTCGTTACGAGAGTCGGGATCGACTCGCAAATGAGGCCTGGCGGTTTTCCGCCTAACCCCAACGAAAGGTCACGGGAACCGCGTACGCTGGAACGTAATATCAAAAAGTAGGGACGATACTTTCCTCGATTCCATGAATGTCCGTAGATCCACAGTCCTCACGTTAACAGAAAACCATCCGAGCTCTACGAGCCGTGCACAATTATCATAGTTCGTATCACTGAGTGTGCGTACACTGCGTATCACTGGTAACACTAGCACTGCCTCGGGCGATGTCCGTGCTCACTTCCGCATATTGCAACGCGCGCTGGCGTCGGCCGCCACAGTGCGCAGTGTCTAGTACGTCGCCGCGCTCCTAACCGGCGGGAGCCTCGCTCGCGAATGCGACCGCCGAAAACTCCTCACGCCGTCCGAATGCAGAAAATTTCGGACGGGCCAGCGAGTGGGGGACATCTACCTACGACTATCCGAACGCGTACGTGCAACGCTTCGGTATGAAAAAATCCAAGGTTAACTCGCGATGCCGAAAAAAGACGTACGCAAAATCGGCTAGAGCGGCGCCCCTCGACGGCCATCATTGCAGCGTCTGCACACGCCCGCATTCGTAGTGTCTTACATGGTGAACTTACTGGACAGTCGAACACGGACGGGCTATGGCGGCTATGCTAAATGCTTCGTGCATAGTGCATAGCACACATCAACAGTCAACACACGTTCTAAGCTTGATAGCAAAATCGCACATAAGCCGTGTTATATTTTTGTTTCCATTAACCTACGTATCTTATCCTTTATTATCTTTATTGATAGGTAATAACTAGGGATTATCATTAGAAAAATCTAGAAGCGCCAATTACGAAAACATTACTTAACTTTAATTCCTAAGTAATGAATTGAATGTGCTACATAACATGTTATTTACAAGAATTTGCGTAATTTATAAGTTCAGAACATAATTATATGTAGGTAGGTATATTATGTATGATTTTTTGTTCGACATAATTATTTGTATAAAAATAAGTAAGTGGGTATCTGAACGCTATAATTTATTTCATAAAATAAATATATTTTTAAGTAATAATACAATAAATAACTTTTAATTTTAAGTGTATTGTTAAATTATTACTATTCGAGATTCCAACTTATTGTTATTATTCGATATTTTTAACTTAAATTTATCAATTACGTAATAAAGTGAAAATGGTTGCTAAGTGCTAACCAACTTATATCGTTCCTTGGTGGTCATTCGAAATGAAAAATGAGTAATAGCCTAGTTATTAATACCCCAACATAAAATAGTTCTCGTTTTTTTCACATTAAGGCGATGGTTATCGCCATTTTGATTACCGCCATGCACTTCATGTCTTTAGTGATATTTGCAAGATTACGATTGACTTAAGAATAATCTAAATCTGCCCACGACTGGTCTCCAGAGCGCAGTCGGGTAATAAGGGCCTAGTACATACATACATACGTACGTACTTAGGTACAAGGATTTAGGGTACTTTGATTGTTTGTAAACTAATTCTAAAGGACAGCATAGTTCTTGAGGATTCCGAATTTAGAGAAAAGGGGTTCTAGAAATCTAGAGGATGGAAATCATTAAACATTGCTTAGGACGAAATAACGCTATCACTTGAAATTGCAAAGTTTTGCATCCAGTGACCATCTTGCAGCATCAAGATGGGCACTGTTCCAGAACCTTGGATTTTCTAAATCAAACCTCGAAGACAAACATTACAACGTACGATTACTATCAGGTTTAAAGTCATTTAAACCCCTAAAACCTCAATCCTAGAATTGCCGTGTAGGATTAACTGATATATTTAAATTGCACTTAGTGTAACTAACGAGTTGAAATAGATTATTTCTAAAAACCTACTTAGAATTTATTATGAAGAGTCATATCTTGTGGCTATAAAAACAAGCAGTTGAACGAGTTGAGTCCAATCTTGTTTCTAGTAATTACAACGATATCTACTGAGAAAAAACCTTCGCATTCGGATCACGTTTGGTACATTCATTCAATGCTCCTGTTACTTATTAGGAATGCTTATCAATACGTTAGATTGCCTCGCAAACTTTTTTATGTTTATTTACGTAATACGAAAATACGTAAATAACAAAATACATTTAATAACAGTTCTATAACAAAGATTCTACCGCCGCAGCGTCGGTGGTCAAATAAAGGGGCAGAATGCGGACTTTTTTGTATTTTCTGAAACTGACTTTAAAAGACCTATGGGCTGTAAGATTCTTGTACGCTGAATGGGGATATGTCACATGCAAACTTGTAATGTATCTGGAATTAAATACCCTGGATTTGATCTACTAAGTAATTGACCGAGATAAGTAAATGAGGTCGTGTTCAGTGAGTGGATGGACTATTAGTGGCAAAATTTATTGAGGGCTACGAAACTACACGCCTTCATCAGTAGTTTTCATTATTGCCCGACAGTATTTATACTAATTGAGGTACTGAAGACCCAGAAAAAAGAACTGACATGGCTCTTCTTCAAGCCGCACTAGAGCAGCGTGGCGAAGGACCAAGCCTACTTAATTACACTAGAATCCTATGCAAAGGTCAGTCATTAAGGTGAAGCCATACTAATGTCCAATAGTATACATATTAACACACAATAGCTGTGCAATGATATCCTTCGATCGATTGCCTCAAATAAAAATGATGCAGCGTCCAATTGAGTGTCCATAAAATTTATCGGCCTTGGCTAACCGAACGTTTAGTGTGATCATAGCGCGCCAATTCATTCATTATTTTACGAATGAAAACATAGTTTTATGTATGTCTATATATTTCTGGTTTTTATGGTTACACATGTAAATGATAGCCGCAAGCAGTGATAGACCAGTGGTAAAAGTCCCGGACCAGGGGGTTCGGGTTCAAACCCCTGCGGGCCTGCATGCACATCTAATTTTCAAATATTGTGTGTCTATCTAATTCTTGTTTAGTTTGCAAGCCTAATTAAAACTAAAAATAGATTCCACACTAAAGTTTTGTAATTAGCGTAAAATATTATATTGATTAGTTAAATAATATTTGTGTAAAGCCAGATTAGTGTTTTCTACTTGTGCATTATTAACTTAGCGTGCACGTAGTTTTTGTATATTTTTGTGTGTATTTATATATATTTTGTTTTTCGCATTTGTTTCATAAAACAAAAATCAAATAGGTACGTTAATTTAATTCGTAAAAGTTTTAGATTGTTATCGAACGAAACAGTAACAAATATATAAGGAAGTCAGTTCATAGCTAAGCACGAGATAAAAATGAATATGACACGATTAGATTGAACTGTCTTAAATGGCAAACAATTCACACATCCAGTCTGGTTATTGCCTCTTAAATTACTTCTAAAATAGCTCTCATCGATTAAAGTAATTGTTTGTTTGCGCTTTTAATTTATCTGACAGATCTGTTAAAGCACATAAAAATAAGTAGATACAATAAAGAATTATATTTGTTATATATAATTATTAAATATTTTTAAAAGGATTACTTGTATTTGTGGATCACTTGAATTTTATTTTTTTTATTTTAAGGCCATTTTGTATGCCATAACTCGGCCGTTGTTTCCTGCACCACGAGCGTAGGAGGTTCGCAGGAGGAACCTCCAAAATTCCTCCTGCACATATGTAACACAAAAATATCTTGGATATTGGTCGTTCAGACTTTAACATTAGAGAGTGACGTAGAATCCACGTGTAATTTGGTATTGTTTTAAGTAATAGAGGTTGAAGTGTATTTTTTGTATTTTATTAGTGTCTGCCAGTCAAACACTCGTTGGAACATGACTAATCAATCAGTAAATCGTGTGCGTCAGCCGCGAAATACGTGTTAACAAAATGTGCAACGCTTAAAAGAACAATAACAAATTCAATACAAACTCTGTTCTTATCAACTCACGCAAGGCCGCGTGAATTATGATAACGTTTCAGAATTAGAATACAGGATGTTTAAGTACATTTTGTAACGGCGATGAATAATTTGTTTGAAATGGATGGATTTGAGTAAGTGAATGTATTGATGAGAGACTGTTAAAGTTTATTCACAACTTGCGTGCTCCATCGCCACCTACCGGTGTTTAGTGGCATAGCGAGTGATGAATGTGATCTTAGTTCTAGGGTTTAGTGTGTGTGTTATCAATCGTAGAGTTGATTCCAACCCAGTGACGGACTAAGCCCGTAAGAGGCCCGCGGCGGCAAAATTTCAATGAGGCTCCTGTTTTAATAGTTGATTTCATGTAACAAGTAGCAGTGATAGCCGTGTGGTTGACGTTGGACTCCCGGGGGGTCCGGGTTCAAACCCCGCAAGCACCACTAATTTTCAAAAATTATGTTAATTAATTATCACTTGCTTCGGTGAAGGAAAACATCGTGAGGAAACCTGCACACCTGAGAGTTCTCCATAATGTTCTCAAAGGTGTGTGAAGTCCACCAATCCGCACTTGGCCAGCGTGGTGGACTATGGCCTGTACCCCTCACATTGTGAGAGGAGACCCGTGCCCAGCAGTGGGTCAGTTAAGGGTTGTGATGATGATGATGATGAACAAGCTTAAGGAGTGCGCACATTACACCAACTCGACGTCAACTCCACTCCGACTCCACTCCGTTTCAACTCCGACGTTCCGTTCCGCGATCAACGCTTCATCGACGTCAACTCGACTCCGTCTCCACTCCGTTTCAACTCCGACGTTCCGTTCTAGGTACATTACGTCATTGTGTCGGTCGACGCGTGGACTACTCGTCTACGGTGAGTCGTCGACGCGTTGGTCTCGAAACGGAACGGCTATGGGTGTAGGGCGAGCCGTATAGGTATATTAAGTATAAGTTCGAAATTCAACCTTACCTTCAAAGATATAAGGCTCATAATTGAATGTTAGCTTTGTCAAGGTTTTAGTCGCGTTCTCGTCTGTCGGTCGTGGAGTCGTTGTACTGTGCGCAGTCCTTTAGTCGACGACCCCATAGCCCAGTTGGTAGTGACCCTGCCTGCGAAGCATTTATGCAGGCAGATGTTTATGTGACAGATTAATGTTTGTTCTCGGGTCATGTGTGTTAGTGATGTGTGATTTGTGTTGTCAACGCCACCCGCGACACAGGGAATCCTAGTGCGAGGGTAAGAGTGTGTTTACGTTTATTTCTGTTCACACTTGTATGTTTAAGTGTAAAAGTTTATTGACTCCAATTCAAGCAAGTGTGTATTTTCTTTGTGTTTTTATTTCTTTTCTTTGTGTGTTGTCCATGGCAATCAAGACATGTTATGTTATGCGGGAAATTTTTCGTTGTTGTATGCGGGAAAATTATTATTAATGTATTAATTGTTATGACTTCAAAAAATACGAATTGCTAATTCGACTGGAAACTAAAAAATAATTTGAATGTTGTAGTTCCTAAACACCAGGCACATATTTTATTTTGCTACATTATTCTAATAACCCTATTCTTTAGGCATTAAATGACTAAGTTTTGACATTATGCTAAAATGAATATCAATATAATTCAAAGCTGTACTTAAAAAACCAATCTTCATAATTAGCGCTATTTTATGTTAATTTTATTGCAACAAAACTATTAAATTATGGCACGTACGACGAAAAAAAGCTAAAAGAAGCCGAATTACCACTGTAACTAAATGCAAAACCTAGTAATGGCTAATTTATAAAACTAATACCTAATTAGACGGCTGACGTAACTATTTTAAAAAGGCTCTAACCTCGTTTAAATAAACATCGCATTTTTGCACTAAGATCTAATGTGTAGTTAAATGTAAAATCATAATGAATAAACTTTAATTATGTTTTAATTAAATTCATATAATGTTACGAGGTTAATCGCCAAAAATATTGCTTATTACAATGTTTTTTTTTTGTTTTATATTACACTTACTCAAGGTGAGTTGAAGCTGTCGTTGCTTTTACCTATAGTAAATTCTTATTACACTGAATAACTTTTGCCATTGCATCATTTTGTTATCTCGTATAGTTTGGTTAAACCCTTAGTAAAAACAGCGCAACCTATCGAATCCAAAACTACATAATTCTATCTAACTATTCAAGCGCCAACTAACCATGCAACGACCCAAAAGTTCATTGAAAACGAACGAACGAAGCTCAGCAAACGATCGTAGCGAACGAACAAATTGATCTCATTTAATAACTTTTTTCGATTTTGACGCTTTATTTATTCATACATAACGACTGTATGTAAGAACGACATAAGCGACAAAATGCGAGTTTTCGTTACAAGAACACCCTGTATATGTAAGGGCTTACAAAATTCTTATAGTGTAATCTTATCAGCGTTATCACGCTGCATCGTAGCATACTATCAATAAATTGACAAACTTACGAATGAAATTCTTGGGTTTAGGTGAAATAAATTCACACAAAATGGTAACAAGACGCCAAGTTAATAACAAAGTGTCACGACATATTTTTGACTCTTCCAATATTTTTTTATATTTCCAATTCCAACATTTTTTTTACTTACGTTGCATTGTTTGCTGTGAAAGATTTTCATTATTTTAATGGTTATGGCAATCAAAATAAGATCTTGAGGTAAAACTTCCCGAATTACAAATTCCCAAAATACAATTTGTTTGAATTTCTGCATTATTATTACAAAACACCTTTTAAATATTTTTTTATTGGCTCCTAAGAGCGTCCAGTAACAAATGAAAGTTTGTTTTAAAATCCGTTGATATGAAAACAAGCTCTATGAACATTTTGTTTGGATTTATATTCAAATCAACCTCTGGGTAAAATATGCGATGAAAATTTGTTTTAAAATCGATTAAAATATCAGTAGGTACTTTAGCACACACCGGTTAGTTTACCATAAAACTATAATATAACAAATCTTGTACAACATTTGAATTATGTGGGTATCTATATATATAATATCTATATATATAATAGGTAGTTGTTACCTATATCACACACACAATTATGTAGGTACATCGTTTATATTTATTCAACAGTCCCTACACACTGAAATTTGTAAGAAATTTAAATAAATTGAAAACCAAAGTTGTCTTCTAAATATAAAGCCGGTAAATGAAAAGTTTATTTTAATTGAGGGTAGGTAAGTGGTCAACAGCATCACTAACGCAGTGAGGCTTATGCATATCCGTGACCTTAAGTGCACATTGCAGCTAAGTATAAAACGAGTAATCCGCTTGTTAATTCTCCACGAGTATTTTAATCAAAAGCAATATTCCTGCCCTTAGTAGTAACTAAGTTAAATTAAAGGAAAAATTCAACGACCGTTTTTGCACAAGATAGAAAAATAAATGTTAATATTAATAAAGGAACTAATAAACTATTAAACTAACCAAACTACACTAATAATAATAAAAGAAATTGCAATAATAATAAAGAACAATTAAATAATGTAACAACAACCCGAAGATCCTATAATGGAATCCTACAATAAGAACAATAACCATTTAGAAAATTTGTGTTTCTCAATAGAAAGCGACCAAACATTAACGAGGACCATAAAGTTAAACGTGGCCATTATTACAAGTGGCGCCAACTAACGGCGGTGTTTGTAAATGCTTCAACCTTCCAAACTGGGGAGTAGAAGATAAGTACCTCCTTATATGCGTTGTACGGAACTAACTGTTTAACAAAATTAATGTAACCGCATATTCTGTTCTTCATTTAAATTTAAATTAAGTAAAATTTGAACATTATTTACAGATAAACCAACACAATGAACTGGCAGTACACAATAGTGAGCGTTATCAAAATTTAAAAAATGAATCCAAAAGTGACGTTCGCGGCATTCTGCGCAGCATAGATAACGCGAAAAACGTAGAACAATCAGAGAGGACGTACCTAAGTGCGTTAACGAAATTAACCGCGCTCCGGCCAGCTTTCCAGTCTACAGCTGGACAAACATTTGCGCATGCGTAAATACTAGCCGTTCAATGCCAAACTTCTGCATCTGACTTGATAAATAGGCATAGTCGATAACAAACGACACGAGTAATAAAATTCGAGGTGCTTTCTAATTTTAACGTACGCTGCAGTATTAGGCACTTATAATTAATGTACATTTTCCATCTACTGCACATAACATTTTAGTCAGATAACTAGGATGAAAAATTCTTAATATATTTAATCAAAGAATTAACAGAATGCCGACCTTTAACGAAATATCGAGTCATGATTTTAAACAATGATTCCCTGTTATACATAAATGTCCCTCGCCTTCACAAACCCAAAGATTGACCTTTAACCTTTAGTGTTCCCGTCCCTTTCTCATGAAATTCACCTGTCTCATCAATCACTTCTTCTCCGCAGCTTGGAAAAAATCGAACATTGTCGATATTCATTTTTTTATTTAAAGTCTATCAGAACAAAAGGCTAAATATTTTTCAAAGATGGCTACTAAAGCTATGATTTTAAATTATCTTAATGTACCAAAACCGCAATAATTAAAAAAAATATTGAATATTTTTTAAATTAACTATCACAGTATAATAAAGTAAGAGTAGGAAATAATTATTTGTTACTAAGCAAAGCAAAAAAGGGAATTTAAAGATGAAAATATAGGACAAAGACGAAGTACGTAATTTAGGTACATACAATTCATTTCAAAATTTAACATTTACAATACAACACATAAAACCAAACGTAAAAACAATCCACGTCCACATCTACGAGTAACAACGTCACAAAATATAACTTCACACATGAATTTTTTAAACACCAACAAAAACTGATACGATATCACCACAAAACTTATAAAGGAATGAAAATGCGTCCATTGTAAAAACGAGCACAAAATTATTTCACGACATCAAATCCAACACAGAAACACAAAAACACTTCAAGACGCACTTGTCAAAAGCTTGGAGCGGCCTAGATTTAGAGAAAGGAGTTGATTGAGTGGCCTAATTCTTGTTTAAAATTGAAATAAGTGCAGTAAGTAGGGCACAATCCAAGAATTCGATAAGGAGCGCCAATGGGGGTGATGCGGCGTGCGATATCACACCGGCCATACTTACGTGTTATGAGCTATGTTGTGATCAATCCGCCATCGGCGGCGTCGTCGCTGAGAGGAGTACTGTACACGGGTGCAGGTTGGCTGGCGGCCAGGCGAGCCTCGAAGTGGCCGGGTACAGCCGCGGACGCGCGGTTTCGAGGAAGTAAGTCCGGACGAACTGTCAACGCTCGTGCGGAAATCGGGCGGCGGCGGCTCGCTGCAAGGCGCACGCGCGGGCCGCCCGTCAACAGCCCTGCAGCCGCGGCCGGGGGACCCACCCCGGCCTACCCTTTAAATCGAACGTCATATCCCGCCGTTCGCACCCCTCTCCCACCCGCTGTAATTTCTGAAAAGCGCTGACTACCTCCCTCCAGACCCTAAAAAATGCATTGCGTAACGGTTTCACCAAATTCTGCCGCCTCGCTGTTTGCCCGATCAATTATCCACCTGCGTTGGCAACTCGAAGACAATACGATCTGATCGACGGGGAAGGCGACCTTTCGAATTCGGCACGTTTACGGGCCATATTGTGTATTTGATAATGGCATCATATTGCTTGATGTTGATTGCGTGATTACTTGAAACTAATGAAAATACAATCGCGCTAGCTTGTTACGATAATATTTGTGCGTTCTAATGTTCAGTTCTACTAACAAATATCTATTCTTTATGGACTGAGACGAATCTTTGAATTTTATTTATTCAGTAGGATTATAGAGCAGCGATGAAACTTTTAGGGACGAATCACAACAGAAATTGAATGGCTACTTCTATTGAACATTGATTTATTTTTGAGAAATCTGCCCAACGCGACATTAAATTTTGGCGTCAAATTCATCATTAGTATATTCGTGATATCATTATTCAAGAACAAGAAGATTAGTAACCGTAAAACAACAAGAAGCCATTTGCGTGTGGGCACTATCTCCAAACTTCCTAATATAGCATCCAGTAGAACTTACTCGTGCGTGCTTCATTAGATATTCCAATCAGTGATGAGTAAAGAGTGCAAAAGAAAAAATAAATGGCTCAAAACCAGTTGTAACATTCAGAGGTTCTACATCTTGCAAACCAACGGCCCTGACATTTAAACGAATCGTCAATGATGGCGATAAAATGACAAAAACCATAAACGCGATTAACATAACGTGGTAGATTAAATTAAATAAGTAGGGTCACGATTCACGTTAATAACGCATCTGTGTGCAAATTTATGAGAACAGTCGGAGGCAAAACCATTGGAATTTTTAGTAATTGGTATGAAATTAGTCTAACGACGTGACAGTTATTTTAAGCATTGAATTGATTAGTTCAAGAATATGTGATTTAGCTGGTGAAGGTTTCAAGGAAAGAAAGAAAAGTTTACTATGGCATCTACAATGACGCTTTTAGTCCATTGAAAAGTTACATTTGGGGTAGCGTTTGTCAAAAGACAAATTTTTTAGATATCGAGGGGGGGTTAGTTTTAAGTTAAATCCAAGTTTGCGGGGTCGCAACCCTTGTCCCGTCGTCGCCATCGTGGAAACAAGGGCGCAGATAGTTTTGTGGGTTATCTGGTAATCTATTGGCTTCACATGAAATTTGTTGGAACATTTTTCGTTGCAAATTAAAGTTTTTCTTTTTCATTAGAAAACATATTTGTTTGTTTGTTGGTTTAGAGACAATACTTTCAATTCTACGTTTATTTGATTGATGTACAACAAAGCTTATTATTACTGAACAAAGGACTCCTTCATACATAAAAACGGGGTCATCATAGCAAGCCAAAACTATGCAGCTGCTGTGCTCCTTTCCGAAATAGATCCCTGCCCGATAACTGGGTCAAACTATGCGTCTCGATCCATTAGTTGATGGTAGGACTCTTCGATTGGGTTCTTTCAATGCCACCAACGGTCTGGACGTGGTATTTTTAGAGTGTAGGTATTCTTGTTGCATTAGTCCCGTGATTGCGATGCGATACACGTGTAAACTTTTATAAAAAGCTCTACGACGGATAATGTCGAAATAGATCCGGCTCGGCGGAACAACGCGCGAAATAACGAAATTACTGACGATATAAAATTTTAAGGGTAAGTACAACGCTATGTAGAATTATAAAAGTTAGGTAAATGACAAAGGAAACGTTAACTTGAACGATTATAACTAAAAACAACAAATGAACAGACCACCTAATTATATGTAGGGAACAAAGAGTGTAGGACAGAAATTCATCTTAGTTATTACGAACTACTTACCAAATAATTTATTCAACTATTTGCTATTTTCCTTTATGTTATTATTTTAATAAATCTTCAAAGGTTGCTCACAAATTTAAATTTATTCAAACAGCAAATATCGACATGAATATAGATAAAAAATTATAAAAAATATAGATGAAAAATTATAAAAAATAAAGATAAAAAATTAATTGACTGGCGTCGTTTAGAGATTTTTATTATGATTATGTTTTATATGATAATTATTGTAAAAATAAGTCCGCATTTTTGAATAATAAGTCTATAACAACAGGTAGTAAAAAACACGTGCAAACCAGAACAGCATTTGACGTAAAATCATCGATGAAAATTAAGTTTCATAAATTTTTTCAAGCCCGGTCAGCCCCGGTTGCATCGTAAATCACCACCTGATGCTAATGGAGGTTGCATCTGTGTAGCAACAATCTAAAAACTAGCTCACGCAATGTAGGTCGAGCCACCACAATTTTACAATTTTTCAGCTCACTCTAATGTTTTGTAGAGAAGCGTTTTTGAAATTTTCATTTCGTTTTTCGTCTATTTACTTTATATAAATCCTTCTTTTTCTTGTTCTTGTTTTTTATGATTGAAGGTTGGTCGTCAGTGTTTTGAATTTCAATCTCAAATCTTAGTCCATTGCCAGGCGAAATATCTCGTCCACAGAAGCCGTCCATAATACCCGTCCATTATCGAATGTTCCGCAGCCAGGATTGTTCCTCCTTCCAGCCCACCTCTTTCCACTTCCTCCATTATGATAAATTAGAGCAGTACCTATCGTGCATTAGCACACCAGGGAAGAATTTTTTTAGAGGTCCGGTGCAGAAGGCAACGGGAAACTACTGCATTATTAAATTTATCCCTAGTCAGTCCCATGGAAAAGATATTTAAATCCTACCTAATCAATTCTTTTAACTTCTTTCTTCTCTCAAGGCTGACAACGGATCGGTGATGTGTTTTGTGTTCTTGTGTAGGTATATGTAAGACGTTAGGTACACAGATTTACTAACGATATTTGCCTTCGCCGAAGCAGGTGATGAATTCCTAATAATGTGATGTGAAAGAAACACAGAATTAAACCTCAGGTCTTCGCGTCCATATCGCTAGTCAAAGCTATGATTACCCCAACTGCTACATTAGATAACTGTCATTTATTATTATGAAGGCTTAAAAATCAATTATGCTAGGTGAATTCTCAACTGTGTCATTGAATGCATTGGTGACTTCTGGAAGCATTGATGATGAAAGGTCCCGTCTACTTTTCCATCACTTCTTCAATCATAAAAAAACAAAAAGTCGTGTAGGAAACACGAAAATTGTCTCGATACAGAAGATGTAAAGACCTTTATGGAAACATTCCGTAAGTAATTTAAGTTATGGTGGTACATAGGTACATAGTACCTACATAGATGTAGTATGAAAGAAGGTATATTTATTAGACTGTGGAAGTAGTCATAAAAGGTTCTACATAAGGATCAAATCTAATGCAGATTTCATCCTTATCGCTTTACCTAAACACAAGAAGAACAATATAACTACAAAAACATTCCTCATCATCATCATCATCATCACAACCCATAACTGTCCCACTGCTGGGCACGGGTCTCCTCTCACAGTGTGAGGGGTATAGGCCATAGTCCACCACGCTGGCCAAGTGCGGATTGGTGGACTTTACACACCTTTGAGAACATCATGGAGAACTCTCAGGTTTGCAGGTTTCCTCACGATGTTTTCGTTCACCGAAGCAAGTGATAATTAAATTTTAATACGCACATAATTTTTGAATATTAGTGTAATTGGACCCAATGATCGTTTGGGGATAGCTAATTGCTATAGATTTCAACTTCTATGCTACCTCAAAAACATCGTATCTACAGTTAATACGTTACCTATCATTTCAATATCTAAACAACAAATTCGCGTTTCATAGTAGCCTGGAGCACCAATAATTACAGTACTCAAGGCGAATTTTTGTAGTTATTATTTATTATACCTACCCAGGTACTTCGAATTCGCTTATAATAGAATACATTTGAAATTTAAAAACATCAACTCAATACAAGAACTCATTATTCCAGTAAATTTCAGTTCATAGGTCTCCAACTGAGTACTTATGCAACTGCGCAACAAAGTTTCTCACACAACCTCTGGGTTATCTATGCGCGCTCGGGGAGCGGTGCGCGGGGCGGGGGCGGCGCGCGAATACGCGCTGCATACAATGATCGCATCGAGGGGACACGGCACGTGTAACGGAGCACAGTGCCGAATTGTACCCGCGCATAATTATGCAATTCACCGATCACAATCGTACGTCTATGCCCATAAGAACCACTTTACGGTCCACTCGAAGCTGCTTTATGTCAATGACCACATACTCTTTCATACCACGAACCGATTACAGAACAAAGCCAGTCAATGTTAAAACATTCAAAATAAATAAAGCATCAATATCGGAAACAAAAACAAACGCTTCAAATGCGGCTCTGTAATCGCATTGTACGATAACGTCATTCACGCACACGCGCGCGCGGTTGCCGAAATTCGTAGATGTATTTTTCTAGCCGTCGTCGGTGTGTGCGTGGCTCGAATGCGAGCGGGACGGGTGGATGCGTCGGGGCTTGGGTGCGAGCGAGAGATGGAGGGAGTTATATAACGCATTATTTTTATAATTAACAAGCAAAAATTGAGAGATACGGCCGTGCGACCCTGGACGCGGCCAGCGACCTCAGTTCACAAAATTTGCACAGATCAAATGTGGGCGACCTCGGGCGGATAGTTGCACGCAGATCGCTAGCGCAAAAAACATCGCACACACTTGCATGCGGGAAAATTCTCGACTTCCGCGTAACGTTGCTACGCCCGGCACGGCCCGGCCCGGCCGAATACTTGCAACCTTTATCGATCCTGCCACCTGTGGCCACCCGATTCAAGGGCGGTGCGTGAGCGAATTAGAAATACGTTAGACAAATGACAGGCCGTTTGAACTATCTACGTCGCTATCTTTTTCTATCTTATATATAAAAATGAATCGCTGATTTTGTTGCTAAGAGCAGATCTCCAGAACGGCTGAACCGATTTCGCTAATTCTTTTTTTATGATATTCCTTAAAGTACGAAGATGGTTAATACGGAGAGAAAAATTTAAAAAAATGCCTAAAAAAGTAAAAAAACAACACTTTTCTATATTCCCATACAAAAGATTCGTAATAATACTTAAAAGTCAATTTGAACTTTAATACCATAGCATAAAGTTTAAGTGTCAGTGAAGGGATTTCATGAAAGCAAAACAATTGACTGACATGATACACAAGACACGAGTGGTACGAGAGCTAACAACGTTGGAAAAACAAGAATTTGAGGTAGGCCAGTTTTTAGATATTATGTTATGTCTCTCACTCTCCTGGACGTCATACGGACGGTCTGGCTGGTGGTAGACGTTGCGTTCATTAGTGCGCATCGTATCTGTACAAGTAAAATATCAATTTTTCAAATCATTTTAAGAAGGTTTCTTATCTTTTTTTAATTGAACTTTTTGCAACATTAATCTATTATTGCTATAAAATATTTTTTTCAAATTATTGTATGTTGTTATTTAATTATCTAAAACCCCAAAATTTATTTGCCAGACAATAAATCAATTGTTAAACTTCAGTCAGACCGATCCAAAAGTGAAAAATGTTGTGGTATCATTTTGCTTGGTCTAGAAATAGTTATCAAATAAATGTCAGAGAAATTACTAAAAACCATTGAATTATTTTGTGGATTAATGGTATCAAAATGATAATTTATTTTGTACAATTAGACAGCCAGACCTCCCGTATGATGTCCGGGAGAGTGAGAGAGATACCATATCTCAAAACTAGCTTACCTGAAATGGTCTCTCGAAAACGTTGCTAGCTCTTAGACCATTATAATATTTCCATTTCTTTATTTTCTCGATGACAGCTCCTGTGAAAACTTGAACGAGCGTCTTTTTTACATTATGTATGCATTATTTGATAAAAATATGACGTTTACACACGTACAAGGTTATATCAGATTCGGAGAAACTGATAGGGATGGAGCTATATCGATAAACGTAACACGATAATAGACCCGTTTTTTTTTACAAAATGTAAGAAACTAAACTACTGCCGGAAACTTTTGTACAAATGTATTAACTAATATTATATTATATTTCATTACAAGATGTTACACCTATTTATTCTTGATTGATAATGCTAAATTCTTTAAAATTTTCGAAGCTGTTGTAAAATAAGTAGGTATAGGTAGGCACTCGACAATGAAACGAAATAATGATAATGACAGGTAATCTTTATTCATTTATTTTAATCAAAATCTGATGAATTTAATATAATAAATATATGCGATCGATATCATTAGGTACTTATTTCACAACACTACAACTATATAAATTAGAACTGTCACGTTTTTACTAATAAAATCATTGACATAAATACTATAGACATAGGGTCTCCTACTAAAATCGCGAAAATAATGTCCCAGTTTGACATTACAAGAAAGAATGGGAATGTTAGCAAGGTAATTTAAACACTAAATTAATTAAATACCGTTTTTTTTCGATTGCATCAAACACATACGTCAATGGCACCTTATGACACAACGTTTACACTACACGCCATAATGACATAGTGCAAAATAATCTAAACAAAAGTAACTGATATATTTGTCTCTTTCTGACTATATAGCCTAAATGGTGAGAAGACAAAGACAAAGATATATTTTTGATTATTTTGACTGATTCTGCAATTAGTTTTTGAAATAAATTCAATTTAAAATAAAATAGCGTGTTTTAGTAGCAATACAATAATTTAAAAGATAAAACAATAGTCTACCTACCGAAATTATGATATACCATCGTCTTTATTCACTTTACTGGCGTAGTCTTTGCACGATTTCAAAACACAATACGGCATCGTTGATGTGTAGTTGTCAGCACGGTCAAAAAGTGACTAACGCGGCATTGTTGTTCTTCTTGCGTTTTGTTGCTGAGTTGGCTCGGACATTTTTTAGCGCGGACCCTACGTCCATAGTAATGTGTCAATGAATAAAATACAGTGCCATCTTAAATAAAGTAAGTAAGTCAATTACATAAATTAAATAACCTATAAAATAAATCATCAACCCAAAAAGGCTCACTACTGAGCATGGGTCTCCCCTCAAAACCGAGGAGACCTTAAATATATCTAACCATTGACTATACATTAACTATACATTTATATATTCTTTTAATGAAGATTTAATTAGGTAGTTACTACTTACTACTGCAAAAATTTATCGATGGATCAACTCGCACTTGAACATATTTTTCGATACTAAATTAACATAATTATATCACGACACTATTTTAATGTGTCAAAGGGGGCATTTCGTGCCGCTACTGTAGCTGACCCGGTGTCCCGAATAGCAGAATAGGTAGGTATTTAAAAAAAATAAAGAATCGACTGTTAGGTGGTACGAAGTTCGCCGGGACAGCTATCTCGAGAACAACTGAACCGATTCCGTTAATTATTTTTTTATGATATTCCTGAAAGTACGAAGATGGTTGTTACGGAGAGAACATTTTAAAAAATTGCCTGAAAAAGTCTAAAAACAACACTTTTCTATATTCCCATACGAATGATTCGTAATAATACTTAAAAGTCAATTAGAACTTTAATACCATAACATAAAGTTTCAGTATTAGTGGAGGAGTTCCAGGAAGGCAAAAGAATCGAGTGGCGTTAGTATCGTGAAAATTATTAATTTCAAGATAGCCGTGTGGTTAATCGTTCTACTCCCGAACCGGGGGGGCCGGGTTCAAACGCCGCACGCACATCTTAATTTTCAAAAATTGTGTTCGTATTACAATTTAATTATGACTTGCTTCGGTGAAGGAAAACATCGTGAGGAAACCTGCACACCTGAGAGTTATCCATAATGTTCTCAAAGGTGTGTGAAGTCCGCAAATCCGCACTTGGCCAACGTGGTAGACTATGGCCTATACCCCTCACATTGTGAGTGGAGACCCGTGCCCAGCTTTGGAACAGTTATGGGTTGTAATTATGGTAAAATGTAAATTGTCTGTGGTAAAATGTCACTTGAAACGTAAACGTCTCTTTGCTCTGCATCTTTAATATTACAATTCCTATAAAATTAAAAATTGTTGTGTTTGTGACTTACTAAATATGCTTCCTATAAGGCGGCGGACAAATTTAGGCAGAAGAACCCAGCAGATGGCCCACTACTGAGCACGGGTCTCTCCTCATACCTGAGGAGGCCTAGAGCATAATCCACCACGCTGCTCCAGTGCGGATTGGTGGAGGGGTTAGTGGCCAACCCAAGTGTCGGATATTTTTAAGCCGCCTGTATCCGACATGGCTTAACGACTGTTACCATATGGTAACAACCGGGACCGACGGCTTTACGTGCCCTCCGAAGCACGGAAGCGCTCAAGAAATTTTTGCCACTAGCGGTCAATTTGGTAGGTTAATAAAATTAATGAAATATAATAAGTAGGTATCATAATAAAAAATCAGAAATTGTTATTTTCATTGTGATTTTTCAGTGACTATTAAAAGAAATTTAAGTGTTTTATGTTTATTTTTTGACATATCAACTTTCTTAAATTGTTGACTTATCAACTTTTTTTTATCTTACTAGCTAACCCGGTGTCCCAAATATCAGAATAAGTATTAAAAAAAATATTATAGAATCAACTGTTAGGCGGTACGAAGTTCGCCGGGTCAGCTAGTATTGTATAAAAATGAATCGATGATTTTGTTGGTAAGCGCAAAACTCGAGAATAGCTGAACCGATTTCGCTAATTCTTTTTTTATAGTATTCCTTAAAGTACTTACTTTAAGATGGTTGTTATGGAGAGAAAAAATTAAAAAATGCCAAATACAAAACAAAGTTTAAGTGTTAGTTGAGGGGTTCCGGGAAGGTGTCCCGAATAGCAGAATAAGTATTAAAAAAATTAAAGAATTGACTTGTTAGGCGGTACGAAGTTCGCTGGGTCAGCTAGTTGTTAATAGAACGACCGAAAGATCTTGTAGGTACCTGTTTATACCTTTGAACAAGGTAATAATGATTTCAATAAAACACTTACGCAGATACGTAATTATTATTAGAAATGGCTGGTTTGAAACATATTTACATAATATAGTATCTACATAATTTAGGTATCTGCGTAGTAAAAAATTTCTCACGAATGATATAATTTTTTGTCGACATTTTATACCCACCTAGTAGACAAACTAGCAGATGAGCCAGTTTAAGTTTTATTTGAAATACTCGGTAAAACCATAATAATATTAAATATGCAATTTATTATTAATATCAACTCATATGCTGATATTGCGTAGGTACCTACCACATTATATCTGTATAAACTGTTATAATTTCAATATAACTCGGGCGATGTGGATATTCCACAGGCAATGAAAATCAAAATTTGAATTCAAATAACAATAGCTACCTACTACATTTTAAAATGAGCACAATTAAATCCATATTTTATTGAGGCATTTGAATTAATGTAACACGATGCGATTAAACATTACAATTTGGTTATAAATGTATATAACAAAGCTTGATACCGAATTATGTTCTGTTCTTTAATACGCGTATATAGTTAGAAGGTGGTGATGTGATCCCTGTAGGTATTAAGGCCCCCTTCGATATCTAGATAGACTACTATTTAATAATAATTCATTATTAATAGGGACTACAAGCAACATGGTTGATTTAATGAAAAAAAATGAAGACCGGGCGAAATAATTATTATAATTATTATATGCTATTGTTTTTCACTAGCAAAAACTATGCAATTGTGTTGCATTTAATTATACTATCATCCTGGAAACATTTATTTATTTATTTTTAGTGTTGGAGCTTTGTTCATTTTATTTAGTTAACGTTTTCCAATTAAAAGTAACGTTGAAGAGTTTGTACTTATGGTCACAGGTCACAGATATACAATTAACCTCTTATTATCAATTGCCATCTCTTTTTAAAATGGTGGCACATGGGCAATTATAGGCACATGCAATGTTAATGGTATTATCGTAAAGTGGGCCATGTTAAAATCCATTTCTATCTTCGATAAAGTTCCTCATTGTAACAGGTACCTAAATAACAAATGTATTAAAAAAATCTAATTATGCATTACAATAATTTAGCATTGAATGATTCGTGAGAGTCTGAATACAATGTTTTCTCAAATTAATATTGATTATGTTTGAGTTTCGGCCCCTGGGTGAGCACACCAACTACTGGTTGTCATCAAGTCCTCTAGATGCAACGGTGACTTCCGGCCGGTCCTACTCCAACCAATTTGGAGCCATTGTTGCTGAGTTAAGAGCTTCGTCCTGTCAGGTTGAGAACATACCTAACTCTACGATCATATTACGCGGTACATACTAGTCCAACAAGTTAATTAGACAAGTAGAACGTGACGTCATCGGCAAAATATGCTGATGCTAAGAAAAGAGTATGAAATGTATTTTCTTTATTAAATGTTAATGTTTCTTATTAAAAAATATTCCAAGAGATTTTCTAATTAACTTGGTCGACTATTACAAACTGATTCGCTTCTATTGATAAGTGTAACCAAGGCACGGTGTTTTTATTCACCAAATGTGAGAAGATAAAAAAAAATCTCACATTTTTTTAAAAATTCCCAACTGCTTGGACATTTATGAACCCAGGTTTCACACGTAGGAAACCGACGTTCGATATACCTCCTCGATAAATAACATTGATTGTAATAAACTTAATCGTCTACGCCTGCTATAAATTAAGCTGACATACAGCATAGGAGTATTCCAGCTGCTTCGGTAGTCAAAGGCGGATTTGGTGCGAATGATTTCTCGAAAACATAGAAAAACCTAATCTGCATGTAGACGAGGGTTGCCAAACATAGGGTTATCAATTCTGGGACAATTCTGGAGGAACGTTGTCTAGTCGTAGTAATAAATAATTTTGAGATTCGTTACATTTACATATATAATATTCCCATTATTCTTATGTAAGTGAATCTAATTCTTAGGGGAATAGGGATTTTTCAAACCCAAATCATATTTAACTAAACCTCGAAAGTGTTTTTATTTCATTTACGTTATATTTATATAAAGAATAAAGAAAATAAAATAACTACAAAAAATATGTACCTGATGCTTATTGATAATTTAAACTGTGGTAGGAAATAAACAAAAATATAAGTAAAAATTAGGCGATCGAAATCCGGGCGACTACAGTTTAAATACTAGACGAAGCACAAAATTCCGGGACAATCCCGGATTTCCCGGTCAGCTGGGTAACCTAATGTCGGTGCAAACGTTCATTGTTACTTTACGATGGGACAGCGCGTATTTTATCAATCCTGAGCGCTTCTCCGGTGCCGCGGTACTCAGAATGTTAATCACATTGAGGCAATACCATTAGCGTAACCACGATTTACTTTATAAAAGGATTTTTAACTAAAATAGCCGACAAACGAGCTGAAGAACCGGCAATGGACATGAGCAAAGGCTGCATCCATTTGTCAGCGAAGAGAAGAGAAAGAGAGAAAGTGGCTTTTAGGTCAGACCGGAAAATGACTAGCCGTCTCGCGGCTGACTCAAGCAAGGTGGTAGGGAGCCAGGCAAGCTTCACAGTAAGATAATACCAGTAATAGTATTAACTACTAGTGATGATAATAATGTTTGGACAGTCGCATTACATGTCTAATTACGTTTAAATTATTTATATGATGATTGCATGATTTAATTCCTCCCTCCCCTTTCTACCATTAAACATCTCTCCTCCGGTACGAACGTCGCGCTTTGGCTCGTCGTTTATAGTGCGTACCGCGAAAGACAAGAGTGAATAAGCTGCTACTAGGTATGTTAGTGCGCTCTACCACCCAAGACCGTGGTGTTATGGTCAGGTGGGATTATGGTCAAGTATTAATAAAAAAAAGATGAAATATCATTACTTTCATAGCCACTTTGAAAGTAGTATAATCTATCTTCTATATAATATAAAAGGAGAAGTTGACTTACTGACTGACTGACATATCAACGCAGGGCCTAAACTATAACGGTTAGAAACTTGAAATTTTGCACAGGAGTTCCTTTTATAACGTAGTGGAGCACTCAAATTTTTGAAAATTCACCCTCTAAGGGGGTAAAACTGGGGTGCAAAGTTAGTATGAATGTTCTCTGATTTTATCAACTTTTATATACTTAGAGATTTTTGGCGAGCGAAGCCGCGGGGGAAAGCTAGTGATAAATGAAAAATATATCTTTATAACCTTAATGAAATGTTTTGATTACTTCTTAATCACATGTGCAGTAAACATTACAGATCACTTTTATGATGGATATTTGTCAGTTTCTTTCCCTCAATCACTGAAATTCCGGATGAGTAAACATTGGTTGGTCACCCTACACTGTACAGTGCCGACACGCACATGCAAGCTAATTCGAAATTAAGTATAATGCGTCGTAGCATCCGTAGCAAACTAAACGGAGAATCTTAACTCATCATTCTAATCCGTACTAAACAAATCATTCAAACCCTTGGTCATTAGCCCTTTGGAATGGATTTAGTTTTAGATAGACTAGGTATACATGAGGTATACGATAATTATTGAACGTTTCATTTTTTCCTATACCTATGAAATATGAAAATTTAGAAAAGAAAAATACTACAAGTTTTTTATTACAGCCTTTCAGCAAAATTAATTGATTTTGAAGTATTATTTCATTTTAGTTAATTTAATACCTAAATAGGCAAGTAACATCAAATAAATTAACTCAAACACTGCTGTTGTCAGCGTCGTCGTACAGGTTACTTCAAAAGGATGTTACACGGTCGGGTTTCACGCGCCACCCGGGTCTATCAGTGGTATACCCGTGGCCCGGATACGCACTATTCAATCCCGTGGCCCGATTAAACTTTGAGGTAGCAGTACATTCAATAAAATGGTCATGAAATGGTATAACAAAAAAAAAATTTACCCTCATCATTTTTCCCTAACGCGCCAAAAGAAGTATAACTTCAAAATGACGTGCATAAGTGAATCGTAAAGTGTATTGCAGCATTTGCAGCCAACCCGCACATAATAACCATCGAAGCATATTTCCCTTCAAAGAATAAATACCATGAATCTATAATAATGTTGATGAATGATAACAAAGCAACGCATAGTCGCGAACTATGCATGAACTTGGTATTCGTCCGTGAACCTCACGGCTCCAGCGTTGGCTGACGTCACCGCACAGAAACAACCGCCCAATTGCATAATATTAACGTACGCCGAACGACGGACGCTTCGCTTCCTATACCGTGATTGTGTTAACCGAATCTTGATATCGACAACCAAGGACTGGACCCTTGGTTGTTTATTAATGCTATTTATGGTTGTAATCAACGTTCTTCGTACCAAGTATTTTTCAAATTCCTTTCAAATTTCAGTCCCTGGGCACATAACTTTTCGCTATGCAACAAATAAAGATACTAATTTTTTTGGCTGTCACTGACGTAAAGATTTTATATTTTCAAATAATAAAACTTTTGAAAAACACAGTACTTTAGTGAAGAACCCTTGGTTCACCTCTGGCAAGGATTTTTTACTTTCTTCTGTAAATACCTATCGTATTCAATCATAATCGTAGTCATCAAACGCGAAGCTGTGTGAAAAAGCATCGTTTACCCGATATCCGAATTTCGACCGCAATTCTAACTTCGAATGAATCCTTAATACTTACCTACTAGTAAAACTATCTATGTATCAAAATTCGCTCACGAACCGGATTAACTGCTTACCAAGTTGAAAAACTTGGTTTAACTTGAATTAACTCCGTCTTAGTGTAGCTTCCAATTAAATGTATGTTTATGGAACAATTTTATGACTGAATTACTTGTATCGTCTTGTATTACGTGTTTTACATAACATCGTTAGGATTGGATTTGTTAAAAAATCATAAAATAAATAATAATAAAAAAGAAGAATAATAAAATAAACATTTGAAACATGACGTCTATTATATCCTGTTATTTATCTAATGTTACCTAGTACTAGTACACAAAGTAGATAAATAAAGTAAGTAGTGGACGTCAGATGGGTGATGGATGGATAACGTATTACCTAACATTATTTTTTATCTGTGGTAGTACCTATATTCGGATGGGTGATCGGTAGCGGCTACGTTTTTGACGCTTCCGTGCTTCGAAGGGCTATCTATATACGGCGTAGGTAGGTAGCCGGGCCTTATTATGTACCTACTTTTGTTAGAGTTGGAGAGTTATTACATCCTCATTCCCATTAAAAATACCTACAATATCTAAGGCCCAGGATTCTTAAGAAACGAAGCATACTCGTAGCTATGCTAATGAATTAAAAAGTACTGTTGTTCGATTATTATAGATTGGTAGTAAAATTACCATGAGACAATAGCTCCTTAACACTAGGTTGACCATTGTATTGTTATTTCTATTATAATGTATTATACGTACTTATTGTAAAATCAGTAGGTACCTTAGCAATCAAATATTTTAATATTTCACAATTTAAAATTTTAAGCTTCTCTACAATTAAAGTCAAAATGTAATAGGATTATTCGCGTGCCTGTCCGACATTCATTACCGATTTTTCTAATCTACGGCCGGGAAAAGATAGAGTTATTTACATAAGTGTTTAAAGATTGGTCACGAGCGTATAATAAAATTATGATTTTAAAATATTATCATCGTAGACATTAAGTATACAATATTATAAAGCTGAAGTTTGTTTGATTGTTTGAACGGGCTAATCTCAGGAACTACTGGATCGAATCGAAAAAATATTTTTGTGTTGGATAGTCAATTTATTGAGGAAAACTATAGGCTATTTAACATCACGCTACGAACAATAGGTGAGAAGCAATAATGAAAAATGTTGCAAAAACAAAATTGGGAAAATATTTAATGTTGTAAACGTAAGTTTCCCGAGGGAGGGCCCACTAGTGTTGGTATAAAACTGAGGAATCACTAGCACCCGTCCGCTTAAAGAAAGCCTAGTCTGTCATATTATGTATATTTGCGATTAATTTCCATTTTATATTTTTAAATTTCGTGTAAGTAATTCAAATGAATGAATGAATGAAATCAATTTTTTCAAAGGAATGAATGCGTGGATTGGGTTTCGTAACGTAACTATTTGCTTTACAAAACAAATTCGATTCGAACTTAGAGTCGACTTTTTATTCTGTCCGTACCACAACGTCACAGTGCCCACAGTGTACACTACCTAAGTAGTTATCACCAACAAAAATAGACGTCCACTTAACAAATAAAACCGTATTATCTCATTATCTATTTCCTCAATAGATCATGCAGTTGGTATCGGCTTCCTCATGAGCAAACATGGGTATTAGCGATAAGCATCGCCATAGAACTTGACCTTAGAGGAGCCGTGACCGTGGTATCGAGTTCGTTATGTAATTCATCTCTCCGGCTTCAACGCGAGGCCGCCCACTGAGAGGTGCTCCGTGAACGCATGTCATTATACGACAGAGGTACAACACATACTTATACCAAGGATCTATATAATCTATAATAAATAGGTATCTGATGTCCGGATTTTGTCGGACGTGGCCTTTCGTCTCGTTGAATTTATCTGGATATTAAGACACTGATTGAAAACGTGAGAATTAAATGAGCATTCGATCTTTTTTCATCTTTTTATTAAACTTTAAAAACCATTCATTATAAACAAAAATAGTAAAAGTTGTGACTTCTAATTCAAATAATATTATACTGAATTTAAAACGAAAATTTGCAAAATTATATTTTGTACCCAGTGATTTGTCCGAAGTTTTCAAATTTTGATATGGCAACCCTATTCACAAACAAAACTTGAAATGAATCATAATTATTAAAAAGCTCGCTTTCCGATTGGCAATCGTTTTGGTGTTGTTCGCCATTGCATTGCTGCATCTGCAGCCAGCCCGTAGGGTTTACGTACATTCGGAAATTGTTAGGCGTGATTCTTTAAACTGACATAACTTTTTTTATTTCTCAACCGATTCAATTAAAATTTAACAAACATTAAATGTTAAGTGTTAGTGGTAAGCTACCACAATATACCCATTAGTGAAAACCGCACCCAAATTCGGTTCGGAGATTATCGCGTACAAAACCACAGACAAACAGTCAAACAGATAAACAGGCAAATATACAAAAATTCTAAAAATCATTGTTTTGGTTTCTTTTGCATTAATAAAGATATAAAAGTAAAAGTAAAAGTTTTTCTCATATACTTATCTTCTATGTACCTACAGACAGCGACCAGTTAAACAATTATTATTAGTATATCTAGATATAGATTGTGAAATTAATTGATATCCAAAAAATCGGATTTACTTATCCATCCTGAGTCCAAGCCAATCTTCGCTGCTTGTGGTCTCTATATTCTCTACTCGTAACTCCTAACAACCGCGGACACAGCCATGATTCCAGATTCCGTCTATTGGAGGTCGCTGGACCAATTCCACCCAGGCTAATACCGACGGTAGGTACCTACTCATATTTGGTGGTAATGTTTAGCCTGGATAGCTACAAGCCCCCTTCTAGATTCAACCGGAATGTTTTTTGTATTCGGTTACGATGTACTCAGTAAGCTGGCCGCCTCTTCCGTCTCGGTCGGCAACTCGTTGGTTTCGCGTTATCAGGTGGCTTGTGTGCTCATAAGTCGGCTATGTAATAAAAAAAACAGCTTTAATAGTAAGGCAGTTGTTCCACCGCCGGCGAGTGAGCGAGTAACTATCAGCTATTTTCTCGCTCAAGAAACAATAATACACACATGCCGTGTAAACGAAAGAGATGAATATATTAATAGTTGATTGCTGACTGTTCACACTGCCAGCGAGCACTCGCTGACACGCTGAGCGACAAGAGCTATCAAAGATAATACTCGCTCGGCGACACTCACTCAGCGATACTCGCTCGGCCGTCAGAACACACCGAGTACAAATAATATCGCCCCGAGCGAGTAGTGCGAGTACTCACCAGTCGCAGTCTTTCACTCGCTGACAACCCAGCGACAAAACTATCGGAACTACACACTCGCTGCTCACTGCTCGCCAACTCGCTTTCAATTTGTAGCTTTATTCGCTACTTGCTAGTCGCCCGCGGTGGGACAACTGCCTTAACATTTGAATAACAACAATATTCAACCGGTGCGAATGACATCTTGTGGTGCCTCGCTAGACACGTGTAAGTTTTTACGATTACTGAAAATTTACAATAGCCAGCGGTGCGTTTGTATGCAATATTTATGTTGAATTCTTTTGTAATGCTAAAATAAGAACAGCATTTAAATTGCAAAACCTATTGACACTAGTAGTAGAAATGATAAAAATCTTGGTAAGTAGGTACTTACGATAAAAATGACACACTGCTACGAACTCAGCAGTGAACCACGTATTTCAAGACACTTGTTTGACAGTAGAGGCATTTAAACATAATCATAATAATAATACCAACAAAATAATGCCTCGTTTGGATTATTGTCAGCCCTTAAGGATATAAAAAACACAAATCATCATCGCAACCCATAACTGTACCACTGCTGGGCACGGGTCTCCTCTCAAAGTGTGAGGGGCCATAGTCCACCACGCTGGCCAAGTGCGGATTGGCAGACTTCGCACACTTTTGAGAACATTATGGAGAACTGAGAGTTCCGTTTTTCTTCACCGAAGCAAGTGATAATTTAAATTTTTAATATGCAGATAATTTTTGAAAATTAGAGATGCGTGCGGCGTGAACTCGGACCCCCCGGTTCGAGAGTCCAACGTTAACACTCGGCTATCACTGCTACAAAAAACACAAATACTTAGGCAGAGATTTATAGACGATACTTAGCCTTAGCTAAGACTTTTCGTACGAAAAACTTTGCAGGTGTATTGCATGTAATGAAACCAATAGTGGTATTATGACATTAGCGGTCTTAGCTTATACTGAGCACAATCTCAGCGTGTCATGTCTATAAATACCAAATCCCAGTCTTTGCGAAGCAAAGGTTTTCGTAAGTAAAGTCTGAGCTAAGGCCAAGTATCGTCTATAGATTTCAGTCTTAGTCGCTAATCGAGAAATGTAGTTGCTATTTTCTTAAAGAGAAAAAATAAAATTATTGTTTTAATACACTGTCATTGTACATTATTATTTATATAACGACATTTTCTGCCATATAACGAAAATACTACGATAGAAAAATGAATGTTAGTCCTTCCGTGCAAGTAACAATTTTACTTTAATTACGTATCTTATATTTAAAATACCGAACATAAATTCACGCCACAGCCGAACGACGTAATTAGTGCTCTGACGTGTAGTAGATACAGTAATTATTCGTATCTTCTGATCTCTATATAATCAATAGGCTGTGAGCTGTGGGAGGAACGCGTTGCTATAGCGACGGGGCCTTCACAAGACTTTCGGGGACGCTTCCCATCCTCTGAATGCGGCATCCTTCCTGTACCACGGTTCATGTTTCATGTTCATGACAGCTTAGTAGCTTTGGTGTCACGGCTTATAATTTTATACATAGGTACATAGAATGCAATGCCTATAAGAGTAAACGTATACTAAAATCGTAAGTAAACTGCGATTAATCGTAAGCACCAACTGATTACTTTCGAAACGTAATTTCAATGTTCAGTCCAAACTACTCCAAACCCTGAAAACTAGCGCAATAATAGATTGAGCTGTTGACCTTGGTCTTATTTTTACCTTATAATTATGTATCTAATATTACCTAATAATATTTATTTTGAAGTTTCACACCAGCCATATAATTACCACCCTATAATTTTTTAAAGTAGAAAAAATATCGAAGCTTTATAGCCTGTTTCGGTCTGGTCAGGTCTGTAGTGTTTTCCTTAATGATGTTTTCAAACGTGCGTGAATCCCAATTGAAACTCTAATCTGCTTTAGATCTGCTTTACAAAAGCTTCTAAAATATACAAATCGTCAAGAGAAATATGGACTGAGTACTTTGGCTAACGTCTTTCACACAGCGGAACGTTTTGCGTAGATTAATAAAGTAGAGCACCTTGAAACCAATCTCCTCGTTACTGGAGCACCCTGGTGCACAAATCGACTACCCCGATGGCGCAATTTTTGCCATGCCAGACCGTTGTTCGACGAATCCAGGGTTCGATTACCAGTTAGATGTAAAGAATTATGAATTTAAATCTGTGTATAAAAAAAAAATTCGGTCTGGATCTGTGTGTCCTTGCCCTTGTGTGTCCATGTTACCCACGACCACAGATTAACACATAAAATACTAGCGTTTATTTAATTGCATGTCTTGCTTTTTGACGTATTGGCTAAGCATCGCTAAGGCCTTTGGCATTACTTTTGATGATTTGATTTACTTTGATTTGTCGGCTTATGATCACAAAATGGTTCCCTTTAAATTCCCATCTGTGCCTTATCATGTCACCAGCTCACTATGACATAAGTAGTAAAAACAAATGGGTTGAATTTGTGTCGCTCTCATTAAATTAAATTTTGGCAACTTTTCAATGGTGCAAGAGGACAAATTTCATCTAGCAATAGGGTTGTCGACTAGTTAGAATTGCTTTTCATTAGCTGCTGGAATCGCGTTATGGGAATAACGAAATGTTAGCAATCGTAAGGTGACACAGTGTGCGCAGCTTTTACCTAAAAATGTCAAGAGTACTCATTAATATTACGCGTAAGATTATGAATTCAAAAACTAGATTGTGTTAAAAAATTTATATTAATAAATACTTAAGTAACAGCACTATCAATTACTTATTGTTCTTATAAATTAACTAGTGTCTTGGACTAAAATTTAAGTTTAAATATAAGACTTTAATTATAAAACCTAGATTCTAATAATGCGTTCTAATAAAGTTGACGACTTTATTCGAAACTATAATAGTACACCGAGTAAACTGCCCCCAAATCGCTGTATGAAACCTATTTCGTATATTTATGAACCGTGGTCAAGAAAAATATATCTACTCTATCAAATTAAAGTTACAAATACGCTGAGTATCATCTAAATCTATTCACTAATATTTGCTTGATACGGTAACAGAATCGATTTAAAAAGAGATAAGTATGTTTTACCCTTTATATCGGAACAAAGTCTCTTACAAATTACTTTTTTACTACTACTTTACTTACAAATTAAAAAAAAAAAACAAAATTCATTTGATCCTTTTATAGGTTCAACATTATGTCAACAACGACTACAACAAATCAATCAATCAATCAAGATAGAAAAAACTTTATTATCATTATTAATAATAAAAATTTTCAACCCTATTTGAAGAGCGTATTCCTCCTGAATTTCGCTTGCATTGCTTACACTTTTACCGAAAATTTAATTCTTACGGGTTCACATAGTTATTTATAATAATAATGTATTTATAATAGGGTATGAAAAATTCATGTCATCGAAGATTTCTCAGGCAGACTTCAAAGATGCTTTATCGATAAAACATTCAGATGTGTTTAGTAGTCATGAAAGTAACTCGATTTCAAAGCGAATATCCTATATGCGAGTTGAATACTACACACTTTGGACCAAGAAGTAACCCAAGGACGGCGGATTAAGGGCTTTTATCCAACCTGGACGCGTTGAAATTTCAACCCTTAACTGTTAGACGTAGGGAGCATTTTAGTGGCTAAGGATCAGTAGTATAAATCATCATTTGAGCGTGCTCCTTTTTGCAAGTGGCGAAAGTTGGCAAAAGTAGATATCCAGGCACAGCGCGCCTCCTTTAGTATTTTCTGAGTTACGGATTCGTAAAAAAACAGATCAAGTTTGAAACGGGTGCTAGGGATAGGGTTCCTTACTATCTTCTTCTTATATCTTTATTTCGCCTTTCTTCTCCTCCAAAACGGTGACAAAATCAGATGTTAATTAGCATTAACATTTTCTGATTTCTGAATGGTGACAATCTTTTCCCTCTGAAGCAGTCGGTCCGAGGACATTTCACTACTAATTAGGCTAATGTCATCAGCGCACTTTTCACTTTAAACTAACTTTTTTTTTCAATTGGTAATCAATAAACAACACTACACACCCTCCACCAATCCGCACTGGAGCAGCGTGGTGGAGTATGCTCTAGGCCTCCTCAGGTATGAGGAGAGACCCGTGCTCAGTAGTGGGCCATTAATGGGTTGAAGCCACACACCCATAGGCCCACATTAGGATTCCCGACAGAAGAAGGAAGAAGACACACACACCCAGACCGAGAACAGAAGTTTAAACTCATCATTATCGCAAGAAAGCGATCTTGTCGTATCACGAAAATGCAATTTTACAACAGAGCCAAAAAACTATTTTAAAAATCCAACCCTTGTAAATTAGAAGACTTGGAGATATCAATTTTGTAGCAATTTAATTTTACACCGAAATGTTCTTTTTGCAATTGATGGAATCATTCAACTTTTTGTTTTCTGATTCCAATGAAGTATATTATATATAACTCATATTCGCATTTTTTCGAGATACAATGATACAAGATCGCTTTCCTGCGTCGATATTTTCAGGACCCTTGAAAATGCCGTCCATGGTAACTTTGCGCCATGCGGGTCCTACAAAAATATTCCTTCAAAGTCCAGACAGTCATGACTTATAATGAGGCGGGTTAAACTGACTGTTGGTCCATGCTACTCGTATGTCCACATTAACAGGTGAATCTCTTCGACTCTCCGCCCGTCCGCTCTCACCGCGCGTAGCGCGTTTACCTGTAGCGTATGCAGTGTGCTGTCCACATAAGAACATCTTCCTCGTACCTGTGCTTTATTCGAATTATTCGAACATATAAAATGTCATAATTCATTTACTTAAAAAATCTGTTGATTTTGTTTTTCATTAGGTATGCCATATTTTTAATTATTTTAGAAGTATTGATTTCCTTTAATTCTTTTCATTCACCACCACTAATTCATTTGTTTTCATGCATAATTTTCTGTACAAAATAGTATCGAAGTGACATCTCTGATATCTGCCAAACCGCCCGCGACGCGCGTCGGTTCTAATTATTTTGTATTCCAGTAGAGTTTTGACTGGCAGCCCTAAGCAGCCTGTGAAGTCTATATTACCGCTTTACTTAACTACTTTGTGTTACCGCTTAAGCAGGCAATAGTTTACCAACGCGTGTTGAAGATTTGCATGGACCGTGTTACCACTTTTTCATGATGCCAGTTTGCATGTTGGGTAGCAAAATATTTTACAAATAATTCCGTTATCAGTTACTATAACACCGCCTGTTGTTTACTGGCTACAATACATAATGTTCTGAATATTTCTCTTTGTACGTTATTTTGGGTGCCAAATACAGTGTATTGTATTGTATCATGTAGTCCCACTAACAATAGGTAGCCTACCAGGTGTATCACGTAACATTTTGGTCTAGATTACCACTGTCGTCCATTAATTAAATTTGCTTTCACGTCATAATAGCAGGTTGTAGGCGAAATTATCGAGAAATATGAATTATTGGAGCGTATTGAGTAGTAGGAGGGGTATGGGGAGGGCGAGGGGGCGAAGTTCGGAGGCCCGGCGCAAATAGCGCTGCGACTTATACTGTACTTCCCAGGGCCGCACTCGCTTGTCTAGGAATCGATAGCGTTTCGGTCGTATGCGTATTATTAATTACACGGATTCAAGGCTAAACAGTCCTTCTCACCTTGTAATAAAATAATATTAATAATGCTTAATCAATCAATTATTTAATAATCATAAGGCGTCGTCCTAATTGGCAGCGATCGTACGATAGCGCGATGCGTTTTCGTCGTGCGATGGGTTCAAACATACAGATTTCATCAGAGTGTCTTATTTTAACCTCGCAAGTAATTGTATTGAAATACCCATCGCACGACAAAAACGCATTGCGCCATCGTACGATCGCTGCCAATTAGGACGACGCCTAAGAATTTGTATTAATACGACGAAAGCAAAAGACACTTATAACAAAACTAAAATAAAGAAGCGATTATTTATACTCGATAGTTATACGTGGTTAATACGGTTCAGAGATTGGCCGTGACCTTTCCTGGAATGGAAATGACGTGGCTGAAAATCGCTGATGAACTGGCCTACTGTGAGGCGGAAAATAAATAGAATACGTAGTGTATAATTGTTATTTTATTAAAAATGAGCCAAGCATTTCATTGGTTAGCATTGCGTCCACCCTGCATTATAAACGCGCTTATAATCAGCTTAGAATACGACATCAGTGATGTTATTATAGAATTAGAGTGATTTTATTTAGATTCAATCTAATTACAAATTGCAGTCCATTGTCATGTGCTCAAAAGTGACAGACGACACAATTATTAGTATCGAGGTGCTCAATCTGCTCGAAAACAAAACAGGAATCTACATTAATCGATTAACTAACGTAAATAAAACAAAATATAATCAAAGGTTAAATAAAGGTTAAAGCGTATCACTGCATTGGTATATTCGCTATTTGATAATGTGTAAATTATCTGAGGATTTTACGTAGCAACACGGTATAAGAGGGCCAAAGTTGGAGGCCCAGTGAGCAAATACATACATGTGTCAACAACATCGATAAACTGGAGGCACACAGAGCCGTATTCTTGTTTCGTTAGCTATTAAATTATATCGACGTTAAGTGTTAAATTTTTAACTACAAAGCCGGGTCTGTTACTGTATGCCACATCTAAGTCGATCGATTGAAGGTCGAGGTCACCGAATTAGCATTGTTCATGTACATATTTAACGCTCACATTCTATTCAGTAGGTATTGCATAGCCAGATACATATTTAACAACACCCAAAATCTATTAAATAACTAACTAACTAACTAACTAACTAAATATAATTGTAATATAACAACATAACAATTATATTATAGTTTTAATTTGTTTATTGACACTTGTGTTTTTCAATGGTGATAACGTTTTTATTACTGTGTTACTGATATTTTCATCTTAATTCTATATGTAGTTCAATACATCTGCGACCTATTGCAAATAACAAAGCATATTTGAAATGCCTCTGGGTCCAGTGGATTTCAAGATAATTGACACCTAACATACTACAATAGTGACTGCGAAATATGAAAGCATAAATAGAAGTTATTTCGTTCTTACTTAAAAAAAATAAGTTCATAAATCCATCTAAGAAACTTAATACGATTTGAGTCATCGAACTAAGATTAAGGAGCAAGATTCTCAGAATCCCTTCAAGGTCCGACCGAATGCTTTCCTAGAATTAAGCCTAACGTCTTTCGCCTCATTGGTCTTCATTCCAGTACTAAACTCAAACAATATTATATTATAACATAACTTCAAAATGTTAAACCCAAAAAAATTACATTTTTAAATAATTAATTATACGAGAACATTAAATAAGACAGATACCTAACACAATATCGGCCTTCAGGTAAATATTTAGGCGCCATTGAGGGATTGAAAAGAGCTGGCTAGCCCCCCGGCCCCCCACGCGGGGAGTCACTATCGCAACGAGGCCGCCCGATCGCCATGGCTACGCCGAGTGCGGCCCTGGGCGGCCTTGCAATGGAATGGGGAGGGCATTACCCCCGTCTGCTTGCAGGCGGTATCTATCAGCGCTTGCCAAAAATTTTTGCTACGCGCGCTTTCCGCGTTTATCTACATCTAGCCCAAAACATTAGCAATGTTTAGCTGTTGGACAGTGTGTTAGGTATTTATCTTTAATCTTCTATCTATATTCTATTATCATCATTATTATTATCACTATTATTATATATTATCTATTATATTTTTTCTTGTGTGTTTGGAATCGGGAGCCTAGTTAAAATACACACATAGTATACATACTAAAATTATTTATAAATTTACTACTAAGGAACTATTCTACAAAATAGATATACATACATACATACTACGTAATAATAAGATTTACTAAAATTTTTGACATGTTCACATTACATTTTGCGTTTGTCGCCGTACAAAACACAACATGATTATAAGAATTACAAAACATAATAATAATATAGTAAAGTTGGTATTTGGTAAATTTATATTGGTAGAATTCTGAAACTTTTAGTAAACCTATCAAGGTTATTCGGTAGTCACAGAATTCAACAAAGTTCAATGATATTTTTTACAATTTTTCCGATTCGTTACAATAAAAGTTTTATTACAAGTATAATCTACAGGTGGGTATTATGAATGGATGTTATCGAAATAATTAATACATTGGTTTTTTAGTACGTAACGTATCGTCTATCTCTTTCTCGCTAACGGATCAGTGGTTCGACGTAGGTTTTAATCCAGCGAAAAATACTTTATAGCTCGTTGCTAATAGCACATAATCTGTGACTAGTTACTGTCTAAATTGACATATAATTTTTAATTGCAACCGATTGAAATAAAACGAACATTAACGTTATCTGAAACATAAATACTACAACAAGTTTATGAGATTCGCGGAAGCAAACGAACAGACCAATTAATATTGTAAAAATCAGTTTTGTGGGATCCATTCCATTAATAAATATCTCCAATAATATTTTTTCTCAAATATCTTGCACATACAGTCATGATTACAATTTTATTATAATTAAGTATAGAAGTACTATACATAGATTGGGAAATCGGATTCCGGTTCTATATAGAAGCCGGTTCTCACGACTTTTTTGCTACGAACCTATGCTAAATTTAAATTTGATCCCTGAGTGATTTAATTAATGCTTGTATTAACGTAGTAGTAGTACCCTTAGTAACAAAGTCGAACTGCAGTAACAATTACAAATAAGCAGCCAACGAAGCGGAAATTTGAATGAAGAGTATTCTGTGAGTTCTTATCTTTGTCTCCAAGATCACCCGAGATGACACAGGGAATCATACTATGCAGAAATGAGTGTGTTATTTATTTATTACTAGGTAAACCCGCCCTCGCTTCGCTTCGGGAAACCTGTCCCTTAGTACCCAAGTCCAAAATTGTTAAACGTAACCAGCGCACGAATATATTTTCACGCGCGTTATTTTTCATTTTGCGAAAAACTTTAATATATTATACATATAAACTTTCCTCTTGAATTATTCTATCTGTTGGAAAAACCCCATCAAAATCCGTTGCGTAGTTTCAAAGATCTAAGCATACATAGGGACAGAGAAAGCGACTTTGTTTTATACTATGTAGTGATGCGTACGGCTAACTTAGTGGTCACAGCCACCGCCACCTCCATCCAAGCGGTACATTAGCCAGCACTGCAGCTGGAATACTAAATACTAAATAATAGAATCTCACTCACTCACCGGCCCGCCCTAGGATTCCCTGCGTCAATTCCCTATGGACACAAAATGAGGTTTGACAATCATATAGACCCGGGAATAGAACCAAGGACTGGTGCACTACCAAATGGGCTACAACATTGTCAATGGACGACGAAGGATTAAAAATTTTCACGGTTGATTTTAGAATTAAGATCTTCCCTGCCTCAATCCTCGTGCGTACTAATGAATTGACTGACTAACTGCTAACTGTACCTACATTCTAGTCCCGATTTGAGTCTTGTTCTGTGTCGGCAGCGGAATTGAATCCATAAATTAGTTACCATCAGAATGACCAGCTCTTTTACCAGCATATAGTGTAAAAATAGGTACCACGTTTATATTATCAGCACAATATTACAAAATAAATTACTGTTTATAAAGAACCGACTGGTTGTAACTTGTGACGTAACAAAGGAACAGCTGTTTAAATGTAAAAATTTTCAGACAGCGGCCAATAATGAATCATCGTTTAATTATACCTATACTGTTATAATAGTTGTTAAATTAGTTTTATTAACTTTAACGACGAATATAGAAGAATGTGACATTAAGTTTCCCGCATTAGGTGCATGTAATTTCTTTCTAATTTATCATTCGCGTAAATATATACAATTTACTTATAAGCCACTACGACCAGTAGGAGCGGAGCATTAATGAAAAATGTTGCATAAATGGGAAAATATTTAATATTTGTAAACGTAAAGAACAATTTTCCCGAAGCAAAGCGAGGTGGGTCCACTAGTTCCTTATAAAACTTAATATTCACTTCGTAATATGAAAACTTCGATGACCTGTTTTCAGGGTTGCCTAGTTAAAAATGTAAACGTTTTTTAAATAACTTAGGTTCATTAAAAATTCATACATCTGTCTGGGGTATTAAGTGTTTGAATAAGCAGGTGCCATAGTGAAGTGTTAGTTCGAACGGTTTATGACATCAAACTTTTTTGAGGCCAACTTAGCCTTACCTTCCAAACGACACTGACACTGCACGTCACTCCATGACAACTCCTAGAACAGTGGCGTAGCGTGGAGTAATTTAGACGTGGGCAAAGTCGAATCAGCGAGGCCCCATTTCTTTCGTTCCCAAAATCTGGCATCGCATAAAGAGGCCTCGCGAGGCCCCTTCAGGTGCGAGGCCGTGGGC
Organism: Ochlodes sylvanus; assembly: GCA_905404295.2. Taxonomy (NCBI): domain Eukaryota; kingdom Metazoa; phylum Arthropoda; class Insecta; order Lepidoptera; family Hesperiidae; genus Ochlodes; species Ochlodes sylvanus. Next base: position 2,723,218 of record FR990125.1, on the reverse strand, counting down.
GAGGGCCCACTTCGCCCACGCCTAGCTACGCCACTGCCTAGAACCCAATGTTATTACTATAGGTGAGCGCGGTCCCCTGGAATTGAGGGGTTACGACAACCAGGTTTTTTTAAACCCGCCAATTAGGGTCTATGGATGATTGATTTCGACTAAATTGAATCAAAACCTTTCGAAACTTGCTCTAGCTAGAGACTTCTAAATTAACACATAAGTTTTTTCTGCTAGCCTCCACTTGCGGCGAGGAATTTGCCGGGAATATGTAGTAGGCACCATTAGTGCCGTCATTTGCGTAGCAATGAATTCCTTTGGCTTTAATATGCACATTTACGCCATGTACCCATCCCCCATGGAACGCACACAAACGAATAGTATCGTCCTCAGGCCACTAACAAAAACCTTTGTGTGCGTTCTAAACTCCCAAGGTACATGACGGGTCAGCGACGAGCACACAAACATGCCAGGTACCTATGTTTGAAGATAAACTACTTGTTTAAATATTGTCAAATATAACGAGCGATGTACCGAACCATTGACTGCGCGGTTCAACGTACTTGGTCACATTTCTAAATATCAGACATTAGTTTACGTTAAGCGGACATTGTCTGCACGAGAGTGCAGACAATGTCCGCTTATGTAAATTCAATACAAATACACACGCTCACACTAATTGATTAAAAAGTTTTAAATTATTAATGTACGATCCGTGTACCATAATGCAAATGTGTTAAATGATAATATTATTTATGTAAACGAAAAATCAATTGACATATTACAAACTTCCGGCATACGGCATATTTGACCATCGACACTAAACTAACCGAATTTGATCGCCTGCACACCTGAAAGTTCTCCAAGGTGATTGAAGTCTACCAATCCGTATTTGACCAGGGTGGTGGACTAAGGCCTGTACCCCGTAGAGGAAGCCCTAGCTTAGCAGTGGGATAGTTATCGGTTGTGGAGAAGAACTTGGGTCTTTCTTACCAGACTAGAGGGCCCGCAAACCGCCAACCGTGGACGTCTGTCGCCATAGCCTTGTCCATTATTCTACGATCAGCACCACGAGAAGGGGATTTTGTCTTGGGCTCGGCATTGCAGTGGGTCAGTAACAAGTTGAGAGTATAACTATTTTATTAAGACATGCCTTGTAACTGGAACGATATACATACAAGTTCAGTATTTATGAAAGCCACTTACACCATCCCCCGAAGTGGTATAAATTGTATGGTTGAGTTCTATCTAAAATCCATTTCCTCCTCAATTCTTTTTCTCCAGCCAACTGCCTAACTGGCACTTCAGATTATTATTAACTTGGGGCTCTTCAAAAGGAGTGTTCTTCAAAGCGGCTAACCAACCTACAGCCTCCATTGTAGTTGCATGTGTCCGACGCGACGGTGCCCACCTACCTTATCAACAGAAAAGTTTGCCTGCGTCGCTTACAAAAAAATCTTTGTAATTTTAATCGTCTTTCGAATAACTGAATCCTGGATCTTGTCTCTTTAGGACATATCAAGAGTAACTATCACTTCACTTACTTTTTAATCTGACCTATCAGAATCAATAGTCGTGTGCAGACAAAACATATAGGTACCTAGGCGACAATGATACCCTCTGAAATAGATTTTAGGAAGCCTTACAAAAAGCGTGGGCAACGGTATGCACGCAACTTTAGCTTCTATTACTTTATTGTATAGACCGTTATTACTTGTGATGACTCAGCGAGTAGATTTATCGGTAGGCGCATGCCAAAAAGTGAATTTGGTTGCGAGACTCAAAAAGTTACTACGTACATTGATTTGAATGAAGGGAGGCATCTTAAAGTTTTTGTAACAAAGCGAGTAATGTATTGAGGTTAATTCTGTGCTAGGCATTAGATCAAGATAGTGTCAGAATATGAAACTGGATTGTGGCATGCGTTTATGGGGGTTGGTGCGTGCTCACTACCAGTTTCGTGTCAAACAGGACCTCGATGTTACCGCTTACGCCACTGAATTATTCCGCCCATACATTGCATACAAGGTCCTGAATATTCAGTATTTATCCGAAATCTTTTGTTACTTTTAGAGTTGTTAAGGGGTTTACGTAATTACATAGCAATTGACGCTATCCTGCAATGAAAATACTTTTTGATTTGTTATAACAGATAATCTGTTGGTTAGGTATAGGTTTGTGATCATGTATGAGAAGTTAAAAACCATACGTTCTAGAGTACTTCCTATTTTAAGTAATCGAACAATCTAACGTATTGAAGGTTGCTGCCCAGTCCTCCATTTAAATGTATAATGACATTTAATACAACAGAAACATAAACTATAGGTAGGTACCTACCTAGGTATACAAAATGTAATGCTAGTGATGGCATACGGCTCCGAGACGTGGTCCTTTGCGATTGGCCTGATGCACAAGCTCAATGTCGCGGAGCGGGCTATGGACGGGGCTATACTATTGTCACAGCCGTGGGTAGGGGATGGGAAGAAATAAGGCCGGCTTCAATAGATGTTTTATTTTCACTGTAAAAGGGTAACACACGAAAAACGGTACTATACACTTTACTGTATACTTTACTTTCCTTCACACTTCACTTCACACTCGCGACACTGTATTGTGAAACGGCACTTCACTTCACTCGCGACACTGTACTGTGAAACGGCACTTCACTATTCCTACTTCTTCTTCCCACTGGCGCGCTTCCCGACTCGCTACCAAGACTCGACTGACTCTGCCTTGGCCGGAATCGCCTTATATACCACCAATTTCAATCATTCCAAATTCAAAGGTTTTCTTTTAATTTAGCGTCGAAAACATTTTATAAATTCTAATTTCAAATTTTCTTTTTCTTTTCTTTTATTTTATTTTTAATTTACGCGACACTGCCCCCTCTCAAGACATGATCGTCCCGATCATCGTTGCTTCCGTGATATCGTGCCAACCGATCCACATGTACGATCTTTGGAGGACTGCGAGGAGTACGCTGAATTCGGAGAGTGACGTCGTTGATCTTAGTCACAACTCTATAAGGCCCTTCCCAACTCGGTTGAAGCTTCGGAGACTTCCCTTTTCGTCTAACGGGGTTATGTAACCAAACCAGGGTTCCTTCTTCAAAGCTAGGCCCGTTGGCCCGTCGGTCGTAGCGGGTTTTCATTCGTTCGCTGGCCTTATATCCTGCTTCTCTGATTTGCTCATACACGTCAACCATCTTGTTGCGTAGATCGCTTGCGTAGTCAGTTATTTCTTTTGGTGTATCCGGTGGAGCACTCGAGAGCAAATCGGCTGGCAGTCGCAGTTCTCTTCCAAAATTAGCATACGCCGGAGTGACTGTTGTAGTCTCATGAACCGCAGTCCTATAGGACATGAGAAACAGTGGAATATACTCGTCCCAGTTCTTCTGATGATTATCCACCACTTTTGCCAGATGCCGTTCCAACGTTTGATTAAATCTCTCAACCATTCCATCAGATTGCGGGTGATAAGGCGTCGTCCGAGTTTTATGTATTCCCATCACTTTACAAACTTCTTGAAAAACTTGCGACTCAAAGTTCCGTCCTTGATCACTATGCATCTCCAGTGGTACGCCAAATCTGCAGAACACTTCAGTAACAAGCTTCGTTGCCACGGTGATAGCCTCCTGGTTGGGTAGTGCAAACGCTTCTGGCCATTTCGTGAAATAGTCCATCACTACCAAAATGTATCGATTTCCAGCGTTCGTGACTGGAAAAGGTCCAGCTATATCAAGAGCCACTCTTTCCCAAGGAACCCCAACATTATACAGCTTCATTGCACCCCTGCTTCTAGTCTGCGGTCCCTTAACGGCTGCACAACTCTGACACCGCCGACACCAGTCTTCCACATCGTCACGGCAATGCAACCAGTAGAATCGTTCTTTGATTTTGGTGAGAGTTCTTCTTATTCCCAGGTGTCCTCCCGAAGAACCATCGTGGTAAGTCTTCAACACCTCGTTCACTTTTGCTCTTGGAACCACCATCTGAAGATGACAATCTTTTCCTTTAGGAGTCTCCCACTTGCGGCAGAGCAATCCATTGTGGAGTACCAGGCTTTCCCACTGTGCCCAGAGACTCTTCGTGGCCGTACTGTACTTGGCCACTTCTGACCATTTCGGCTTAGGGGTTCCACTTTCCAGCCAGTCCAGGAGCGGTTGAAGATCCTTATCATCCTTTTGGGCTCTTCTCATAGTGTCATTGCTCCAATTTGGATCGATAGAATCCGTTCGGAACACCTCCAATTCCAGTGTTACTTGCATCAGTGTCCACGATAAATCTTCCCTCTGTGTCAGGATATCCGAGAATAGGTGATTCACATAGACACATTTTGAGATTCTGGAAAGCTTGCTTGCAGTCTTCGTCCCAAGAAAATGCTCGTTTCTCTTCTGTTAGGCGATGTAATGGCTTAGCTATGTCAGAAAAACCTTTGACAAAGCGTCGGTAGTATGAGCACAGACCCAGGAAGGCTCTCACTTGCGACTTAACCGTCGGCGTCGGCCAATCTTTAACAGCACTTATCTTGGATGGGTCAGTTGCAACACCTCGCTCCGATATAACATGTCCCAAGTAATCCACTTGACGTTGAAAGAATGAACACTTCTTCGGACTCAGCTTCAAATTTGCGCCCCGTAGCTTTGTGAACACACTTTCAAGTTTCTTGAGATGATCTTCAAAATCGCGCCCCATTATGATGATATCGTCTAAATAGACTAAGCAGGTTTCTCCCAGCAAACCGACGTTGAAACCGCCGCATCCACCTGACGTCGAAAATTGGTACGCTCACGCCTAGGGCAACTGCTACGTATATGACCCCGTTCTCCGCATTCATAGCATATGGGATTGTACGGTCGCCGTCTATTGTTATCCGCTGCTATAACCTCCCGCAGCCTCAGAGAACGCAAGTCATGTCGCACAGCTTCCACCTCAAGAGCATGAGCTACTGCTTCCTTCAAGGTGGCGTGGTGTTCAAGTCGTACGGCGGCCCTGACCTCAGAATCCCGTATTCCGTCGATGAATACTTGCAGAAGCATATCCTCAACCACGGACGGCGACGACTGATACGCCTTGCGTACCAGTCTCTCCACTTCAACGGACCATTGTTGTATAGTCTCGTTAACCCGTTGAATGCGATCCTTAAGCTGCGCTCGATATACATGCTCCAGGTGACTGTCGCCATATCTGGCCTCCAGCGCGTTCACTAGCTCGTCGTAAGAGACCTCTTTTTTCCCACCAGCGAGTGCTTCCAACACGGAGAGAGCCTCGTCCCGTAGCGCTAGGATCAGCGCTGACTGCGACTCCTGGTCACTCCAGCAGCAGGTCCTTTTGACTGTCTCCAGTTGAAGTTTGAAGGCAGCCCAAGAGGATTTTCCGTCATATGGAGGAACCTTCAGATTTCTACCGGAAGTTACTACGGACGTAGTTACGGGACCCCCGACCTCCAGAAGCTTCACTCGTTGATTTAGCTGTTGAAGCGTTCCCTTGACTTCCGTAACTTCTCCCTTGACTTCCGTAACTTCCTCTTTCACAACTTCTATCCTAGAGGCGTTGGCCCGGATCCCGGCCACCAGATCCTTGCTAAGGCCGTCCTGGAGCTCCTGTAAACGCTCTTCTTGGCGGCGTGCTTGCTCTTCCTGCATTGTACGCAGCTGCTCCTCCTGGCGGCGCGCTTGGTCCTCCTGGCGGCGAGCTTCTTCCTCCTGGCGGCGTGCTTGCTCTTCCTGCATTGTACGCAGCTGCTCCTCCTGGCGGCGCGCTTGGTCCTCCTGGCGGCGCGCTTGGTCCTCCTGGCGGCGAGCTTCTTCCTCCTGGCGGCGTGCTTGCTCTTCCTGCATTGTACGCAGCTGCTCCTCCTGGCGGCGCGCTTGGTCCTCCTGGCGGCGAGCTTGATCCTCCTGCAGTGCACGTACCTGCTCCTCTTGGCGGCGAGCTTGCTCCTGCATCATGGCAGTCATTTGCTGCAGGAGCGCACTCATGTCCATTGACGCAGACGGTGAAACGGCCGGAGTCGCCATGGCGCCATCACCGGTGCTAGGACCCTCTTGCGACTGTTCTTCTGCCGCTGCAGCTCCCGCTCTGGTGGTTACCCCTCTCTCGTTCCTTGGCACGATCGGCATCCTTCCCATCCACTTCTGACACCAGTTGTCACAGCCGTGGGTAGGGGATGGGAAGAAATAAGGCCGGCTTCAATAGATGTTTTATTTTCACTGTAAAAGGGTAACACACGAAAAACGGTACTATACACTTTACTGTATACTTTACTTTCCTTCACACTTCACTTCACACTCGCGACACTGTATTGTGAAACGGCACTTCACTTCACTCGCGACACTGTACTGTGAAACGGCACTTCACTATTCCTACTTCTTCTTCCCACTGGCGCGCTTCCCGACTCGCTACCAAGACTCGACTGACTCTGCCTTGGCCGGAATCGCCTTATATACCACCAATTTCAATCATTCCAAATTCAAAGGTTTTCTTTTAATTTAGCGTCGAAAACATTTTATAAATTCTAATTTCAAATTTTCTTTTTCTTTTATTTTATTTTATTTTTAATTTACGCGACACTATAACCCCAGGTTCCTCGTCTGATCGTCCGTCACATGTCTACAGGCAACTTCTTATCAGCATCTCTAAACACACAAACTTATTATAACGACTCAGGTTTTATGGCTGTGCGGTTCACATAAATTTGTTTATTTACTCGACAACAGTTCGGCTCATACCTTTGCGTTTGACCTAAACCTATTCTGTCTAGACATGTAAACTCCATTTGTATTGGATATTCGTAAATAAGAACAAAAATGTTGTTGTGAACAAAAAGTTTGTGACACGAAGAGAAAATATACTCGTGGGTTTAAGGGGGCAAGTAAAATTGATAATGTGCACAACCCCCTATGAGTTAAGTTTAAAATCTATAATATAATATAAAAAAAAAATATAAAATAATAAATGTATGAATTGAAAAATGAAAATAAATAAAAATTCAAATATATACGTACATAGGTACTACCAAAATGTAATCAACCTTCACACAACCTTTAGGTGGTCCCTTTTTTATATATTCAACTTATTAATATTATAATCATTGATTAACATAATGGAATGGTCGCTTTCGCCAATATCATTAAAACAGAAGAACCAACTATAAGTACATTTAGTCTCACTACATCTAATTGAATCAACAAAAGCCTGCTCAGAAACTGAGCGAACATCGATTGAATTTCCTCACCCATTCTGAGCGTCTTCCAAATCTCCTAGCAGCCGGCTTTGTACGTGCCTGCGAATGAAATAAGCCCATGATTTGGGGACATTTCGCTCTCTATGCGCTCCAGTTGAGATAAAAGGAAAATCGGGTATCTGGCACAGCGACGTACCTTTTCGCCCCGCGGTGGCGCCCAGCACAGATCCAATAACCCCATTGTTGATACCGGGCGCCGACTACAATCGCCCGAGTCTGCTCTATTTCCATCAATATCAGAATTCGCGTGTGCAATGTGTGAATCACACTGTACCAATCGTTTTAGATTTTAGTTTTGTTTACCTCGCTAGTTCCTTAAATTTTCTCTAAATGTTCTTGGTTTGTGTATGTTCTTATTAGAATCCCAGTGTGGGATTATGAGTGCATAGCGTTATTTATTTATGGAACATAATTTTTACACTAATTTTAGTGTTATTATAAAAGTTTAAAATTTTAATACACCACTAAATTCTATTTTTAAATAGTTACGCAGAATTTAAATATATTAGCCGTAGTTTAAAAGTGGCAAATTTCGACAAATGAGAAAGAAAAGCGATTAACTTTCACAGTAAAGCTTTCGTTACACTTACCCACTCACAGCCCCAATTCATGTCCATCTATCTAAATATTTGCTAGGCACCGTAATCTTGTGGGCCTTATTTCAGGTAGGTCCATATTTTAACGTCAAGCGTATGTTTTCTCATTTCCCTAGCATCCAGGGATGTATCATTTATCATGGGATAAAGGTTCACCTCAATGTCCATAGCCATATCATGTAGCGTCAGCGAGCTCTCAATCATTAGTTACCTACTTAGACAAGGAGGCATCAGGAATACTTAGGATCGTTAAATTATGGTTCGATAATCAAATATTTCCGGAGTTCCGGGAACAAAGGCATAGACCAGACAAAGCGTCATCCACAAGTAGTTAACAGGATAATTTTTTTTTAACGCTACACACTTATAGCCCCACACTAGGATACCCTGTGTCGTGGGTGCCATGGACAACACACAAGACAAGAACACACACACCCAGACCAAGAACGGAAATTTAAATTCATCATTCAAATTTCTGCCTCGCTGGGAATCGAACCCAGGACCCTCGGAACGGCGATCTGGCGTGTTAACCATTGCGCCATCCGGGTCGTCATTTTTCATCCGGGTCGTCGTTAATTGCGAAAAGTTAAGCCAAAATGATACTTATATAGATGGATTCCCCGGCCCAGTCATTACTACTACAGTAGGTACTTACTAACAAACTATCCAATTAATGTTAAACGTTTCCTAACTGGACCTATCCTAGTACCTATTCGCGTCTTGTTCTAGGTTTTAGGTAGGTCACAGTTGTCATGGGCGGCAGCGGAAGGGTGGGGCTGGATGCTCGTTTACTACCTTAATTCCATTAAAAACACCAAAAACCGGGACAAAGCGTCATCTGCAAGTAGGTATAGGATAAATCGCGAAAACTTAAGCCAAAGTGATAGATGGGTCGGAGAGCAAAGTCTTTGACATGTTACGAATCGAAGCTGGAGTATTTCGTTAGGTACATATTGTTCCAAATTGAAATTCTCGGGAATGGGCCTCCCTCCCGAGCTGGGGGACAGACGGCCTGGGACGGGAGACACTGTCCATTCAGGGTACACGTGTAGGCTAAAAGGTTGAAGGCCGTTTGCCAAAAAATAACAATGTTAAACATTTTGTAAAATTTACGTCACATGCAATAGTTAATATGTGTACCGCGAAGGACTTGAATATTCAAGTAAGCAAAAATGTAATCAAAAATGATTGCAGATTACAATTACATCTGGAGCCCCTGAAACGCAACCGCGAGCGCCTTTCGAGAAATGGTAGTTAGAGCGTTCTTGGCAGGGTAATCTGTAATCATGATTAAATTTTGGGCAAAATGCACCAGATCAATCATGATTACGTTTTGATCTCTGGTTGCTTGAATACTGGTTGGATGGTTCGCTAGGACTGGCTTATAAACACGTCTCTTACAAGGTTCGACAGAATTGATTTACTGCGCCCTGGGCGACTCGCAATTTTTTCGGAGATTTTATGAGAGCAAACACTTTTATGACATCGTGATCTTGCCAAGCTTGCCTGGTAAGCTAAAAAGTTAGCGGCGAAAGTTGCGATACTTGTATAGAATGTTTTAAGAACATCATAATTATAATATGTGAAACTTTTAATACCGACTGTAAAATTTCGTATTCACATATGATATAAAAATAGCATTAGAATACTGTAATTGAATTGTAAGTATTATAACATTTATGAGTAGTTTTGCGTTATACTTAGTTTATTTTTATATTCTAGTTGGTTGCATTTTCGTCATAGTTATATTTTTTTCTGTTATCCGACCACCGAGTAGACGAGCTACCTGATGGTGAGTGGTCACCGTCGCCGTGGGCACTTTATTCGTCTAACAGACTGTCATTTCTCAATTATTATCTTAATTTTTTTACATAATATACAGAAAATGGGAGTTTAAATAACCGAGCTTTCAGCTTTCAACCTATTTAAATTAAACATCGTATTGGGCAGCGATCTGGATGTTCAGTCGCCTACTGTTTATTTAAACGTATGATAGAAATTATCAAACTTTTCGAGCGTATTAACCAACGATGTACCTACATTAAAACGTTAGATTTACATACGTTTAAACGTCAAATTAAATATCATTAATTGTAATTAAGTATTATCATTGATTACAAGAAATTGACGATAATTCTCTGACAGCATGTAATCATTTGACATTTACCACAATAACTAAAATAAAATATAAAATTAAATATTACGTTACAAATATAGTAATCCGTCCAATGCAGAACTCCTAAATGAAGTAACAAAACACAAAGATTGTTAGGAACTCTCGAAGCCATTGTAATGAGATAAAAGATACAAATCCGTAGCCCTGCAGCCCGTAATGAGAAATTCAACAAAAAAACTCTCGCAAATTCGCGTCCGCTGGGACTCTAAATACAACTCGTAATTGAACTGGACCCTTAAAGGGTTGAAGGTGTGGAACCGTCTAGACGACCCCAGGTCGGTTCTGACGAGGGTGTAGTCCGCGCCCTTGAACTCTCAGACGACTTAAACAAATGAGGAAACCTGCCATATCACTTTTTACGTCTCCATCCATAACATCCATCTCCGCGCGCTGTCAACCCTACGTTCACTAACATATTCACGGTCTAGTTGATTATTCAAACAAAGCATAACCAATTATCCTGTATTAGGCATAAACACGTTTGGAGGAATTGAAACGTTGTATCTCACGGCTTTAAATTACAATACATCTGCGTTACGCGCGTCTGCGGTCGCCCGTACTTCGAGTTCTGAAACATTCGAAAACTTTAGTTCGTCACGACAACAACTAGACCTAGCCCGGTACAGTACGAAAATAAGTTCAGCCAGTTCCTAAACAAAAAGAAACTGAAATAAACAAGGTCGATCGGGGAATCAACGTCGTCGTCGCCGCCATAAAGACCGACGGCCGTCCTTGAAAAAGGGGGGTTCTTACAAATTGGGTTATTACGGTGTGTGGGGGCGTGGGGTGACGAGTCGGGACGTGCGAGTGGGACGCGGGAGGTTTAGCGGAGGGCTCAGCGTGGGCCGGAGAGGGACGGAGCGACCGTGGGCGTACCTCCGCTGCGCCACCCGGCACGCCTCTCCAGGAAGGAGTCCCGTCCCAGACTAGGGTTCCGGCGCCGATCATTATAATTACTCTCCAAGGTGAGACGGGAGCAGTGGTACCGGCTGCCTAATCCAGGGATAGCTAGTCCGATGGGAACCGACAGATATCCTTCACTTAAAATTACGAGCACCAAACCGTAAAGCCACTTAACCGTTTGCCAGTCGAATGCTGTCAATTATAAGTTAAACGCTCTAATTATTACGATGCCGAATGTAGCTTACGAGTACTTTAAGGAGCAATCAAAATGTATAGACTACATCAATTCCACCACTTGTGTTGGATTTAACTTGACAATTCTATGAAGTCCTTTAGCCTAAAGTAAGGTTATCTATTAGACAAGGGGTTTGCTAGAGGTTCGCTAATTAACGTAGGGTTCTCGATAAAATGGTTCCCTGTTTAAAAAAGTTAATTATATCTGATATTTTTACTAACAAGCCAAACCAATCTCATTTATTGACAGTTGTTTATAAACTCGTATTCATCCGCTAGGTACTACTAAAATCACTAACATGTAGGTATCTTTTTAGTTTAATTGGTTCAGTTTTCATAAGTCCGAAACGTTAGTAAGAAACGTCCACTTCTTGTATAAAAATGAGCACAGCTTCGTTTTTGTGTTCACGTAAAATTTGTTCGCTCTCCTTTGATAGCTGAAAGATTTGGGTCAGTCAGGATGTTAGTCTGACTGATTGACTTACTCTTTAAAAATTAACATGGTACTTTTTGTACTTTGTACATTATTTGTAGTAGTTATACAGAAATACTTACTCATACTTATCTTTAAGTAATCTTAACTAGGTGTTCTCAATAAAGGTCTTGGAAGTCAAATTCAGTCTAAATACGAAGTAAATCAGTCTATAAAGTTTCGCGAACGACCCTTAACCGACTTGGTAAATTCTAGCTTTACCTTGTCTTTCTAAAGTACACTGGAGACGATAAGAAATAATATTATTAATAGTAGGATCAACCGTAAAAAGTTTTTACGTTTTTCAGTTTTAGAACCATCGTTAAGGCCTGCGCACATTTAGCACATCATATCAACTCCAACTTCGCTCCGATTCAACTCATAAGCATTGAAATATAAGCTTTGTTTCGTGACCGTACGGTTGAATCTTCGGTCCAATCGGAGTAGGCCGTCGGCCGCCTCAATCGCGTGGGGATTAGTTCTTTTAAGTAAATGTTGAAAATCCAACCATAAAGCACACGATATAAACGCAATAAACATGCTGCAAGGAGAGGTAAGCTGGATGGAGTTCGTTGCACCACAAAATTTTCAAAAGGCTACTCCTTTTAACTACTACTTACCTACTACTACTTAGACTTTAAACATAGTATAAGCAAGGGTTCCAACTTACCTTACTTATTTATGAGTACCAATCTGACTGGTCTATACAATGATCCATATACAGGGCCGGTAAAGTACCTATACAAATTGTGGATACCCGTTTGAAATAAGCAAAACATCACTACATAGTATAAAACAAAGTCGCTTTCTCTGTCCCTATGTATGCTTAGATCTTTAAAACTACGCAACGTATTTTGATGGTTTTTTTAATAGATAGAATGATTCAAGAGGAAAGTTTATAAAGGTATAATATATTAAAGTTTTTCGCAAAATGAAAAATAACGCGCGTGAAAATAAATTCGTGCCCTGTTGGGTACTAAGGGACAGGTTTCCCGAAGCGCAGCGAGGGCGGGTTTACTAGTTTTTGAATATAAAGAACAAAACAATTCTTACCGTAGACAAACAGTTAGGACTGTATATCCGATGAAAAATTTTATCAAGCTCTCTACAATAGAAACTTCAATTTAAAGGGGCCATTTGATCCCTGCTCAGGTGTGAGAGACAGCTGCAAATGAAGAAGCCATTCCGACTAAGCTCCGAGACTTAGGTCGCCTTTGTTCGGTATGGAACAAACTTGGCTTAGAACAACGGAATAATCTAGCCACCGGGTTCTACTGGCACGAGTGGACAAATGATCTGGTGCTAAGTGGTCATCGGGCCCTATGAACCCCAATAGTTGTGCCAAATTTACTGCCGAACTAATTCCTTGTAATATAACTGCCAACCTTTGGTCAATAGGTGATAGTGCCCATGTTCTTTCATGGCCTCGAGTATGTCAAGTGAAATAAAAATCATCCTGTATAATGTGCATAGCGTAATATGAGCGGGCTTGTCCGCTCGTTCGTCGACTAGTTACGAGTACCCACAAAATAAAGACATGCTTCTAGTAAAGCCACGTCCGCCAGTCGGCTTTTGGCGATAATTATTTATTCGTCTATAATAAGTTAAACTGGCAGCGAGGTTAGGGTTACCAGGTGTCCGGATTTGTTCGGACATGTCCGGACGTTTGTCCTTCTGCCCAGCGTTTGAACTTGTCCTGCTTTTTCAATCGTCTAGACTCTATATATTGAAATAATCTGAATAAACACGTAAAACTTAAATAAGATTTCGGTAAGCAATTTTAAAAACCCTTAACATGTAACTTGTAACTGCGAAGGACTGGAATAGCATGCCCGCGTCGGTGGTCCGCCTATGTATGATGTGGGAGTCTTCAAGAGGAGAGTGCGTTCAACACCTTGAACTTCATCGCCACTTACCATCAGGTGGGGTTGTAGTTGAGCATTAAGTTACTTTAAGTAAAAACATCAAAAAACTTAATTTAAATTGAAAAAACGAGAAATTTTATTTTGTAATTAAAATGCCTACAATTTTGAAATGTACGAAACATTTATTATTATATATCATTATTCAGCCAAGTGTCCGAACTTTTTAAATTTTGATATTGTAACGCCAACTGCAATCGAGCTTTAAAAGCAGCCTGTATACGAATGAATGCGTCGCGTCGTTTGATCGCGGTGGGTGGTAGAATGCGTGCGCTGTGGTACGAAACTTAATCTTGGTGGGTACGTTCTAATTACAAGCCATGCCTTGACACATTAACAGGCGCGAATTGACCGTCACTTTAGGTTTTGGTGCGGTAACCATTGACCAGTGAGAGCCAACTTTAAAATTTGGACTCCTTAACAGGGACCAGAGGGAGCCAGGTGGAATCCTGCGCAGCCTGCACTGACTTCTATTTTCAAAAATTATGAGTATATTAAAAATTAATTATCAATTGACGAAGAAGGAAAACATCGTGAGGAAACCCATACACGTGAGAGTTCTCCATAATGATCTCAAACGTGTGTGAAGTCTGCCAATCTGCAATTGGCATACTGGATTACGGCTTGTCGGACGTTTCGAGACCAAAATCAGGGACATCTTGAAAAAAGGCCAGGTCAAGAGTACCCTAAACCCTAGAGCATGTATGAAGGGAATAATGAAAGTGGACGAAGCGAAACAAGTATGTAAGGATCGTAGCAAGTGGAAAGAAGTGGTCTCTGCCTACCCCTACGGGAAAAAGGCGTAATTATATGTATGTATGTATGTATTACGGCCTGTACCCTTCGCAATGTTAGAGGAGTCCCGACCCCAGCAGTGGGACAACTAAGAGTTGCAAAGAAGTGGTGACCGGAAAGTAATAAAATATACGAGTATGTTAATAAAGATACTCGTAAAAGTATTATAAATATAGAAATAAATCTTTATTTTATATAGCTTGTAGAATTTGGATATAACGCTTCGGATTTGCAATAAAATGTTCATTGAGTACGGAACCTACATTCCTTAGTGGGTGACGTCATAGGCCGACTGGGCGATGCGTGGCCATAACAACAGGTTAGTAAGTATAAAAAGATAAGTGTACACGCGAGTAAGATGTACACGCGCATAAATTATTAATTTATATCACTATTTTGTAACAGTAATCGTTTGACTTATATTTGCTACGTTTCGTTGTTCGAAATTATATTAGTGACTACTTAGTAACTGATCTTGCTTCGCTTCGTCGAACCTATGTTATGGTACTAAACCACGTTTAAATATTTTTTTTTGTTTTATTGTTGTATTTTGGTTGTTTTGAGCCGGCCAATTCTATTAAGCAACAATTATTAACAACAATTAACAATTCTAAGCCATTTCTGTGATTAATGTGAACAAACATACATATATTTTTAATTATGTGCCACATACAGACAACCGTTACTCACAGTTTCATTATAATTGTTGTGTATGTATTACGTCTATAAAAAAACAACACACAAAGAAACATAATGACAACTTTATTTTACGTATTACGTAAAGAAATAGTAGCAAATAGTAGGTAGTGAAATGTCAACTTTATTGTCATTTTGTTTACGTATTACGTAAAATAAAGTTGTCATTTCACTACCTGCTCTATGATTATTTATTATTTGTAGTATTATTAGTAAGTAGTAATGATATTTTTATAAATATTGTTACAGTTTATAATTGATGTACAATAAAGTTTATTGTATTGTTTTGGTTGCACGATGTAGGTACATAATACATATATCCGAATCCGAAATCATTTTATATTGACCTACCGTTCAGATTATACTACATCTCCGCCGAGCCGAGGTATCCAAAACGTGACGGATTGCAACGATTTAAAAATCGATGCCAGTGGACAACTTCAATATATTATTTAGTTTTTGTCTAATTGGCTATTAATTTAATTAAAAAGAATATTTTAGGCACAGAGAGCGTTATCGACGCAACTAATTTATTTCGGAAGCTACTGAATGATTTTTTTAATACAATCTTGATACAATCTTTCGGATCAAATAATACAATCTTTCGGATCGAATGAAAATTTGACATTAGATAAACAACTCACTTGAGGGTAATGGATATCTAGATAGTCCCAATTTGATTTTTGTTCTGTGTCGGTCAGTTGTCAAGGGCGGTGCTGCATACTTTTTTGCTATATTTAATCCGTAAAAAGAATAGAACGTACGAGTACGTTATACGACTATGTAGTTCGTGCCTTTAAGTTGTGTTTGTAATGTCAAAAATCCTTTCTGCATCCCCACTCTATCTGACCCACCCCTATACAGTGGACGTAGAAGCATGATAATTCATGTATGCCTCTAGGTCCAGTCGGTCAGGGTATCCGTTGCCAGTGCGTGTCAGTCAGCAACTGTTAGCATTTTATTAAGTACCTAGATTCCCAAAGTAAATATTAAGTTTCCCAAAGTAAATATTAAGTGTTTACAATATTTTAAATCAATTCAGATTTGTTTTTAACGAAGCTGTTAATAGTGCAAGTAGTATTTGACACCGAAACAATTTACCCTTGACCATGTCTCGCCTTGGTGACTAATAATAGTATTGACTATTTAGGAGAGTTACGATCCTGAACCAAGCTATTTTTAAACTTCATGGGTATTCCCGGAAAACTTCAAATAACTGGACGTGTTTGGATTTTTATCACAATGTAGAGGTTAGTCTCTTTTTCCTTCTTTCTTGACTGACCAAACATCAGTGAATTGAAACAGTGAATTAAAAAAATAGTAGTTAAAGTATGCAATTTTTCATCAATGTTTTCTTATGACGTTATCACTTAAAATTATCGTCCGTAAACCGACTTTACAGACAACCATTTTTGTACAGAAAAAAAATACTACTTAATAATTAATTAAAAATATATTTCCCTGGGGGAATGGTTGATGTCCACTTGGCTAGCTACCACCCGTGGTCGAGTCAGCCGCCAAACTATTTATCGTGTTCAAACTCATAACTTAAAAGCCAGTAATTTCTTTATTCACTCTTCTTTCTTCTTCGGCCGACAAAGCATCGGTGATGCCAGTAGTGGTGTTGCATGTGTCTATGAGGGAACGTGATCGCTTGCCATTAGATGGCTCGTCTACTCGACTATTAATAAGAAAAAGAATAATTTACGAATTCTCTAATCATGCGTGAAACTCTAACTTATCTAAGAGGTCTAAATTAGCTATAAATTTTCATAATGAATAGTTCTGTGAGCGTAAATCACAAGAATTAATCTCGCTGGTTTCATCTGTCTTAAAAAGTGGTTTTATAAACTCAACCCTACGGTTCTAATAAAACAGTTATCGTGTTAACCATTAAGTAAGTTGACGTTATCTACGCAATGCCGACACAGCCGCTGAGCTATGCAAATGTGAAATTAATTCAGGTCGAGCTGACCTCTTCACGGCAAACACACGGACACAGCCTACTCTTCTGTTCCTACATTTTAATAATAACTGGTGATCGTTGATCTAGCCGTTCAAATTTTTCCTCCTAATCTTGTGGCAATAAATAATGTTAACGACTAATATGAATTAGGTATACGACTACCATTTTAACTGTAATATTTAGACAAAGTGTTTGTAATCTAACAGGATTAACTATTACTAGCAGTGTGATATCTACTAACTAACCAACTAAGGTTCTAACACCGTCTGCTACCTGGACTAGCCAACTTAGTGAGCTTAGTAACGATGTGAGTCTTTTTCTTGATGGGTCACAGTTGTTATGAGGGGTAGCGGAAGGATGGTGTGGCATGCTCTCAAATTACGTACGAGTATGTGTCCATAACAATTGAAGTGTCATCCGCGATGATTATATCGTGTATATAATCAAAGATTATATATTATGGCTTGTGATCCGACCAGAAAGTTTTATAAAAGCTACAAAATTATTTATCGATGGTCCCCCCATAATAACAACTAGCTTTTGCCCGTGCTTCGGCAGGCCAGAACGTAATTTAAACTATGGATTTTAATTTTACCTGAAAATCAGTTCAAGGAGTTATCTACTTTGGGGGTGATTTTTCAAAAATGTTGACTTTTTTTTAATGGCCTAAGCAGGCAAACGAGCAAACGGGTCACCTGATGGTAAGTGCTTCCCGTCGCCTATGGACATTGGCAACACCGGGGGCGTCACCAACGCGTTGCCGGCCACGAAGGAAGCGAAAGACCCGCTTCTTGAAGGACCCCATGTCATAGCACTGTGGGAACACCGTTGTAGGATGTTCGTTCCACAGTTTACACGTACGTGGCAGGAAGTGACGTGTGAACCGAACTGTGGACGAACGCCAGGTATCCAGGTGGTGTTGTTGGAACCTGACTTTATTTCGTGATGTGCGGTGACGAAAGTTAACCGCAGGTATTAGGTTAAACAGTTCATCAGAACACTCCCCATTATACAGACGGTAGAAAACACACAGACATCTCTCCGCAGCTCGAGTGATTCTAAACCGTCTGTGAGCATGGGATCGTCGACAAGACGAATAGCTCGCCGTTGGATTGGACGTTGACTAAGGCGTTGCATTATTTTTAAACATATCTTTAAATACCAATTGTCACAGTTCCTACTTTAAAATCGCAGCAATCCACATAATTCCTACAATCCACATCATCATTTAAAATCTACAAAATGTCAAACAACCTTTAGACCTCCTTAGTGGAAAAATATCACAAAATCCGTTCTTAGCTGATGTACTTATAAACTATCTGCTTAAAAAACCTTACCTTTATACAGTGAGTACGTATCTTTTCGCGTTTGTACATAATTATATACACCTATACATATTTATAATACCCTGTTCTAATTTGCACGCACGATATAATATTCAGTAATAACGATTTTCAATAATAAAACATTCCATTTCCTTTACTGTTCAAACGGGTTATGCGTACTGCCAAATATGGCCTGCGCGCTAATACGGCGTTGGCCAATAACCCATCAATTTGCACAAAAGTAGCGCGGCAGGTGGAGTACGCTTCTATTGCCCCGTCGCTATTGAAGACAAGCTGTTTGAAAAAATTAAGAAGAATTAAAAGAGTAGGTGTGATTCTTCACATCTGTCAGACCGCCTGGCTTAATTAACTAGATCAGTGTACTAGTTGTAGTAGTAACTAGTGACTAACGAGGAATAATTATGGATGACATCAGAGGATAGCAATTTAATTGTTGTTCACTTGACTTTTTCCTATTATGTCTTGCATTGCACCTAGTTTTATATTTGCTACAAACCCCTATCGTATGATGGATGAATTTCGTATCAATTTTTAAATACTGAAATATTATATATTAGAAATTTTAAATGTTAGGCTTCAACACCTTTTATCATAGTTGATGCTAGCCGCGATTCTCTGTGAAATATTGCAAATTTTAATTTTTGTTAGAACTAACAAAGAAAAATGTTTAAGGAATAAGTACCTATTTTATCAACAAGACAAAATTTATTCGTATCATTATTCGTATAATGATTAGGTGCATTTTAATGACTACACTGACCAACCAAGAAATAGTTTTACTATTTTTTAGATGACGTCACTTTTTTCCAAACCATTGCAGTGATTCTGACAAACATGAGGATCAAAATCGCGCGCTCTGTTCAAGGATAGCTCAGAGTTCACTCATCTGTCGAATTGCAACTGTTCTTTGTCTAGTAGTCTAAAACTATTTTAGTCACCGGTTAAAAATGACGCTCGCGTCACATGCAAAAATTACTTCACAAAGAGGCCTGATACGAATACACTGCCGATTCGCGAGTCGGAACCAGTTCATATGTGGCCCCTTTGTATGTGTGGGTTTGTAGGGACGAGACGAGCCCATTCCAGGGCTGTTACATATCATTATGACATTGTGAATGGTACAGATACGAATTCTTCGGTTTTGATATAAACAACATTGAATTGATGAAAAAGTAGAAGTGTGATAATTATACAAAAGATAAGCAAAATAAAAATGTCAGCCTCTCTCCCGAAGTGCTATGCCTAACAAGGTACATATGTTTTTAATGTTGTTTTGACATTGTTGTACATGAAATTAAATTTAAAATAATTTGAAAATTATATCACCCGGAGAATTGATAAATAATTTTGAAGAGGAGTTTAAATTGATATCAAATAATTAAATATTGAGCATATTGAGCAGTGCTAGCCGTGTGGTTGTACGTTGGACTGCCGAATCGGAGGGTCCGGGTTCAAACCCCGCACGCACCACTAATTTTCAAAAATTATGTGCGTATTAAAAATTTAATTATCACTTGCTTCGGTGAAGGAAAACATCGTGAGGAAACCTGCACACCAGAGAGTTCTCCAGAATGTTCTCAAAGGTGTGTGAAGTCCACCAATCCACACTTGGCCAGCGTGGTGGACTATGGCCTATACCCCTCACACTGTGAGAGGAGACCCGTGCCCAGCAGTGGGACAGTTATGGGTTGTGATGATGATGATGATGATGATGATGAATTAAATATTTTAATATAAGTACATTCAGAAAATAATTTAGATGTTCCGCTTAATTGGCGACTTTTGCGAAATTCACTCAGTTTTTGATTCCGAATCTTCAATTCTACAGATAGTAATTAATTTATTTCGGTTACCATCGTGAGCACATCCCTAGTTCCACACTATTTCTACTAGTGCTCTCTGGCCAAAACACAGGCATGAAAATAAACTAGACGCGCAGCGGGTTCGTTACCCGGGAGAACTCACACGCATCTTGTGTCGTTCCGCCTGCGCCTGCGCAGCGCCCACATGATCGAGGGCCGAAACTATTCCGTTTCAAATATAAACACGCCGAAGTACATACATGTTGTTAATAACAAATGAGACTAGAATTTACGTGCATAATAATTACAATAGGTTTCATAATAATACGGGTCTATTACGTGTACGTTGTCAATGTCAATTAAAATGCGTCTGTCTGTCATTTAGACAGACAAACGCTGATCTGCTATACTATTTCCATTTCTTTATTTTCTCGATGACAGTTCTGTAGTAGTGTTGTGACCAAATAAGTAATTATATCGATCGCATATATTTATTATATTAAATTCATCAGATTTTGATTAAAATAAATAAACAAAGATTACCTGTCGCTATAATTATTTCGTTTCATTGTCGAGTACCTACCTATACCTACTTATTTTACAACATCTTCGAAAATTTTAAAGTAGTTGGCATTATCAATCAAGAATAAATACGTGTAACATCTTGTAATGCAATATAATATTAGTTAATAAATTTGTACACAAGTATCTGGCAGTAGTTTAGTTTTTTACATTTTGTAAAAAAATATCGGGTCTGTTATCGTGTTACGTTTATCGATATAGCCCATCCCTATCAGTTTCTCCGAATCAGGTATAACCTTGTACGTGTGAAACGTCATATTTTTATAAAATAATGCATACTTAATGTAAAAAAGACGCTCGTTCAAGTTTTCACAGGATCTGTCATCGAGAAAATAAAGAAATGGAAATAGTATAATAATCCAATGTAAATGTACGTGTAAGGACTAAGGTCGTACAATAAAATCATTCAAGTAATACATATATACAGGGCAGACATTTCTTTGCAGTGATAAATGTTTAATTTTTTACGGTTTCTGATATGGAGTGTGAATTTTACCTTTTTCATTATTAAGTATGTACTATTATTATTGTTTATAATTATTAATAGTATTGTAACCTGTATAAATTTAACGTACGTTCAATTGTAGGTACGTACCTTCTGTTCTGTTTTATTTCTGTTTGATGAAAACCATGGTACGGCGGCGTCGTGTGTAAAATCTGGATTTTAAAATTTATCGTTTTAAAGAAATAGTTTACTGAGTTATGAATAGTGTTCCAAATTTTAATTCACCAATATTAATAGTAAAACTATTAACGAAAGAATTTCCGTTAATAGTAAAACATGAAACACTATCCATCCAATCCAATGTTCGAAATTTAAATTGTGGATTTTTTATTTATTTAAGTTTAATGGCTAGTTAAGTGGGTGACCGCTAGTGGCAAAATTTCTTGAGCATTTCTGTGCTTCGGAGCACAGCAAAGCCATCGGTCCCGGTTATTAACCTTAGATAACAGGCGTTAAGCCATGTCGGAAGCCTTCAACGGCATTAAAACTTCCGATACTAGGGGTTGGCCACTAAGCCCTCCAAAATCCGCACTGAAGCAGCGTGGTGGTATGCTATAGGCCTCCTCGAGGAGGACCCGTGCTCAGTAGCCGTTATTGGATAGAAGCCAAAAGCTTTAATATTTAAAACCCCAAAAGAATCAATCACCAACAGAGGCCAATGAAACCGAGTGCCACTAATGGGTTAAAGCCATACCGATCAATAAACGCGATGTCGGTATTTGCCGGAACTAATGAAATCCAATAGTTGTGATTGTAGGTTTTTATCACTTAAATCATTGTTAACATAAAAAGTTAAAGTCGGATGCGTGAGACGAAATGTTAAAAGTATCGCTGTCTTCTTCTAATATGTACAAAAATGCTACACTGCCTACATCTAGGTATTACTTATCCCCACACTATGATACCCTGATTCGTGGGTGTCATATCAGACAATACAGACCGGGAACAGAAATTTTAATTTATCTACGAGCTTACGAACATATGTATATGTATATTATGTAAGTATATAAAACTCTTCCGTTACTGAGTGACTCACAGACAACGCACAGCCGAAACTAAACGCAAGCAGCTGAAGTTTGACATGAATGTTCCTTGGGGAACGTCAGGGAGCTAAGAGAGGATTTTTGGAAATCCCCCCCCCCCCCTAAGGGGATAAAAAAGGGGATAGACTGATTTTTTGGAAATTGTAGGTATCTGATTCAGGAACTTTCGAACCATTGCGCCACACAGTAGTGTGTGTCACTAACATATTTATAAACCGAAGCCGGGTGATATTGCTTGTTAACACAGTAACAGTATAACGATCAATGGTAATAAAAACGACATAAAATTAATTAATTAACATGTTGCCCACTATAACTTTATTTTCGATCCGATGATAATAGTTTTAATCAATGGACTAAAATTTGATCATTACGAGATAAAGATGTGAATTGATATGAATGATTAACGACCACCCTGTAGCCTTGTCGGTAGTGACCCAGCCTGCAAGGGGTCCTGGAATCGATTCCCCGCCAGGGCAGACATTTATGTGATACATAAATGTTTGTTCTCGGGTCGTGGATGTTAATGTTGTGTTGTTTTCCTTGCTACCCGCAACACAAAGAATGACCTATTAGGGAATATGACTGTGTAAGCATTTATTTATTTTAAATGTTTAGCTCAGTCAAAGTATTCTAGGGAACATAATGATCGAGGATACAGCTGTAAAATGAAATTATCAGTCTTTTACCGACATACTACGCCCATTACTACACTATAAACTAGTTTGAAGTAATGAAGAATATTTTTGACAATACACACGGCATTAAAATCCGCGCAGCAGTTTTCGTAAACGCGAACAGACATTTTAAACTATTTAATACCTACATATATTATTTATTAACGTTATTTACAATGACAACTATCGGCTGCAAAAACCACAATACCTTTTAGACCAATTGGTACCAGTTTACCAGGTAAATCAGACTAATAGGCATCAAGGTGGTAGCACCAATGCACGGCTTGACGGCGGGACCAACACCTGCCAAAGCTGCCGTTACGTTGCTTTTACAACCTCATTTTTCGCGTTTGGGGTGTTGGTGCTACAATTTAAATATTCAATTTTAATCCTTAAAAGAAATATTGATTTTGAATTATACTGCTTCTACTCCTAACCTAACGCTAGGGAAACCTACCTCTTAGTACTTACCAACAGTCGAAAATGTTTAAACGGGATTCCTTATATTGACGAATCTTTTTTATTTCTGAACCGATTGAAGTAAAGCAAAGCAAAGCTACAATATTATACAATAACATTTGTGATATCCGCATTCAAATCGGTTTAACCGTGTCTGTGATTAGCAGGAACAAATTAGGAAATTAGGAAATATTAGTAGCCTAGTTGGTAGTAGTTTGATTCCCCGTCAGGGCAGATAAATGTTTGTCTCTGTTCACGAGTGTCAGTGATGTCTTACTTGTGTTGACTATGCCACCCGCTACACAGGGAATCCTTGCAGGAGTTTAAGTGTGTTAGCGTAATGGTAATAAATCAAAATAATGACCTGCATTTATATTTATCAATGATACCTACATGAATAAATTATTTTGAATTTTAATTTTAATTAATTTATTTAGTTTCATCACAAAGAAGAACAAAGCCTTTTACACCACACAAATTCGTTATTGCAATACAAATTTATTCAAAACGTTATCATTTGGAACTATACAAAGTACAATGTTCAAACTCAGCTGCTCCTTGCCGCATTAAACCTGTTTAATTAATTCACTTGTTAAATATTCATAGGCGTTCTTTGTTTAACACAAAAAATCATGAGTTGGTTAACGCGCTTCTATGTTTGAAATGAAACATACGCACATCATTGACAAAAAAATTGGATATTATTACATTCTTAAACAGGTTCGCCTCTAGTACATGCGGCACCCGGGTGCAATCAATACCCTTGCGCCCTTTTGTATCAAAATGAGGCCGAAATGGAATAGGTACTTACATAAAAATATACATAAACGAAAACCGTACTCAAATCGGTTAGGTGGTTTTTGAGATTACCGCGCGTGCAAAGGCATAGACAGACAAACAATTGTAATTCTAAAAATCATGGTTTGGGGACAGATTTTTTATATGTAAAGAATGTAAGGATACTAGAAAACTGCCCTGCGCTCGAAATTCGACCGTAATTCATTTTGTCACATTAACACTATAAACTAATTAATTACTTAATTTTCTCTTTCTTGTCAACAACTACTGCAAATAAAAAAGGAAAGGAAATGAATTTACTTATTTAGCAAATCACGTCAACTTAATCGTACTGAAAAAAACATTAAATCTATCATTAATTTATGTTCTTTGCTACGAAACGCATTCCTGCTACGAGCTACGCCTGCATTGATGCACCGTAGCGAATGCAGCTACGGATTCTACGTACACGTAGCACTGCTACGAAACTGCATGTGCAAAAATATTTGCAAACTTCAATCTACGCACTTTGGTATTTCGCACACATATATTAGTTTTCTTTACTTAAATACAAAAGTTGCAATCACTATCAGTTTGAATCGTAGTAATAATTACATTTCATTATAATAATCCTATGTGTACTAATGATATTACTAATCATGTAACATCTACAATTGAATTACAAGATATGTAACTATTTCATTTCAAAGACAAAGACAAAAAGAGGTACATAGGGATGTTAGAAAGTGATATAAATAATTAAGTACGTTACAGAAATATATTCAAATATTAGATGTTCTTAAAGAAATAGACGCATTTGTTCAAAATGTGTTCAGTCTTTGTCAAAGAGGTACTCACATTGAACAAATGGTGTCTCAAATGTGCACGCCAGATGTTGCACCAACATCTAGAAGATACCTACATGAGGCTACATGAACGAAAATGTCGTGTATCAACATTGTATCAATTATTTCAAACTGTGCAGATTGGCCCGAAAGACGTTGTGAGTTTCTGACATTACAAAAATAATTACCGTTGAAATATATTTACAATTCCCATTTAAATATTTTTATTTACTTATGTAGTTTTTGCTTGCGGCTTGGCCCGCGTGGTGCGTGGCATTCGCAAAACGACTAAATACCTTCCAGGGTCTCAAACTATCCTAATACCAAATTTCATCTAAGTCGGTTCAGCGGATTAAGCGTAACAGCCAGACAAACAGAATGCATGGCAATCGAACGCAGGACCCTTCAGCAAGCAGGGTTACAAGGTACTAAATGGCTATAGTATAGGTCTACAGCTGCAATAATAAGTACATGACATCATTGCGTCCCTAAAACATAAACACGCCTTGACCCATTTAAAAACATAAAATGAAAAAATCCCTTCGCGTTAATTTTATTCCCAGTTTTGAAACGAAACAAAAGACTTTGGAAGTTTTGGAACGCAACATAAAAAAACCCAATTTAGAGCTTCGATCGCCGCCGCTGTTTTCCTAGAAGAGGAAATAGTTTAAAATCCTCGACCAAACTTGGTTTATACTCTCCACAAAATTCCTTGGTTCGGAGTTCTATGGTCGCACACTATTCGGACTTGGTATTATGATGATACCGGTCATAGAACGGGTTTTTCGGCCTTGGAGTAAGGTTTCCGCATACGGCCCCAACGCACAACGGCTGATAATCGCGGATGAATGAATGAAATACATTTATTTAAATTTCTACCGAAATGTGGCCCTTCGAAATCCTTTGTTGCGTCGTGGAGTCGTAAATTGGTTATCTACCGTCAGGTAATTTAATTACGACTGCTCATTACAATTTTATTACGAGATATAAGTAGTTGCATAACTATTTGCGTCATTTTTATTATTATATTTTTTCTAAACACAGTCGTTTAGGAGCTATAGGCTGATACTCTTCGCATTTAATAGCAACCATTACGTGTAAAATTACCATCCACATTAAATTCCACATCTACCTATAAATTTAGAATCTTTATTAAAATTAAGCAAATGTTTATACCACTTCGAATACAAAAATATAAAAAACATAAAAATGAATGACATAAACGGATTGAATTTTTATATCTTAAATACGCATTTATACTTACATAAAATAAAACTATAACGTACAAGAGACAAAACAGAAAAAAGCCATTGTTAGAGCATCTTTTGCAATTTTTTTTTATTTTTTCAAATATCTTTCAATATCCACAGACATTGATCAGTTACAGACTACAGTATCTTTCTGAACAAAAAGATAGAAAACATCGATTTTATACGCTTTTAATCACGACTTTATTGTGAATCCTTCTTCCTCCCACGTCAGCGAGCCTGGAATGTCCTTCCTAATCCATAGAATAATAGAGGGTACGCCAATATTGTACTGGAGGTAAGTACAACACAAAAGAGTCCTCTGCCACGCCATTAACGAAGTATTCCCTTTCTTAATCAACCCTCGGTATTCCTTTGTCGTACGCACCATGTGTCCGTTCGAAACCGGTTTGGTTTCTAAAACATAAAATTGATTAGGTATCTCGGGTTGACGCTCCTTCAGCGTTATAGGAAATATTTTAAAATTATAAGGTGATACGGTGAAGTATAAAAATAAATAATGAAAAAAAATCTAAAAAATATTCTACTTGAATATTTTCAGCTTAAATTGGCTTTCAATTCAGGGATTTATCAGAACCAGTGAACTTTGATCCTTCAAATTTCGGATATGAAAAGAAAACTGTAATTTGGTGAATCTTGCTTCCTTGAACCGCGGGTTCTTAAACTTGACTTATTAACCCGCCTCTTTTATAATTAAACATTTTGTAGGATTCCTTTAATTTGCTAATATTAGTGTTCATTTTACTTAATAACATAAAACCTAATTTCTTCGCCTTTTTATTAAACACCCACCAAGTTTAATCAAAAGGCCCTTTTTCGCCCGCAAAACAAATCCTCTACTTCGAGGAAGACTGTAAGACTCAATGAAAAAAATTAAATTACTAACTACTTGAACTTCGTAGACCGACAGAACTCGATGACGACAGGTGTCTACACAAAACTTGCCAAATTACACCAAATGACCGGTCAATTTGGATTCTAGCCAAGCAAAAATCAAACATTACAATTCTGTGGGTACAATGCAGTTCAGCCAAGGCTTATGTAAATTTGACAGACTAATCACCCGTCGGGCGAAGACACGGAATCCTGAAATTACAGCAATCAATTATCCGTACACGTGAGTGCGAATAGCAGATGACCAAAATAGATATTAGGTAACTATATCCTAATACAGAGATATCCAGCGCACCTTGACGCTAATTGTCCAAACATTCCAGTAGCACACATACGACGTGCACGCAATCGTCGCAATCGTGTCAGTCGCATACGGCAATAAATTCATTGTGTAATGGGCAAGCCGCGTTTTAAATTGGGCCGTCCCTCCCAAGAGCGCCCCGCGCGCATCGTCACCATTAGAACTAGCTCTATTCATACCGAAGCGCATCTTAGAAACGCACGCTGAACTAACGATCGGGCACTCCCAGCGCCATCTACTTGCGAAACGTATAACTGACCCACACTAACATATCTATAAAATGTAGATGAAACCACAACATTAGCACGCGTGCGTGTGTGCGTTCACACATTGGAATTTTTGTGTAAAATTGTGCGTGACGCGACAATCTACTGTAGTGTTGGCACCGCGGAAATGCTCAACTATGCAAGTTAAGGTCATCGTTGTCGTATAATAGGTAAATTATATTTTTTGTATGTATTACCAGAACGCTTACACTTCCACAAGGTCAATCCGCCGATTATTGTTGTTTATTTTAAATCTCAAAGAATTATATAGCTCTGTTACCAAATCAAAGTGTATCAATCTACAAAAAAATCTGTTGGCAGGTACCTATACTATACCTACGTATCACGTTTATTTTAAGAAAGGAACGTAATCGTAGGTAGGTATTATAGTATAGATGAGGCCATTATGGATTAGGTACTGCATAGACCGACGCTAGGTACCTACTATATTCAGGCGGCGCACAGTGGAACGAAATTTTTTGCTAGTAGACTTAAATGAAAATGAAAATCATTTTTCTGAAATATCACTGTGGAATCGGGTTCTACTTAGTTATGCAAACCAAATATAGCTTATAAATAAAGTACCTTTCGATTAAAACAGCGTTTTCAGAGATAGAGCAACTTGAAGACTTTTTTGTATGGCGAAAAAGTAACATAGGCGTTTTAAATTAAGTGCGACACATTGCGTCAAGGTGGCGTATATAGACTCGTATAGTACTGGGCTGAACTACTCTCACTGTTGCACCCTGTTGCTCAGGAAATGTACGATTTTGTAGAAATAGCGACTTGAAGATTTTTTTCTATGGAGAAAAAGTAAACTAGGCGTTTTACACCAAGTGCGTCACACTGCATCAAGGTTTACATGGGGGGTTTAAATCAAAATAAATTACGCCATTAAGGTCGTGTGGATGAAATCTTATTTTTTACAAAAACGAATGACATCACAAGGGAAGTGTGGATGGAATCATGTTTTTTGTACAATCTGTCGAAGTACCATCAAATCCAGTTATGTTTTCTCCTACTTTATTTAAGGTTATTTAAGAAAAAGCGTCAAATTGTGAAAATTTTTTCATAAAACTTAAATTTTTTCACAAAATTTTCAAAATATCATAACTTGATATAATTATATTAACAATAAAAAAAATGTGTAACCATGTTAGTTAGTACAATCCAACCTGTAATAAAAACAATAAATTCTAATAAAGGCCATTGGCCATACGCCTTTCTGTTTTCGTTTCACAGTGCGGCGCACGCAACTAAGCTGCCTTATTTATTGCCTTGGGTGTAGTTGAGTCGTCAAGGATAGTTGTCCATGTGCGAGTGTCTAGTACAACGGCTACGTGCAAGTACAAGACGCGTGTGTGCGTGCTGCGACTCTCACGGACAACCGAAACGCACCGCTGGCATTGAAATTATGTAGTACACGCAGGTACGTCGACTACCTCGAGGTCGCAAGTAGTGGGTGGCGAGTAGAGAATTAATTTATGATAATGATGTGCCTTTATTAAAAAAAATGTTTCTAGTTTGGAGTTTTGTAGTTTGTACTCGGCTTTAAGGCACGGGTTGATAACGTGCGCCTAACGCCATCTGTTGACATTGCGCGGAACTTATTCTATTATTAAACAAATTGTAGTCCGCTAATCACATAACAATAAAATGTGGAATTTTGCAATGGGTCTTTCCAGTTACATACATAGGAATATGACGTAGGTACATTCCCCGTTATGTCACTGGGAAATGTGAAATCAATTATCAAAATCGGTTTTCCCAAAAGTGTTGCAGACGAGAGGCTTATCTTTTCGGGATACCTAATTCTATTTACACCAGGGTCGATAATTTTTAAAACCAAAAAAAATAATAGTAGGATGAAACCAAATAGAAAACGAGGGGAATATTATAAAAATGAAAGGAAAAATAAATTACGGGCGATCTGAGGTCGGGAAGGGGATGGGGGTGAGTTTTTAAGGGTAAAAAACGGTTTTTCTCGATTTCCGGCAAAACTAAAAGTCCTATGTAAAAAAGTCAAATGGCAAAGTTGTAGGTAATAAAAAGATCTAAAACTTTTGTATTTACACTTTTTTCACATAACCTCAAAATTTATGTGAAAAATCCAAAAAACCAAGTTTTTGGTTTTTTATTTTTATCTTTTACAAATATTTTTTTTTTTTAACGAAATTTGGTGAAAACTTACCTTTTTATGTCCCAAATACGCTGTAATTTATTTGATTAAAAATATTTATTTTTTCACCTTATTTTGAATTAATATCGAAAAAACACCCTAATTTTCAATCTAAAATTCACCCGTCAAAATATCAGCTTTTTTCAAAAAGTTGGTATGGTTTCTGTTCGTTGAAATCTCTACTTTCCGATGGTGAAAAAAAAAATATATGTTACTACAGTAAATCTTCTCAGAAAATGCAAAAAATCAAAAATCAAAAATAATTAGTAGATTAGTAGATGCTTTATTCTGATTACGTTATTCATTACAATATTTTTAAACACATTAATCTTATCATTCATAAATACCTTATCTTCAATTCTAATCACTTATCCATTAGTTTTTGTCTTTTTGATGGCATTTCTTCATCGTTAGATTCGTCAAACATCTCTGATTCTATTAGATCTTCGAAATCTTCATGACTATCACCTTCTTCCTCTCCAACATTATTTCCAGACTGCGTTGGTTCTTCTTCCACAATTTCTTCCGAATCATTAACTTCCTCGTAGGTTTCTTCTTCAATATTGGAGCAATTTTCAGAACCATGACAGTTTGAACATAAATTTGTGCATTTTAAACCATGTTTTCGGCAACCACATTTTAAACTGTTACATCCAGTTTCACAGCTGCAGCAAATAGTTTTGAGCAATATTTCCGGAATTAATTCTTTTTGTGTAAATTTGGGCATAATTCCACGTTGAAATTGCTTCCAGCCCCAATCTGTT
Source organism: Ochlodes sylvanus (assembly GCA_905404295.2). NCBI lineage: Eukaryota > Metazoa > Arthropoda > Insecta > Lepidoptera > Hesperiidae > Ochlodes > Ochlodes sylvanus. The sequence goes on along the minus strand of FR990125.1, from coordinate 2,692,517 downwards.
GCTGTTAGTTCGTTACCCAACCAATTTTCGAATTCAAGTTTGTTTTGATTTTTTGCATTTTCTGAGAAGATTTACTGTAGTAACATATATTTTTTTTTCCACCATCGGAAAGTAGAGATTTCAACGAACAGAAACCATAACAACTTTTTGAAAAAAGCTGATATTTTGACGGGTGAATTTTCGATTGAAAATTAGGGTGTTTTTTCGATATTAATTCAAAATAAGGTGAAAAAATAAATATTTTTAATCAAATAAATTACAGCGTATTTGGGACATAAAAAGGTAAGTTTTCACCAAATGTCGTTAAAAAAAAAATATTTGTAAAAGATAAAAATAAAAAACCAAAAACTTGGTTTTTTGGATTTTTCACATAAATTTTGAGGTTATGTGAAAAAAGTGTAAATACAAAAGTTTTAGATCTTTTTATTACCTACAACTTTGCCATTTGACTTTTTTCGATAGGACTTTTAGTTTTGCCGGAAATCGAGAAAAACCGTTTTTTACCCTTAAAAACTCACCCCCATCCCCTTCCCGACCTCAGATCGCCCGTAATTTATTTTTCCTTTCATTTTTATAATATTCCCCTCCTTTTCTAATGGGTTTCATCCTACTATTATTTTTTTTCACTTTTTATTATTTTTCAAGGCTTCTACCCTGGTCTAATTAGGGTAACGATGAACATTAATAGATATTTACGCATAATGGTTTTCCTTGTGTTTTAGAGAGAAAATAGAGTTTGGTTACAAATACATAGGTATATACTCTTAATAATTTATTTATAAGCTAAAATCACTTATATTTTGTGGTAATGCATACTGTGATACCACATTATTGCACTATAGGTACTATGCATTTCTATAGCTAATATAAACATTAAGTTTTTAACCCCCGACGCAAAAAGAGGGTTGTTATAAGTTTAACGTCGACGTCTGCCTGTGTGTGTGTCTGTCTGTGCCATCGTAGCTCTCAAACGGATGGACCGATTTCGATGCGGGTTTTTTCATTTGAAAGCCAGTTTCCTTACGGTGGTTCTTAGCTATGACGGGGTGAAAATTTTCGAAAGATTCCCTGCTGTCTCGGCCTGCTTTCAACCCTAATTTTCAGATTCTACGTAATAGTGATCATAAAATATAGAATTAAATAATAATCAATTAATTAAATATTGTGTGACATTGTACCTACATACCTACCGATCAATACAATATATTATAATTGTGTGGTTGAAAACCACACAATTATAATTACCAAAGTTACCGTCAAAGTGGAATAATAAACCGAGTTTAGTAAAAGTGTCGTAACTACCCAAAACCATTAACAAGGAAAGGTTTCACTGCCATTTCAAAGTTAATTGAAAAATACACTGAACTTTAAACAAAGAACTTTCCGCAATAAAACAGTTTACGCAACAACTTATAAACATCATCGCTATTGAGAACTGCTACGACTTCTTTACGATCAACTAATAAAAACAAAATAACGCTACACACTCATAGCCCCACACTAGGATTCCCTATGTCGTGGGTGCCATGGACAACACACAAGACAAGAACACACACACCCAGACCAAGAACGGAAATTTAAATTCATCATTCAAATTTCCGCCTCGCTGGGAATCGCACCCAGGACCCTTGGAACGGCGATCCGGCGTGTTAACCATTGCGCCGTCCGGGTCGTCAAATGAGCTGATGGTAAGTGGTCACCGTCGCGCATGGATGTCAGTAACACCAAGGCATCATCTATAGGCTGGTCAAGGAAAGAAGAAGATGCAAGCACTGACTCTCGCCCTCGAGCATCCAGTCGGAACACAACTCGTTTGGTGCCTGACTCACGCACCAAGGTGGGAGGAGGGTATAGCCAGTCGGGCTTCACTATTATTAAGTATTATTTATGTGATATAATTAATATAGATATTATAATCCTTACACAAGTCCTAACCAAGCAGGAGCCAGATTCTATCGCCACTTACGATACCCTAGTCTGCCGGCATGGGTCAGTATTCTAGGATGCTCTACGGCCAGTAAACTTTGAAATTTCTAAGTGATATATAATTTTGCAAGGAAATTCGTTGAGTTAAGGTGCTTCTGCTTCCTAACCCAATGCATTTCCTGGTGTTCTATAGGCTGGAAGTCGGCCGGCGAAGGCCGGTCACCGGTCACCCATCCATCTACCGACAGCGCCCGATGTTGCTAAACTCTATTGGTTACATGGATCAACGCAAGCCGCCTCGCTTTAAACGCTTCATTATAATCAAACACTACACCACATTTTCCACACCTAATCGACACCTAATGAGGTGCCGTGTGCGGTTAGCGCCAAATCCTAAGGTAATAATACAATATTACCTGATAACAAATCAAGCATGAGCCGGCCACAGAATAGGAATGTAGTAGAATGAGGCGCGTTTCACCGTCGTCACGTTTAGGCGCATCCGCGGCGTCCTGTCAAACCCTGTGATCATTCCACGCACTTCCTATAGTGCGTCACCGCTTCATTAATCGTTATTTTAGTACCGACTGGTAAGTCGGTAAGTAGGTACTTAACAGTAAAAAATTTAAATTTATTTTGGGTTTTTAGGAACACTGATTTATAGTCATTTTTGGTAGTTTTAATGAATTGAACACTCAATTTCCACCAGAAATTACGCAATTCATCGCTTTCAACAACTTTAGGTAGGTACATAATCACTCACATGGGGTAACGACACTATAGGGTAGATACAAAGATATTAAAACTATAGATACATTACGTTCATTCATACACCATAATTTGCACTTTTGGATCCGCTCCGATGAGTCCGATGACATTATTAGAACTTAATTATTATTACATTGACATAGGGTAGAACTTACTATATTTTGTGCTATAACTATGGATGTTACATTATAATTATGGAATGCATGATACAGAAAGAGATCTCGAACTACATGAAAAGTAGGACCATTAAAAGTTTTACTGTCCCCCTTTTGGCACGCAAGTGACATGTAGCAACCCTACGTTTGTAAATATTTTTAATGTTCATATTCAACCCTAGTTTATTTTTTTTCTATTCTTTCCCCAAAGACATAATTATACAATCTACTTCTTTTTGCTTAAAATATCATTGAGTACAAACGTGTTTTTCCACACTTCTGTGCCTTACAATAATCGCTCCTAAAATACAAACTGACATGATTTACAAACGATTTACGCAGGGAATGCTTTTTTTTCGTTGCAAATTGCTTACTTATAAAAATGCTAAAAAATATGCCAAATGTTATTTTGATTCAATGAATAAACCAATCACTTGAAAATTAAATTATGATAACTTAATTTAAGTTGGCAGCACTGCCTATAAATAAATAAGGAAACTACTAGCAACATTACGTTGACGACATTGATTGACATTTCGCTGGCTGGTGGTTATGTGACAATTGTGACATTGACATTTCTCTCCTAAAGAAATCAAGAGGCAGGAGGTGTCTGTGAACGCAACGCAAGTAGAGTTATAGTCATTAAAAGCAATTGTATTGCGCGTTATCGACTTAACCAAAATGACTTCAGTGGCAAGGGCTGGGCATTTAGCACCCTATTTTAAATCCACTACATCTATCCTCAACAATGGCCTCAAAGCTGTGGCCACAGTCGTACCCTCTGACAAAGTGATTGCGAGCCCTCTGCCATCGACTTCGACGGTGCAATCCTTGAGCGGATCTCTTCCTATTCAGGGTTTGAAGCCCAAACACAGCACTCGTGGTAAGTACCAAGCATTATTACATTTATTCATTTCAAAATGATTAATAATTATTGTGAAAATTCATGTTACATAACATGTCATTTTCAGTGCCAAGTCAAGTGCGTTTTGCGCACTCTGATATAACGTATCCTGATTTCTCGGCGTACCGTCGCAAGGAGACGCTGGACCCACGTTCCAAGTCGAAGGAGAATGTCGACGACCGCGTATCTTTCACCTACCTTATTGCTGGAGGTTAGTTTATTATCTTACTCAATTTACAACATAAACATTGTATTATATTCGAGTATCTTAAGAAATCTTAGATCCTCTGAATACTTTTAATAATCAAGATGAGTAAAAAAAGCGATGAGGCAAGTTTTACTTCAAATCACATCTAATTTCATAGGATAATCTTGCCATGTCTCATTTTTCTGAGGACTACATTTTCTTGTGTTTGATGTCCGAATCTTAGATTTCTTTTAACTTGCAAAAAATATTTTGAAATATAGCGATATTGGATAGCAACTTCTTTGTTCCTTGATTCATATTTGTTATTCTAAAATTTTGAACCATTACAGCAAAAGACAAGAAACCCTATTTATACCCTTATTTAATACAACATTCTCTATGTAAAAAACCACCTGGTAAATGCTCTTCAGTGCTTTGCTTGAATTCAGTCTTTTGGAGTTACGTACTTACGTTGCCTGGCCAGGATTGACGTTTATTACATTCCCATGGTTTTGCACAACAGATATTTATTGAGTACATTGTTTGAGACATAATGTAAGCAAATATTCCCTGTATTGCATGCAGCAAAACTCAGCAAATCAGCAAAATACAAATAGCCACAGTATTTTCTGAATGCAGAGTCACAGTATTCTCTCCAGTATGAATAGATTGTTAGTTAGCTGGTATTGGATTTGCTTGCAAAGTCCAGTGAATGTTCAGAAACATGTTTGGTTTAGTTTTATTTATTTATGTATAGTTGTGCATATCATAATTTACATATTAAATGCAACTCAATGGATCATTGCCAATTTACACTTTCCAAGTCTGCCTATTTAATATTGTGAAATATTCTGTATTGTTCCACTGACTCATTGCTCTAAACAACATCGGTATTTAAATTTTGGTAGAATGTTCTGTCCATCGGCGTTTATATTGTTTGAGCTCCCCTGGCTTGGTATTATTCAGTATAATGCAAATTCAAGTGCACAGTGGTGGAACCCGTCTGTGTACAATAATCCTTCTAGAAAAGGGTCTTTTTAACGGACTTCAAAAAAGGAGGGGGTGATAATAATATGTTCAATGATTATATTTTCCTCCTGCCACCTAGTCAGGATCTGATGATGATGATGATGTCCCAAGGAAATCCAGAATTTTTTGTCCCATTGGGTTTTTCTTTTGTTCAATTATTATGTGTACTGTTGACGTGCCCAACAAGTCATCAAAACCGTGTAATAAATTCACAGAAGCATGCTAACACAATTTTGTGTTGTTCTTTTAAATCTAAAGTGAATTGTTGTTTTCAGCCGGTGGTGTCGCTGGGGCCTACGCCGCCAAGTCCGTGGTCACACAGTTCGTGTCGTCGATGGCGGCTGCTGCCGACGTTTTGGCCTTGGCTAAAATAGAGATCAAGCTAGCCGACATTCCTGAAGGCAAATCGGTCACTTTCAAGTGGCGTGGTAAACCGCTGTTCATTCGTCACAGGTGAATGTGACATCTTACTATTTTTTTTTATTATAAGCCGACAAAGGGCAGACAAGGCACCTGATGATTTGTAGTTACCAACGCCCATGACACGGTAATAGTATCATACAGTATTCCATCTTCATACAAACGGTTGGAACGCGAATCATACCTACGCGCTTAGTACACACTAAGTACACAACAGCCACAGAAGCGCCATAGGGACGATCGAACGTGTGGGTTTGTAATCAGGAAGCGTGCGTATTACCTACCCACTTACATTCACTACAACTAGAAAGAGTCGGCCGTAGCGCGCGGGGCTTTAGGAATTTATTTCAAGGACAGGGCCGAGTCACAATACTGTATGATACTATTACCGTGCCCATGGGTATCAACAACATCAAAGGCGTCACCAATGCGTTACCGGCGAAGGAAGAGAGAAAAGTTTCCTCTTGAATGAAAAACCGTCTCACGTCTCCAACCGAAACACGAAAAGGCTCATGTGCAAGGTAGCTGGGTTCAAGTCCCTACCACTAGCCTAAATTACTGTGGCGACATCGCACACACGTTACACGGTGACATCCCGACGAGCCTGAATCATGCTATCGAAGTTTTCTACACCGTACAAGTTACGACCGTGAACATTTGGAACTCTGCCGCTCCCAGGCATGATGCCTCGTCTGACTGGCTCAGTTCGCAAAAACAAATCAAATGATGTCACTATAATTTACTGCGCAATTTCGTGACTTGATCCTGATGCTTGCACAACGTTGTGGCTCGTTGCCTTAGAATAATAACACTAGAAAAACAGTCTTCATACAAGTGCTCTGTCTAAAGTGAAGCACTAAACCGAAACTTTCCCGAACTTCGGCTGCGGATAATCATTTATGTTTTTAGCAATAATACATAAATAGCTTTTCAGATATTTTGTGACACAATTTAACTGGACAAATCGTCATAATTCTTTTTTTTTTGGCGAGACACGTTTGGCGTGCGTTGACATGAGCTGCCCGGTGTTTGGAGCCATTTCTGACTCCAATTAAGGTGCTTCAAAACGGCCGCGCGGACTTCGTTTCTATAGTCTAATTATTCTATGTTAGGTGATAGTGGTAGGAGTATGTGGGTTTCCTCACGGATGTTTTCCTTCATCAAATCAAGCAGTAATAATATAGTTAACAGACTTTAAAAACGTAGGTTCTTAATTCGACTGTATTTTTTGTGCGTTATGCCAATTTTGATAATTCTTTTTATATTCGAAAACCGTTGCTTGTCCTGTGGTCCCATTTAAATTTGAGCGAGATCTATTGACGAGTAATTTTTGAGTTGTCCCTAGTAATGCGTATTTAATTGAGTTTGACTACGTTGATGATGCTACATTTTATTACCTACTTGTCAATGTACAATGAACAAAAGAAACTAGTTTTGAGTTGGCAGTTTTTTTATTTATTATTGCTCATTTCAGGACCGCGGATGAGATCGCCACAGAAAAGGCAGTGGCAGTGGACCAGCTCCGTGACCCCGAGCACGATGACCAGCGCGTGCAGGACCCCAAGTGGCTGGTGGTGATCGGGGTGTGCACCCACCTGGGCTGCGTGCCCGTGGCCAACGCCGGCGACTTCGGCGGCTACTACTGCCCCTGCCACGGCTCGCACTACGACGCGTCGGGACGCATCCGCAAGGGACCGGCGCCCCTCAACCTCGAGGTACCCCCGCACAACTTTGTCGAAGATGGCGTCCTGGTCGTAGGTTAAGCAATTACTTGATAGACAATTTATTTAACGAGGAACACCTCTGTATAGCAACAATCAATAAAATGTGATTCGGTTACCGAACAATTGTTTTATTTCACTGTAGTGCAATGTATTTATAACTGTGATCGTAGAAGAGGAAGCAATAAAAAACGTTACGAACGATTTGTTATTCTTTTATTATCGTTATTACTTTCATTTCTGTATTTTATGTATGCTTTAGACGGTTACAATCTACGTAACTTCTAAAATATAAACTACTAAATTTACATACATTTACAAAGACTTGTAACTGGGAATTCGACAGAGCAACATGTTTTCGTAATATCCAATGGTTGCTAACAAATTAAATTCACACAGCGACAGAGATTCAGATTTAATTCGCTTATTTTCTTCTGTAGTAATAATTTTTCGCTGAATAATAGCAACACGGTATAAATCTGAGTCTCCATAAAGTTACACAGAGGCCCCGAATACCAAAAAAACAACAATAAAAAGCAACATTTTCAATGATAGAAATCCCAGTTCACAAAATGTTCTTAGCTTACAATTACACTTTATGAACATTGAATCTAGCACTAAAACGAGTAACCGAAGAATGACGCTAAGATTCTATATTTACAATACCGGTGTGAAGGACAATTATTTGGCAAAATAATTTAATTATATCTAAATAAATCTAATGCACGAATGGAATGGAGAATCCCAGCTGGCAACACATCTTCATTCATCATGAAATTATTCACAAATTGGTTTTATTCTTAATCATTTTATTTCGACAAATCATACAAATTTTGACGAGCAAAGAAATTGATATGAATGTAACATCGTTACGTAAAATGAGAATCATAGAATTCTTGTCGAGGATAAAAAAGAAAGGGAAAGGGGTAAAGAATGTCATAAAGTAAGTCATTTAAAATTGTTCTTGTCTGGGGGTTTCATTGAAAAACTCGTCATAAAAGATGTCATTGACTAAAACATTTCATTTTTATACTTTTATAGGGCTATAAATGTATACTAAGTATACAAAGTGAATTCCTTAAAGTTATTGACAGAAATATGCACGTAGTTATAATAGTTTCAAAACTACGAATTGTTTATTCAATTTGAGAAAAAATGTGTAGCCAGCATCTTAAGTGTAGGATTCCATAGTTTCTTAAAGCTTACAAAAAATAAATAGAAACTTAAGTGTAAGAAATTTGTTCTTTATACAAAATCTCGGCCGAGTCAGCTGCCGGGACTCGCAAAATGATCGCTAACACGGTATAATGATGATAATGACGTAAAAGACTGATATTTTTCAGACTTAATTGACCGTGTACTAATGAAAATAATATATGGCACAGGGGGCTAAATCGCGTTCAGTTAACAGAAGTTATCATGCAACATAGTAAGTCATTTGTTTTTTATAAAATGGAAATATTCACATGCAAGTGTTTCAAGTGAGAGACGCGGTACGCTTCATGATCATGATCGATGACACAGATAAAGTTACAATACAGATTCTACTTAGCAGATTAATAAATTTTAACATTCATATAACATTTAAATTTATATTCCTTCATACGATAACATTCATAGCACATCATTTCTTTTGAACACAGAATTATCTCGATTCACATACAATTTGTAGACATAATATCATAAATTCTATTATTCGGAAAAAATATATAACATCTATTACAGTTACTTGACAATATTATAACATCTAATAATTTCTTGGAATATTCAAATTTAGTATAACATTAAATATAGTGTGAATAATCTCTGATTATAATGTATTTATATAATTTTATTTGGTTTGTTGTTTTGTGCGATAAAACAAAAAAATGTTTTACTATCTGTCAAAGGTCATTTAGTATTGTCAAAAGGTCATTCGTCTACGTTAGTTCGTCCACGGATCTACAAACACAGATTCTACACAACCTCGGAAGCTCTTCATTTAATAGTTTTGGTGATAACTACATAATATACCTACTCGTAACTATTTTCAGTCACTGGGTTGGAATTGAAATCTTATCGCAAAATAACTATGGGCTGATGCGTTGTAATGATTTGGAAACTTATTTCAAAATACAATTCGAAGCGTAGAGTAGCGTGCAAGTCATATTGGATTGTACTAACTAAAGGAACAAACAGTATTTTCAAAACTCCACAAGTGAGAGGTCTGTAGGCAGCGTCGAGCGGCCAGAACCCCATCAGTGTATAGTTTTAAATCGAACCGTTTGGAACTTCTTACCGTCTAGTGATGTGACGTTTAACACACTATTGCACGACGCGCTTCCTAGGAACTACTTTCACAACGGATTTAATACGAAAATTACGAATCCACAGGAAATATTTTTAAACAAGAATTTATAACTAGTAATTAGGAATTTTGTCTATGTATTGCTGTATATGTTCACTGTGTTAGCACTGCGCTAAGCTGATTGCTAAAGCGAAAATGTCATCCATAGACAAATAGTTACTTTTTGCGATGAGGTAAGGCAATGCACGAGGCTCGTCTCGTCATCGTAGCTTATAACTTATTCTTATCTATGATAATTATGAATGGATTAATACGAAGTATGAATCACAATGTCTGCGTTTGGTACAATTCCGTACACTTTATACTAATCGCGTGTGTACCAATGAAACGCACAAAATTGGACATTGCTAAGTTAATTTTTTTAAAACAAGCAACCAAATGATGTCTTTTATTAACGCATTTCACTAGGTGTCACGGGATAATTGTTTTCTATACCTAGATAAATACATCAATTACTTAGTACTGTCAAGTAGAATTCAAGAGTTAAGTAACAAATGTATCGTTACTCAAACTGAGCGGAAATAAATCAATTTACTGGCATCAAAATTTTTAAATTGGAACAAAATTACTAATTCGATTTTCAAACGGCTACTTAAAACAGATAGCCAACGACGAGTCGAGCCGCGCGGTGCCGTCCAGCGCGAGCTGCACGAGTGGTGTCCGTATCCGGGGCGGGGTCACTAACAGTCGGCGGAGTAGACGGGCGCCAGGTCCAGCGTGAGGTGGCGCAGCGCGCGGTCGCGGGACGCCGAGCGCGCGGCGCGCGACGACTTGATGATCTGCAGCACCATGGCCTTGCAGTCGTGGCACACCGCCATCTGCACGCCGCGCAGCCGCTCCGCCGCCGCCGCGCCCGTCGCGCCCGTCGCGCTGCGCCCGTACCGCGCTCTGGAATCGCGTTGTCATTGCCGTTAGTTTACCACTTTCCTGCTCCTTACACAGTTGTTTATTGATTTTTATACTTATTCATTTTAATGTCATTAAACAAGAGCGTCATAGGGCAACATAACGTCAATTATTACAATTACTTATATTTTATGTTTAGCTAAAATAGGTGAAGATGGAAATAAATCGGAGTTTTACAAGGTACGTGAATCAATTAAGTACCAAAACTGTTACCTGGAAAGACCATCTGCTAGAAAAAACACGTTTAAAGCAAAGGTAACCTAAAACCGCGCAATATATCTTAAACTAACCTGCGATCCAAGGTAGCGGGGTGCGTGGGGGTGGCGGTGAGCGCGGTGACGCACGGCATGCTGCCGGGCCCGTCCACGCTGCGCGTCATGCAGGCGGGCGGCACGCTCAGCGCGTCCGCGAAGCCCAGCGCGGAGCCCCCGCGCGAGCCGCCGCGCGAGCCCGGCGCGGACTGCGCCGCCGCCGCCGCCGCCGCGCCCGCGCGCCGCCGCGCCGCCGGGCTGCTCGGCGCGCTGCCCACGCTGTTCTCTACCGCGCCCTGATAGATACAACATTCAAATTATTATTCACATGTCGAAAAAGATTTCAAGTTTACAATTTAGGACATCTCAGTTTTAATATGCCGGTAATGTGGCCAAAGCAAAAAGCGTAAAAGTCCTTTCTCTTTTTTGACGTGACAACGTCTTATAATTCAATTCGGTGGCACGCATGAAAAAACATGACTCATGCGTTACCGTCGTTACCGTTGGTGAATTATTATACCAGCGCCATCTATGTATTGTGCAGTGAACAATTATTCATTAAGTTCGATTGGGTCCATTTATCGATGGAGGAAGGCTGGCTGAGCTGGTAGTTCACTCGCAGTACACTAGATGGCGTTGAGTAGTGGGGCGCTATAATTCTGAATCACGATGTAGGATGTATAAGTATCCAGCATTCATTTTTAATAAATGACTTAACTTGTATTGAAAAAGTGTTCTTTTATTGTGCTTGCCTACTCATTCAAAGGAAATTATTTTCTTAAGACGTTGTCACTATCGTCAGTAAACCGACTTTACAGACAACCAATTTTTTTCTTTCCATACAGCAGTTCATTAAACCAAACAAGAAAGGCGGCTCGATTTTAGTATAATGAATTCCTCACAACTTTATTACGATATGGCATACGGTCGATATGACCATGTTGATTAAACTTGTCCAAACTATGTTCCCCAAACCAACACCACGGCCATATACCTATTAAACAACAGAACTATGATATGTAAACAACAGAACTGACGTTGTGGTCAGGCGACATGAGGCGCGACATGAGCGAGCGCGGGAATGAGGAGCCGGCCTCGTCCTCGGGCGACGGCAGCAGCGACGGGCTCAGCAGCACCACCGGCACGTGCGCGAAGTGCTCCGTCGGGATGCGCATCTGGAAACATACGCCGCGTTACTGGCTAGCCTCCACATCTTCTTTGGACTCGCTTGGCTGACAACGCTTCGGTGACGGCTCGCTCCGATGGCGACCACTCACATGCAGATACGGACGTTGAAACGAAAAAGCGAAACAAGGTCTTCGTTTTGCTGATGGACATCTAAAAGAACGTTTATCTAAACTACCATCTTTTAAATAGGTTTACGGTCCTACTGAAAATCTCCTTATTAAAAAAGAATTAAAATGGCAGTGGGTTATACGTACGGCCGGACATGCACTCTTTTATAGTAGCACACAATCATCTTAGGTGGTGCAACAGTCTACACAATTGAAAGAGGAAAGCAAATCAAACTTCAATGTGGCACAACTTCAGAAAGACCTATGTTATGGTCGTATGTATGTATAAATATTAACTTACCTTTGAACAACACTTTTGACAGACAGTCTTTTTGCACAGCTTGCATTTCTGACCCCATGGGCCGAAAATGCCGAATCTCGTCTTCAAACATAGGAAGCATACCTGGAAGAAGAAAATGAAATTACAGCATGAGAAAGCGTGTCGCTGATTCATCGAGCCGAACACCACTCACCCGTCTCTTCTCGACGTCTTCCTTGACCCTGCCCTCCACGGGTAGGACCTCCAGCTCAGCCTTGGTCAGCACCGACCTGATGTGCACGATCTCTTCCAAGGTCAGAGACAGCCGGTCATCAGACATTATGGCGTCTTGCCATTGTTTCTGGAAAAATAAATGTTTATTTTACACACATGTCGCTGATTGGAAATGGAAGATACATTTTACAAAAATATTACTTACATTTAGCCTACAATTATAAGTTACCCGAAACGAAGCGAGGACTGTTCCTAATTATTATCATCGTCATCGCAACCTATAGGTAACTGTCCACTGCTGGGCACGGGTCTCGTCTCACAATGTGAGGGGTACAAGTCCACCACGCTGGCCAAGTGCGGATTGTCGGACTTCACACACCTTTGAGAACATTACGGAGAACTCACAGGTGAGCAGGTTTCCTCACGATGTTTTCCTTCACCGAAGACAAGTGATAAATAACTTAAGTGATAATTAAATCACTGCTCTGTTCCTAATCATCATCATCATCATCATCATCATGATTAGGATGTTCCTAATAGTAAAATATAATTACGTTATCATGAACCTTTAGAACTAGGAAAGCATAAATTATTATGAAGGTAGGTACTGTTATAATTTCTGCACCGACCAGTTAATGGTAACGGGATGAGTCATCATTATTGCAGTGAGAAAATAAGACAAGGAAGTCCTGCTATGGAACTAGCATACAAGAAAAGTAGTTTTCCTACATACCTACCAATGGAATTAATGTTTTTATATCAACGGCCGAGACCGATTTCTTTAGAGAGACAATTAAAATGCACGTGAGAGCATTCCACTCGTTTTTGTGGACGTCAACATAATATTTTATTGTTATTATTAAATTGTTTGGTTGAAACTACGTGATAATTTCGTAAACCGTTACCATTAACATGTTTATTCTTACAAAACATAAACATAAGACGACATGTTTAGGTATGCATTATTATTGTCGTGCAAAGTAGGTACTCATAATCATAAAAATAAAATTACAATAAAAATTAACAGTTAAAGGTTAATGAATCAACTTTGTGGAATCAACGATATTGTTTAATGTCAACTGGTCCATGAATCGTCAGTAAAGAAACTATTAACGAAAATTTATTGATTATTCCGATTAACAATTAATACAACCTAAATATACCTATAACCTAATCAGTAGGTAGATATTTGGCTGTATAAAAATTTATAAAAAATTGTATTCAGCGAAGCTTTTCCTCAAGCAATGTTCTTATCAACTATTGAAATTCAGGTACCGTTGAAACTAATCTATGGCAAAATAATTCAAACAGGTTTCATAAGATCATAGCCCCAATACCCAAGACACATATCATGCATGCATGCATAACTATAAAAACTGATAACTATTGAAACCGTGTCATAGAAATTATGCGGTCTAATCTAACTACTTACGAGTACAAGTCCCTACGAGATCGGGAGAAGCGTTTATCATTTTTTTCTGTAATTTTTAAGTACAGTCGTTGTAATTTAAAGAAGTTTTAATCGATAGTCCCTTGCATACGTCTGCAGTCGGTACTGCGAACGTCATTGGTGGTTTCGGGAAATGGTCATGTCAATCGAATCTATGCGAAACGTCATTGTTAACCGAAAATCTCACCTAATAGTTGTCATTGTTAGCCAATAGTTTTCATAAGTCGTGTAGGTATGTCTGTACGTTAATGAAAATTCTTAACAGCCCTTATTTTAAACTAAAACCACTTGGCAGGCGTCATTGTCATACTTTACAGTCGTCACTATTACCCAAAAGTATTAAAAGTCGTCACTATTACCCAAAAGTACTTAACAGTCGTAACTATTCGGCTATTCCCCAAAATTACTTAACAGTCGTCACTATTCCCCAAAAGTACTTAACAGTCGTCACTATTACCCAACGTACTCAACATCTCAACAATAGTTATCATCGTCAACCGTCGTACCAAAGCGAAGCGGTACAGTCGTCCTCGCAAGCGGTGTAGCGCTACTCACATGCGGGTCGGGGTGAGCGGGGCTGCCACTCACCGACTTGATGAGCTCGTCCTGCAGCGATGAGCGCGACCACGACAGCTCGCCGAGCTGGGCGTCCGCTTCACTGCTGGCCAGCGACGCTGCGCCGCCGCACGACGCGCGGGACCCTGGCCTGGAACAACATGAGTTTACATTAGGGACTATCGCTTCCACCGCGAAGTACGGTAAAGTAAGCAACAAGTTATTCTAAGTGGTCCCCTTTGTCCTCCGCTCCATTAATTAGGATGAGTGTGAGTGTACGTGTACTAAAATTTTATTAAAAAAATGAATAAATATTCTAATATAACGTACCCACGTATGAGCAAAATAACAATAGCCCTCCGTGTTTTGGCTTCAATGTTAAATGTACCGTGTTAAATTGCATAAAGAAAACCTCTAATGGGCTGGTAAAGAAGAAAGTAAGAGAAATGTTATAAAACCTGTGATCTATAGACAGCAATTTGTTACAAAACATTTTCATTATTACATATTATGCAGTAGCATAAAAAGATTTGCTTGTATCTTCCGTACATAGATTAAACGGAACTTTCCTCGTGTTACAACTATTAGTAATTTAGTATGGATGTTAGTTTTTAGGCATCTTATCTCGTTAATGGTTTACTGGTCAGCGCGGCAGAGAAAGCGATTCTTACTCGTAGTTACATTGATTTTACTGACATCCACCTTGAGCTAGATGATCACTACAAACCGGGGAATCTATTACCCATATAATCGATAATTTATTTTTAATCGATAAAATTGCGGCCTAGAATTCTGACCTATGCCGGCAGACCAGATGTTGTAAGACGCGAAATAAGCCGGCTTCTCCCCGCTTGGTGCTAGGTTTATCTCTGGCCTGTGTACCACCTTAAGTGATCGTCGCGTTGAAGCACCTGTGGTCGCGGTCAGTAGTTGGATGGGTGACTGCTAGTGGCATACTTAGACTTACTTGAGCCTTCTTTAGCGTTTCGTAGCTTACAATGGCACATTAAGCCGTCAATGTCAGTTGATATTGAGGAGCGATCTGATAAGATAATTTACCTAGAGTGTGGTAGCGACTGAGCACCATCGGTGGGGCACACGGCGTGGGTCACGGTGTGACGACGCATGGACGCACGACGCGACGGACATTGTGTTGCCAGGTCGTACGCTGGAACACACAAACAAAATTACAATCGTAACACGACACAAATAACATTATAAGCCGACAATACAACATAATAACAACGCAATAAAATAAGGCTGTTATTCACTGTAATTAACATTGTGTGTAAACAATAAAATAGCAAAGTAATTATTGACATCTACCATGCGATAATAATATGAAATGATCATATATTATTTACTAATTTAATTGTTATTGGATGCTGTGTACGACAGTGATTCTTTAATGAAAATATTAATTACGTACCTATACAATAATGTCTCATTTAATGTTTGATATTTTTGAAATGATGATTATCCTAACTATTTAATTATATTACGTGACAGATTTGTCACAGGTCCCGAATTAGATTTCCCACAGGCATTTATGGATAAATTTTACATTCATACCGCCAGGAACACAGGGAATCCTAATGCGAGTGTATGACTGTGTATCTATTTATTTACCAAACAATTTAATTACACACACATACTTTAAAACCTGTACGTGTAATGAAAACAAAAGTAAACGTCATTGGTACGCGGTCATATTTTTATATTGTATTTGTAAGTTGGCACGAGAGCGCTATAGCGGTACTAATACCGTTACAACTGTTAGAAGTAGCCGAACTATTTTTTAGTTAAACCAAAAGTTGAGCAGCTCAATGTTGTAACCGTATTATTTTTTATTACAACGATTATTTTTTGAGGTTAGTAATAAATTATCAGTCAGTCACTCTAAAATTCACCACCTTTGTGTCTCTGTCTAATATTTATTTCCATTTGAAAGTACAATATTCTCTTTGGTTTGAATTGGTGTCCGATATTTAAAATTGTATTAAAGATAACTTGATTCTTTTTTGATTCAAGCTCAGCAAAATTCGATGCAGACCTTGCCTTCACAGACCTTTCGGAGCTTGATAAACTACTCAAACTATGAACCGTAATTATAAGAAAATTGCACCACAATTAACTTTTCCAGTCGAAACTTCGCAGAATACAGAGTTAAATTCAAAATTAGTTAAATTTTTATTGAAAAGTTTTTGAAAAATTGAAATGAGAGGAGGATCGATCAATCTTAGTGAATTTTATTGCATAGGTTAATGCTTATCAATTCTGAGTGTCTTGACGTGACCTTCCTCAAGACGTCTTAGCTCCCGTCTTGATATAACTAGGTCCCTAAGATTGACCTATTTTCGCTTTTTACTCTCAGTCGTTAGCAACTCACGGCTCCATTTATTTATATCATGTGAAGAAAGTATTATTGATATGAATATCGTTCATGAATGTGCATCCTATGACCGGTCCACTAAGGAAAACATTTGACATTTAGAAGAGGGCCTTAACAAATATAGGTTTTTTTTTATTAAATTACCCTTTTTAACCAATTAAATTAGAAAGGGGATAAAAAATATTTGCGATTAATAAATTGAGTGTAACAATAACGCAATACTTTTGCAGTATCTCATTACTAAAATGGGGTATCAAGTTAACCATGAGAACCAAAATAGTAATTTGAACGAACAAACAACTAAAACCAGTGTAAATTGATACGTAGGTACATTCAAAGCCCTGAAATTCCAACTGTATTGCACGTATTTACGTAATGCGATAGTTTAATCGGTCGTGCTTGTGTAAACAAAATTTTTCCGACTCTGTGAACCGAATAGTGTCCACTTTATTGCAGCAGCAAAGCGCATTTTACTCTATAAATTCGGAATTCTATACGCGAGTAAAATATTTGTTTGTTTAAACGCTTAAAAGTTTGAATTGAAACGCAATTTGAACGAGTTGATTGAGATATTAGAAAGGAGTCATTAATTAGAAATACCTTAGGTATATATCTGAAATTATTCATTACATTTTTTCCGTATAAAGAGGAAAATTGTCTAACATTCTTATATCTTCCTCATTGCTGGGGAGATAAAAGCCTATTTAATTCTCTCAACATTTTTTTGTCATACAAATTAGACACTTAAAAATCTTATTGACATAGGTGTTAACTAGTTCTTACCACACAGATAAATAGAACGTTGAGTTGAGTGTTATTTCGCAATCCCGGGCCGTTCTCAAAGTAAAAGCGAACCGAGCTGGTCCCAAGAGTTGCAGCAGTGAAAGGCCCAGTCTCTGCGCACAATAGGTACCTATTGACTAACAATCGCTAAGTTCCCTCAACTAACTATGCAACGAATAGTTTTCAAACTGCCTAAGATAAACCGATAATACATTAACACATAATGACGCTTAAAATTAAATATCGGTGTATGGGTAATTTCGTAATCGAGTAATGGAATAAAATTAATCAAAACACCAGTGGCAAGAATATAATTTGAGTATAGTAAAACATGCAGAAATATTTAAAATGTAAGTTACTAGATGCACCACATAAGCTTATAAATCACAAACACCCTAAAAGATTAAACAAACAAATTAATTAAACTTTCAAAAAATAAACTTCAGCTTTAATTTTGGCGCGCTATGTTGATGCATCCAGTACAAAGGCGCAAGAAAAAAAGATGCCAAAGCCGTGACGTCATGCAACTACCAGACATGCGAACATGCGGACATGCGAACATGCGGTCATACATTCGAGGGTCTCGTCGCAAAACTGGTGGTACTCGTCGTGAGAGATGCGCGTGCGCGGCGGCGCCCGCGGCGGCTCCCCTGCGACCACAGACCCGGTTAGAGTGCAGTGCGGTACCTACTCTGTGCCACGATGCAGTCACACCATAGAGTACCTACTACTTACACCTACGTGTTATTTGCACCGTCAACTTTAACTATTTTGGTCAAGACGAGAGGCGATAATTAAACCTTGAGCAGTTTATTGTAACAGAAAACCTTCTAGTTGGTCCACTTTATTTAATAGGACATTGGGTTTTTATTTAACAATATCTATTGGTCAGCTGTCAGTAAATCCTAACGTTCTTTAAACACAGAAAAACTAATTAATCAGCACAATATCCACGCAGATTCGCTACGCCATCCCACAAACTCCATTACAGGAGCGAAATAACGTTATGTTATTGATTTATTCAATCATATCGATTTCGCTCTTCTCTCTCTTTGATGAAAGGCTCTGAACCCCGCATTTATATACTAATGTTACATTTCATTCCTCCAACGACAGATTCATTTATTTGAACATAGTAGAAAATAGCTCCTTGGCCTGCAATGTAATTTACTTTGACCGCATCAGTCAAACCTCCTGTAGTATGTACAAATTAATACCGGGGCATACCTTTACTAAATGTTCAATCAATTCCAAAACCCAACGTAGCTTTACTAAGCAAGCACATTGCGTGAGTCGTCAATGCGATCCGAAATCCAGATTAAATTCCCCATTTATGTCAATCCAAAGCAGTTTCCCTTGACGTGAGCTTAATACAGCTGGGCGTGAAATTCAAATTAGCAAAGGTTTGGAAATAGGACTCGTCAATGCTTACCGGTTCTTTTCCAGGGTTTTGGGGCTGGATGTTGAGGAACAGTATGCCTGGGGAACGGCTGAGGGGCACACGTTTCAGGGCTGATGATGGTTTCAGTATCATCTTCATCCTCGTCGTCCTGGAAAAGAGAATCTTCATAAATCCCAATCTAATCTATATTCTAAAGTCTGTACCAGTTTGTAAAGCAATAATATGGTAATTTATGCGACGATCGCGATCAGAATTTCATTAAACGGAGCGTTGTTTTCTATAGAGATGATAATAAATTCTGATTAATTTTATTTACATGTTTAATGGTCATCGCATCCTATAACTGTCACACGTAAATCACATGTAAACAAAATAATATGGAATATTTTTAATCAGTCCGATGTAAAATTTTGCGATGTAAAATAATAAAAGAAAGCATGAAAATCGCCATTAACGTCAAATCACGCAACTTTAACCTGACTTGAACACGTTTGCCCTACTTACCTCGGGGAGACGTACCTTAAGGAACTTTTGTCATAGATTTCCCAAGCTTGATAAATCGGGAACACAATGACATTATAGCGACATTTTGGTATAAGAATTTCGTTTCTTTTATTGATATTGAACTACTTAATTAATGTTGGTTATAGGTTACCTAAAAAGCGTAAGTATATAAGTATCATCAAACCGGACCAAAATCTTATTAAAAGTTAATCGTAGATGTATTACTCCAGAAATCTATAAGAATGAGATAGTGCATCTTCGTTAAACGAATTTACACGCTAACGCTCTCCTGCTGCCATTGTCGATTCGACGCTGTCGTCCACCAAAAGTTTTAAATCATCTGTATCGTCTATGTTTTAAGACATTTTAATGTTATTTGTTCCGATCGGCAAATGATTAAACGAATTAACGTGTGTTAAATAGTAATCGTCGAACAAAATTTAACTAATATCACGAGCATCACTGATTGTCTTGTGACGTCCGGCGTCCATTCGTTCAGCGGGACGCCCAACGATCAGGGAAGGCAGCTTGTCTTCAAGAACATGAGTCCCTAATTCCAAAATATATCATATTCCTTACCCGATCAAAGACTTAAATAAGAATACAGCATTCGTTTGACCTTATAATACCTACCATTAAAAATATGTTATAAAACCATTAATAAGATCTTATAAAACCATTTAAAGTCACCTCGTTTTACGCGTAATACGCTATCGAGGACATGATTGATTGTAAGTATAACATAACTGCATTGCACTTGTTCCATCAATGTAAGACATGGAAACAAGACGTTATTGAGGTGAAAGTGAGTGGTAATGATAGGACACGTGCCTGACACCGACTGCATACGAAATTCAACGACCGACCCTTATACAGTTATGTTGTCACTTTCCTTTTGTTGTTGCCGCCGGTGTGCGCATCGCCAGGGTAAAAATACCCTAGGGCCTAGAGCCTAGAGGTTAGAATGATATACCGCTTGTGGCTCTAGACTTTATGTTAATAAACAATACGTACCACTTTTAATACAAATGTTTTAATTCAAACGTATTTAAATATTTTAAATTGAATAACTTTTTTCAAACATGGTATTTTTTTTGTTATTTTTCCCTGTTCTTTGTCTGTTTAAGCTTAAGGAAAAGTTAAAATATGAAAGATATTACGATAATAGTTCAGTATAATAGTGGCACCAACGTCGTGAATACTATTCAAAGAATAAGTTTGGAGTAGCAGTTTAGAGCAGTTTAAAATAACCAAAAACGTTCAACATAATTCAAATGACAACATTGCGAAATTTATCCGTAGTTCAAACTACCCGACTAATAGTATAATTTTCTTATGAACGCTTCGTTTCTTACACCGAAAATTAACATTAGGTTGGTAGTATTGATGTACCGACTGACCTGCAGCGTGGGTGGATACAGTATAATCCAATTTAGTCCCAGTTAACTAATGAACTGAACCGAAGCCAAACTGTGTCACACACGCTAACTTCTGAACGGACTTTATATCGGCTTCCTTTTTGTATGGTAAGTATAGTTGTCGGGTTAAAAACGAATGTAATTATACAATATGATATTATATTACTTATGTTATTATATATTCAACTTTCGTGTATTAAAATGTTACAATAGTTAGTGGATTGTTATAGCATGGTGTAAAAAATAATATAAATTCGGAGTAAAGCCAAAAATAAATATTATAATAAAAATAGATGACAATTATATTATTTGAGATAAAAACGTATGCTACTTATGACATTACTTAATTATAAATCTATTCATTAATTAATTCTATGATTAAACCAATTATTAGCATTGTTCTGTTTATTCAAAGCTCTATCTATATTTTTATTGTAAAAAGTATTTGATTATTTCCAAGGATAGAAATATCAAGCAGCAACACAAAAACGTAAATCGAAAGGCGACAATTTATCGTAATTAATACGCATAAGAACAAAATGAAATGTTACCTAACCAATTATTGAGAAATATTGTTCAGAATTGAACTATTTGTTAACGCGAAGGTTCCGACCGTAATCTAGTTTCTTAATGAAATACCGAAGGCCACACTTTATTGGTAGTTAACCGCTAGGTATGCAAACGTGAGAGCAGTTATTGGCGACTTAAATACTAAGTAGAATGTCTGAAGCGACATGCATTTAGCCAAAGCACGTACTACTTACGTTAAGAAATTGTAGCAAACGTAACTAATAACGACACAGAAGATTCAGTTGTTCTGTGTAGCTGTTTGTGAAAAGTCGTGGCCCAATTTTGGCGATTGCGCCAACCAGGTTCGAATCCCGGCCAGGGTAAATGTACGTCGCGGTTTTTCGGTTATACCTACACTATACTATTATGACGTAGAAGCGTTCTTCGATTTGCGTAATCGTTTACAGTTCAGATGGCTTCAGCCACTTTTATTTATCTTTCGTATATAAACATTTATTATAATATGGCTGCATTGCAAACACTGTTCTGTAATGAAGAATTTATTGAATAATGAACGATTGTCTGAACAACATTAATATTTTCTTACTTCAATGTCTCTGTCATTCCTATTTTAATAGGTCATGTATTTCAAAATATACTATAAAGTACGAGTATATAGAGTATATTCTTGTTTATGAGTAAAGATTAGTTATTGTTACTGTTAGTTACTGTTTCTCAGGACCTGACATGCTCAGTGTCTTTTAATATTTTTTTCTGTGAGTTATATAATTTCTAATTCCTTAATATGTTTAATAGCTGCATAAAAAGAAAAAAAGGTTTTGGGTCACTTAAACGTTTGTAAGGGAAATTGAACGCGGGACCCTTTCAGAACCAGGATTACAGGTCGAGTAAACAAAATTTTAAAGTTTTCATTTTTCTTGATGTTAAAACTCCTGCTACATTTTATATTTACCTGGATAATGTATAAAATATGTAGTTACAAAGTTATCAGTAGAGGCGATTGAAAGTTGCAACCAGGAAATTATGACCCGGTCAATTTGCGCGTACACGTGCAAATTTCCGAGAACTACACTTCCTATATACACTATTTATACATATACCTTTCGAATCTGGGCTTCGTGACGCAGCATATTATTATTATTACCAAAGTTGATTATTCAAGTCGCTGCTGGTATAAAAAAAGGATTTTTTCTTTTACTTCTCTTCTCTTCGTCTTTATACTATATATCAGTGTGTGTGTGTGTGCTGTGTGTGTGTTCTTTGTGCTAAAATGTATCTGTGTACAGCGAGACATGCTGAGATATCTGATGAGTTTAAACTGTACTGCACGTACTGTACTATGTCATTGTATGGCCTGCTTAATACAGTCAAGTAGTTTCATTATGCTACAGTTCTATTTATGGTCATTAATTATTTATGGCATTCTAAAATTCAAACTTAATAGATCAATTTATTGTCACCTACCACATGTTCTCATCATCACAATACGTTGGCTGTTAGAAAATGCCAATAGAGATAGCTTTAGGTTGTTACAAATAATATTTAATAAAAAATAACCCATAACCCCTTTTACCTTTAGGCCCCATTTAGACGACGACGCACGACGCGATAGTTATCGCGCGGCCGCCGCTGCTACGATCATGCGTGTCATATAAACGCGCCCTTAGGGTACCTACATTGTTAAAAATATTTAAATGAACCGTTCACGAGCGACACGGATAAAAGACTTTGAACTTCGACTTAAGCCCATCCGGCTCACAGTTCAAGATAAAACCCGTTTGTTTCTAATTGATTGTAACACATTATGTCACTCTGAGAAAGGGACGTAAGTCTATGATCACGAGTGACCATTGATCATTGTAAGCATTAATATCACTCTTGTGATTACGCAACCGACATTTTATATGTGTAAATACGTGTGGCCAAATTTGTAGTAACGTGGTCTCGGGTTCGATTCCCCGTTTGGGGGATTCTCATGTCGGATTTTTTTACATGATTTATTTAGGGTAGTGCTTGACAACCATATCACCTGATACTAAGTAGCGATGAAGTCCTTGATATTGTCTCACCTCAGTAGTAAAAGTCTGTTCACTCTCTTGTCATATTAATATTGATATTTTTATAATGTTTAATTGCCCCCAACGAAAGCATTGGTGACCATTTATTGCATAATAATATGCCACACAACGCGCTTAACAGAACAATACCGAAGGACTGGAACAACTTGCCTGCGTCGGTGTTTCCGTTCGATTATAATGTAAAAAATGTTTAAACTACACTGAATGGAACATATTGTACGTTTGTCCCATATATGTCGCTCAGCCATTTGTATCTCGAAGTGAGCAATGAATGTAAGATTGAGCGCTAATGTAAAACAGTGAACGAAATATGAATGAGCGTAGTTACGGTATGTAGTTTTGTGAATGTCATTATAGCAACATTCTCTCTATGGTCATTAACTATATTTAAAGTTTCATTTTTCGTACATTCAATTTAGCTTCTTTTTGTTAATGTGAAATTTCCGTTTGTTGCGAGTTAGTGACAAATCGAACGCCGGCAGTTCTCAAGGAAAATGTACTTATTTTAAACTTTGGCGGCCATTTATCTTGTCTATTCCTTTTGCATGTTTTAAATTTGTAAACAAATTAACACAAAGGAAACCTTTTAATGATCTCACAACAAAATGGTATTTACATGGTCACATAATAAATAACAACACGGTCTTTATTTATTATAACAGAGAATTAAAAATTTAAAAGCAAACAGTTTTATTACATAGCATCAAACAATGTTTAGTCTGTGGCTTTGTACTGAAAAAACCGCCCTAACTATAGCAACTAACAAGGGTCGTTGTAATTATCGACGTTATATTAATTACGAATGTTACCATGTTTGATATGATATAAACCATTCTTTGAAATGTATGTTTAGGACACCAGTATATTTATAGGCGCGTGTGCGAAAATGTTATTCAATTTAATAACATATTTTTCAGCTGCAAGCGAAATGTAGAATTGCTTCGTGCAAGGTCAACTATACACGAGTTCAAAGGTTTCATAATTAGAACTGCCCTTAAGTCAAGTTAAAGCTAGCCATACAGGCTACGATACATGGAAACCTGTTCGGTCCACCCTAGCGTGTGCTCCTAGCCTCCTACGCGAGGAATTTGATTTATAACTTATGGTCAGCTTTCTAAATAGGTATATTCGTACTTATAGTACCTTTGCTAAGGGTTTCCTTTTATACCGTGAATGCCGTTACAAAATGGTTATGAAAGGTTAAATGTAGAAAATTAAAGTTTAGATTGTAAAAAGATGATTCAAGTTACTTCTATTTGGTCTAGGTTCGATTCTTTTTCTGGGCAGAAAAAAGTTGATTTAGAGCATTTGTTAGTGATGTCTTTATTGTGTTGCTTGTGTTGGTCTACGTTTTTTTTATTATTACGTTATTATAAATATGAAGGATTATAGTTATACAGTCGAAATCAAACTTGAAGTTGATCAGGCCATTGACAAAAAACATTTAAAACAACTTTCAAACAAGTGAAATTATACGCGAAGATTACAAATACAAAACCTATTACGAATAAAATTAAAATTAAAATGGCCAAATAAAAAAAATACTCGTTATAATTCAATTAAATTGATCAAAAACAGGTTATGAAACTGCTCCAAAAACCCAAAACGCTACCAATAACGTTTCTCACGATAGATCAAAACTTTAATTTAAATTTGACTAAATGATAGAATATACAAGGTTCCCACAGTTTCACGTCGTTGTACTCTCGTTTTCTAGTGTGCCATTGGCTCAGTCCCGGAGGTGTTTCCTTTCATGTCAAACGGCCACTTGTCCTACTACCGTAGTGCCGACACTGTCTACCAGCGCACGAGAATGCAAACCACTGATTCTATAATCAAGTTTATTTTTATTTATTATTCAAATTCTGGTGCTGGTGCTGGTGCCCGCTTTTTATACTCATTGCCGACATACGTAAGTAAATTACCGACAAACAATTTAACGAGCCACCTAACGGTAAGTGGTCAGCGTCGCCCATGAACTCGGCAAAGGCATCAAACATAGTTACGTTGCATAGCAAAAATAAAAAAAAAACATAATAAGGTCCCATTCCTACACAGTAAACGCTACAATTAAATTAAACCGGAAAAACCAGACATGTTTTACGCTCGAATACAAAAACCTATTTACCGCTAAACAAACATTGAAAGATGAATCTTCAACAAATATTTGCTTCAGGCGCTAACTGCATCACAAGTGGGAAAGCTAACAATATCGTAAACTTTATCTCTTAGCAAACGCGTGATAATACGAGATACCTAAATTACAAGGCCGAGTTAGCTAGAAATTTAAAGTTTTGACAGAATGACAGCGACACGATAAAACTTAAGTCAGGTAAATATTAAAATACTTGGGTAACTTGTCTTTCAAATAAGCAGACTTTATTTACTGAAAAATACTCTATTTATTATAGCGCACTTATAATATTTTTATTTACTCCATGACATATTTTACGAGTGTCTATTTGCGAGCTTTAATAAAACTAAAATTTTATTTTTCTGGCCTGGCCAAGAAACACCGCCCCGCTAGATGCTGTTTAGCGCTACAAGCGTCTATCAATGTCAATGCGCATGCAATATCATAAATTATACCGCTACAATTTCGTGGCCGTAAATGGTCAAACACATTCATTTGTTTTTAAAGCTCTGTTTTTAAAAACACTCACAACGCAGAGAAAATTCGCTTCGAGTTTCTCAAGAAGGGCATTCGTTGCAAAAATTATTCCACGAAATAACATTTCATTTCCAATTTAAATAAAGTTTTAAAGATTTATACTTCACCTTTTCGTGAGAATGCAACTCAAAAAGCCATAGCACAAACTGGGACAGGTAAACATTACAAGAAATATTTGTACAAGTGTGTCTGTTTACTTTCTACAGGATCTTCGAGTACCGTTAGGATCCGATGAGTTACACCACGTGGATTACACGGTTGAGTTGCGTCATTCGCTGGTAATGGCGGAGATGGAAGAGGGACATTCGAGTTTCCAGGTAATTACCTGGCATTGATGGAAGCATGAAGAAAAGTAATGTGAAGCAATGTGTATCGCATAGTCAACATAATCACATAGAACTTTAGCATTCTAGAGTGCTCCGAAGTAACTATGCTTAATAAAGCGTACCAATGGAAATATGCGTCCAATTATCACGATTGTATCGGCTTTAGACGAGGGCAAGATATGTAGTGTCATTGTGGACCGGTTAATAATATTATTGACGTTATTATAATATATTATAGGATGTCTCTATATACACCTGGCGCCGTCGCCGAGTCGCGTGGGTATAACTAAACAGCCAACAAACAACTTGATGGTAAGCAGTCGCCGTCGGCCATGGATAGCCACCAAAGGCATAACCGATGCATTGCCAGCCAAGAAAGAAGAGAGACGGAAGAAAAGTGGCTTGGCGGCTGAAGGAAGAAGAAGAAGAAGCTGAAGAAGGAAGAGCGTGAACCAAGCCAATTTTAATTTTATGGTTATAACAGCAAACGAGCATGGAGCAGCACCCTTCCGCTGCCGCCCATAACAACCATGCCCGACACAGAACAAGACTCAAATCGGGACG
Organism: Ochlodes sylvanus; assembly: GCA_905404295.2. NCBI lineage: Eukaryota > Metazoa > Arthropoda > Insecta > Lepidoptera > Hesperiidae > Ochlodes > Ochlodes sylvanus. The sequence continues at coordinate 2,665,441 of FR990125.1, read as the reverse complement.
AGGATGGTTAGTCATTTAGTGTTCATGGAAAGATAGTTACTTTAATACCAATAACAACCCCAATGACTCAATAACAACAATTACTTATTTACTGAAGAAATGGCTTGCAATATAACCGAGATACACTGTAATCTGCTGACCCATACGGTATGGGCCATACCTATGTCTTGTGTCATAATAATATGGTGAACGCCAAGGTATTGCGACCTCGTTACGATCAAAACGTTGTGTTGCTATTTCATCTTTTCACTATATTATATTTATTGAATGTTTCACCATCTATTATGGTCATGTCAAGTTAAATGACAAAATGAATTAAGCGACTTCCTAAGTATAACTGTAAATTTATATGCTTCTCTGTATGATAGGTATTACAGAATACATAGCTCTGAAAGGACTAATAAATAAACCCGTTTTAATTTTGGGGTTAACATATGTCTTGATGACGTTAATAATGTTTTGTAGTAACTTATATCAGAGCACTTTTAAACAATTTTATTGTAAAATAGAAATATTATTATTTTATAGTTTGAAATGATTAACTATTGACACTCGTTGTTCAATCATCTGATTGAACGAGAACTGAACGCATCACTATTACTTTAAATATGGCATCATTATAATACAAAGTGACATTAGCTACTGTCAGTTAGCTCCGTTTAATTAAAAATACGAGTATAGATGCTTGCGTGGGACGGTCAATCTCGCCGTGAGCATGACCTAAGAGAAGTATCGGTATACAATATAAAAAAAATTTGAGAACCTGTTAAACGATAAACAGTTAAATGCACAAAAAATTTGATACCTACAAAAATTTAATAGAATTGTGACACAATAGGAATGACGTTGTGCTAATGTGTTCTTAACTTATTGAAACAGCTATGAACAATGACATTTTAAGTAAAAAGAGGGCTATGAATTATACATATCAAATCTATAAAATATTCGTAATGTAGCAATTTGTCCGACCTTAAACAGACCTATTTAAGTACCGAAATCGTAAAAGCTTTTATCCGTACTCTATTTTCGGACCCACTGTTGAGGTAATTCAAAGCTTACATTAAATAATTGTAACCTTTTTGCGCACAAATGCTATCATGAAAAATGAGGCTACGACGGGAGCTATATTCGGTTTGCCAACATAATAGATGTTGGTACAGAGAAACTCATTCTTTTGTGTCCGTAACGATAAAGCTATCAATTGTGATCAAGGCTTTTATTCACGGCCAGTTAAAGTTCATAGTTCAAGCTAATAGCTAATAGCCTGAGTTAATTGTAGTCTTCGGAAGTGACCTTGACGGCTCAGCAAGCCAGCACTGTATACTTGTTTCTGGAAGATTTTGAAATTATGGCGCAAAGAAATTCTCCGCATGGGTATGACAGTACTATCTAATAATTAATTTATTTTAAGTAGAATAAATGGTGCATTTTGTTCCACCTTGAATAGTTGTGCCATACATGCCAAATTTCAGCTTTTGCGTTCAGTAGTTTCGGCTGTGAGTTGTCCGTCAGTCCCTCAGTAACGCAAGATTTTTATATAATGATTGATATACCTATTGATAAGAATCAAAACCATCAAAAGCTTGTTCAAAAACGACCAAATCTTTGGTCTTAAAAAGTCCTTGTCGCGTAATAACAAATACTGGAGAGTTTCTCACATGCACATAACTTTGAAAATAGATATGGTTGCTTTATTACGCCCAAAACCCGTGGAAACTCCATAAAGCCTAGTTTGAAAACCCTAAGCTATAACTTTTATCGAGTTCATCAAACCTTAACAGTTATTATTTCATACCGTTACACCCAGTTATTTTTTCTGGTCCCATTTGCGGTAGAAAGTTTTTCGGTTTAGACTTTAGTACACTTCATCAAAGAGATAAAATTGTCAGCAACATCTAAGTACGGCGTACTGCGAGCGACTGACGTGAAAATAATATTATTATACTGTTTTAACAAAATTCAGAATAAATTAGAAAGTGAAAAATGTCTTCAGTCATTAAGATTGCGTCACAGATAAAAAAATGGTTGTCTGTAAAGTCGGTTTACGGACGATAATTTTACGTGATAACGTCATAAGAGGAGAGAGATCGATGCGTTGCAAGCCGAACGTTTAGGCCGATCGTGCCTCTCTATCGCTTGTTCCGCGCCCTCGCGTGCACACGCTCAGTCGGAACGGGACACTTTTTCGTGCGCGCTGCCGGTGTTCGTCAATGCATAAGACGTTATCACGTCAATATATCAAATAAAACGAACGTACTTTGCTGACGGTTTCTGATTACCCACGGTATGATGTTAGATTTTAACTGTTCTCTCGTTGCCTGGTCGAAAAAGTATCGGTGATACCTTGGCGTAATTGATGTATATGGGCAAAGGTAACTGTTTACTATTTATTTGCCCCATACCTACCTCAACCCATAGACAACACACAAAGACACACACGTTCAGACCAAGAACAGGCATTTTAACCTCCTCATTCTTTCCGCAATGCTGGAAATCAAACCCAGGACCCTTTGGACGGCAGTCCGGCACGGTTACCATTGTGGCAGCCCTCTTGGATATTTCACGTTCGGTCGGCTTACGACACGGACACGTGAGCATTGAGCCGGACAGTTTTTCCAACGAAGTAAAAAGTAGTTATAATAAAAAACGTGATACGAATAAATCTGAAACTCGTGTTTCGTGGAGAATGTATACTCTTGACCTTTAACCAGAGAGAGCAAGAGAAACATACACATCATAAACTTAACTTGACACTGAAGTACAACGCCATTGCTATACGCTATACGTATGGTAAAAATCGATCATACTCGTATGGTAAAAAGGCGGAGCGACCACGAAAACCAGACTTAGATCAAATTAAGGGTTAATATTACATCCATTTGGCAAAGCCTTCTAAATTACGATTGGGATTCGGTTGCCGAAAAGTAGGAGTAATTGACATACATTTGGCAATCAAATGACGCAATCGAGCAGATAGAATTTGATTGATTGATCTCCGTAAGCAAATAATGACTATGCCTTTATATCAATACAGTTGGCACATAAGTGTTATATTCATATTATCCTCGTTCGATAATGAAATCCCATATAACGATGGAATGATAAACACTCATTATCTTTCTCATTTCTTTATGACGTATGTAATATATTTTAGATTTTTTGAGTTCAATAGTTTCATAAAAAGCTCTAAGTTCAAATTAAAATATATTTCAATAAGATGCAAGTATTGAGCTATCAGTTTTTTATTTCAATAAGACGTCAGCATCTAGAGCTACGATCAAAGTGTGATCAAAGTGACATTTTTCTGTCGCAAAATTAAAATTTTCATCTGTACCTCTGCGCCGAGCAAATATTACATTTCAGAGCGATGATTTCTACACTCCCTTGCATATTTTAAAATAAAAAATGCAAAAACCAGTAGGCTTTCATGCTGTTTTAGACCTAGGTGTATTTATTGAAAGAAATTAGAATTTTAGAATTTTTAATAATTTTAAGTTTTATTACACCTAAAACATGATAACGGATAACGTAGACATCACACAAGGACTTGAGTCAACGTCCTTTGGATGATATATTTCATTGTTTGTTCAAGTTGCGTACATAATTATGTACATGGCAGGGCAATGCAGCGGCGCGCACTGAAACAAGCCTCGTTGGTACCTTTGTTTGAATTTAACCTACTGTTCTGTATTTACATTGGGTCAGGTCTAGTCCGTATAAGTATAACTAAGTAGTTATGTGTGTCCACTAAAGGGAACTTACCTCCAAGTTTTCGAAGTCGACTTTTATTAGCCGCCGCTGGGGTTGCGTGTGGGGCGTCACATCCCCGCCCCGCCGCGCCTCGCTCGCACCCCCCGCGCCACTCGTTGCTGCAAAATAAAAAACTTTAAATACAATATACCATAAAATAATAATAATAATACATTTATTGTACATTATGGTGCAAGGATATAACAAGAGACATTTGTACAAAATAATAATATTTTTTTAATCGAGTGGTTACAAAATACGTATAATTATTAAATGCCTTTCATGAAAGTCACCTTTTTGAAACAATATTTTGCTTGAAGGATAATTGTTAAAATTTAACAGCTAAAATGTGTAGTTACAATCCAGCCAGCTATAATAGATTTATAATTAAAGGAAAAGGTTGGTTGGTCCAACAAAAGCAATCAAGCCTATAGAGGTATTACATTGTAGGCTTGCGATTGATCCGTTTGATATTATTGTCAACAGAGTCGATACATCCATCAAATGTTCACTCAGGGACAACTCGTACCTCCGTTTATACATTTAGAAACGATTTTGAACGCCATGCCCGAACCCATAATCATAAAGTTAACGAAGTCCGTAAAATATAACTGCTCGACCAATTAGAAGTCGTTAGCTTTAGTGATGTGTAGATTAAATAGACAATTTAAGCTTTACTGCAACATAACAAGATACATCGAATATAATATATGGCTGGTTGTTAATCTCCATAGCTTTATGAGAATAATCATCAATTTAAAATAGGTAAACGTGAAGCAAAATGTCGTAAGTCACCCTGTCAAAAATTTCTAAGCGCCCTTACAGTTTATCCGAGATAACAGCATATCAGCGATCAGCTAATACATCGTGTAAAATGAGTGCGATCCACATTAATTAAATTCAATATTAAATCATTTATTTTAAGACCGTAATTTCTAGTAACATTTAGGTCCTTCAATGTCTAAATAAGTTATGCAAAAAGTTTTCAACACGTTAATAATGAATAATTGTGCACAATAATGTCAATAATAGAAGTAGTTGATGGACATTTGATATGCCAGACGTCATCCTTCAATGTTACAATAACTTGCGCGGCAGCAATGTCTGTGACTGAATTGAACGGATAACCGGATTAAACTAGTATTGTGAAGCAGAGTAACCGGCCTCGGAATTAGAATTTGAGCGGAAGCTTTATGAGGTTTGACGTCTCTCGTGCAAGGGTAAATTAAATAAAACGATTAGTATGGAATGGAACATAGCCGATTGTTTTATAAAATAAACACCAGATTGGAATATCTGGAGTCCAGATACCGGACCAGATACTGGACACCCCATTTCCAGAATTTAAATCAGAATGATATTTTTTAATTTATTCATTTTATCTTATATAGCTTTAGGCTCTTATATATATTATATCGTTTGCAATCACGCAACGTTTACATTGATATGCTGATACTGATAAACCGTGGTACTATTCAGTCACAAATATTTTCTATTAAGTACGACTATTATTAATAATCAATGCTTTGTATACATATTTAAAAAAATATAGCTGTACTTATGCCTCTTTTTTCGCCGGCAAGGAATCTGTGATGCCTATGGTGTTCCATCAGGAACATCAGCCCATGTTGGCCATGGGTAACAGTGATCACTTACCATCAGTGACACGTAAGCTCGTCTCTCAACTACCGACTTACGTAAGAAAGACAATTTCAAAAACGACAACACTCATTTGAAAAGAAAGAGAGAAGCTTTCTTTCTTCTTTGTTTCGCACAGATTTTCTCGCAGTTAAATAAGGAACATGTTTTCTGAAGTGAAGTAAGGTAGACTCACTAGTTATAAATAAAATATTTATTAATTCATCATCTAAAAACACTACCAAGGTTATATTTATGATAAATGTAATTGAATTCGGAAATTGGTTTCGTTTAGATGAGTTAACAGCTATCGGAGCGTGAAATCCGCTAATAAAATGAAAATAACCCGACGCAAATTATGCTACTCGCAGCGGATTCAGCGAAATAACATTATCACAATACTGTCTAATTCACTATCTCTATCAGTCTGCACGTGTTGTATGTTACCGAATTTTGAAATATTGTGATTAAAGGATTTAATACGTTACGCACGTAACCATTATAAATCGTGGTTAGACATCTCAAATTCCTAACACCCACTGACAACCTATTACCTTTATAATTACATCAATTAATGCATACACACTCACTATCTCTTATATTTACAACTTCAAATTTATTCTAGTCTGAAAATTGTTTTAGAAGCAATAACAATATACACCTTCAAATATACGCCAATTATATCCTGTATCTGGAACCTGCGACTTCGTTAAAAAGTCATTCAAACTTTTACCCTCCATTTTACCTTTATAGAATATGAACTTTCAAATATACTTTCTTAGTGTTCCTCGAAACTATACAAGGAACACCTGCACAAAGTTTTATGCTTCTTAAATGGTAAAACTTTAAAAGACAGGTGTACACTTTGCAGTGTTACTTCGCAGCAGGTCCTTAAGGGTAACGAATACACTCAACAATTGTGACGGTGAGTTCACCTAACATACAACGATCTAAATACCTGTTCAATAAAATAGAGAAGTGATAAATCAGTATATTAGCCATTTATTCATTACAACCCATAACTGTCCCACTGCTGGGCACGGGTCTCCTCTCACAATGTGAGGGTACAGGCCATAGTCCACCACGCAGGCCAAGTACGGATTGGCGGACTTCACACACCTTTGAGGACTTTATGGAGAACTCTCAGGTGTGCAGGTTTCCTCACGATATTTTCCTTCACCGAAGCAAGTGATAATTAAATTATAATACGCACATCATTTTCGAAAATTAGAGGTGCGCGCGGGGTTTGAACCCGGGCCCCCCGGTTCGGGAATCCAACTTTTAACCACTCGGCTATCACTGCTCTTTATTAATGATGTATAACCATTAATAATGATGTATATAATTAAAAGATAACCAACCCAGGCAACCAACAGTTCGTCATCGTTAACGAATTTAAAAATATGGTATATTCGTTTAAATAAAATACGCCATGACTGGCGGTTAAGTAATTTTGTACAAACACCTGAAAAAATCTACTATTGTAAGAAGCGGTGATTTATTGCGGACACAAAATGAATTACGCGGCACATTTATTTTAATAGAGCCTCAGATTTGTATTCTAAAAGGACAAGAAATTCATTCGTCATAAATACTTCGTAAATAACTACGCTGGTCACGCGAGACAGCCAGTAGGTCGCCGTGTGAACAGAACGGATTAAATAGACCTTTCAATGATGTCTCTGCCTCTCTAGGTACAGGTGATCTATCCAAATTACTGGCATCTCTGCGTGTGAACGTGAATTACTAGAACAACTATAGGTGTTACTATGGTACACGTTAGCAAAAAATCTTTAATAACAAACCATTTATTTATTTATTTTGACTCTTTATGGAAAAACCTATACCTGGGAACAAACGGACTTATAAACAGACTTACTGCTTCATGGCATTCTCTACCAGTCAACACTTGGAGATGGCGAGAAGTTTAATTACTGTAATTACCTATAGTATAGAGAGCACAATTGTTTGTATCCCACAAAGGAACCCGCATTGATGTGACCGAACTCACCGGTCTCATAGGACTACTATAGAAGAAATAGTGTCAGTCGTCCCACCGAGGGACAAGGTAATGGGACTAGTGGGACAGTCACGGGTCGAATATGTATGGTCAATTAATTCAGGATAATTACAATTTGCTGCAATAAATAAAATCACGTAGAAATTAACACATTGAGGTGTACATAGATTTATTTCCGGAGGAGGAACAAGTAGTAGGATATACACAGGATGCATAATGCACTAAATTAGAGCATACAAACATACATAATATTTTTTCTGTTGTCGAGTATTTTAAGCCTGTAATGTTCACCTTTATAATATGGCATACACGGTCATAATATTACATGATTAATTCTTAGAGATTTAGAGTGTATATTGTGCTGGTACAACTGAAAAAGAAACTCCTAACAAAACAAACAAAAATTCTAACAAAAACAAACAAAGCTCAACAAAGGCGCCAAGACGTGAACAGTCAGCCGTACAGTCGTACAAGTCGTACAACTCGCGATAAGCAGAGTGCAGTTGGTTAGTATAGTTAATCTAGGCATTATAACCCGCAGTGCAGTTCTCGGCGTGACACACTTGTTCCCGCGTAGGGTCACCACATGTTCGCATTTGTCCGGACATGGCCGGACTTTTAGATTTGTTCGATTTTTTCATTTGTAGGTACGGCATTTTAATTTATCCAGATATCACACCAGATAAACATAAAAACGAAATTTAGTATCTGTTCGGCTTTTAAATGTGTCCGGGTATTGAAAAAAGTGAATAAAAACGTAACAATTTAATAAGCTTTCGATAAGCCTTAATATTTTTATGAAACTATACAATTATAACCAATCGATGTTATCTTACAAAAAATAACTTATGAGTTCTAATTTAAATACTTACACTTATTAAAACGAAAAAGCTTTAAGCTGCAATATTTTATTTTGTAAGTAAAAAAGTCCGCATTTTTTTAAACCAACCAGCTCATTATCCGGACTTATTCCCACCGCACTAGTTTTAGGTGCATACGATTCCAAACGTTGCCGCTGTTTACTATAGAACGTGTGAATAAAACGATGCCAACGAACTGACAATGTAGACATGCTTTTCTGTTTTTTTTTAGCCGACATCTCATGACGCCTTTGGTGTTACTTTTGTCCATGGGCGATGGAGACAAGATTTAAGTCTTAGTTGATTAAACCTAAGGATCTTTCTTCATTCTAACTTCAGTGTACCATCAAATCATAAAAAGAATTCAGGGGCGATACTCACTCAAAAAGAACACACACACACACACACACTCAAAAAGAATATTACAGTGCAGAATCCATTTTAATATCAAACACTTAGAATAATGATATAATCAAACATTTATTCGAAAAGATAAAAATATTCTTTTCGTGAAATTTGCAGTCCACAGGCTAGCTATAAAAAGGTTATTGCACTTGAACAATCCCTCACAGATAAAATAAAGTAACAGATAAGGCTAGTTTGTAAGGAATTTATTTCTGCACGTTTGACCTTTATCTGTGGTAAGATAGAACGGGTACACGTGAATCGTGATATTGATAATGTAACGTAAACCTGAAAGACATTGTCAGACAATTAATGTTTGTTCAGATCAAATAAGAATAAAATATACATATGTCACTGGCCGCAAAAAATATAAACCCGAATTCTCTTTCGAACGTAATGGACGATGGCCGATTACATAGACCGCCCGCTCTGCAAAATGGCGGCTAAAATGTTTTGAAAATCGAACGTTACATTCACAAAAAGATCGTTACGCACATTTTATAAATCATTCTGCGTAGGCAAAAGCCTGGAATTTTTAACCTTTGCTATTTCCCCGCGAAATTTGAGGGACGTCTGACGTAAATTAAAATAACCCCTGACATTTAGAGACGTGAAATGCGTGGGACTGATGTTTAATCTAGTTACACAACACGGGACCTTTGCAGTGAAATAAAGGTGATGGGTTGGTAAATTAAGCCAAATAGTAATTTCACTGGATCACTTATTTAAACAACAATAAAATGATACTTAAAGAGGAAATGCTACGGGTCATTTTTCCATACAAACGTTCTCGACTAATCCCTCGCTGGTTTTTGACTCTAGATCAATGACTTTTTCACACAAGAATAATATCATCATTATCTATGTCGGTACGTTTTGATTTTTTTGATATTTTTGTTTTCAAAAGTTTTAGGCTACTTCAAACAGCGCTTAAAACGGCCAAATAAATATGCCGCAAACAAACGCCTAGTACACAAATTGTATAATAATTAGCACAAAAAGCTAAACGGTCCGACACAGAATATCTCCTTCCCGTTCAATTTCCAAAATTTCGTTAAGATTGCTTTAGTTATGGCGGGGGGATTAGTCGAGAACGGAACCTCGATTTTGATGATTTTTGCCTCGGGTTTTTACTCGGAGCTGCAGTTGTCCCTATCGCACTGACATACACGCCGCTCGCAAGCGCGACAGAGATATTGAGTGAAAAAATCCCAAATTTGAAAAAGGGTTCGCGTGGTATTTCCTCTTAATAAAGAAAGAGCGGAAATTTATTAAGTTTGCGCGACGGTAATCTCTAAAACAACCTATATAAAAAAATCTTTTATCTTTTGAAAGGTACATTCTTGTTTCTCTGTTCTGTGAGTAGGTACATTATTTCAGATGCTCATAGGTATTTATATAGTTATATGCGATGTAGTTTTCAATAAAAAATCTTTTCCAATCACCTAATATAATAATACTTAGTTACAATAGTTACAATGACATGAATATTTAAGACGAGTCTTACCGAGTTGCGATCGGGTGGTCAAACCAGTGGTACCTATTAAAATTATTGAGATAAAACCGAGATACGGTTTTATCTCAATAATTTTAGATACGGTTACTTTACCTTAGACGACATTTAGTTATTTATTAAAAGTAAGGATCTTACTTCATAATAAAAAGTATCAACCACGAGTTCGGACCATGAGATTACAGAATCACCACGCTATAGACCGCGATTAGTACCCCGCTAGACTCATTACTCAGGATCGTTAAGATAACCGAAAAAGAGTCGTGAAAAGGCAACAGAAAATATGCCATGGGACCATGACCTACCTTCCAATACAGTAGAAGTAAAGTAGGTCATGTTATGCTTTTACTCAACACACCGCACAATGATGCGGGATTGGGTGTGAGCCAATCAGCAGAACGATAATTGTACCTACTAGCCTACTACGTCTGTCAAGTATCTTTAAATTAATTACATTACAATTAAAGTGAGTAAAAAAGGTAATTACTATCGGAGGATAATAACTGAATCTTTTGTCGTCTTAGCTGCAAGACTAAGTACTTAATAATAAAGATAAAATATGTCAGTAAATTGAACTGTCAGTGCTATTGAATAATGTTTGTGGAGTAAAACAAAGCTCGGTAGAGTCGTGATGTCCAGGGAGTCAAATTTTGGGACAAAATATTTGAAAATGTATCGGGGATTTGGCACACTAAAGGTAAGTCGAAAGAGTAGTTTAAGAAATATTTTGGTGACAGTAAATTAACGAAGGCATAATTTCTATTAATATCTCGAGCAAAATACAGACAGTGCGTACGTTAGAATTAAAACCATGTCATTCAATGCCCTGTGAATCGATAAGGTGTATCAGCCAATGATATTATACTGCTATAATACATATTATACTACTATTAGATACATTATACTACTATAATACATTGGTATCAGCAGACCTTCAAACAAAAAAATGTGATCAAGAGGCTTGTCTGCTCATTTGTGGGCTACATTACAATTATGATTATGGTATTATAATTATCATGTTTCTGTTAATATTAAGTAATATCTAAGTAGACTAAGTTCACGTGTTCTCAATTTTCCTAACGAGGAAAAGAGGGTGTCGGGCGGCCATCAAATTTTGTGGGGACACGCGGCACAAGGGAAACATACTTCGAAGTTTAGAAACTATACAAGCGCGCCATTTCCGCATCCGCGGGACCATAAAGCAAGGGGTGGGTTTGTTGGTAATAATCACAGCTGTTTTCATTCGTACATTGACCGGCGGCGTCTGGTGAATGAGTCATTTGCAGGGGATACCATGGGATCGATATTACCGTCTACCCCCATGAATATAAATCATACATTTCCACGAAAACGATCCATTATAAAAATGTATTACTTTTTACTTATGGTGGCATTAAAACAATTCGATATTTTTAACTATGTATTTAGTGTATAGCAATATTTATGTAGATCTGAAATTTATTATGCTTACTTACTACCTAGTATTATGAAATAATGGCTGCATTGAAGATCCTTATTTTAAAATGTCAAACAGTATTGTATTGATTCAAACTCATGTATGTACTCGTATATAGGTATCGTAATAAAAGCAATGTAATGTTACATGTCATCGCCGTGGCCACGCTGCCCCAGTACGCCTTGTCCTGCGCGACGTCCAGAGCCGGCTCCTCAGGACTCCTCACCGGCTCCACAAGGCCGGAGACCGGCCTTGTACCCAGCAGCAGAGCTGCTGGCGAAACCCTCGACCGACGCAGTTTGACTGATGTTATTTCTCAGTACAAAATTCTATTCTACTATTATTATTTAAGGCACAATTTAAATTGAGAACCGTTTATTCCAATATGGAACTGGATTTAAAATTTAAATCAATTTGATATTTGAATTCGGTTTTTAAGTCCAGGAACAGCAAGCGCGGGAAAGTTTGCACATAGAAAAGATTTTAAACGTGACTCAAAAACCTCTCGCGTACACTATTGTTTACGGAAAACCTCTGCAATATCGCATTCCTTGCACGACGATAATATGATCGCGTAATTTAATTAAGTACCTATGTATTTATTTATAGAACGCGCGAGTTTTTTAACATTGTAGCTTGGACTTAGCACCGAGCATTTAATTTCATTTTTAAGTTAATGTCAAGGGTTGGTCCACATTCTTGGCACAACAGCATGTATGCTTATACAGCAGTAAATCACAGTATTTATGAAACAATCAAACGCACATGATCGCACTGCGGCATTGCAACGTCCGTTAAAATATAATCTGAACACTTATAATCACTTAGAATATCACGATAACTTACTGAAGACTGAATATATCTATATGTCGAACAATAAAAATGCTTAATTTCGGAATGCGGTTTGCATGTAAATATACGCGCGTGTTTATCTTGTGGCGACCGTCGCCATATTGGGTGTTGGGGGCTACCTCCGGTTGTCGCATGCGCGGTAGCCCTCAAGGGGTACGCTGTATTACTACGTCGCCAATTGTTTATTTTACATCCATTGCGAGTAAACTATCGCTAGCTCACAATGTTTAGTGAGCAGAGGTTGTGCTGAATACAAAATGTAACATGCTGTAACAATGTTATCGTGGGCGGCGAAGTCAGTCTTGATTGACGTCAAACCCACCCTTAATGGTTATTGCACGTTGTTTACATGCAACGCTTATATTACAATATACAACCTCAATATACCATTAAGGAACAGTAATCCTAATAATGTAATCAATACGAAATACAATGGTAATTAGCTTATATTGCTCATAAAAATTGTCTAATTTTCACGAAAACACCGTCCAAGACGTATGTATGTATGGCGTGAAACCATGTGGGTACCTCATTAAAAAAACTAATATTGTCTTTTTGGAGTTTGGTATTTAGTATTGGATTGCATAGTAAGCGTATAAAATAGGAGTCCTTGGTAAATAATATTAGACGCAAAATATCATTGTTGGTAGTAGGTAAGTAGATTCGGTAAAGAAAATGTAAAATCATCCAAATGACACCTTACTGGCAGGATTCAAAAGAAAATCTACTGAAGTAGTTTTGAAACGAAAGTCGTTGTGACTTGTACTGTACTACTAACAGTTTTCAACTCGAGAATTGTGTCAACCTCAATCTCGACTTTACCGTAGCGTAATAAATTTAATTTTGCCTTTTGAATACTAAATCTGTTGTCAAACCGCTCCAGGCACGTCCACTGTACAATTCACTTTGCTGAGAGCCATCATGACGTCTTCTTGTAAACAATGAATCTCACAATTTAGGTAGTTTGTTTAACTAAATTATACGTAATTATTACTACTAGCTCGTGACTTAGTACCACAACTACCAACACAAGGGTTAGTCATAAACCTTTCCACTAATCTTCACTGGAACAGGTATGGTGGAATGTCTACCATAAAATCATCGGTTGTATTACACGCGGTCCTTACACGCTAAAATAATTAAATTGAAATAATTAAATAATTAAATTGAATTGTGCCCGGAATTTTGTAAGTTGAGTAAATTTTGTTGTTTGCAATATTTCACACATATTAAACACAAAAACTTAAATCTATGAATTAAGTACATAAATCTTAAAAGTTTAATTTCCCATCCAACACAAAGCTTAATCAAGATAATAATTTTGTAAAGCCGTCAAGTAACTCTTAATTAATTAAAAGAATGTGACATAAAAATTACCTAACTAAGGTAATTAGTAATTACTCACTCACAAATTATTACAAAATAATTAATATACGTGCAAGTAATCTGTATAAATAACCTCATTATTTCACAACCTCATTGTTGAACCTCATTGTTTCTTCCTCGCCAATAATGATACGGTATGACTTGAGAAAATCAGTGTATGATCTCGAGGAAGCTTTGTGATCGGGCAAAAAGTGGCGTAAGCTTCTCATGATGGTTACGGTAACAGCTGATTGCAGCGAAAGTGGTTATGGCGAATTGCAGTCATTGCTCAACCCAAAGTATTGTGAATATTGTGAGTATTAAAGAAACATGTTAAAACACGGCTTATAGAGAAAGTTATGTTAGTATGTATAGTATGAAAACAAGCATATGATCGAATTAGAACAATAATGTTAACAGAACCTACTAACTGGACTATTACTATTAACTACTAACGGGACTAACTATCACTAACAGTCCCTGTCCTGATCTTCATATCAACTAACGAACTAACCAACTAACGTTCTAACTAACTAACCTATTCCCGATTTGAATCTTATTGTGTCGGTCACAGTTTTCATGTGCGGCAGCGCAAGCTCGTATGCAAACTTATTTCCATAAAAAATGTAATCATTGTAGGTATTGCTTTCAAAAGAATTTCTTATTACGAGTATATATACGGCAATTTTTCGAAAGGATGATTAATTTGACGTTTCAAAGGGTATTCTAAAGGGTATATTGTCCTACATTATCTAAATTGTTTGAATGACAGTGATTACGTGTAGTTCGTGTGTGGACTGTGGATGCTATGAAGCTACATCCTAAAGTTGATAGTGCATAAAGTTTTTAACTCAAATCGATGGACAAAGTGTGACGTTATCGATTAGATGGGTCTCAACATTCCCCTAGTCCCATTAAGTTGTCTCACAATAAAACAAGAACTATTAGTCCCATGGGACAAGTGACACCAATATTTTATTTACAGAAGTCCCATTTTCAGCAACATGGAATTAGGAACGAAACATTTTTGTCTTGTCGTCGTGTTGTCGTGTCTCCTTAGTATTATATTAAAATACTAACAGATATTTATTAATTATGTCTTGAGTCACACAATAGTAAAAGATAATGAAAAATTGATAAATTTTTTTTTATTAAATGGCTCTACATCTATTAATTATGAAAATTTTGTAGTAGCAATATAATGTTGTTATACATAATGTTGGTCCCAAGTTTAAGTTAAGAAATTAAAAGAAGATAATGGAGCAGAATATAACTTGGTACGTTATGTTAAAATACGAGTATTACTTCCTACTAGAATGGTAATATTTATGTGGTTTTTTTTTTCAAGACACCTAACTGTAAGACGCTACGTAAAACTTCCCGAGCAACCTGTTTAGTTATTTACAATTCGTTACACTAATATCACTATCCGAAAGATAAGTCAAGTGCGAGTCGAAATCGCACACATAGGGTTTTGTACCACCGAGCGATATTTTAATTATTTGCTCAATAACAAAATAGAATGAGGAAAGCCCGAATTTGTTGT
Organism: Ochlodes sylvanus; assembly: GCA_905404295.2. Lineage (NCBI taxonomy): Eukaryota > Metazoa > Arthropoda > Insecta > Lepidoptera > Hesperiidae > Ochlodes > Ochlodes sylvanus. The sequence goes on along the minus strand of FR990125.1, from coordinate 2,650,036 downwards.
TATAGCGACTACAGTGACACGCATTTTGTAAAATTTCAGCTATCTACCTATTACCGTTCAATAGATAAAGCACGGTGACTGACAGACAGACAGACAGCGGAGGCATTGATAGGGCTCCCTTTGTCACCCTTTGGGCACGGAACCCTAAAAACCAGAACCTATTGAGCGTGTTCCGTGAGAACGTGTAGCCTTGCAACGTGGCATTTACCGTCGGCTGGCGCTTGCCAACTTGTATGGTCATTATCGTAATAAATGCTATAAACATTCACGACTTAATTTAAATATTGTAAGTACTAAGTTTATTGTAGAAGATTGGCCAATTATAAGTAGTGTAAGATTCTGTAAGTCTAATAAAAATTGAGATGTACAGCGTAGTCGAGATGAATATTTTGGTGTTATTGTTATGTACAAACCACGTTAACCGAAACCAATGCTATTCGAGGAAATCCTAGTACGTATCAATATGATAACAATCCTAAATTTTAAGATTTCCACGAATAGGAAACGGAATACATTTTCAATACATTCGAATACATTTTCAGTACATTTAAACTAAGTACGGTAGAGTTTTCCAGTTGTTCGACAGTACTCTACTTTTACCTACACTAAAAACGGTTGACGGGATGCTTTAAATTGATACAATATCTTTTATTAAAACCATATTAAAATTTAAATCATTTCCGAGATTCGCAGGAACAAACACAGGCAAACATACAAATGTTCTTAAAATCATGGTTATGTATTGCGTTCGCCTCAATAATAAGTTTTTTCCAAATTTCTTCTATGCACAGACATCGATTAACTATAAATAATATTAATTATAATGTATACACTAATTTGAATAGGAATTGTATGTACCTATACCGTCGGTAATAATCTAATAATACATAAAGTGTGAAACCAAGCCAGGACTTGCCAAGGTTACCTACGTTGCCAAACCCTTTGCCGCTCCACTTTGAGAGTCAGTCACGTTTCAATATTCATGTTCTTATTTAACTTTAGCATTATTAAATATCTCTGAGAGTGGAATATATTAATATAGTTTAAGCATCTATATTTTGTAAGTAAATAGCCGAAAAACGAGATACTTGATGGAAAGTGGTCACCGTCGCAAACGTAACATGTATATTGTACATTACCTATTACATTACATCGCTCGTCTATTTATTTTTCGGCTAAATACCTACATTAAAATTAATTAGTCACGTGTAGAGCGCAATCACAAAATATCAGGTAAATACCTAAATAAAATACAAATAACACATTACTAACATCTATTACCCGAGAACAAACATCTATCTTTCACATAATTATGTAAATATCTGCCTCAGCCAGATTGAATTGTGAATCGAACCCGGGTCCCTGCGCTTTTCAAACCAGGCCACTAGCCTACGGCGCGGCGTCGTCATATTATTCAGGTTTTCACGCAATCCAGGATGGATTTTGATCTATGAAACTCGAGTGAATATTAAGTTCTTCGTCATTAAAATGGGTTTACGTGCTGCACAAATACGTCTAATCTCAACTCACGAGTAATTAAGAGCAACGCCAATTGAAGGGGAAAGAGTCAGTTCAGTCAGTAAATTGATGTTACCGCTTCAATCCTAGACAGAGAAAAATACTTTCTATCGCACTCACACAAGAAAAGGAACAACTAACGCCAATGACACGAAAAAAATGAGACAGAATGATACGAAGTTTTGTCTTACATTGCGTGCCGGTTTATTCAAGAAAAGCACAGTGATTTACAAGCAAATTCGACAGCTATGTCGAACTTTTCTTGTATCACATACAATTGTACTCGTGCTATCTTATGTTGGCTACGCTCACCAAATGTCTATATCCGTCTCTGTCTACGGGTTAAACATTGCGTTCAGACCAAAGGTTGTACAAAAATTCCATTTACACCCGACAAAAGGTTTTAACGCATTCAGCCAATAACAGAACAAACGATCAGCGTTTGTACTTGATAGTGAATAGTCTCATAATTCATTGAGCTTATTTCAACGCGGTTCCGGCGACAGCGAACCCGTTGGCATAACTGGCATACCGCCAACAGAATAGACACCCTTGACCCGCGAAGCTTTTTGCCTGAATAAAAGTAGTCTGCGTCGCCGGACCGCAAGATTCATTTCTCAAGGTAACACATTGTTATCGCCTGATATATATCAGAAACACAGATCCTATACAAGTCGAGCTGTGCAGTCTGGACAGACGTTCACTTTTCTTTGTTGTGTTTACAAGGGTATATTGCCATTTGGTAATACACTGACAGTACCTACTTGATTTCTGAGGAGGCTCTTTAAGTCTTTATTAGTTCCATACGTTAAATGGTTCATTGTTCTTAATTTTATTATTAGAATATTACATATTATGGACATAAATATCAACTTTCTTATTAAAATCAAGCTGACGAAAAAGAAATTCTCATTTATTAATTACTATTTAGGATAAAATCCAAAAGAAAACTCTCATTCTCAGTCTCGAAGTTTTCAGGCAATTTTATGGAATTTCCATGTTGGCAGCTGGTTGGTAAAAAGAGAAGACCTGAAAAAACCTCCAAGCTTTCCCAACACGATACTGCAAGGCTGAATAAGTAATGAAACATTCACACGCAGCGGGAATCGGCATTATCACAAATATCCAAATTTCGAGAACAAACATTTATCTGTCTCTTAAATGGTCTACACACTAGATCAGATAATTAGATAGATAAAAGAGATCAGATCGGAAATCAGATAAACTAGTCACTAACAAATTAGCTACGATATTATTTCTGTGCGCAGACTCGAGAGGACACTCAAGGCGATTCTGGGTTATAAAATATTTTGTTACAAATCTTTCTTCCCTCAACGAATTTACGATGAATTTTAAAATCCTTGTCTTAGTTCTTTCTACCTTTTGATACATTGCCTCACTGCGTAACAAAAAATCTGATCAAATATTTGAGAGCGGAGGTATTTTCGATACGGCTGAATAAACATTGAATTTAATTCTCCAAAAACCTTGCCGGTAGGTCAACATTCTTTGACAACATTTAGATTAGATGTAGGTACTCATATAATAAAGTGTAAAACGAGTTACAATGTAGAGCATGAAGCTTTTTGCACGACCGATGAATTCGTTATGCACCTACTTAAATATTTAATAGATTGCAGCAAACTACAGGTAAGCAACAGATAAGCTATTTGTAAGGTTTTGTTTAAAGTTTATAAAGAAAATGTAAAATTGCTCATTAAAATTGCATTTATGCGTTACAAATAAACATACGAACCTACACATTTCTACTTGTGAAAGTAATTTATCTCTCCTAGTATTACTAACGCTTTATTTATCGTTAATTCATAGAAAACAGAAACTTTAACCACATTATAAGATATGTACCTATATCGTATATTATATATATCGTTAATTGATTATGTTGCGACTGGTTCCTATTTTCTAGGAACCAGTCGCAACATAATCAATTAACCACTCCCATACGCACTAATTAAACTGCAGTCGTTTGGTTTACGTAGAGTTTCTTAGTATATGAAGAAATTGGGGTTTAACTTAACTAGGCATATTTTAAGTGCGTAAAATGCTCGTTTTTGCTTTTAAAATGGTATATTTGACTTAATACGTATAACTTGACATAGTCAAAAACTTCCGCTTTAAGTAGTAGTTAAGTGAAAGTATTTTGATTAAGTACATACCTAATTATATTTTATTATTAAATAAACCGGGACGAGTAAAAGCGAAATGAAAGAATACTAATAAATCGTTAGATACTTTAATAAATGGGATGTTAAGCGAATTATATTTTAGCCGTTTCATTTCTGACCACTAATGAGACTGCGGTCTGCGTCTGTCCGTCTAATGGAAGATGTCATAATACCCGCTATAACGAAAGACAACAAAACAATTTAATTTCACTTTTATGAAATTGCGCTTTGTGATTGAGCGTAATGATACGAAACGAATTGATTCTAGGTGAGAATATAGCAGGCAGACTTTAAAAGGTATTGTTTAGGAAATATAAGTAAGTAGAGGTTTAGTCTAGTTTCTGAGGGATATGAGTAATTCATATAAGATTTTAAAGTGCATAATTAAACGAAGTGAAAGGGTTTCGATTGACTTAAATTAGCACCTTCCGAAATTACACTTCCCGCTTTTTGTACGTCTGGACTGTACGTTTCGGTACAACTGAGATTAGGATTTCAATTATTTTGAGCCTGATTTCATATTTTCAGTAAAACAGTTCAGTAAAAGTAGGTTACAAGTGTCAACGAATTGCCGTGACCAATAAATCAGACAATATACTTAAACATACGATACAAGTTTTTCTTTTACGGCCGGTTTTATAACATGTACCGAGACATCCAACATCCATTGTGTTCAACAGTATGACAGACCATGTCTAGAGCTGATACAACACCCACTTTCAAAGAGGACAGTCTATTGTATGTTTTTTAAACATGACGTATTGCAAAAAGATATACTTTGTGAACTGAGATCTGGTCGTGACCTGTGAATGGTCTCTGGTCAGCTGGTCACTGCGAATTATAACACGTTCACAAAGGATTCGTTGAACGCAAACAAACTAAAAGTGCATTTCAGCCGACGAAGCCAAAAGGTTATGATTTTAGGGGCCTAGGGTTAGTTTGACACATTTCGTATTCAACTATTCCGACACGAAGCAGTTGAAGTATTCATAGACTTGGCCCCAGACTGTATTAGGTACTTATTTTCATCGGTTACCGCAGAACTTCTAAACCTATTACCGTAATTCGACAAAATGAGGTATCGTTAGAAGCTTCTTTATCATCCGCTGGATGTAAATAATATAACATCACACAGAATTCAATACGATGTCCTCTAGAGGCATCCATAATTACGTTGCCGGCCGATAAAGAGAAAGAGACAAAAAGTTATCTGTGCTCTTTCCCCATAAAAGAACCACAATTAACTTTAAATTTATGAACGTAATTGGTTAGCCTTAGTTAATTGAAAAATATTTCTTCATACAATGTACTGACGTTAATAAATAGTCACAATTAAATGAAGTAACGGAGGTGCATGTTAAAATCCCTTTCAAGAAATGAAAGAATTACGAGACCGGCCGTTTCGCACGCGAGGTGAAAAGTCAAGGTTTCAGCTGGATGCTTGCAACACTATATACCACTTACTATGTATATCTAGAAGAGTCTTTGAACGTCGGAGTAATGCACTTTCAACTGGGTTATTAAATTAAAAGCACATCGCAGTAATTCATAACTTGAAGATGCTATATTACATAATTATGGTGATATAAATACTTTGGAGATGGTGATATATGGTGATTAAATATGGTGATATACCTTGGAGATGGTAATCTGTTAGTTCTTTAACATAAACTCCAGATGTACATCTACATTATGTAAGTGATAATGGGATAGAGTAATGGGAGAGAAAATCGTTTCTGTTACACTGACATGCGCGAAAAATAATAGTATTGACAATTTTATAAATGACATTAATAGAACAATTGACGCAGTTGTACAATGGCTTAATAACAACAACTTACAGGTCAACATAAACAAAACTAAACTTATGCAATTCTCAACGAAAAAATCAAATACTAAGCTAAATGTACAATACAGTAATCAACTCATCCAAGAAGTTGAGAATACTGTCTTCCTGGGTATAGCTATTGACCAAAATCTCACTTGGGAAACACACATCAATAAAGTCTGTGACAGAATCAACAAGGCGGTACATATATTTCACAAATTACGTAAAACGTCATCGATGAGCACCTTACTTGCTGCTTATCATGGTTATGTTGCATCCATATTGAGTTACGGTGTATTTATTTGGGGTAACTCGTCACACATAAATAAAGCATGTATTGCACAAAAGAAATGTATTAGAGCGATGTGTGGAAAACCGCCTTGGGAATCGTGCAAACCATATTTCCAGAATCATAAATTGCTTACTTTGCCCTGTATGTATGTTCTAGAAGCGGCATATTTTGCAAAAACAAACCAGAATTTATTCGTTAAGGCATCGGAAATATACCCAAGGTGCACAAGGAATAAAAACAGAATTGTCCTGTCGTTTATTCCGAGAACAACTCTATATTGTAAAAACACCCACGCGATGTGCGGAAAAATATTTAATAAGATACCCATGGACATCAAACAATTGCCTGACAAATTATTTAAACACAAATTAAAAATGTGGCTAATTGACAAATGTTTTTATAATGTTAATGAATTTTTTAAGAATGTATAGATGATTTATTATTTAAAACTATCAGTACTATAGATTTTGTAATACATTGCATGCTGTAACCGGCCAAATATGTTTGCTCATGTAGTAATTTTAAGACCTGTATGAACCATATTTGCGCAATAAAAAGAATTTGAATTTGAATTTGAATTTGAAAAATAATTGTAAAGAACATTGACTTAAATAATAAATAATCAGTCAATGGTAAAGAATGAAAGTTCATCGAATTTGTGATATATTTCATTTAATATCACAAATACCAAATACCAAAACACCTGATAAATACACCACGTTATTTATCTATTTATATCTTATCTTACAATAAATCTGTACGTGATCGACATCTGTAAATTATATTTGAGAAAAGGCAGAGAAAAGATATAAATTTAACGCGAATCTTTTGTCAGTTTGACAGTTTATCAGTGCATTTTCCCCGGTAATCTCAGAAACGGCTTAACCTATTTGGATGCGGTTTGTTATAATAAGTTAGCTTGGAATAACCAACTTAACTTAACATAAACTAAATCGGTTTTCAAATAAAAACCAATGTCAATTTAAGCAAGCATTTTTTTGGATGCGGATATTAAGGCACAGACTCCCCGAAGCGAAACAAGGGTGGTTACTACAATAAATGTGTATGTAGAGCTAGAATTATGCAAACAACTTAGGTGTGTAAGAATCTGATACCTATATAAAAGAAACACAATGAGGTATTATGAAAGCTGAGAAGGAGAGATAGATTTGCGGCGGCCAGCCTTTGTTTCTTGTAATAATCCAGTCACGAGTTAAAACACGTGGACTGAACAGTTAAATAGCTATAAACATAATCAAAGTGAACATATTTTTTTATGTGCTACATAAATATCATACCTAAATAATCGTTAACACACTCATTCCCCCGCACTCCGACTCTATGACGCAGGTGGTATGGACAACACAAATAACATGACCCGAGAACAAACATTTGTATGTTGCGAGCAAAAACATGTCAAATAAATATCTGCCCTGGTCAGAAATCGAGCCAGGAACGTTTCGCTTCGCAGGCAGGGCCACTACCAACTAAGCTACTGGGTCATCAATAGCCATCTGGGTCATACTACGGTGGGGTTGGGAAATACTACGGTGGTCATCGAGCACGTTTAGAAGTCATAGAGAAATAGATCGCGATGTACCTACGAGTATTGCTAAATAACACAGACCACTTAACCTATAGACGACGCTTTTACGAACTTTAGTACGAATACAAAATCGCTAAAAGATGGCGGGTTGCGGGGGGAGGTAGGCTAGTTTACATTGGCCCGTTCAATGACGCGCCAAAATTGACAATGTTAATGATAGATCACTAGTGCTGGGCAAGACATCTCTTGTTATCGATATCTGCAGTGTGCACACATGCTTTATATTTTATTTAAATGTAGTATAACAGAATTTTTATAGTACTATGTTTAGTTACCCTTGTAATTGTAATTGAAGTTCATATCAGAAATTATTGTCATATTGTGTGTTGTCGTTATGTTGTGGTGGGTCTAAATAAATAAAATAAAAATAAAAACTGAGTTTATGGGTGTCACGGAAAAATAAAAAAAATCATGTTAAGTTATATTCATTCTACTCTGTCAAGAAAGTAATGGGAAAAGATCAATAATACACAAAATGTTTGTTATTCATCCAAATTTATTTTATCGCCTTCAAAGTATGCTCCTTCAGAAACGATACACTTACGCCAACGAATAATCCAATCATCAAAACATTTTTTAAAAGCTGTTTCCGGAATTGAGTTCAGTTCTCGCCGCGAATTCTTGAACACTTTCCTGACAAGGGGAAAAAGAACATAAATACTCAGGTATAACAGAATGGTTAAATCATCAAAAACATTGTTTTTGCGACAGCTAAGCTGTATTGTAAGCAATTTGTGCATGTATCTACATCTGGCACAGTATAATGGTCAATGGCTATTAAAATCGCAAAAGTAAAAACAGACTCATCTCAATGGGCGTCGCTAATCACTTGCATGCTAATCATGCTAATAGCTTACCAAACAAGGCAACATTAGTGTAGGCACCGCAGTTTCGAATAGTAAACGCTGATTTCCACATATAGGGCGGAAACAATCCTCCGTAAAATGACGTGAACATATTACGTGTTTTTTTCCAGGAAACCAATTGTTGTCTCGTTTAGTTGCGTTGATCCATTTTTGTTTCATTTCAGAGCACTTTGGAAACCTTAAACGTAATACATAATTAATATTACATAATTAAAAACGTACTTCAATACTAGTAATACGAAGACACAGTTGAGCCCTTTTCATAAACAAAAATAAAAACATCTGACCTAAAAATTTTAAAATAAATATGAAGTAGTTGAAATTTAGGTAGGTACATTTTATCTCCTTGTTTACATTTAATCGATAGCTTATTTTTTACGTCACATTTTCTCGTCACTAGTTACAATTGACATTGTGAGAGCGCAATAGCGTTATGTGAATTTAACTACGAAAGAAAGTGACGTGAAAAAAGACGTCAAAGTCAGCCAATCTATGTGTCATCTAATTTTTATTATTGATAATTAATTATTTTAATGATTATCAAGGGAATCATGACTTACCGGTGAAATGTAATTCCATCTTTCTTGAGACTAGATGTTTTACTACACTTTCCACACCATTTCACTGAACAAAACGGCATTTTATCAGCTTAATTGTATATTTTTCGTGGGAACACTGACACAGCTTATGACAGCTTTCGCTTCGACTCTCGGCGGCGGAATGAGATGTGAAAAGGGGCGGGGCCGGCTGTTATGCAATGTCACTGCCTAACTTTGGCGAATGCATACCCCTTTCAAAGCGTAGTCTATAGGTTAAGTGGTCTGTGCTAAATAACAACGACGAAAACTTAAAACCATCATAATATAGACATGAATTTTTAAAAACATAAAAAAATCGTTTAGTCCCAGTGGTAGCATTACATTGTTATAGATAATCTCGATAAGATCAATTCCCATAGTCGGCTGGCCCAGTTGCACAACACTGGAAATCGTGTCACCAAGTTGCAGGTATACACGAAGAAATTGTAGTCGAAGCACGTAGTGCCCTAACTAGACAGTCATAGAAATATCGCACCGTGTCTTGTTTATGTGCAGTATTTCATAAGAAGTGATGGCTATGAAGAACAATTTAGTAAAAAAAACTTGCACAAACACGTCTTAAAATATATGATTTGCCTATACGAAAAAAACTTACCTTTAATAATATAGATTTGTGAACTGAATTGGAAGAAATTAAAAAAAACAATGCTTATGAATACTTATGTTCCAAAACAAAAAACACTACGCGTCGTTAACAAGATTATTTTTATTATTACACAAAGTAGAACGAAAATATAAAGAAAACTTTAAATACTTCAGAACTACGTAAGACCACGCTAACACGGTAGTCGCATTAAAAAAGGACCACGTAATATATAACCTCATGGTAACACAAATTTTTGTTTACACAAAAGCTAAAAATAATTGGGTACGTGAGATTTAAAGCTACTTCTATCATAAAATACTATTACAACATCATAAAAACCCCACAACTAAGAATATCCTTATCAAGATTAGATTACTCATAAAACCTAGAGTATGATGAAAGAGTTCAATTTGCATCAACTTTTATCGCAAATCAAACAGTGACGTTACGCAGCTCTTTCTTAGTTATGACCTTTATCTAGACTTACAAATAAACGTAATACGTTATCGGTATGCCGAATCAGTTTAATCTCGATTTAACTTCGGATCTTTGGAGTGAGTGCAGCTAATACTGGGAATGAATTTTCAGATAAAACCTTCTTATGGCTTGGCTTGGCTACAACCCATTAATGGCCCTCCTTGTCTGTCTCTCCTCGTACCTGAGGAGGCCTAGAGCATACTCCACCACGCTGCTCCAGTGCGAATTGGTGGAGGGGTTAGTGGCCAACCCAAGTGTCGGAAATTTTAAGCCGCCCGAAGGTATCCGACATGGCTTAACGACTGCTACCAAATGATAACAACCGGGACCGACGGCTTTACGTGCCCTCCGAAGCACGGAAGCGCTCAAGAAATTTTTGCCACTAGCGGTCACCCATCCAACTACCGACCGCGCCCGCTGTTGCTTAACTTTGTCGATCACTTGAGATCGACGCAAGCCGCCGGGCTATGAGCGCTTCTTCCTTCTTATAGGTGTTGTCAAATTCTTTAAATAGAGTAAAAACTATAGCTTCATCCTTTGTTTACTATACGTTAGCCATAATACCTATGGTCTTTATTCTCCTCTGACAATATGATTTCACCTTATAATACGATAGGTACCTAATTTAATTAATTAGGTACCTATTATTGTTATGTTTAAATGAACTTGTGTTACCATTTGTTTAGGGATAATTGACATATTACCCAGTAATCTAAGGTGAATTATTCCGACGCTTTATTCCAATAATATTATGCTTTCGTTCACTAAAAAGTGCAGTTAAAGGCTGTGCTCGAAATCTATTGTAAATAGTATCAGGTGTATTATATTTTTTCATAAACCCCATGCACTTAAACTTTCGTCCTCTCAACTAGTGAAACACATTTAGGTGATATTAGAATGAAATTCCGTACATACTTTGTTTTTGAGATTGTTTCGGTCATATTGAGTGAGACAGCTTCATATATTATTATGTTATACCGATATTAAGCAAAAATCCATTTAGATATCCGTGAATTTTATAACAGCAGTTTACGGAGAACAATCAATCGTACATTAAAATAATATAGTCATAAAACTCTGTATGTGTGTATAGTATTCTGATTGAAACACATATAATATATTATCACATTTCGCGAATATATAACTATTAAAATTAATTATTGCCAATCAAGGTTACATAAAAATAATTAAAACCAAGGTTAATTAAAATGTCGTCAATGTCAAGCCAATAATTAATGACTACGTCACATTGTTATTTCCCGCATTGTAGTTAAATAATACAAATTAGTTCTAATTAATCGTCATGAAGGTAGACGTCAGGTTTGTATCATCATAAATGTTGCTTTTAATGTCAATTTATAAAGAAAACATTAAAACTTCTCGTCTCTTTTTAATTTAGCAACAGTGTTTAGTTTCTTTTGCTTTTCTTCACAATGCACCTCTTCGAAACGGTTGTGAAAGCAAAAAATACAAAATTAAATACCTAATACATAAGTAGATATATGTATAAACGAAACGATTTGAATAACATTAAAATTATACATTTTTGATCATTGTGAATAAACCCTGAAATAAGGAACGAAAAAAAGAAAGTGTTGGTACTTAATAGTATTCAACTTACTCTTCCTACATACATCCATATTTATAGTTTAAAGTAAGTATGGGAAATTAACGACCATTTACTTACGACTTATGTCCATGGCCAAAGTATTGGTAACACACACTCCCATCATTGATGAAATTGTCACTTATTCACACCGATATAACACTTAATTACGGATAAAAGTTTGTAACCAAGTCTTTGTAATTAAAAATAGCTATAATAAATAGCCTCTACCCTCAAACCACTCACAACGTCACAACACGAACTCACGTGCAAAACTGGTATATCTTGACACTTAATCCAATCACACTAACTTAAGGGTTGCAGAAGCCGCACTGTTCAAGCGGAGTTAATCACGTTTGACAACATTTTTAAATAAAAAAAACGCACACGTTCGAAATTTGAAAATTATGCATTTAATTTTGAGTGACACTGGAGCGGGAAATTTTAAATTTATATCTTTTTAGATAAGAACGTAAGCAACCGCGCGAGAGTGAAGCCGGCGAGGTACTGCGAGCGAGAATGTAGTTGCGAACAGCGCTTCTCAATCTTCGGGCCCCGTTTTTTATTTACAAATACGCTGATCGCATCTCGGTGAATGTAATCTCGTGGCTATTGTTCATTAGATAGTGTGATGTAATATTTATATCATTTGTAATTATTAAGCTTTGTAAAATGATCTCAACAATACCTGATTCCTACAGCAACGATTTCGTGGCATAAATCTAGATTTATTTCCCGAGTAGTAAAAATTTAATTCAACATATAATAATGTTCAGTTACCTTTTTTTAGAATACCTTTTTAGGTCAATATTTAATCTAATTAATATTTAAATTCTTGAAATCTAAATAAGATTTGAATTCTTGAAACATAAAACCTCGATATAATGCAATTCAAATAATGTAACAGGTACAAAAGTTTTTAGTTTTGTTTCCAGTTATATGGATCTAGGTCACGAAAATGTCAATACAATGCAAATATCATAAGTATGTCACGATCAAAATGTAATGTTTTGTGCTTAACATTCCTTAACTAATTTGAAAACACTAACACTGCGAAAGTCACAGACTACTTTCAAAAGTAGAAAAGGATGAAATGACGCACGTGAAATACATTAACAAAGACTCAGCAAAATGTCCCAAGAATACAGTTATTGAACCACAGGCCAATAGACCAGTTTATGCAACGAATGTATTTTTTATTTCTCGCTCACCGAACCATTGTGGGTGATTGTGGTCTACATCTCCATTATTCTCACACAATGACGCGACCGAATTGAAATTACGCGTTTTGAATGTGAAAAATGAAAATAAGTCACACAAAAAAGAAAAATGCAACGTTGAGAAACAGTGGTGGCGAATTTTACGTTTGACATACTTATTGCCTTCATATTGCTGGTTTTATGATTAAAACTAAAGTCATCCAGGCCAAGGTGATGTGACGCTACCCTTATTTTTACAGATGAAAGTAAAATACGCTTCAGACATTGGATAACATACTTACATATTTTGGGTCGTATTTTTACGCTTAGCACATGCAGTAACTATATCAGTTACATTATAGTAGACGGATATACGTCACATTAACCCCAAATACGATAACTGGTTTAAAAAAGTATTCTGTTCACTACACAATTAGCTATTAAAAAAAGCCTAAACAAGCAAAGCAAGCAGCAAGTTTCGAAGTTGTTGCCGCGAAACTTTATCAAACCGTCATAAATAAATTAATTTTTTGAACAAGAAGGAGTCTGTCCCACCTAATTCCAATTCTCCAATTTTATTCAATCATCAGTAATTTGAATTAATGTTCATAGATCTCATAAAGTAATTAACACAAGATGAGCTATGCACTTTCTACTTTCTAAATATTGGCTACCGATAGCAATAAAAATAAAGTAAAACCATGGCCAATCGTTTCTACGTACGAGTGTTACAGAAATCGTATCTAATAACATTCAAAACAGATCAAATTAAATGTCATTTATTTAGAGGACAAGGTAATATAATACATAATGTACATTTTTATTCAGTTATTGCACATAATGTATTACATATATCACCATGCCGCTCTTATCCTCACCCACGATTGGATATTCTTATGCAAAATAACAAATACAAATTAATTAAATTAATTAAGTCCTATTATTTGTCATTGCAATATTCGTAAGGTTTTATAGTTTGAATATTATATCTTGTCACTTTTTTATTCTATTTGTTTATTGTCAGCATTATCTGTGTTTCGGAAACCAGTAAACATTTCATTGAATTTACGAAAATGTGTTGTAGATGACGCAGCTGTTACATAAGTCGGCCGACGGCGCGGGTCCAAGGCAGCTTCCCAAGTTCAGATCGATACTCCGACCTAGACATTTAGGAGCCTGGAAACCTCGCAGAGTTATGTCAGCGCCAGCACTTAAGATAATTATGAAGACTACAATTTCATACAGACATTTACTCATTTAAAATTAGTTTCTCTTCTTTTCCAGGCACTTGTAGAAGTAAAAATATACCTAAACAAATTATTAAAAAAAATATTTTGTATTGAATATTTTCAGTCATTTAAGAAATACGTAGGTTATACAGGTTACGTTTTTCACATTTGTGATATACTCGTATGTGACATAATAAAAAGAAATATTTACAACGGTTCACATAAACATTTAAAAATCTGAAGTGAAAAACACGGACACGATAATATATACGACTTAATTACCTATATCATTATTAATTATTAATGCCTAAAACTCCATCAAAAATTATAAAAGTTTTCCCCGCCGCTGTTATAAAACATAGCAGAGCATGCGATCTTACTTTTACGTGCTATAATTGTGACGTAAACACTAAGTAGCTCTTCAGGTCTTCTCTCCGAGCGACCTCCACAGCTCCACTGTGGATTCTAGCCAAATAACTGTCATTACGTAACGAACCACGTCGTGAGCCATTATAACAAATAACGGCTTCTACAGCGATACTGTTTTGTAACCTACTTCTTCGTACAACACATTGGACTACAAAATTGCAAAATTTTAATTTGTAACAATACTTATAAATTATGCCTGCTCATAACTGCATGAAAGATTAATCGCTTTGTTTAATTTTATAGTTATAACAAAACAATAAAACAGATGTGAAACCAAACAACGAAGTAATGTTATGTATTTATACTCATTGTTAATAACGTCTATGTTGGAAGTAATTATCGTGGATTGTAATTTGTAATATCCTGAGTAATACAAGAACAAAATAGTAATTTAACGAAATTTAATAGTTACACTTCAAAAAGTAACGTTACAATTGCGAAATAATAATTCAGGAGCAACAACTATTTTTACTTGAGTTCGGTGCCAGCAAATCCGTCGCATTGACCTCAAACAAATATTGTAGCTGGTCCTGATTTATTATTTCGTAATTTTAAGTTACCTTTTGAAGTCGATTATTTATTTTAAGTTACTATTTATTTCGCAATAGCTGTAGCTTAACGGAGAAAAAATATTGAACTTTTGAGAACGGCGCATCAGTTGAAACTAAATACCGAGAAAAAAACCCAGCTGGCGCTGGAAATGAATGATAGTTTTAGACTTTTATTACAAAGGGGTTTCACACATACATGACCCGTAAGGCATTGCCAAATCTGAGTTTGGTTACGACTGCATGTGTCGTGCGCTGCTTACAGACGACTGTCTGGGTCCATTTAAACTAATCCCTATTCAGTTTACGTATGCAGTCGTTATCAAAAGTGTATCAACCAAAGAATTTATAAGCAACAGAAGTGGAATTTACATTGTAATCGTTCGGCTTATAAGACTTATAAGAACTAAAATCTACTCTTCATAAAATCTACTCTAGGTGTATATGTATGTCTCGTTAGTTGGCAGTGCAGTCCAAGCTGTCTGAAAGTTAAGTGGTTACGGTTACCGGTCTACTGATTCGTACAGATGTGAGCAATCGCAAACATCATTGTCCCTTACTTGAGTTTTTTTTATGGAATTAAGATAGCAAACGGGCATTCCGCTACCGCCGAACATGACAACTGCGACCGACTTAGAACAGGACTGGGATAGTTAGTCCGGTTAGGTGACGGTGTTAGAACATTAGCTGGTTAGTATGAGGACTGGGACAGGGACTGTTAGTGAATGTTAGTCCTGTTAGTTGTTGTTAGTAATAGTCCGGTTAGTAATTGTTAGTAAGTAGTAGCCTATACTCCTCTCTGTCCACGGTATCAACGGTGCGTTACCAGTGGCCAAGAATGAAGCAAAGAACAAAAAATACAGAACACGACAAGTCGTTAGATTTAAGACGTATACGAGTTCGCGAAGTGTTAGCGACAATCCTGTCAGTCTCTTTATGTCCTTAAGAGCTTCAGAGCGATCGATTCGAGTTCTTACTTCCAACAATCCTATTAATATTATCAATGCGAAAGTTTGCATGGATGTATGAATGTTTGTTACTCTTTCACGCAAAAACTACCGAATGCATTTTGCTGAAACGTTACAATAATATAGCTTACACATCAGAATAACATATAGGCTATAATTTATAAAGATATAGTGTGAATTATCCAAAGTTTCCCGAAGCGAAGCGAGGGCGGGTCACTAGTACTAAAATAAATTAAGTACCTACCTTCACTAAAAAATCTCATTATTAATCTTATCCACGTTATAGACTGTGATATAGATCTAAAATCACTTAAAATCTGTGACATGAGTCCTATTACCATCATCCAACCACCACCAAGAGTATTTCAGCTAACACCACTAGTTAATACTAAAACTAACACACAATTTTAATAGTACAATAGTTGTTTGAATAATTTCAAAAGATTATAATGTGTGAAATCACGATGTAGCGTAAAGTTATTGTACGAACTGACTTATTAAATAATATTTTATGTGTAGGTACATAAAGATAATCACCCACCCTATCTAGCCTGCGCTCCGCTTCGAAACTCAATAGTTACGTTTACAAATTGCATCCGTAACAAAGCAATGTTATTCATTTATATCAGGCGCTGCATGTTAATCCTATTTTATTTTTAAGTTGTGTGCCCCATCGAGCCGATACAGTAACTTTGAAACGGGGGCTAGTTAATATGTATAATATATTTATGGTGTAAGGCCACGAGTGTTGTAAGCACTTAAAGTTCGAAGCGTTTATAGCTTGCGTCAATCATAATAATTATTATGTTAGTGATCGACCAAGTTAAGCCACTTCTGGCGCCATTTAAAATTGTATGTTTCATCGCTTGTGCCAAAAATATCTTAAGCTATTCTACGAAGCAGGCTAAGGCATGGGACACATTTGTTAGCTTTAAATACCACTCGTTGGACACGTCGGAAGACTTGTAGGAGCATAAGAACTTCTAAAATTAATTACATGAATGGTTGATCACTAACCCCTCCACCAATCTTCACTAAAATTACGCTCTAGGACACCAAAATAACAAGAAGAATCCCATGCCTATATACTATATTCGCACAAGACTTGGTAAATATTACTTTTGATAAAGACAAAAGTTGGCTACAAAATCTAACGGTTGCTGCTAGTGATATAGTATAATAATTATAAGAAATATAACAGGTAATGTGACAGATTTATTGATAAAAAGAATCGTACAATAATTTGGATAGTAAATCAAGATTCACTGAATAAATTTCAGGTCACATTCATTTGTAGGGGGAGGGCGGGGAAAAGTTAGGGAATCTGGAACAACACAGAAGGGCTGGAATGAAGAACACATACATTGTAGGTAATACGGTAAGACTAATAATTCTACAATACTTAAAATATATTATTAAACTTTAAATTATAGTATTTTGGTATTACTTCAATAATTAAAGTCACGATAGACAAATATTATAAAGTTCCTTTCGGAGTCCATGACATAATTTCTTGTTGTTTCTTTCCTACAATTAGTGGTGTTTTTAAAATACTGGAAATACTGGAAGAGGCGGGAGAATGGAGGCAAAGTTAGTATGAAAGTTCTCTGATTTTATCAACTTTCATTTAAATAGGGATTTTTGACGGACGAAGCCGCGGGGGAAAGCTAGTTTCTAATATTCTATCTACACATAATCTTCAAGTTGCCTAGCACAGTACAAAAGTCACATACAATGTTGTGTTAGTTGTTATTACTTTAATTTCCAACATAGCTGGAGATCATGCATGGATAAAGCTTAGAAACATTTAACTAAGGCTTAGAATAATTACACTATAGAAAGACAGTCTTCATACAAGCGCTCTAAAGTCAAGCACTAAACCGAAACTTTCCCGAACTTCGGCTGCGGATAATCATATGTTTTAGCAATAATACATAAATAGCTTTTCATATATTTTGTGACACAATTTAACAGGACAAATCGTCATAATTCTTTTTCTTTCGCGAGACACGTTTGGCGTGCGTTGACATGAGCTGCCCGGTGTTTGGAGTCATTTCTGACTCTAATTAAGGTGCTTCAAAATGGCCGCGCGAACTTGGTTTCTATAGTAATTATTTTAAGAGCTAAGGGTTCAGTTCAAATGTTCATAGTTCAGTACTCACAGTATCGCCTCGAGTAGGGCGTGGGCCGCAGCTGCCGGCCGACCTGTATCGACGCGAGGAGCTGCTCCCGGGGAGTCACCTCTCGCCGCGGCGGCGGCAGCTTGCGCTCAGACGCCTGCCGACCAACGATTACACGTTACATGTTTAGTTAGTGCGCTCTTACTCTACCACCCAAGACCTCATCTCCACTAACCATCAGGTGGGATTGTGGTCAAGCATTATCTTATATGTAACTAGTAAACCCGCCCACGCGTCGCTTCGGGAAACCTGTCCCTTAGTAGCCAAGTCCAAAATTGTTAAACGTAACCAGCGCACGAATTTATTTTCACGCGCGTTATTTTTCATTTTGCGAAAAACTTTAATATTATACATATAAACTTTCCTCTTGTAGTGTTAAAGATCTAAGCATACATAGGGACAGAGAAAGCGAATTTGTTTTATGCTATGTAGTGATTAATAAAAAAAACATGCTTGCCCTTGAGACGTTTGATGGCCATTTGTCATCATGTGAAGTGTACGCAAGCTATACACGCGTTTTTCTTTTATAAGTTAATGCTTGAGTATAATCCGACTTGGGCAAGTTATTTCAGTCCTCTGGTACGTACAACAAATGATGAAGCAAAGCGCGCCAGACCTCATGACTGTTAACATTCTAAACAGTCACAGGTCTCGGGCACGTCGTCGATCAAATTTCAATTCAATTTCAATAAAATAGTTGAAGTTTAAGCCGTAATTATGTAAATTTAGATTACAGCTAGATAATGTTAATAGCTTAATTTTAAACTACATTCAATTAATTGATTGCTTGGTTAAAGTTCAACTATTTGATCGAAAGGTGTTAGTGCACAAATATCCAAACAACTTCCTTAGAAGTAGGTAATAGTTAAAAAATGTATTACCTTTCTGAGCGGCGGCCTACTTCTAATGAATTCGAGTATCATGGCGTGAGCGTCCTTCTTCACACTGAAAACAAAAACAAATGTGAGAAGATGTTGTTCAGTAGATAATAATTATTACAACGTCGCATTGTAATTTTGTTGTAATTAGCTACACATTATCAGTATACTACAAGTCAGCTAGCTTGCTCTCTCTCTCTCTCTCTCTCTCATTCTCTCTCTCTCTCTCTTATCTAGGTTACTGAGAGGACTGGAGAGGGTCCATAATGGTTGGTGGCGCAATTAAGGGCGAGCATATTTATCTTAAGATTATCTACACCTTCTCGCCTTTAGCCTTCTCGCATGATTGACAGATGCTTAAGTTTCAAGTGACAGTTTCAATCAAAGTAATAAGTTTCATGTCTCAGCATTCCCAGACTGGATATTGTTCACTTCGTTTACTTAAAACCACTATACGCCTGATCATTAAAATCGACAAAAGCTTTTAAACAGAAATGTTACCTTTGAGGTATCGCCCCATCGACCTTCCGTAACGTATACCGCCTAGATCTGATGTCATCCATGAGTATTTCATACGGCGTCATCTCGTACTCAATCGGCGTTCTGGAATAGTTCACCTTCTTAAGTTTCACCCCCATCCGCAGTTCACCGATCACTTGCATCCAGAAGCGCGCCTGGAAACGTTCAAAGCAATAAGTCGAACATCAACTTTGCTATTACAAACCTGCAGGAGTATGTCAACTAAGAACAGCAAACGCACTACAACGCTATACTTTGCGATAAAATCAGCTCGTTGTATTAATATTATTGCAACAGTAACATGCAGATTATTTATACAACAATAATGCCTTTAAGTTCTTAACGAAGGCTGGTGTTTAAACGTTTACGCACCACTAAAAGCAACACAAAAATGTCGTTTCAACATCTATTGTACGTACTTGTAGCGCCCTCCAAATCCTTCGGTTGGACTATGATAAGAAAATTCGTTAACATTAAATTTTATTAATCGTATATTATTAAGTAATAATTAATAATGAAACTATGACATTTAATAAATACGTAATAGTGATGATAGTGCGTTTGGTGCGGATCCATTGTGTAGGTAAGTGAATTTTTTTAACTCAAATTCTTACATTAGTATCCGAACGTGCTAAAATTTAGTAGGTACTAACTTATAATAATAAGTCAATGGGTACTAAGTAATTATTATTAACTAGATGACAAGCAATGATATGGTACAATTGCGTCTGTGCGATGATGGAGACGGCAGTTAGTCAAATCCTTTGGCATTCGGAGTCGTTTTAAGTGCTTTGATGAATATGAATTTCTGCATATTATTCAACAATGCAGTGGCTCTATATAAGTACTTAGGTCTGTGCATCCAAGAAAACAACTTAGTTATTCAGATTCAACTTAGTTATTCAGATCCAACTTCAGATCAGATTCAGATCCAACTTAGTTATTCAGATTTCTATAAGCATACCTATATCACACGACACCAGTGCTCCCTTTTCAACATATCCCACAACTCCACTTCTAGTAAACCAATTGATGAACGAGAATTACCTAGACTGCGTCCTGCCATTAATATTTACATAGCTCATTAATCTGCAAAGGACTTCATAGTCCAGACCAGACGAATCGTAGCCCTAATACAAATGACTTTTAACCAATAGCAATTAAGGTGTAATTTCAATCGTCGCTAATTTCTCGGAATCGTTTTAACATTCATCACCGAGTATTGTATGTAACGCAAGTCACGACGCGACGTCCCATTGAGTTATCATCGTCACAGCGGTACTGGGAACATTACTTCCAAGTGTTCCAACGATCAACAATTGCACTTGCCAACTTAATGTCGGACCACGTAAGAACATTTTAAACCCGTGATCAAATGGCGATTCGTTGATGACTTGATGATTACCTTGAAATGCACTCGCACTAGGCAGACATCCGCGACAGACAATTACTTTTACCATTTCTTTACACAAATGGTCGACTAACAAGCATACGACCTGGGGCCCAAAATTGCTAATCGCCTTCGGTTCGCTTGGCTTCGGGACACTCTTTCCTAGCAATGGTCAAAGTCACATTATGTTAGTTGTTTAATACTCTTCCAGAATTTACCAGAGATTATCGGTAATTACGGCCGTACTGGTTTAATATCAATTGCCACTTTTATATGCATTTGTAATACTTTATATTAATATTATAAATGCGAAAGCAACTCTGTCTGTCTGTCTGTGTGCTACATTCACGCTTAATCCGCTGAACCGATTGACATGAAATTTAGTCTGGAGATAATTTGTTAGAGATATGATGATGTGTGGAGATAGTTTGATAGTTTTTATCCTGATAATACGTTCCTTTGGGATCATTTTAACGATATTTTGTCGTTTTCCGACCCCCACAAGGGCGAAACCGCGAGCAAAAACTAAATAAGTACCTGCTAGTATTAAATAAAACATCCGGGCAATACCCTCCACCTGAGCTCATCCGATATATTACGCGGACGTGAACCGCCAACTAATTGATTTCAACCGCTCAATTATGATTAAATTTACGCAGCAAATTTTAGTTCAGAATACTTATTAATTAGCAGTTCAGAAACATACGCCAGTTACAAATGATTTACACGTGGCTCATTCGAGCAGATCTAATTAGCAAAACTTGGTTTATACCCGTAGTTAATAGAAAAGCTACGTATAATTATTACAACTTTATTTACACTACTATGTTACCGATGTAACACATCGATATAGGCATGTCATTTATACATACCGATACACATGTATAGAGCAAATTATCTATGTGACCGTTTGCAGAAAGGTGACAAGGTCGACAATAGCTCGACCAGGCCTCGTCTGTTAAATTTACTTAACTAACTTTGGAGTTGTATGTTAAGTCCTTTTATTTATAGACAATAACCGATAGGCCTTGTAGAAGTCTTCGGGAAGCGTGCTCGGAGCAGCTGATAACCTTCCTCTTTGCTCATGATAGATATATAAACTCTTTATTTGTACACCAGAAATAAACACAGTCAAAGAATTTAAATACAAGCATGTTAACAAAAAAGGCGACCTTACCGCTACGAGTATAAGCAGCGATCTCTCCCAGGCAACCCTTCTAACATTAAGAAGAATCAAAGCAATCAACTCACCCAATCCGAGAACTGCAGCGTGTCCAGTTGCATGGCGGAGTCCTCGGCGGCGCCGAGGTTCCTCGCGCCGCGCACGCGCACCCTGGCCAGGAAGGAGGCCAGCTCAAGCGCCTCGGCGACCAGCGCGCGGCACACGGCGCGGTAGTGCGCGCCGGCCGCCTCGCGCGCCAGCCGCCCGCCGCCGCCGCCGCAGTGCCACACGCAGCGCTGGAAACGTACCATTGCCGTTTTAGACTTAAGTTTACTCTACTAAAATCCATATTGAAAGCTTGACAAGGCTTGGATTAGATTGAGTCTGTAATGTTTGTTAAGTTTAAAAACAAATAAATAAATGAATATAAATATAATAACATATGTATGCTCATAGCCCTGCACTAGTCCTGTATGGTGTGTAGATACCCTCACCGAGAACAGAAATTGAAATTAAACTTAAATTCCAGTTAGATATGGAATCCAATCAACACGGCAGTCCAACATGATAACCATTACGCCAACAGTAGCTATTCATCTATCATCAAAATACTAAAAGTATTAAGTAGGTCATCATTATAACTGTTCCACTGCGCTCGGATGTCTTGTCACAATGTGAGGCGTACTGGCCATAATTCACCACGCTGACTAACTGCGACTGCGGATTAGCAGACTTTACACACCTTAGAGAGTATCATGGAGAACTCGGTGTGCAGGATTCCTCACAATGTTCTCCTTCTCCGAAGCAAGTGATAATTAATTTCTCATACGCACACAATTTTTGATTTTAGTTTTAGTTGGTTATAAAATTTGGTTGTTCGTTATAAAATTTAATATATCACCACTTTGAAGAGTGAGGCATAATAAATACAATAATTGTGTCATGATTGACAATAAAACTCAAGATTTAATTCAAAGCCTTTTCACCACATTGTCTTGCTAAATGCTAAATACGCCATTCTCTTGAATGCTCTTTTGAAATACGGTATTCCAATTAAAACTGGAAAGTAAAATATTTCCAGTTTGAAACACAAAAGTTATAATAATTATTTAAGAATTTTTCTTCTTCCTTGTAAATATTTTTAGTTACCGCCATTTTTGCCACCATGATTGATAAAATTAAATTAAAAATTTGTTCCTAATTGAGCCACTAATTTAACTAAAAGGTGTTTTAATTAAGTTTGACAGATGATGTAGACTGTATGGAAATCAGATAAGTAACAAATCGTTAATTTATGTCGCCCCGTACAATTATTTTGTGGTTATTACCAACAATTTTATATTACATTGCAAAGACACCTGAATTGCGATAATGTTCGTTTTATATCTCCTGCTATGTCCTGACATCCTAGTCCACTTTGTGTTGACCACCTATGAACACAACAACACAGACCATACCCATTTGCAACTAACTACTGAACCAATCTACTATTGTACTTTAACAAGTTACAAATGTGTTTCCATTCTCGAAGACTGAGACAGAACGCGTCATTTGTTAACGCCAATTTCAGTTTGCTCGGCCCAGTGGAGTATCGGCAACCTGTATAACAGAATTCGGCGGAATTACCAAACTATTGGGCCACTGTCCGCGCGCGGCGGCGTCTCGTATGTCTTTCTCGAAAACCGCAATTACTGACAGCGATTAAAGGGTTAATGTTCCTCGATCGTAAATATTTCAACACGGTCATTAATCAACACACTACATAAATGTACGAGTATTTAATTTTCGCTGTGATTTATACGATGCAAACCACGTTTACCAACTTTCGCATCAAACCATTGCCGATCAAAATCTCCGGGGAAAGCTAATTACACTTATTTACGGCGTCTCTTGTGATTTCGTAGAAAGTTCGTACATGTTTAACATGTATTAAATTAACTAAAGCAGCGTTAGGCTATGTGTGTAAGTCGGGATCCCATTCGAACACCAACATATTGTCCTGGACCCAATGAACTCATTCATTAGTCAGGCTACTTCTTACAGGGGAATCTAGCTTACACTAAAAGATGGAACACCCGTAATTCACAAAGCTGGAAAGAGTTCTCAATCTCAACTAAAATACACACGCGTGCTAATACAGCAATTAAATATTTTGTTCTGTCTTTTGATAAAGAACATGGAATATTCTCCTTGCCTTCAGAAGCCGACGAATGACATGGACATAGCAACACCAAAGAAATGTCAGTCTCGCCGTGAAATTTCATTGTTTAGAAAAGTACATGTAAAAAAATATATAAGTTTAAAATCGTATTTTGCCTAAGATATCACCTACGCGTTGCCGGCCAATAAAGAGGTAAGAGGAAAGAAAGTACCGGGTCTGAAGCTATGACCTGACGCTCTGACCAGCACGACAAATCGTTTGGCGACTGACTCCAGCAAAAGGGTGGCAGCTAGCCAACCGGGCTTCACCGCAAAACAATTCAGTATAAAATTATTTCAATATGCGAAACGTAATAAGCAAAAGATACCTTTATGATACGAACTCATAAATTTATTCAATAACTTCAATTACGTATAATAAGCTGAGCATTTGAAGCATTTTAAATGTTGTTAAAGAAGAAAGTTATACGTTTTCACAGACGCTATTTAGGACATAAAAAGGTCAGCTATAAATAACCAACTTACGTCACATAAATCAGATTCCGAAAAACGGTTTTAAAATCACTCTTTGCCAAGTTTATAATACATTGCAAATATGGCATCAGCGCTGAATTATGACGAGGTAATATTAAAGTAATTAATGAATACTGTGTAATATATTATATGTCGGAAATTGCTTTAGTCTCGGTAATGTGGAAGAATGGTGTCAGGATAAATTTTGTTGTTAATTTTGTATTTATTTTAAATTGAAACAGCTTCTTCCCTTTAGATATAATTAAGTTTTTCTACAAAAGCTTTTGTAATTAATTCTATTCTGGTTAGTAGGACCCGGGAAAAAAATTATCTAACGCAAAATTAATCTCTGCCGGACTGGAATCCAATTACGCGGCTGATAGTCTGCAGGCAAGATAAGAAGATGGGTTTCAACCAAATTCGTAAGCAAAAACACTTCATAGAAAACCTACGGGGTAGATAGTACCTTCAAGCATGTAACTCCTATTAGGAGCTTTCGTGTTTTGCCTACCATAGGCCGTCATTACCATTGCACTCACTGTCTATTTCAAAGCAATTGTCTCTAAAACTACTTACCATCTACTCAAATTAAAAATAACGCGTGATAAACACGAGTAGACCAGGTAGGTATGTACCTACATACATAATATAGCTAAATTTAGGCTTTAATCTGAGCAAAACTCCGACAGAAATACATACATAATTATTCTAACGAAAAGTACCCAAGTTTCACCTCCAATAAATCATAACAGTGCATCACGGAGACTTCACATCTCAGAAAACCGAGGCTGATTATCTCACATGCTAGTATTAATAAATCTACAACGAGCATCGAATCACGACCGATGGT
Source organism: Ochlodes sylvanus (assembly GCA_905404295.2). NCBI lineage: Eukaryota > Metazoa > Arthropoda > Insecta > Lepidoptera > Hesperiidae > Ochlodes > Ochlodes sylvanus. The sequence goes on along the minus strand of FR990125.1, from coordinate 2,624,447 downwards.
TATGAATTACCATTGGACCACACTATATTTAAGCAGAGCATGAACACCAGCTCGCCCCGCTGTTATCGGAAATCAATGGGCAAATTTATGGAGTTGGAAAACTTAATTGCGGCCTATCTCGGTCCGCTTTCACACCGCCGCCCGCAAAGAACGCCACTATCTAGACCTAGACCATAGATGTGGTCTTGGATAGATACAGCGAGCTGTTCGACCCAGGTTGGCTATGGTTGGTGCGTCGCACCAACTTGCCGCGAATCACTTCAGTTCCTCTTGAACAGTGCTTGTGGATAGTCGTGGCAATTCAAGTTTCAGTCAATAAAAAGGTCTATCGTTAATTATACGCAGGTAAACAAACAATGAAATTGTAATAAAACATCAACTTCAAAGCTTATAATTATTAAATAATAAATAAGGCACCTATAATATTGAGGTTAGCTTCATTAAAAATAAGCAACGGTTAAAAATAAGTAAACCGCAGTAAGAGGTAGGTCACCCACCCGCTAGGTAACAAGCGGCATCTATCCAACTCTGTGGTCTGTCTATATGGTGTGTTTTCAGCGAACAGCACGTTTCGCATAATTTATAGCTCACAGCTACCGCGCGGCTACGGGAGCACTTGTTGGCGCCGTTCAACTTTGTTACAATTGTATTATATGACGACCCCAATGCCCAGTTCGTACTAAACATGCCTGCTAGGCAAAACGTTTGATTCCCAAGCGGGCATCGTCGCTAATCGCTACGAGTATTCGCTCGTTTTCGGCTCGGTGTCGGTAACTATTTCGCCGACCAAAAGATCAATCATTTGTATTCATGCATACGTTTACATATTCGTCACTATAAACCGAATATTCGGCAGAGTAGATACTCGTATACTTAATGAAACCCTCTAGGCCTAAACCTGCCACTGTATTGTAACAAACAACAACACTGACGTAACAGACCGGCGCGTTTGTTGTCTAAAATTAATTTCAACCTGTCGTACAGCAATGTTAATACAATGTCGATATCATTTAGCCGTGGTCTTAACGTGGACAGGCCCAACCGCCTGCCGTCTCCGTCCTAATTAATTACCTCGTACACGACAAGCTTGGAAATTATATCATTTAGCGAATTAAACCAGCTTTAGGGATAACGCTCATATAATACCACGAAATTGCTGTAATAGGTGCTCAGTTTCTATGGGGACGGTCTTGGATTAAATGTATCTTTGCTGGTAAGGTGGCTACTTTTTGTATTCATACAAACTATTACTATTACTCCCATTTGTTATTTAGATGATTATTCAAATTATGTACGTGTTTTTATTAATTCAGTTCAGAAAACTCAAATTGCAATTTTCAACTAAATTCTGCTCCGGCTACTTGATTTTAAGTATGAACATTTCCAAAACCAGAGGAGTAGTCAATGCATCATGCTCTGAAGTAGAGCTCTAAAGTTCTAAACCTTTTAAAAAAAAAACTTAAAGTTTTACCAATATCATATCGCTTTATAAACTGACGTCGACATACAGACCATATAGTATAGTGGCAGTTTCTTGTTTCCTTCCTAAATATCCTCATGCTGACCTACGGAACCCCAAAAAACTAAATGAAACTACGAGAAGTACAAACAGCGGGGAGCAGTGTCCGTCGAGACAAGGAGCGGAAGGGAATGTTAGCAGGTATGTATCTTCCAGTATATATCGGAGTCCGAGTGGATCTCCCAGAGCGGCAGTGTAATAAACTTGGTGTAATTTGTCACTTATAATGCAGCTCTGAATAGCCGGTTCCCAAGACAGGGTTAGTTATGTGGTAGCTCTGTAAATAAGATAATTTAATAGGAGGACATGAGTACATAATAATATATCGTGGAGATATATATAAGGTCTATCTTCAGACTTCACAACACGAGTGACGCAAAGCATAAATAACAGGTGAAATTTAGTTGACAATGCGTCAAAATTGCCTTTGCATTGCTCCCCCACAATATCTTCTCATCTACATTTTACCCTTTGAGGTCTACTGAACATAGATCGTCAGTCGTCGTAGTCAGTAGTCGCGTAGTCGCCAATCGAGGACTTTTCTACCCCATCGATTATTTATTTCCTTCGCCTGACTCTTCATAAATACATATTATAAGCGAATAAAATAGGTATAAACAGGAATACAACGGTTCAATTATATCTAACTCATTAATCTCAACAATCTGTCTGCTTCACAGTAAGCTCTCCACGTAATAATAAAATTCAAGTGGGCACCTGCTGAGAACCAATAAAATTGAATAAATGAAGATAAACGCAATGAGTATGAATAGCATTATTATCAATTGAATTATTATTACTAGTTGCCCGCTCTGCGGTCGAAATTCGACCGTAATTCATTCTGTCATAGGGTTAACTCATATTAGTGAGTTTGATTCATTTATTGATTTTTTTTTACAATATCAGAAAATATTAACATTCTTCTCTCCTCTAAAATTTTCGTAAAGGGGTGCAAAAAATTTACACGTATTAATATATGTATGTATACATACATAGATAATAATAATATATTTTTTATATGAGATAAGTTAATGCTTGACAACTAACTTAACTTTATTAACTTTGATTTCTGATATGAAAATATTTATGAATAACCTTTATAAACATATATCATGTTTGTTTGTAACTCAACCGAAAAAGAGTACTCAGTGCAAAACCATACAAGTTGGCTTCAACCCCGTTAATGACCTACTACTGAGCACGGGTCTCTCGTTGTAACTGAGAAATCCAAGCATACTCCACCACGCTGCTCCACGGGATAGATGGAAATAAAGATAGAGGCGGTGAAGACATACGAGTACCTAAAGAAAAAGCGACTCTCATACTATTTATAGATGCAAATCAAATTCAACGTTACCATAAAAGGATCCGTCGACCTGAGGGCTGAGCTCGCCTCATTAGCCGAAGACAGCGGATAACCACACAACAGATTAATAGGCAAATTATAATCGGCAACCATTAACGGTCGTAAGGGCAGGGGTCGGAGAGAAAACGTTGAAATAGTGCGTCGCCCACGGTATTAATTGGTATTAGTGCAATGATATATTACACTAGATACGCCACCAAGGCTCCTAACGCGTGCAGTGGAAACGACCCTACGTGTGACCGTTTCAATCGGTCGAGCTGTCGGCTGTCATTGTGAGCGCACGATACTAAAAAAGGTAAAATGCCTGCTTGTGCATTTCGAAAGTGCAACAATTATGATAGAAAGGTGAAGAAAGAGGACGGTATATCATATCACAGGTAAATGTATAAAAATATTGAAATTTTAAATAGATTAATTTATAATTTGTAATTTTAATGAATCACAGCTTGTTTCCAAACGATAAAAGAGACAGAACATTGCTTCACTCACAGGTGTAACAAAGATAGCACAAACGCTAAGATCATAGATTAGAGGCAACAATGCAGACAGTAGGTACAATAGGTAGACAAGAAATTGTTAGTATAACGATGAGATTTTTTTATGAATTTAGGCTGAATTATTTTGTTTCTATGTTAAGTAAACCGTTATTTGTTTAATGTTCCGTAGATTTCCTACCAACAAAAACAAAACAAAAAGTTTGAGTTTATGAAATTGCTGTTTTACTCTCTCGCAGTAATTAGTTTCTAATTTAATTTAATTTTTTTGTTTAATGTAAATTAAATTTAATGTTCTTTTTTGGTTATGATCCTTAATTAAAATTAAATGTTAATAATATGTACTTCCAAGAGTCATAGCAGTTTTAGGCATAAATCATTCTAAGAATAAATGTCTCGTCTGTAACATTTATCTATGACACTTATGGTTAACGTCAATAGACGTCAGTGCAATATTTCGGATCGTTTGTCAGGTTCAATTTTCATATAAGTAACATGTCTACCTCTTTTTACTTATAATGTCATTGTATTAGTGTACATCTAATTACTATTGGTGTTGCGTAGATGTTTTATCAGCGCTCGTAGCTCGACTGTTTGTAGAAATCATAAGTGCGACCGGGATAAGCACTTGTGGAACGTAGTGGTTGCATTTATTTAAGCGTTGCCTCGCTTCGAAAAACTTTAGACCAAGTTATTGACCCATTCTAGGGCAAAGCTCATAGTGCTTTAGAAGGCCTCTACCACGCTGAGATTCTCATCATCTCATCTCATCTCATCTCACTAGTCTCATTATGTTGTATCACGATAGAACAACTGACATAGTCTTTCCGGCAGTCTCGTTTGTCAAAATAACAAAATATTTTCTACTAGCGGCCATCCATCTAACTAGCGAACTTTTGTTTAACTGTTCAATAACTCATAAACGAAGCCTATGATCTGTGAGCTGCTGTCAAGAATACAGTCACTAAAAAAATTGTAGTTGTAATTTGTCAGTGCGGACAAACTTTTATACTTGTAATTATATCGCTTAATTAAACAAACTAACAGGCTGGTGTATCGTAAGGCGTAACTTACAGAAGGTACGACTTCCGATACAGTAAACAGAAAACAAAAGTTTTACGAGTACTTGTAAACGAGTACAGAAGTAATCCAAAAGCTCTAAAAAACTTTCCGAGCTTTTATTTTTATGCTCACGTAGGTACGTAAGTTTCCTTTCGCTTGAGTTGATCGTAATACTTTCTTTCTCGTAAACGATCCGGTGGAGTGTTAATAAGATAACAGAATGCAGAGAATGTGATGCACAGAAATGCAGATGCATTCGTTGAATACGGATAAGTAGGGTTGTCACCTTATGACCCAACGGATTAATTAAATTAATTAATTTATTTGAATTTATTCGCGCTCCAAACTACTCACGCGCTTACTATGTTCAGGTGATTACAGTAAACATATATTTAATTATTAAATCAATCTACAAACCTTGATACCTTGAAATATTTTAATCAAAGTTAAAAACGTTATCTTGGCTACGAAACCTGTACACACGTACTCAATCTTGCACTTACAATTATTTTTATTTAAGTGCGCATTTTACTGTAATTATTATCACAAAAATCAGACAGATCTGACAGTGCCTCAAGACCTCCCTTTAATTTTCTCAAATATGTATGTGTTACCTGCACTTGGTCACGACAATATACCTACTTATTGCTTTGCTTTCATATGATTTTAAACTTAACTCATCGCGGATATTTTATTATGATACGGGTACTCACAATATGTATTTTGTTACGCCGATATTCCGACGCAGTTGCATGGATCGTGGTCACGGCTGAACTGCGGTGGCACGGAGAAACTTTTGACAGCATCGCTTTCATGTTGAAAGGAGGCTCGAAATTAGGGGTGGGTTATTTGTTATGGTTTGTTTTGATAATAATGACACATTCTATACTCATTTTGTATCTTGATTTACAGTTATTGATTATTCTTACAAATAGTTTACATCATAAAAATTGTCCATAAATTGATCGGCAACCTTACTATAATCGTATGGCCACGAAATAAATATTGTAACACTACAGCATTTTTCATCATACAATAATAATCACTTAGATGCATATAGAATTCACTTAACGACTTTGTTATAGGATCGTAAAATTCTGTTACCGATTATGAGGCACTGGCCACATGTAACTTTTCAGGCGCTAAACTGTAATTCGTGCTTCATAACAAAAAACTTTGGAAAACTACTTTTAGTATTTTTACGTTCTTTTATAATGAAAACAATGTCAATATTAATGACAAATATTAGTTAATTTATTTTCGGAATATATACCTACTTACTGTTGAATTCAACGTAAATTATGACAACATGTACCACTTGGTCTTCTTTAGGATGAGATATTGGTCTCATCTGAAATTAATAAAATTTTATCTCGAAAGTCATTATGAATCATTATCTATCACCTAATAATAATGTTAAAAACGTGTAAAATAGACGTATGCGAAACAAACTAAATAAGTTACCTAATAATACAACTATCTACTTCTGAAAGTTTACAAGTATTTCAACATGAACAATTTAAATAAACACATTGTCAGCTTGCAGTTACGAGTAGGTACATTGTTAAAACTGTATTTTTTCATTAAAAACAATCCACCCAAGAGAAATCCGAAACGCGCAGTGCGTTCCAAGCCTTATACATTCCCAAATCAGATGATCCCGTCGTTGCCATATAAATAAGTGATAGAGCAGTGAAAGTGTGTCATCATCCAGCACCAAACGTGTCATCACTCTCTTGATCGCCGTGGAAGCCGTGATGCAACACTGCTGTTAGGCTGCGTACACATGCCGCGTCTGGCGCAATAGATAATTAACTTGTTTAAATGTCCACTCTCTACCTGTCTACTCGTATTTATTATTTATATCTACTATTGTAAACTAACATTTAATGATCTCCTGTAGTTGTTAACTCAAGCAACTTCGAATAAAATTTCATTTCAATTAATTTTATTTCATCATTTTATTAACCACGACTTTTAGTTTTATGGCCATGTTGTCAAATTTTTATTAAACTAGTATTACAAAGGTATTGCAACGGGAAAAGGTAGGTGCAGTCATAATTATACTCACATTTTATTTATATAGATAGGGTGTGAAACAACAACTACTGTCAAGCGGTAGTCCAGAGATAGCACCCTTTGGGGGTAACCGAATCACCCCCATGATCGTTCCGCGATTATTCATAGTTTCCGAGTTATGAATTATTTTATAAATTTTTGAGAAATTTTAACATAAAATCTTAAAAAATTTCAAAAAAAAATTTACGCATCCACGTCATTGTTATTTACTAACACAACTAATTTTGTGAATTTTATTACTATTTAGACAGTTTTATAATTATCGAGAAACAAACTCACAAGGTCGGTTAAATTTTAAATCATTCTTAAAAATCCGTTTATCCACAAGTCCAAGAAAAGTATCTAAAGTAAACATATTCACCAATGCGTGTTAGATACGAATTTGTGACATTCACCAAATCACTAATTACCACTTGTCAACCCGGAAGTACTTACAAACATAAATTACTAAAATAATTTTCACATCGTTTTCTAATAATTGAATAAAGAACTCCTAACCACTTGGCTATAACTGCACTTTACATCAAAATGGCTCCCAGTATAAATTCAATTAAATCATTAAGGCCAAGAGTCTATTTCAATAACAAATGCACTCCCGGCTTTATTGCAGCTCACATGGATAAGGATCGACATGGTCGCCCCGAGAGAAAGCCGCCCGTGTGAGGTTCACAAGACCACACTTCTTGTGAGATCCATTTTGATAACGTTGCACTCATATTATATTAAAAATTATTTCACACTACCTTTTAAGTGACATATATTACGTGTTCAATAGTTGTCTTCGAGTGTTCAAAAGGAGAGTTTGGTCTTTTATTAAGTTGGTGCGTTCAAAATCTTTGAATTTATCACACACACGACGACCCGGATGGCGCAATGATTAACACGCCGGATCGCCGTTCCGAGGGTCCTGGGTTCGATTCCCAGCGAGACGGAAATTTGAATGATGAATTTAAATTTCCGTTCTTGGTCTGGGTGTGTGTGTTGTCCATGGCACCCACGACACAGGGAATCCTAGTGTGGGGCTATGAGTGTGTAGCGTTATTTATTATTATTATTTACTTACAACCCGTATCAGGTCGGATCGTAGTCAAAATGTAAAAAATATATTGTAGTTATAAAACCAGTGACACCTTCGTGGTTGAACGTCGTTGGTCTCCCGCTCGGGTAGCATTCGAATTTTGCACGCTTATGCTTCAAAGTTTATGCGTAGGTAATCCAAATTAATTAAACATGGTAATTAAGAGGAAATACCACGCGAACCCTTTTTCAAATTTGGGATTTTTTCGCTCAATATCTTTGTCGCGCTTGCGAGCGGCGTGTATGTCAGTGCGATAGGGACAACTGCAGCTCCGTGTAAAAACCCGAGGCAAAAATCATCAAAATCGAGGTTCCGTTCTCGACTAATCCCCCCGCCAAAACTAAAGCAATCTTAACGAAATTTTGGAAATTGAAGGGGAAGGAGATATTCTGTGTCGGACCGTTTAGCTTTTTGTGCTAATTATTATACAATTTGTGTACTAGGCGTTTGTTTGTTCACGGCATATTTATTTGGCCGTTTTAAGCGCTGTTTGAAGTAGCCTAAAACTTTTGAAAACAAAAATATCAAAAAAATCAAAACGCACCGACATAGATAATGATGATATTATTCTTGTGTGAAAAAATTATTGATCTAGAGTCAAAAACCAGCGAGGGATTAGTCGAGAACGTTTGTATGGAAAAATGACCCGTAGCATTTCCTCTTAAATCTCCACACCTACGAGTTATGCGTAATGTTCCCTAAGGTGTATGAAGTTTACCTATTACCTCTAGCGTGGTTAATAGTTTGTACCCCTCATGGTGTAAGAGGAGTCCAAAGCTCGGCAGCGGCCAGTTAAAGAGTTGTGTCGTGTTCTATAGAAACAGTTGTCCATGGGCAATGGCAATTTAACAGTAAATGGATTATGTACATATTATTAAATATACATGCATATTATATGTACTTAAATGTGTTATTCTCACGGGATCTCTATGTATTTATATATGTGACGGATGCATGTGACGACATTACACGAGCCAAGGACGACGCGTTCTTATGACATCTAGAAACCTCTCCATATTGCTCCGGATAGCCGGATCGTCCACAACCTAGCGTAGATCATGGAGCAGAGCCTTCCGTATAAAGAATTGTGATCCACAAACTAACCTCAACGACATCCTTAAGCAGGAACCGCCTGACGCGGCGGCGGCGCGGCGCGGGCTCGGAGTCTCTCTCGATGCCCTCGTCGTCGGTGTCGGCCCGGCCCCCCTCCGACGTCTCGGAGCCCTCGGACATGGCGCCGCACTCCTCGTCGTCCTCTGTAACCAACACCGGCAAAATACAAATATGTACCTAAAGGAAAATGCATGAAAATTTTAGAAATAGGAAGACTATGTAGAACTGACGAAATCGGGCAAACTGGCAACAATGGTCAAATTTCGAGGAATTTTTAAGGGTATGGCGTGTTTGAGGTCATTTCGAGTCATAGTGCCCATTCAAGTGAGCCTTAACCTAGATTTTTCAATTCGCATATCATGAAACACATGTGCACCATAATATGTTATTGCCGAAACAGGTTTCAACAACACTGTGCAAACCGATCGGCCTTGATCAGGCACGTGCGATCCAGTTGCGTTGCGGATCACGTCACGAACACGATCCTTTGTGATCAGTCAGTGATCAACGAGGGCGGTGACAGCGGTGACACCCCCGGAGCTGTCGTCGACACGACTATCGATTACGCAATGAACACGAGGACATGACGATCGAAAGTTGAAGATACATGTTTGGAGCGTAATCGAGTGGAATTTTACAGCCAACAGAACTTGTAAGTGATCAGACATTTGGTGAACTCAAAATAAATAACGCTACACACTCATAGCCCCACACTAGCATTCCTTGTGTCGTGGGTGCCGTGGACAACACACAAGACAAGAACACACCCAGGACGAGAAAATTTAAACTCATGTCCCTTTCAACATAGGAGTTACCATTCGAACGGCAGGTCGGCCTGGTAACCATTGCGCCATAACACAACCCATCCACCTTCTCATGTACCTAGCCGATAAAGGAGCAGATATACCACCTGACCGTTGCCAATGGTCATCAGGTCATCAGAAATACGGCTTAAATTTTAATGAAAATCAAGGCTTAACCGATGCGTTCGTTGCTGACCAAGGAAGAAGTAAGAAATAAACTACTGTCTCCGAAGCCTTATGTTTGTATATTGGTAGGTCCTCTTTTCCTTTTCTTAATTAAGGTTCTGTTTGCCCTAAAAACTCAGCAAATTTCATTTCATGTCACTAAACAAGAACTTACGCTATTCTAGTACCGTACCTACACTTTAATTTAACGTAAATTGTGAATTCCTCCAGCTAGGAAACTTCGTTTAGTAAAATTCCGCACTTTTCACTGATGAAAATTCCTTTAACATAAGCTCTAAAACTCTAAATGAAAACACACAAAGAATTTATACTCAAATTAAACCAACTTGTCTTTTTTGGTATTAAATTTAAAATGTATACTTAATGTTTAATTTCCTGTTCAAAATAACCTACACAAATATTAAGGTGCTCGACCAAAAGTCAGTAGCAACCCGTACAATTTAGATTGGCTGACAAAGATAAAACATAATATTATGGAATCATGCAATGACGCAGCAGACACCTATTGTTCCGGCATTCGTTTCATGTTATTAGTGGGTACCATGTTTTTACAGAATCAAATAACACTACACACTCATAGCCCCACACTAGGATTTCCAGTGTTGCGGGTGATATGCAATGCGGTGCGGTGCGATGCAAAAAAGCGGAAACTTCGGAACAAATTGTATGAAAATAGGCTTAATTTTAACGCTGAACAAAATTTTCTATCGGTCGTACGCCGTAGCCACGAGACTTAGACCATTCGACATAATTTTATTCTGATTCCGGATCTGCAATAAAAAATTGTCATAGGTGTAGGTTTCCGCTTTAGTACGTCGAAATGAAAATGGACAACACACAAAGACTAGAACACATAATCCCTTTATGTATAGGGCAATAAAATCACCGCAATTTACAATTGCCTCATTATTGTCACTCATAGCATACTTACGTCTTAATCATACGTGTAATTCATTCGCGTTGGTAGTGCTTGAACAAAACGTAGGTTAACGACAAGCGTGAGGTCTGTAATGAGTCACGTTGTTAGCTGGTTGGCGGCGGCTCGGCCTTAACCCTTATCTGGCAATGTTCGCTAAGCCCAAAATTATCATGAGCGCACGCGAGGCTACGTTACGCACAATGCAGGCATAGAGTAGCAGTTGACACAAGTAGTGTTTAAAAGTTGTGACAAGCCGCTGATCAAAGTCCCATAAACCATAGCCTATAATGCACAGTAATACATAAGCGAATCTTTGCAGTTAATGATAGTTACTTTGCGTCCATTGTTATTTAGTTATTCTACTTTGCAACAACAATTAGCGAGCACAATGTATAATGATATAATGTTTAGCACGCGATGTAGGCTAAACGGCTTGATAGGATTGTAAATAAGGTGTTACCTTTTCTTTTAATAATATTTTCTATTAATTTTCCATCTAATGCTATCAGTTTCCTAAGACATGCCGCCTTCGAATATCATAAACAGTAATAAACATAAACATTTATTGTTATTGCAGAGTAATGGCAGTCACCGCTGCAACGGCGGCCAGAGGTCTCACTCCTGGCAGTCTACTGCACGGGATTACGCAATGTGTCATATTAGTCACAACGTTTGAATCGATGCAATAATCATTATCATCGTCTTAACGATTAGCCCGCTGTAGACTGACCTACCGAACGAGGTTTCCGGGTTCGATCCCGACCGATGAACTTAGGTTTGTTTCTTTATAATGTTTTAGTAGTGACGTTTGAGCGTTTATTTACATTCCATTTTAAGTTTTCGTGACGTTTAATTAAACACACGTAACTTTAAAACTTTGAGGTGCGTCCAGGATTTGAAACCAGGCAACTATCGAACGACAAAGCAAACACTCCTCTTTTCACTTAAGTATAATATACTGTAACTGTAACTGTAACTGTAACTGTAATATTATTACAGTTTAGGCAAAGTGTTTCATCGTCGTCGACAGGAAGAAACTGTGAACGAATTTGAACGTCAAACTACTACGTCTGTTGTAAGGTCCGGAACAGGCCGCCATCGTTATAATAAACTGATTACGGCTGTAGATTTTATTGATGTGGCAACTGTTTAAATAAGTCATCGTAAAACGTGCGCGACGGAGCATTTACCCTGGCGCCGCCGCCGGGCGGCTGACGGCTGAGCTGACGCCTGGCCGCAACTACATGTCGTAAAGTTGCATAAAACAGTTTAATTGACCACGAGCGTTTCTAACCTATACATAAATATGAACATATAATTAATTAATTGTCCCAAATTACACCAAAAACCAATTACAAAAAAAACCTCACACCCAACTGATTCACTGCCGCAAAAGATTAAGGTTTGGTTCGGATTGCGAAACGTCAATTTTTCGTGTCGTGAAAAGACCAACGTTAAAGCAACTAGGATGACTATGACGACTAGGATAGTTCCAACGACGTGTTGCCAGCTAAACCACGCACGGCCACTTAACCAGCACGGTCCCGGTTGTTATCATTTGGTAGCAGTCGTTAAGCCACGGCGGCATAAAAATCTCTCCGATACTTGGGCTGGCCATTAACCACTCCACCAATCCTCACTGGAGCAACGTGGTGGAGTATGCTCTAGGCCTCCTCAGCTTTGTGGATAGACTCGTCCTCATTAGTTGGCCATGAATGGGTTGAAGCCAATCAATGGGCTAATTCTGTCAATATTAGTCACTATGCTAACTGACAGGAAATTCCTGTCAGTTACAACATTGACACTTTGTGATGAACTTACTCTGGTGATATAATATACCTAGTAAATAAATAACAATTCGCACGTGACAACGTGGCGTCAGGACCCGGCGCCGAACAACCCATGGCACATAAGTCTATGTTCCATTAGTGTCACGCTGCACTCTGACTCACCGCTAGACCTCTGCTCTGTGCCCTAACATCTATTGTTTGTTTGAGTATTACACTGCCAATTTCACTTTCAATGCGATAACTGTATACTAATACAGTCCGGATAAGGTATTATAACATCCAATTAATGTTTGTTTCTTAATTTCCACTTACATTTTGACAAGATTTATTTCCCTCTCGACATCTAATTTATATCGCTCTCTTTAAACTTACGCAACGATTCTTTGTCCTAAAACTGTCTTAATTTATATGAAAAATTGTTATAAAACAAAAACAATGGAAAAGAGAAACTTAGGTACATCGGTACATAACTGAATCTTAAGTTATCCAACTAATCACAGTGACATGAAAAAATACTAGTTACATTTATATGTATGTATAAACAATGGATATATTCAAGTGTCGACAGTACACCGAAATTTGTTTGAATCTAGAACTTTGTTTAAAACACAACAAAATTTGTCTCTGTAATGTAACGTAACCGGCTTACAGACGTCATTGTAATGTAACAGATCTAAACTGTACGAGTATGTACATCCAATTACCAACGGTAGTGTTTGACGTCACAATGTTGGCTTACAATAACAATACTTCTTTTGCTCTGTAGCCAACAGTAAAGAGCACCCGTGGGAGAGAATGGATAGCTAACTGTTAGCCGTTGTTATGGTGTAAATTAGTCAGAGGGTACCCAACGGGCCGGGGCGGGACGTAACGGGACGCGTGCACTGCTATTATAATCTGCTATTTTAAAGCTGTGCAACAACTATCAATAAATCATATTACTCAAATAATAGTGCTTAGAGCTCTCGTTGACTGAAACTACAAAGGTTACAAAAAACCTTTTTTAATAACAGCTAAGACATTGACATATGGGCCACGAGATGTTAAGCATCCTCGCCACCCATGTACATCAGCAAAACAAAGAGATATGCATCGTAGAAAGACCGGCAGACAAGATGGAAAGGTATGTTTTTGGCCGTATTGGGACGCCCCAGAACACTGACTCCACCGGGTGTCGTAAGAGGGATATGAGCCGGCATCTGCTTGGGGGTAGGTCTGAAGCTCGACTGGCTAGCTACCACTCTCCTGCTTGAGTCCGTCGCCAAAAGACATACATAACTTGTTCCAGCTGGCATTCCAGTGGGAGAGCGAGAGCCAATTTTTTTTTTCTCTCCTCTTTCTTGTTTCATGGCCGGATACGTATCGGTGAGGACTTTGGTGTTACTGATGTCCTTAGGTGACGATTATCACTTACCATCAAGTGGCTCATCTGAATGTTCGTTGACTATTAGCATAAAAAGTTAACTCGCAATTTACTGTCGTCACTGACGAAATTTAATACTTTTTATGACATTAAAACTTCAACAGCAATCTCACAAACATAACTCAACTATTCGAGCCCAATCGACTTGCTTATATTCGAGTCTATAACTATAAGTGTCTGTAATTAAAAAACAAAACGAATCCACCTTACTTCAATTAAGCCAACAAATAGCTTTATTTAGACATGTATCTATCAGCTGTTCGACCACAAAAACATAATGAAAGCCATTAAAGACAAAGCGAGACGTTTCAAAGCAGCACACCATCCAATCGACCAGGAAATTTAACATCACGGAACGGAAAGCGCTGATCATCGATCAAGCCGGGTCAGACAAAGAACCGCTAATAGGCCACGCCCATAACACGCTCGAAACTATTAATAACAATTTGAGACATTGTCCGCAGCAACCCGTGCCGTAGGTCGAAGGTTCGTTTGGACTGGCGCGATGGCGCGATGGCGCGATGGCGCCGACCAACACTTTCACTGCGGCACCGCTCGGGCACGACATGTTGAACAATGGGCTGGGTCCTGTGGATAGGGTCACCATCATTTAGCACTTCAGTACTTAATCAGGATGGGCAGGGCTTTGGTTGGTGGTTTTGTTAATATTACGTTAACTATAGACAAAAAACCGGTCAAGTTAGATATATTGACTTTAATTATTTTGTGAATAATAACATAGAATGTAGAAAAATCCGATTTTTTAAGGGTTCCTTGTATGGGTAAAGAAAAAACGTACAATCCAAAGGGAGTCCCCCTTTAGGTTCTACCTTTTTTACTCTATAGCGACCACAGTTTCATGCATTTTGTGAAAATTTCAGATGTATACCTATTTCCGCTTAAGAGACAGAGCCCTATGACAGACAGACAGACAGCGTAGGTATATTAAAATGGTTCTGTTTTTAACCCTTTGTGTTCGGAACCCTAAAAATTAGACGGCCTACCAAATAGCGGCGACAGCAGGGCATTAAGGCTTTTCTACCCTAACATTACAACTCAAGAGGCGCGTGGAAGACGAATAATAGTACATCAAAACATTGCTTCAAAGATAAAAGCTGTCCACTCCAGGGAGCAGCGTAAGTACACCATAACAATCCATCAAAGATACGCCGAAGTAGGTTATGTGCAAAATAAACACAGTAATTGCACGTCAGCACGAGATGGAGAATTTATCGACGTTTCTCGACGAAATACAGGCGATGCAGGGCGCTGCCTTAAATCGACAACGCGAGATAGTTCGGTATGAATAACGACCTACTCGAGTGTCCATTGTTCATGCTCTTCTGTGCTTTCTCTCTTCTATGCTCATGGTATATGTTCGAGTGTCATGCTGTTAATAATTGTATGAGTCACTCAGAAAATCAAAAGAAAATGTCAGAAATGTTTGAATATGGGTTAAACTAAAAAATTAGATGGTTGTCTGTAAAGTCGGTTTACGGACTATAATTTTACGTGATAAAAAGTAAGACAAAGCGTTCGCAATATTTGGAGAAATGATATTTCTAGATAAATCTACTCATATGGCAGGGGCCCAAATAGGACATCTCCCTAAGATAATCTCAAGATTGATGATAACGTACCCTTCGTCGCTGTAAAATGAAATGACATATCAAGGAAATACAAAAGATATTATGAAATACAAAAATATTATACTCTCGTTCCTTGTTCAAAACACACGACATGATATTGGTAACGTAAATTACATAAGCGATCGGGGTTGTTCAGATTGAATCATCACACAACATACATAATTATGTATGTTAGCTATATAGTACATAAAAAATGGAAAATATTATTTTGGGTCTGATAAATAGGTACTTAATAAAATGAAAACACGTCAAAAACAGACACTTGGATAAGTTTTTTGCTGTAGAGCTAGCTTGTCTAAAGCATAGAAATGCGAAGCCACTTTGGTCACATCATCCATAAATACCTTCCTCACACCACCTTCAACAATCATAAATCACAAAATTACAAATTTCAAAAGCAAGATTCGATTCGCTCGCAAAGTATTAAGTAAAAGTCAACTAATCACACTGTGACCTACATTCATCAGAACCTGTTACTTGGGAATTTCGCTGTAAATCTGTCAATTTGGAACTCGGGAGGTGTGTGGAAACAATGACGCCCACACAGCGGCACGCGTCACATTCCCGCATACAATGCGTCGCCACGGATCATTCCGCATCGATAACCTGCGTGATGCTGCGTGTTTGGGGGTCACTCAAAACAATAGTGACCTATGAGCACACGGCAAAACCGATCAATGACAATGTTCTATCGACGAATAATGACGATATCATTCGACATTTATATGTCGTAAATACATTTTCAATTAGGTGACATGATATTGGAATAATAAAAATGTAATGCTGGTGTCATAGACGTAACTCGCACGCACTCTAAGAACTTTGACAGGGCTTAGATACAACTCAACAGTTAAATATCTCCATCGAGGCGCTTTTATCCATTAGTGTTCTGTCCAAAAGTGGCTATAAAGTTTCGTCGATAATTTATAATTGACAGAAGCTGTCATGCTATAAGCTTGTAAGACCAACTTACATCCAGTGTTAAATACTTTTAGGGAGAGGTTGTTGACAAAGACTAAACTTTTAAGTTCAGTTAATTACTGGTGACAAAATCCCACTTCATACTTCACACAGTGTCAAAGCCGTTAAATATCTGAACGGTTCTACTGAACTTTTCAGCAATGCTCGTATACAATCACGATCAAGACCAATCGCACGGCCACACCTCGGGCATGACCACGTAACCTGGCGGGAGATCTTTGCTAAATACTAAACAACCTAAAACCATATATACTGCAATTACTTCGAGTAATAGATACTCTGAACTGATTCAAGCGAAATAATCCCTCACGACTCCTCAACAATGCAAGCCCCTAATTTACATGAAATTCGGTAGATAAATGTGTACATGGAGCGGTTTGTGCAACGCAATTAAACGGGCAATTAACAAGTCAAATTATGACATTGCAGCATTAGTGTTCTGTTGCAAGCGTGTAGGTACTCGGATTACGTTCCCGGGTTAACAAAGAATTTAATTAGATTTTATTAGAACAAATTATTTATTACATACAATATCAAAAGAGTTCAACGTATAAAAACTCATAACCTACAATTTTTATCGAAATTAATTAAACAGTTATACTGCCTTATATGCCAAATATACCTAAACAAGAATTGCTATAATATAGTAACAGTCTAAGACAGTATTTCCGAAAGTATAACGACGTCGACCGACGCGGAACATTGGACGATACATCGACCGACAAAGCTAAAAGCGAAACTTGAAAAAAAGGGAAAGCAAATTAGTTTTAACTAAAATAACACAATATAATTTAAGTAGTATACAAATTTTCCATTGAAACGCAATGTCTCACTTGACTTGTACCAAGTCAACACTTAACATAGCAGAGACAGATGATCGATAAATACATTGAATGCGCCCTGATCCAGATCTGCGGCCAAGTTTAAGACGGCGCTGACCTAGCTACGTGCTAGCGCCCTCTGTCGGGCTTTCATAACACTACACTATCAACGACTGAAAGGAACTGGGGCGTACTGAAAGACGATGCGGAAACCGCTCTCACCAAATATACTAGTTTATAAACTTTTTCCCATTTGCTGCACACTTTTAACTTAGACCTGTCATGTCAGATAAATCTCTTTTTTAAATGGGAGGCCACATACTGCAGCATGATTTTGGCGGAAAGAGCCTCCGATTATTGAGTGCAAATAACTGTTGAACAAGGATCAGAAAATGGCAGTAGGGCAGATATCGCAGAGTTCTGCACCACGTAGTTTAATCTCAACGGTTTTGCACATATGTAGGTGAGGTCTTTTCTCATGGTAATATAATATCACTCTTTCTTATATACCTTAAATCCAATTCATTCAGGCTGCAATACAGAAGGGGCAGGACTATAACTGAAATAAGTCACAGCTAACAAGTATATTATTATGACATAAAATAATTAAACTATGTAAAATGTTACAAAATATTACATTAACCGCTAAACGGCAATATATGTACATGCTCACTTGCTCACTTTAACACGTCAATTTATGCCAAATGAGCAATAAAAGCTATAAAAAATATGAACTCGAGACAGAACGTGACGGGTTTGCGAAATTATGATTCCATATCACTTTCAAGTTTAAGTTAAGTGTACATGAGAGGTAGGTAATTAAACGGACTTTAATTTTCTATATCGTAAATTACGAACTCATGAGCAAAACTTTGTAGAAACGAAGAATTTACGCAGTGGGTTCCCCCTATGTACCGTCCGCTTACATCTTAATATATATATTTCTTCTGTTCGTGTGTATGTGACTGAACTCCTCCTAAACGGCTTGACCGATTTGGTTGAAATTTTTTGTGTGTCTTCAGGTGGATCCGAGAATGGTTTAGATTCACAATTGGACCCGGTAGGTGGCGTTGCTGTCGATATATCACCAAAACATTTTTTGCGGTACGAAGTACGCTGGGACCACTAGTACAAATATAAAAATACGTACATATTTTTTATTACGTCCCGTGTTTTATGCAAGTAATTTACGTTTTACGTTGGATAAGTGCGACGTTTTAGATAAGCAACGCGTCCGTAACTCCACTGATGTTACGGATGTGTAGGACGTACGAGTAGGTAAGGCAGGTATAGTCGGCAGTAAACATCTACGAGAATATATCAGTTCAACTTGTGTAATTTTTTTTTAAGTAATATAATATCTATTCTTATTACATATTCTTGTATGTACCTTTGAACGCGCTAATCTCAGAAACGACTTAACCGATTTGAGCGTGGTTTTCACTAATGTATTGTGGTAGTCTACACTCAAAATGTTGTGTTTACCTAATTTCAATCAGTTTTTAAAATAAGAAGTTATGTCAGTATATAAAATGACGTCGAACAATTTTCGAATGTGGGTACTAAAGGACAGATTTCTACTTGCTAAGTTTTTTGTTATTGATGCACAATTTGTGCGGGACCGTAACGGCATCCCTAAGGTAAGACCGTAAAATGTTTATTGTTTTCTACAAGACCAGACGATATTACAAGAGTACGTTCTACTCATTTCACCCGCAGAACCATAAAATTGGTAACACAAGGTGAAGCAGTGCGAGACATGGTCGTAAAGCGCACAACAAAAGACTATCATGATCATAACCGCGGCTCAACGAGCCGTGCAGAATCTCCGCGAAATCGCCAAAATGCCGTCTCGTTAACATAACACACACCAAACACACACACGCTCAATACGCAGAGCATACCGTCTGACACGGCTGTTGATTTGATCAAATAAAAGAGTATCAAAATATATGCGTTTGACATCTTTACTTAATTACTGCAAAGAACTGCTTCAATGCGGATTGGTAGAGATTACTAGCCAACTCATGTGACGGATGTTACGCTACTCGAAGGTAATCAACATGGCTCACTTACGAGTTTATTCTCCTTCAACAATCCTCCTTTTACGTGTCCATAACATCGAAGTTCGAAAAACTAATAACAACTCTTCGGGAAGTTTTCTACGTGACGTCAATTCCGTTGATACAAATATCCTCGGCTTGAAATACTTTTTCTTTTATAGAAATTAGTTATATATGACAAATTTAATTCGCCATTTGCATGAGGAAACATTTAGTAGAAAACAAAAGTATGTTTTTGATGGTATCCTTATTAATAACTTATATTTTTATCGTAAGAGTTAACCAGAACCATTGACACCGCCATTTTCCAAGTCGTCCTTAAACTTTGTCTTGTCCCCAACCAGAAAAACACAACCATAACACCGATGCATGGTGTCCAAAGAGAAAAAGTAATCCAAAACAATAGGAGTGCAAACATTTGCTAACTCAATTATTCAAAGCGACCGAGCATTTCTGCTTCAAAAGTAAGTTCACTTAAAGCCCGTGGGAGAATCGCGGAGATAACTTTAGATCTGCATATAAAAGCGGTCGTAAAGTGGATACTTTCTCGTTTTTTCCTTTCGTCACGGCGGCCTTGCGAACGGACCCGGCCTGCGGTTGGCGCTTAATATCGCCAGGCGAGCCGTTGTGGGACTGGGGCATTTGGTCATGAGAATACAATGCGTGCGCAGTTTTACTTGGCGCTTTATTTTGAATTGATTCTGAAAATACCATCATGAAAACAATTTAAGATATTTGAAATAAATGGTGAAGTGAGAGAAGCATCGAAGAACACTTTCTAAACGATTCTCACTAAAAATTCAAACAGTTTTAAGTGAAGAGACTGACGTTTTATTTATAATTAGTTAGTCTATCAGAAAATTAAAAGTAGCATATATTTTCTTCACAGAACTCTGAAATATCGTGATATTTGTCATGTCCAACATAATAGCTATGACGAGTTTAAATATAATTTGTTTACTAAATTTCTGAATGAATGCTGAGTATCTCATCTCTGATCTCATTTCATTCATGCATACGATGAGTTTGATGATGATAACGTTACGACAAGGCATAATAGCACAGAGATAATAGTGTGTGGCGCTAAGTTCGAGCGAAGTAGTACAAAGAGTTTTCAGTATTTATTAGTCTCCATATATGAGGAAGGCTAATTTTTCATTGAGCAGTAAGACACTAAATCTGGCGACAACGAATCATTAGAACCATTGTTACGCTCCACCATTACCGGTAACCCGGAAGAAGTGGTTGCGAAACCCACTAATCAACAAGAGTAAGTAAGTACCTACAGATACCGTTGGTGCTGACACGGCACAATGGCGAGAGAATGTCTCTATTTACATACACCCATCGCATTCCGGACCGCCGCCCGTGCGATTTCCGGCTATTTTGTATTGTGGGACACTCGTTAATTTTCGTTCAGCACAGGTCACTTGGGAACCGTACGGTCACACGGCTATCTGAACGGTCGATATTTATCTTCAAGGCAACGAACATCTTACCACGGGTTAATGCATTAACTGCTAACGTCGGTCGTACATACCTATTTTAAATTAGATAATCTCTAGCGAAGACATGGCCTGACGTAAAAATTACTTCCGATCATCAAGTTCTTGTAATGTCAACTTTTTACATCTGTACCTTTTGGAGGATGTCATGCGCACAAAGAACGAGGCGAAGAGCCATTTCTCCATCTAATCCTGTCGGAAGTCGGTCTGCTGTGCACAAACTCATTCTAGAATAAACCATGATTTTATCGCGTTTCGGCTGCTGTGTCAGGGAACCAGCTATCAAGCTCCCCGCATCCTTTAACTAGCAAGTCTAGCAACGCGTCTACAATTTCTTTTATATAACGGATATCCGTAGGCAACGATGACAAATTCATCACACCTGGTGGCCGTGTGCTCACTTATCGGCTCTTAGCATAAAAACACTGTAAATGGTAAATGCGGCGTTATAATCACGAATAGAAGTGTGACGCGGTGTGAGGCGCCGACGTCGGAGCAAAGGTTAATATAAACGAGATCTAAAATATAGGCCCGGTGCACGGCGCAGCAGCTCGGCGACGCTTATGGAAAGTGAAAATTTACAACGCTTGTCCTAGCGCAGGCGCCATTAGTCTCGGCGTGATTCTAGATAACTTGTTTAATTAATATCACAGTTACATAACAGACTTCAGCACTCAGTTACGAATGGCTGTTAAATAATACGCTTTTATATGCCTATCTTTCCTAATATAATATTGAGTGGAAAAATATTTAAATGTAATAGAGGAAGTCTTAATTATACTCTACGCTCTATTGTGGATTAGTGGAGTGGGTCAATGGTCAATCCAGTTGTTCTTATGCTATCAGAAGGCTTCAATATAACTTAATAATTCATGCACTGCCATAATCTAACGATAAAAATTGTGATCTAAGGCATAACAGGCCATTCGACGCATGGAAGTGCTCAAGAAATTTAACGCTACATTCATAACTACAATTACCTCATTGCTAGACTACTGACTGGGGTTAAGGCTATAGTCGACAACCCGAGACGTGCGAGTTGGCACACTGCCCAAGAATTGGAGAATATTAAAAGGGGAACTCTTAAATAAGAGTAAATCTGCTCGTTGGAGTAAATACACAAGATTTTTCACCAGTTTTCTTTTACAGTATCTTTTGACGTGACAACGTCTTATAATTCGGTGGCACGCATGAAAAAACATGACTCATGCGTTACCGTCGTTACCGTTGGTGAATTATTATACCAGCGCCATCTATGTATTGTGCAGTGAACAATTATTCATTAAGTTCGATTGGGTCCATTTATCGATGGAGGAAGGCTGGCTGAGCTGGTAGTTCACTCGCAGTACACTAGATGGCGTTGAGTAGTGGGGCGCTATAATTCTGAATCACGACGTAGGATGTATAAGTATCCAGCATTCATTTTTAATAAATGACTTAACTTGTATTGAAAAAGTGTTCTTTTATTGTGCTTGCCTACTCATTCAAAGGAAATTATTTTCTTAAGACGTTGTCACGTTCAACTATCGTCAGTAAACCGACTTTACAGACAACCAATTTTTTGTAATAAGCAGATGCTCGATAATTTTGACGTGAATGCTTGGATTTGATTGTTAGATTCGATTTACAGATTCCACTCGCAGTATAAATTCAAATGATAAGGCCATCACTGCGTCGATACGACTACCTCGTCCAAATTGTAGGGCATCTGCAAACCGTGTCATACCAGCTGCAGGAATGCGCTCGTAGCCAGCCTTCCGCGTGCACTGACGACGCGACGGTCGCGATTCATAATCGAGTTGTAATCTCTCGACAACATATTTACGGCTTCCTGCTAGGACACAGGCGGAGCGAATTTATCGCCTTATAATGACTGCAAACGGAACGTCACTGCTATAACCAACAAACTGCTATAACAAACAAGCAATTAAAATCCCTACATATAACATATTCAACAGCATAACAAATTAATCCATTAGTCGAACATAAGTTTAATCATCGCACCGGTGCGGTGCAGTGAAACGCAGAAGTCACTTAATAAAGCTCAAGATAACACGCCATGAAATTGTACAAGATATCAAGCAGCAACTTCACTCAATAACATTGTTAGTGAAATGCGCAACACACTGAACAATTAGACGGTACACTGTTCGACGTTCGATTTAAAATGTTACAACAATTAACTCTATTAGAACGCAGGCTCGAACTCATTCGATATCACGTTTAGTACCCCGATAGCAATCACGAGAGCTGACAAGTTGGTAAATGAGGCCAAGACAGATACAACATTGACCTCCGGTCCCCGGGGAGCCCAGTGAGCGAGCCGGGCCACGAAGCTCACGACCAACCGATGAGAACAAGGGCCAAACGAAATTATCGATTGGTTTTCCAATAGGTACCACTTCATTGTAGATATACAGAAAACTATTCCGATAATGACCTACATTACGTTACGATAGTAACCTAATTTTAAATTTGCTCTTGATTGCAAGAAATGATACTGAAAACCGCACATCTGCATAAGATTTACTTTTAATATTTGACATGAATGTAAAAACAACAAAAAAAGCTATATCATATTCGAAATGTGAAATTATAAGTCATTTTTATCACGAAAATATTTAAAAAATCAATTACATATGTTCTGGTTGAAAGTTTCGTAATAATGTCTCAAAGTTTTCCGTAAACAAAAAGCAAACAACAATCTTTCATACACTCAGACAAGTGAACATTTTAAAACGATTGCTATTTTCTCTTCCTAATCCTTTGAAAGCGCTGTTGGCGTCTTCTTGTCTGCAATTGCACATTCAAGGAAATGACGTACTATACAGAGTATGTACTTCACGCCTGTATCCTTATACATTTAACCCCTTGGTTTAATTGCCATCTTCATTCTACTATTAGATCTACTTTCAATGTTTTTCTAAAATTACCCATGTATATCACTCCACGGTATGCTGAACTCAACAATAATCTCGTATCTTCAGTGACATCACGGTATCGTAAGCATAAATAATACCTATAGTAAGTCCATATTTAGGGTGTAAAGTGAGAGCGTTTGATGGAATGGAACACCCTACCGAGGCTATGGCCACAGAATCCTCCAATCGGAGGTTCTAGGACTTAATCGTGACGGTACATTGTGCATGGTGGTATCTTTACACTTCGGCTAGCTATCACCCTGCTTCTAAAACCCAAAGTCAAATATTTTTTGTTAACTGATCGCAGTGACGGAATGCTAGAAATAAAACGAATCCTTCGCTCCTTTTATGTTAGCAACGCGTCATTTTGGACTTAGTACTTGAACTTAACCTACCACCAGGTTGTCAACTGGTATGTCGGCTATTTTCATAAAAAACTACAAGCTTCTCACAAGTCGCAACCGCAAATGTCGTAGCCGTAACACAGCAAGTCTGCGAATAACACCGTTGGCTGCAAATTAAAATCACTGCTTTCGTCGTAGTAGATAAAATCAGTCGCGCGTCGCTCCAAGCCGACGAAATAACAAATCGATTGATCGTTACGATTACCGAGACAAATCTATCTACGCTGTACTCAGCATAGTACAATACAAATATACGCATAAGTAGGTAAGACAAACTGTGTACGTACACAAGATTCAAATACAGGTCATCGGGTCACAGTGGACAGGTGAATGAGCCCCACTGGCTCACAAAGGCTGTCGTGTAACGATCCATTGTCCTCTCGCACGTCGGCCGTTGACACTATCGTATCGATCTGCAGCCAGATGATCGATGGAATGCCGTTCGATCGAGGTCAAACAATTATCGTTCCAAATCTGTTTCCTAAGATGTAATACAGATTAACTCGTTAAGTTCATGTACTCAGTACAACACTTAAAATTTCTGTAATATTTAATCATCATTGCAACCGTTAACTGTCCCACTGTCTCGAGTTTACGTTTTAAAAAACTAGAGATATGTGCGGGATTCGAACCTGGACTTCTGAAATATTTAATATAATTGGTTTTTTTACTGTTACTAATTTTTTTAATTAAATGAAAATTGCAATTTATAATTTTAATAAGATGAATAATGGCAAATCAGTCGAAGCCGAGAAATTGCAACTAGTGATAAATAATAAAACGTCTCATTTCAAAGTGTCGTTGGATAAGACGCAACACACGAACAAAAAACAACAGCATCTTGATCCTAGACAACTTGATGTATAAATCCATTAGAACGTTTAATATATCAATCTAAGTGCATATCAATGATATTGCATTAAAGTTTTTGCTGATCAACATGACTCTTTTATTAAAAACGATCCATCATACCATCAGCCATTCACCCCGGCACGGGTTTTCATGGGCCGCAAACTAATCAATCAACTACCAGGCGTTGTATTGTGCACCAAAAACAGTTTAAACTTAGTTTAAATCCGTCCATACTGTGCTCATCATTTTAAACTTAGTTCCAACCGCCAACAGAACACAGTTGTCTCATCGTATTGAAGTCCTTGGGCTTACTCCACAGCGATTGCAGAGTGCAAATGGGTTGCAAGGGTTGCAGTGTTAACAAATACTGGCACCACCACGTCACCAGATCAATCTGGTGCATAGGTAACCAGGTAAGGCATACCACCACCTACAAAGAGGACTCCATATATGTCAACACGCAAACAACTACCGTTTCAGTCGAGAAAAAACAAAATAACAATAGCAAAGAGCAGCATCGCTCATTATTCTAATTGCGCATCGCAATCCACATGCATGCATTACGATTACAAACAAACGCGCAATTAACCCACAACCGGCCCGCACCGTAACAACAATTACAGAAGACTCCAAACGTTCATGAGACGACATAGCATCCGAACGTAATGAATGGAGCCAACTCCCACGGAGTAACAGTCGATCGTGAACACGTACACTCCTCTTTTTGCTAGCACAGTTAAAAACTAACGTTCAAGTTAGGTTCCAACGGAAATGTCTTCATGTAACGCTACTGCGAAATCACGCAACTTTTAATGTCTTCAATGAAATGATCGATTGTAATAGAACGGGAAAGTAATACGAGATCGTGATGAAAAGCTTGCGAAGAAAGTCAACTTGGGAGTTTTTTTGTTAAAACACCTCTGGATCGATTTCCAAAATTACTAAATACATATGTTGAATCTCAAAACTATCCTGGCTTTTGAGAAAACAGAATCTGGAAAGTAATATACAACTCTAGACGGAAGGTGCTCCATATTTAAATTCAGAAAACTGATGAAGTAAACACCTTATAATACGTAACATTGCAGGTAATAATAATAAATCCTTGGGATAAAATGAAACCATTAGGGTTAAACTACAGAGTCCAGCGACCTGAGTTCTCCTGACAACGGAGCGAATGTACCCACCTGGCAATTGGTCAAAACAGGGAAGGAAAGGAATCAGGGAAAAGCCAAGATTTAAACCACGAAACCGGCGAAACCCACCTCGACATTGCAACCGAAATGCAGTAATAATAGAATCGGAAAAGGCATTGTGTTTACAAGCATGTCGGTTACTCTACGTCTACCTTATACCCCACATGCCCACACAACACTAAAGACTCTCGAGGGTCCGTCTAGACTAGACCAACCTTAACAATATAGTAGCCTGCGCTGACTTACATGCACACCAAACTATAGTTATGCTTATTTAAAGTCACGTTCCAATGTCGGGCCGGAGCTAAAGTGAGGCTCTCATTAAACCCATAAGCATTCTCGTTCTTTGTCGGCTTCAATAAAACGCAAAAAGCTCAGAAGAAATAATTGAAATTGATTGAACAGTGTCGTGTTAGACTGTTTTCTTTTACAAATTAAATAAGCGAGTAAGTAGAAACGATTGCTAAAATTGTTTGTAAACGATTCAAAGACATCTCACTGCTTCGATGCTAAATGCTAGTATATCTTTTAAAGGGCATAAGTACCTTATTATTAAACCTTATTATTCGTAGCTAGTCACTACAGTAAACTTGTGTTCTATTTATATTGACAATGTTGGGATTAATTTTGTACTATAGCCTCCCAGATACTTCATTCTTTTAAGAGGTAGATATTTAAAACTTTCTTTTGGAATTCTATATTCTAAAAAGTCAGACAAATATTTTCACAATCTTAAAATACCTACATATCCGATAAACCAGCAGACGAGCTATCTAATGGTTACTCTGGTAAGTGGTCACCTATTTAATATCAGTACAACATTAATATCAGTAGAACCAAACAGCATGACTAATGCGCTAGCCAAGAAAAAAAAGAAGTAACAGAAAAAAATTAAATATAATAAGTATCTTAGCTTAAGTAAGTTATCTTTACACATTTTGAGACTTATTTCATACGTACAGTAAGGAAGATATTAAATATGATTTTGATAAACAATGATTAATATTGAGAAAGCATGTTGAGAGAAAACACTTTACAATAATTTCTAATACCATAGTTTTATCTAATCACTATTATCTCGAATATTTTAACTATTAATTATCTATCTATACATATATCGGTGATTAAAATACATACAAGAAGACCCGATCAATTCACATAGAATCGCGATTTTAAGGCGGCCGGTCAGCGTCTCAATGGTCAAGCCATGAGCATCGAACCAATTTCACATTCAGCGATTGATCTAACGGGAACCTATAAAAGGTTACGCTATCTAAAACGTGTTTGCACGCACGTCTGTCTATAGCGATCGCAGCATGGGAGATACAAAATTGGAGAATCCAATTACCGTCAAAATAGTGCAAAGGAAAACTGTCAGTTTTATCGTGCAAACAAAATTAATTTATTCTTTGTATTGGTCTATCAACTTCACACAAATCACATTGTATTGGTGTTTGAAGGTTACGTTTCTACTTTCTAGTATGTGATTGTCCAGTTTATTGTGCGGAAGAATTTGAAAATAAATAAATGTTGAATAGTAATTCAATAAAGATGTCAGCAATCACAACGAAACTACTTATTTAAGAGTAAAATTATGTCAATGTGAAATTACTTCATGCTATTTCATTATGATTTTAAATCAAATAAGTTTTATTTGTAATATAATTTACCTCAAATACGTCTTGTTTAAAAATAAAAAATATTTTATAAGATTGATTCAATTTCTAATTAAAATTTAAGTTAAGAAAGAAACGTTATCTTCCTACATATAACACAAATTTTTCACTCCAGACATTTAACTCCCCATTTTTATATGCATTGAATATCATTTTAGTTGATCACCCCTGAAGGTAGTCGAAAATAGAGCTGTCCAAGTGTTAGATAAAGAGCATCGTGACCGCACGAGTCCGCTGAAAGGTCACCGAGGGAAAGCGCAGAGAAACCGAAATTGGACTTTTTCCGTAGGTGTCTTGAAAATGTCCAATTATTACGCTCGCGTGACCGCTCAGACCCTTTAAATTTATCTGCTACAAAGGAAGTAAGGATTTTCCGATTTTACCACATTAGATAGTATTTGTTAGCCATGTCGGAAGCCTTCGAGTGGCATAAAATCTTCCGATACTTAGGTTGGCAAGCTCTCTACCAATAAGCATTGGAACAGCGAGGAGGAGTATGTTCTAGGCCACCTCGATGATGAGGACAGAGTCGTGTTTAGTAGTGGGCCATTAATGGGTTGAAGCAAAGCCTAGGAACGATTGGCTACAACTAAATTTAATGTAGATAAAAGTTCATCCAGCACTTAAGATGAGTACTATTATCATAAATTCAATGCCACTTCTGAGACCCCATACCAAATGAAAGTACCCCTTTATTATAAACATTCCATCATTCACAATTATATTTGAAAAAATCAACATCGTTCAACTGAAGAAGCTAGATATATTATACAGGTAGATGATAGGCTTACCAGCAATGTTTCCCGCAGTCATCTCGGTGATAAGCCCCTCCAAGTCAGGCGAAATGAGACGCTCCTCATCGTCCCCGTGAGTGTAGTCCAAGGCATGGTACACCACTATCGCCAAGTTAACCACCAGCTGAAACAATGTACATTATGTTTGTGAGTTTTACCTTTTTGTCGGGGTCAAATAGCTGTTTATTAATATCTTATTTTTCACTATCAGTGACAAATTCAAAGAAATACAATCAATATCCAAATCACTACGCTTTTTTTGAATGGTTTCATTGGATAATACCGTGTAATTAAATTATTGTATGAATCTACTCGTATATCCTGTTTTATTACACATCAATGCAATATCAGAATGTAGGATCATTGGAAATATAAGCTGACAGACTTATCCACTACCACTCGAACCTCATAGGTAACCGTTTGTAATGTCGATATTCATTATCTTAGTTTCAGTGTTTATTACAACATATTCAGATTCACGAATACTTTCGTGAACGTAATATTGACTTCCTAGCGTTATATTCATCAGACCGCAAAGAATTTTTTGTTGCGCGAAAATTTGGCATGCCATCGACCCTAGTAGAAATACCGAAAGCCATGCTTTCAACAAAATAAGTTATCAGGTGCTATTAACTGCTACTGCTGTTGCTGAATCCACTGTTGCGTAACTCGCCACGCCTCGGGCTTGTGGTACAAAACATGAGAGACAAGCGAGGTAATTATCGATCGAGCTTGATTCTTATCCCAATTTTGACATTTTTCCTCATCGAAATTCTTGAATTCTGGAGATCGACAATGTTCCAGCGACTTGTACTAACAATGATATAAATTTGAAACGTGAAGCTTAACAAGGTGAGCTAAGCTAACTAAAGTCAGTTAAATCTGACCAAGAAATACAATAAACAAACTCTCAAATTAGCTGATCATAGTGACAGTAACCAAACAAACAAAAACTGGCAAAATGGTTCATCAGATGACACTATACCTAGAAAAATATTGTAATAAAAAGTTACATGTAAGGTCCGAAGACAGAAAAATATAAACAGCAGTCGAAACTAAAGGAGTCGAATTCTCGAACCAGCCTTTCTCATGAAGTAAACTTCAAACTTCAACCATCATCCCAGGGCTCGCATGCCGTGACTATCGGCGCGGCGAACGGAACGCGCGGGCCATTGTGCTCACGTTGCCCAACGCCGCAGCCGCTCCTGTACCAACTGCACACTCCATTTAACGCGCTGAAGCAACTAGATTGATGGCTCCCAGCCATCCGAACTATGTGTTGCTGTAATTGTTCACTCGCCGTTTCATTTAGATCCTGGTTTGCATGCCGTTTGAATCTGATACCATTTCGTTTTTAACCTGGTTCTTAACTTATGTGTAAGTGTAAGTCGAGCAGAAATTTTCAAATTTAGGTGTTAAGAGAAATTCTAATTTTACATCAGTCTCCGCCTATGATTTGAGCTGCATGTGCTAAAGAAGTCCAATGGAGATTGATGGACCCATTAAATATCAGCAGTTAAATATTTATAAAGTGTTTTTGGAGCATTGTCGGAGAATCAGAAAAACATGTTTACTACTTTACCTTGCCATCGCCGAAGACTCTTTTAAACTTTATCTGGTGTACAAATGTGTGATGTCAGTAGCAATTATCATACTCAGCGCCATTAATTACAAAACTATGCCAGAAATATCAGACTGCGATCCCATCTGAATAATTCGATCATCGACACGCAGCGCCTTTACGAAGTCTATCAATTACCACTTGTCAGCTATCTGGTTGAGTTGTATCCGAGTGTCCCTCAAATTAATTAGGATTGCCAACAAGATTTATGACATTCATCCTGCAACCCATTGTGACAGAATCATTAGTCGTTTAGAGCCACACAACTACATTACTAATGTATGCGGTGTTTTGTCCACAGAAAGGTATTTGGGTCGGTCAAAGCTATTATTAAATAACATTATTAGGTAATCTCGTGTTTATGATTTCGAAACTCCAGATAAGTTGTTTTGTCGTTGTCACCAAACACCATATATTACAAACATGTTGAACATAAACTTTCTTCTCAAATTTGTCTACTCACTTTCAAGAATCTGGAAATTTGGTTGCAAACTTATAACAAAATTTACACTACAATCGATTCCCAAACAATAATTCAGATCAGATCTACGATCCTAAGTAATGATAATCTGTAGATAGCTAGGCGTGAGTCGCTACGGCTTTAGCATCTTAAGCAATATTTAGCACCATGCGTCGTCCGTTTCGGTGCATTTAAGGCGAAAATTCGCCTTGTAAATGATAATTGCCAGCGATTCCGTGGAGATTGCATTCAACTAGGCCCCCATAGACATACTCCGTTGATAAATTATTTATTTATCATTGGCACCAAGCCAGAATACTCTATAGCTGCTCATAGAACGCGTTCTACAAAAACTTTATTATTTCCTGCAAGTCAACCTGCTGTTAGTTAGTGCTAGCTTACTGAATTTTTAATCTTCACTTATTTATTTATACGAAATTTGATCAAATAAATATTGATTACTAATTTTGAACTTTAGTTTGATATTGATATTTTGCTCAATTATATATTTGTTTTTCTTTAAACTATAACTTAAATGCTGAATAATATCTGACTTCATCAAATAGTACCGTGATTTGTGAAGTAGGATTATTACTTAAATAAAAATTAAAAAAGTAAATTAAAATTTAACTATAATGACACAGACAGTTACTCAATTAATTTCTACTAAGAGTCCATATTTTTCACATCACACGAGCACCAGGCGGCCTCCCAAGTAGAATGCGCGTGGGGTTCAATCCAAATAGATGCTTGGATAACAAAAAGTATATTTCCTCAGATTAAGTCGTCGACGCTTCCAGCGAATACGATACACGTAAGAGTATATTATAATGACGCGGGCCCGTACCTAGATCCCACCTACGTGGACGTGGGAGCTGTCGCGATGATGCATCGATCGCGCGCGCATACCATCAGATTGCCAACTCCCAGGGATTCTATCTACGAAGGTCCTTAACTAACTTTTTGTTAGAGCACTTAGAATGATACATGTGACGCTAATGCACGTAAAAACAGAGCTAGTTAAGAGAGAGGAGTGATCATAAAATATGTTCTTCAGTCGGCGAATCCTTTGCTCGGTTTCTATTTCAATTCTCGTCCTTAGGTTTAACGTTAGAAGTTAGAAAATCGAAGGGCGACAGAACGCGGTGCTTAGTGTAACTTACTTCATTACGGAGAAGGGATGTTTATTGAACGCCTGTGGGAAACAATTTACCTAATAACACCTGGTGCACTTAATGCAAACTAAATGTTTATTCAGTTAAATAATAAAGAACCACTTATGACATCATTTATATTTAAATAACATACATTGCTAATCATAATACCTACCTGTAACATAGTTAGGCAAGGTTAAGTGAAGTTTCTGGTAGTTAGATATAAATGTAATCAAATGTGAAAGAGATGATATTATGTCTACTTCTGAGTGTCTCAATATTCAACTTAAATAAATCAAAGACTTCGTAAAATAACAATAATTATCTTGAAATATTGAAGTTACATCTTTGTACATTCAGTTCGTTGAAATATATTCTCAAATATAAAATAAGATTTGAAATCCACCATTCTCTTTTTAGAATTGAAAAGCACTATTAGCTTACCATGTAATTAAAATTAGTATTACTATACCACGTCACCAATTATAAAAAGTAATATCATTAAGTAGTGGTTGAACCGAAATAGAATACCGGAGTGGTCATCGTTGGATTCTTTTGGGAATTAAGGACAATATTAAGCCGGATATGGCATATACATAATTGAAATGTAGATTATTAATAAGTTACGTCTTTAATAGGCAATTATCATAATTGATAAGAGATCTTTATGAGAAACTTATATCAATGAAATGTTATGTAAACCTCGTATCTTTAAATGAATCTATTGGTGCGTCTGGTGTCGTGTAATTTCCGATCGATTTCACCGATTGAGTTCTTCACGCAATATGTTAGTTCTGGCGGGTCGTTGGTAAACTCTTCCGTTCTTTTTTTTTTTACTCTGCTGCTATTTCTACAATAGGTGGCCTTAATGCCTAGTGGTATTCTTTACCAACCAACCCTTAGTGTTGTGAGAAACATGGTAGGTGTAGGAGAAACATACCTACACACTGCTCTTCTTCTTCTTAGTCGATGCGTTCTTGACAGAATGGTCGTGGTCATGATGTGGGTCTTTTTGGGGCTGATGTAACTCGCCTCACGATGTCTCGCCATCTTTCCCTATTGGCTGTTAGTCTAGTACACACATGTACAGGACCACCCACCGCAGATTTTATTTGGTCAGTCCAGCGCATGGGTGACCGCCCGCGAGGTCGTACACCTTCTACCTTGCCTTGCACAACAAGACGCTCGATAGATTTTTCGTTTCTTCTCGAAACGTGGCCAAATGACAGACGATGTTTGATGTCTACACACTGCATATAATGCTTTAGCATGCAATGCTTTAGCACTGCATATAATTCTGCATAGAATTGGCTAAAGTTTAGCCAATTCTATGTTTTTAGACCGAAATGATACGTAAGTATTTGCATAATACATTCGTATGGTTAACAAAATAGCCATAGTAAAACCTGCAACACTGCATGCACTAAAACTGTTAAACATAAAGATATCAGAATAGCAGATTAACCAACTTCAAAGTTCTATTAAACGCTTAGTAAACACCCTTCATATTGGACTCGAGAATGACGAATACATCTCAATATGAATGATCCAATGTACATCAAACTAGATGGTGAGACGTTTCTCACTTACTCGCTTCCTGGCCTCTATTTGTAAACTATAATGGTCTATAATGGACTTTCTCCGACCCCTGAGGGTCCATTCAGGGCTTGTACTGCACTAACCTCGGCTAGACGTTATCAGAGGGCATCGCGGAATTCAATATGGGGCTTGTAGGTCACCCTCATTAGAGACCTTTGCGGGTCTTTGTTTAACGAATCATATTAAGTTCAATAACTTAAATGTTTACGGAGCTGTAGGTAATCGTACGCTTGGCTAAATGTTACAGAATAAGCAAGATGCAAAATTATTCATAAACCTTGCCAGAGCCCGTGGGGAAATCTTTAAGAAAAATCTTACAATTCACAAGGTTACCACTTCAGAAAGATACATACTGTCGCTTTAACTTACGATTTCACGAGTATAATCACTTTGATTTAAAAAAAATTAGAACTTCACACAAACCAGGTATGGATAGCACAAATACATTTCAATTCACGTAAAAATTGTAATATCCCACGAATATTAACTTCAAGGTAAAAACAAGTGAGTGTAACGAATTGTAAGTGAAAAACAACAATAATATTATGTATAACAAAAACGATTAATTTGTTTACAATAGACCATCTCATGAATTATTGTGTAATTCTATTCACAAGCTGGTACAAGACCCGATGTGGTTCATTACTCGGGTTATTGACAACCGGGAGCCGGATAAAATGTGACAAAAAGAGAATGAATCTTTCGAGAAGCAGTTCCGCTACGACGCGCTGCAAAAACGCCTCGAATTTTTTTTGTTATTAGTGCTCAGATCGTATTAATAACACTGTTATTCAAACTGAAATCTACACCGATGACCATTCCACAAAGATCTGTCGAGTAACCTTACGGTGGTAGTAATAAGATAAAAAGTCGTTTATCCCGATTCATAGTACAGTAGTGTTCCGACGTACATGACTTTTACTATAATGGCTTTTGGATTAAGAAACGTGCCTTCATGAAATGCGATAACACTATACCGGTTTCCGATTATCATGACGGCGAATTTTGATTCACCTTACGGTCTATATCGGTCACTGACCCGATTTAGAATTAACTTTAAATCGGGACCGGCTTATATCAAATGTATTTGTCGCCAAGTTGACTCCTCGAGTTGATGACAAGAATTCGTTAAAGTATAAATTAATGAAGATATTATAGTAAAGGACTCAGGGTATGAGACATTACAAGATATTAAAATGATTTTTGTTTCAAAATATGCGGGAGAATGAATAGGAGTATGGCAAGCTATATTTGGTTAGCGGCTGCAAGGATACATGTAGCGAAAGAGTTAGAGGAAATCTTCGTCCATCATGCATCTCAAATTGGTAAAGGTATAAAAGATCGTCAAAATTACCTTTTTCATGCAACGTGCAAGCTTTTGAAAGCCACGTGGCGTAATGAAAAAGATATATGTTATATAAAAAAAGTCAGATACTTTAATTTAATTTTAAAAGTAAGGAAACTTTGTATACTTACATAATTATGTTTAAAGTGGGTTATAAACTTACAATAAGCTTTCAGTTGCATCTGAGATCTAAGTAATTCAATTCCAGTCTTATACAAGGTGGATACCATCATACGACATTAAATTTAACTGCATGTACCTACGGCTGCGCCATATGAAAACCTAGCAAGTGCTTAAAACAAAATTTTACAGGAGAGCGCAAAAACGTAAATCAAGCTAGCCGTTGTAGAATTTTGACATAAATTATTTAAAAAAGCTTTTATCATGTAAAATAAATATAAACGATGATTATGTATTAAATATATTATAATATTTGTGTATATTACATAAATTATACCCCTTACTAACTTATTTAAACAATGGACAATCGGTTCGCCCTTGCAGAAACCAATAATTAACCTAGTATGAGCACTTGCTATGTCTGAATGTGGTTTACTGAATATTGTAGATAGTAGATATTACGAATTAAGTCGATAGGTGTATTTAAAAGAAACAACTTGGTGAAAATAATTTTATTAAAATATTTATTTATAAAGAAATTTAATAACTGTCTAATTGTCCATTGTCAATTGTCCATGAATTGTTAAATCGGCAGATAAGTCATTAACTGGTAAATCGTTCCAGAAGGTCTTTCTGGACTCTGGCATAAGACCCACAAGCTTGGAGATTATTTCACGTTTTTTCTCAATTTTTATGCCCCTTGGGCTGTCGTTGCTAGCTGGAGGAAGTTGGCAGTTAAATTTTTTCATTAGAAAATCTAATTCCACCAGGCCAGGTTCACTGAAACTGAAAAATAAATAATTAATTTTTTATTGAAATAGGTATACGTAATTATTCGTTTTTATACTAAATATACTTATTAACTATACATCAATATTAAAATAAATTAAGTTTCAACCTTGTTCTATAAAATAAATTTCTTGATCCAGTTATCATTTTAACTTGTACAACTGAGTTTAAATTAAATTCTTTTAGTGGTTCATTCTGACGTGCAGCTCTTTTCTTTTTTGGCCATTCAAATTTTTTAGTTACTTCTATAACTTTCACATTCTTTCGCGACTTCATCACAATATCTTTAAAATCTTGGAAATCATATATGTTTTTTTGTCTCTTCATTTTCATTTCAATATTGCCATGTACAGCATCCGCGGACATATGAGTATGTCCTTTGGTCAAATAATTAATGGTTACAGACTCAAGCGCATTTGATGGATTATTTACTAACATTGTCATTGCGGTGTATATGGTCCAATTTTTATTCTGCGCTGTACAGTTATCTGCCCATATGTGCAAGTGCTGCATATCCCTATTGCATTCTATAAAAGTATATATAGCATTTACAATGTCACTCGCCTCTCGTCCGGCTATTGCTTCGTGCCAGAGCACACAAGTGGAACTATCATCAGATTTTTTTTCAATAGGAGCAAATGTCAAATTAAAAGTAATCAACCGGCTCATGAAAAATGCATCCTTGATGTCAGGCATTTCTGGCAAAATAATAACCTTTTGCAAGTCCATTGATACGAATTTAACTAAATTAGAATTTTTATTTGATCCGTCCAATCTGTATCTTTGAATAGATGATTCAACTTTAGCCTTATGATCTGCGGATTTTATTTTCATTTCTTCAGGCATTAAAGAAACATCCTCGTACTTCTTTAATTCTTCTTCATACAATGCACAATCTACACATCTATCACCTTTAGGCATGTGAAAAGATATTTTTAATTCTTTTATTTTTTGCCTGTACAATTCTTTGCCACACTTGAAGTTAGGATTGCGTTGTTTAAAGTCTGTGTACATTTGTCGTAAAGTTAAGTGCCTTGGCAGATATTTAGTAAAAGGCGCATTATGTCGGCGATAATGGCTTACCACTGGATGAAAACTCATAATGTGATTAATTATTACGCTTCCATCAATCTTTTTTCTACCACTTCTCTTATCTTTCGTAACTGACCCATACAATTTTTCTTTTTTTACTGCTTTGCTTAGCTCTGTTATTACTCCATCTGTTTTATGTCCCAAAGTAGCCAAAAAAAACTTTTTACAAACTGCAATTAGTACACCATCAGAATTTGGCAAAAAGAAATAACGACTTTCGTTTTTATAATAAGTTTCAGTTGAGACTTCAACTTTTCGTCGCTTAATTTTAGATATTTGTATGCACTTATTAAGAAAGCTACGCCTGGATAAAAAACTTAGGTTCCAATATTCTTCCCAAATATTTTTCCTACTTTCAAGAGAAAACTTTGCACATTGCCTTTTACATTTGCTGTTGTCGCAACTATTTTCAATCATAGGATGCTTTGCTTTACGTTTTTGTTGAGAAGTTTGTAATGGTTGTGTGGGTGCAGTTACTGTATTTTCGCTGTCTAGTAAATTCGTATCATAAATATATAAGGGGCCGGGGTAAGCAGCTACAAAATTTGCTTTAAAATGGTTGTTTGGAGGTAGATTAAACGAGGAAGTCAATACATCTCGAAGAGCTGAAGGTTCGCTATCAGACACCGATGTGTCTTTATCAGATTCGTTCTCTTCTGATAATGCGAAATCAGGATCTTCAACAGAGTCGTCTAAATCACTCATAGTAATTAAATCCTCAATGTCAGTAGCAGGGTTAATGTGCGCATAAGAAGTGGACGGTGCTGGTTCAAGCGAACATTCATTAGTGGGAAAACTGAAGCAAGCAAAAGGAAAAATCAACACAAATACACAACCGCAAACCATTTGAAAATGTTAGTCATAATTTATATAATAATAATGTTATAATAATACCCATTAGATAATTATCTCAATTTTGTGCTATTATGCAGCTGATCGTGTTAAGAAAGTATCCTTAACATGATATTAGACTAAACGATTACTAGATGCCAATAACTAAGATCTAAATATTATCATATTTACCAAAATTGCTCATTATTTATGTTATCTAGTAACTAATATCGACTTCAGTCTGTAGGTATATATTACAACATCATTAATTGCTTGGAAACACAAAACCACCCATTAAAAAATCAAGCATAGAAAAAGCCCAACAAATAGGTTAAACTGCATTCCAAATCTACATACACATAGTCATTGACACAAAAAACCTAGAGATACATGATTGATGATGAACTTACCACTCATTTGTCTCAGTACTACGTCCAGCAGCTGGCTCTGCATCACTGCAGCAGTTGTTCATGTTAACAGCAGCCATTATTAATTTTGTTCGATGCGATCGTAAACTATTCATGTTAGTGAATAAAAATCACTATTTACGTATAAATTAGCAAATACAGTCACAGCTCCTATATTAAGTACGTGTAACAAGTCAATTACGCGCCAGCGCACCCAAGTGACTGATCGTGTCGTGACTTGCTAGCTGCGCAGTACCCCCGCCGCGCGCTTTCCCCTCTATTTATTTTGTCTGTTGACCACTTCATAAACCTAGCAAGACGCATCGACCGCTTAAAAACCTAGCAAGTCTCAGAGACTTGCTAGGTTTGATAATGGTCAGAGCGACATACTAGGTTTCTAAATGGTTCTGGGATGATACGTAGTGCACTTACTAGGTTATGAGTTCTCTAAATTTCGGTTATTTCGTAAGATTTACGCGCGGGTGTTTTTTTAATTTGTGGGGACTTACTAGTTTATAACGATACTGCAATAAAAACATTTTTGACAAAAATGACCCTTGCTAGGTTTTCATCTGGCGCAGCCGCCTATCCATCTTCCAAGTCTACAAACAAATTTTCAATCAAATATCTTCAATACTTTAGGCACAGGAATTTTTCTTCACTTTTGAAATTTTCTACACGCTGTGTCTAAAATCAGTCTATCATAAAAGTTTAATGACCCCAGACGGAACAAGCAAAGGAGACGGGGACTTTTGGGCCCAATTTGTAATAAGTTGAAATATAGCTTAAAAAACGCGTTATTTTTTTCTATTATAATATTTAAAAAATCAGCTTAATTCACAATCTGGAAGATGAAAAATCTAAAAAATAAGTAAGGATCAAAAATAGAATAAGTAATCGATAATTATAATCGATTATATTAAGAATGTATGCAAACAATTATATAAAAATATAAAAAGGCTTTTCATGAGATGTTATTTTCAATCAT
Organism: Ochlodes sylvanus; assembly: GCA_905404295.2. NCBI lineage: Eukaryota > Metazoa > Arthropoda > Insecta > Lepidoptera > Hesperiidae > Ochlodes > Ochlodes sylvanus. The sequence continues at coordinate 2,585,347 of FR990125.1, read as the reverse complement.
TAAGAATAATTAAAACTATTACAAATAAATTAATTTACTGTGAAACAAGACATCTATCTATGTAATAAAGTGAAATCTCAAAATCAATTTTCGATCGAACAATCGATCATTGATCGATTTTGTAAATGAAAATCGATGTTCATCACTGCTCATTTTTGTCTATGTTGACACTTGACAATAATGACAATGAATGACAGAAGTCCCGTCTAAAATCAATCGACACCGTCTTACACTTACACGTCTGACTTTGGCTCGTTATTTTGGATTTATTGGCCGGCTTATCGATTGGATATTGACACCATGGATCATTGTGTGAACTGTGGTATAGTAATACTATCAACGAGCTTTAGATGATGAAATGAATTTGTCAGTGATTCGTCGATGGCGTGCACCACAGCCTGTAAGTACTCACTTATTTATTAGCTAACTGGCACCTACCATGCTAGCCTATAGGATTCCTTATATTGTTTATTATCAACCGTATGCTTAAAAGTGAATTATACTTTTTGAAAAGGTAGATAAAGATTGTTAACATTTAACTAAATACCGAAATCGATTGAGTAGCATCATCAGCCTATTAACATCCAACTGCTGGACGACGCAGGCCTCCTCTCTAGCAGAGAGGGATTCCGAGCAAAGACCCACCAAACTGCTCCAATGTGGTTTGGCGAAAGTATATTTTTCAGTAGTCTTGATTTCATGAAATAAAAAACTTCATATTTCAGATAAACAATTGTGACCATGTTTGTCAAGCTTTCTGGGACTTGCCACAAAGACCAACAGCTGTTGATCAACCAAGACAACTTGGCCACCGTAATGTTTGCTTCCGCTGTGGTCGCTCTCATCATGAGTCAGTCATTTGCTTGACACTGGCTCAACTCATGAACTGAGAATATATAATGTAATACAAGAGTGGATTATACCTCGAACTGTAAGTTAAATGAATGTTCATTATTACTTATGCATGCCACATAGATTACTATGTCCTGGGTTCAAGTCATGGGTTGGGCTGTGAAATTATACCTACTGAGTTTTTCTTTCTTCCAAGAATTCATCTATAATATAATGTAACAGTGTTGTATGTATATACATAAATATATGTATATATTTATATTCTTATAGCTATTTGTGTATTATTAGTATTGCCATGTAGTACTATTGTAAAACAGAATGTAGATTGTTAAGTAAGTTTATTTGCCGCACCAACCTGTGCTATTTTAATATTTCCTTTTTGCAATGGTTATCTGGGAGACATCACTGTGGTGGTAAGACCGACTTATTCATAAGGTTCTTTTCTTATTTTACTTTGTATTTTTGTTTTATATGGGTGTGCAATAAAGTGTTTTAAATAAATAGAATAAGAAAAGAACCTTACTCTTACCCTGGAATTGAGTTAGTTGTTTTATATTCCTGTGCCTCAGAGAGCACGTTAAGCTGTCAGTCTCAGTCATTATTACTAACATCTGATAGTGACCATTAAGTAATCAAATATTATTGCCTTAAGCCCACCAACCCGCATTGAAGCAGTGCAGTGGGTCTAAGCTCCATATAGGGGATCTATATAGAGGTTAGACTACTATAAGGAGGGTGGTCTGGCCCTGTAGTGGGCTGTCAATAGGTTGATAATGATGAGGTAGGTTTATTGCAGATAGAACAACCGAGTCACAACAAGTGAGTGAACTAATTCTTATCTCATTAGGTATATATCAAATAAAGCACAATCTTATTATGGCGAGCATGTAAGGGGTAACAATGGCTATGTAATAGAAGTGTCCAGGGAGGTCAGCAGTAGCCTACTTCGAGAGCTGTCAGCTTCAAATACCTTGTGGTTACTTCGGGGACGCATACAATCAAGACATACATTCTTAGACAATATTTTAATTATAATTGAGAGGAATAAAAATCAATAAAAAAAGTGTTTTTTATTTTACCACTTCTTTACCCTTACTTATGATCTCATCAGTCATTTACGTTTTATCATCCTCCCATTCTAAAAGTTTTTTTTATTTACTACAAGTTAGTCGACACCAAGTGTGCTTGCAGTCAACACCTAATGGTAAGTGATGATGCAATCTAAGATGGAAGGGGGCTAACTTGTTAGGCGTAGGATAAAATCGCCCTTTAGGTTTCTGCCCGACGCCATACCAGGTAAAAAATCTCAATCGGCCCAGCCGGGAATCGCACCCAGAAACTCCGTCTTATAAATCCACCGCGCATACCGCTGCGCCACGGACGCCGTCAAAATATTAATGTTTTATGTTTAAGAATAAAATACTCGAACTTCAAAAATCAGCTGTTCAATATATAGGTAGTCTCATATTATAACCTCACTTTTACTAAATCTCGTTTATCACTACTCCCAGATTGACAAATTCCGTTTTATTTTCAATTAAAGGTTAATAATATAATAGCTATTAATTGGCACTACTTTCATCTTTTTACAATCCAGGCCCAAGATTGTATGAAAGCGTACCAGTCTCCTTTATCAAATTAAATACATAATGCACATTGAACCTTATAACAAAGTCATAAGAATCACATTGCGTGTGAAAATTTTAACTTCCATTGCACTCATGGTACGAAAATTTAGTGTGCGAAAGAGACACGAGCGAGCGAACTTTCTCTTTTGCGTCCTTGTCCTTGGAGTCCTTGGACACTTGCGAATGCGATAAACAAACGTTTTTGGAATTAGGTCAGTCGGCCGCAACCGTGTCGTATGCGCTAACGCATCCTCATCCGATATAAGTGTTAATAATTGTGCTATTTTAACAGTGACAGGTCACTTAAACCTTTTGTGAAGTGATTACGCGAAATAAGACGCTTATTTATTGTTAGTTTAGTTTAGTTTAGTTTAGTTAGTGCGAATTAGGAACGATGCCTCGTTTTAATTATACAGCTGCGGAGTACGCTGATATGATTTGGACTTTTTTCTGTGGGGTTACATCAAAAATGACGTGTACGCCACGGATGTTGTGTCGGTAGACGTTTTGAAAAATAGAATCGTCATATCGTTTCAAAAATTAAAGAATATGGCGGCTAACAGCGATCTCCTTACAAGAGTGACAGATAATATCAGGATTATCAGGAGATGTTATGATTTGTGCATTCGGGTTAGTGGTGGACATATCGAAAATTTGAAAATTTAATAGTAATTGTTGTCGTTAATGGTTTAGTGACTAAACTAGGTATTTACGAATTCAGCAATGATGGCGGCAAAAGATCACGTGACGAAAGTGCGCTGTTGCCGCTCTTATCAAAGGTTAGTGAACAGTGTTTACAAATGATGTTCTATTTTTTACCCCATTTTTTGCTATTAAGTTTGTTTGAAAATTTGTTTTTTTTTAATTTGATGTTAACAGTTTTTTAATTGATGCAACATGTTCCTAGGAGGGAGTAGGGCTTGTGTTTTCATTTAATGTCGTATGATGGTATCCACCTTGTATATCAGAGCTAATATGATTTAGAATAACTGGATCCGTATTGAAACTAAAATATTTTGTTCCATTGCAACATATTTCATTTTCATACAAAATAACATTCAAATAGGTACGCATGAGTGCTCGCAAGACCTCGACAATCGCTAGTTGCTCTGACGCCCCGATTGTCCTTAATTCGCCCTAATGCAATATGGCCCCACTACGCTGACGGAACTAGGGTTGTTCGAACACCTTTTATCTTGTTTATAAAAATCCGTCAAATTTATTCGTTAAACGTTAAAATACTAATAAATCACGATTCAATATAAGCAATACATAATTATCATCAATTTTAGTCGACTTTTAAAATAATAATAACAAATTTAGTTAATAAATATCTGTGTCAGATGACGTTATGAATTATTGGGCATACATAAGCATCTCTCTGAATAATATAATACCTTGAACCAAAAACTTCAAGTCTGTTGTTTTTGTTTGCTTATTTTTTAATAAGTTAGACAAAAATCATTTTTGCCATGGAAGGTGAAAAAATATCTAGAAAATGTACCTAATTGATTTGTAAGACAATAAACGCACAGCCCTGTCCGAACTCCGAATGTCGCGTACATCGAGTTAGCAAGTTGTAGGAGCTGTTGATTAATTTGATTTGTATCTTCGATTCGATGACGGGCGACAAACATTGTATACAGCTTGATCCAATTATATGGAAAAACATTTCTTCGAAAATAATTTTTTTATTTTCTAAATAATGGAAAAAAATCAAAAACAAACGCGCTTCGCTTTTTTTGTTCACATCGCGGAGTAGTATCAGGATGGATCGTAATCGAGCGTTATATTATATGTATAAGAAAACATGTTATGTAACAACTTAATAAGTGAAAATACTACTGCTATCGAAGTAAAAAGATCAATGTCCGTTTAAAGCCAACCATCGTAAAAAACCTTTTCATAAACACGTAAATACAATGAGAATACCAGAACCTATACACACGGACACTTAGGGCATCTGACGTAACATCAATTTTATCAAAAATAACTTCGCATAGTGACTGACAAAGTAACGTTATCATTTCCATTTTCGTTTATCACACTATCACGCACGAGACATGTCATATGACACATGTTTACACTTTACACCCTGTGTATCGAACGCACAGAAGCAATTTAATCGAATTGCCTTCACATGTCCAAATGCTTTCGATGATGAAAAATATGAACCTACTCACCCATGTCGATTGTTAGATAAGTTGGAAAACTTATATAATGTTTAGTGACAATTAATAAATACAGGCCTTTGTCGAGAGACAAGCTGCCGAAGAATAAACAGTTTGCCGATTTATGTTAAAGATTTACCCTAATTTAAATTTAAAATATATAAATACAGTGAAACCTGGTTAAGTGAGACATCAAGGGACCTGCAATGTCGTTTCACTTATAGAGGTATTCCACTTACCCAGTGTCTCAGATATACAGGTATAAATAAATATCTGTCTCATTTACAGAGGGTTCCATTAATAGAGGTGAGAATACAGGTTATTTCAGTTATACAGTCGCGATCATTAAATAAAATAACGTGTTATGTATGTAAATGAGTTGTAATAAAAAAAATATAGTATGTACTTAAAGGTAATGATAACGATTGTAGCTTTCGTTTTGACATTTTTCAAATAAACATCTGTATGATAGTAAAGCGAAACTAAAACTGAAGGTAATTGAAGCTCAAAATTTGTACTTACGTACTTCGAATTACGTGTGGAATTTGTGGGTAGAATAAGAATGAGTAAACAAACAATGTTATCTCAGTTACAGAGGTTTATGCATATAAAATTTACTCGCTGTCTCAGTTATAGAGGTAACTATGATGATAAATCGAAAGAACAAATCCCAGATATAGAGGTTTACCTCGTCCCACTAACAGAGGTAATTCAGTGCCAAAGTGTTGGGACCTCAGCATGAGTTCCAGTTATGGAGGTTTCTCACTTATCCAGGTCCCACTTAACCAAGTTTCACTGTATATATAAAGGTTGTTAAGTTATAAGTTAAGTGTATTAAAAAAAATGTGAAGCAGAAATAAAGGCTTATTTTATTTTTATTTATTTATTTATTTTATAATAAATACAATCTGAATTTGACTAAAGACTTATTTAATAAATAAGCTTCTAAACAGCGACAATACGGCGTATTGACAACATGTCTGCGGAACCAGAAACAGATAGCAACAGACCTTTCCCCGACGAAGGTAAAAGCGTCTTCCGTATTCAAATAATAGTTACAAGCGAGTCTCCCACGGGTGCTAAATATTCACGAGAACTTGATTTATGATCGCTGACGGTCTATCGAGGCAAACACGAGGAAGCCGATGGACCTGCAGGTAGAATGACTGAATGCAAAATGAGCTCAAATTTCAGAGAAAATGGAAATTGAATAAGAGATTCACATTTAAAACCAATGGCAATGAGAAATTTGAAAGTCTGAATAACATAACCTTCTGAACATTATTTTCCATTGTTTTTAGGGATTTGTAGTTAAACGGAAAATTAGGGATAGTACCTACTTAATATATGTAACTGTGATTGAAAAAATAAATTATATGTTTCCAAAAACGCCACTTACTCATCCAAATTACGAAATCGTCCACTGTCCATGACGGGATACTCACTTGGCCGTTTTTATTATACATAAATAATTTCCATATACAACAACATAATTTTCAATTAGTGTAAGTGTTCCACTGCAACTCGTTCCATGATGTTAATGAAAATCTGAATTGCATAAATTTGCAGTGCATGTCTACTTAATAAACAACTTATTTACATCCGCAGCAACCGTGTTTAATCAACATTTACATTTTCAGTGTCTCGCGGTAGTGGTTCTATGTATTACAGTTCCACAGTATTCTCGCTTTCACCATCTTTAGGCTTACAATTTCAATAAATTTGTAGAGCCTAGAGTTCGCCCGGGGTAGTACTACCGCCCGCCAAGGTACTTAGTACAATTTCTACCGTGTAATAATGGTTTTAACAGCAATTGTGTTCCGGTCAGAAAAGTGTGGAGCCGGCTACACTTTTTAGAGCGACCATCTCAGTTCTAAAGGGTAGCAACACATATGTGACCGAATTAGAACAAGACTCTTACTAACAATGACTAACTGGACTATTACTAACAACTACTAACAGGACTAACTATCACTAACAGTCCCTGCCCCAGTCCTCACACTTACTTACAAACTAACCAACTAATGTTCTAACGCCATCTTTTAACTGGACTAACCATCCTAGACCCCATTTGAGTCTTGTTCTGTCCCGGTCATAGTTGTCATTGGCGGCAGCGGAAGGGTACTTACTGCATGCTCGTTTGCTACCTTAATTATGATGTCTGCATCGTAATTTAAAATCCGACGAAACTATTCAACATTATGATTGCTTACTGAATCGCTGCTCGTTAATCCTTTCATGTGGTACGAGTTCCTTAACAAGCTACTCAATATTCAATTGCGCAACAAGGAGGTGCTACAGCGCCATCTATTGAAAATAGAAAGTGCTACGTAAATAGACGACAGGACTTGTCCACCGTTGGAGTCGAAGCTAGCGATTGACGGTTTAGCTTCCTCATGCAAACTGTTATAAAGCTTTACATAATAAAAAACTTACAACAAAACTTGCAAACTGTTATAAAACTTACATTATATGAATTACAAACACAACTGATTATAAAGAGAAGGAAAGGAAAGTTCGGATTCTTGAAAAAAATATGATCATCTTTAATAGTACAAAATACAAAAGTCTCTCGGTGTAAGTAATATTGCTAAGCAATCGCAATGTTATCTTTCGTCGATATTCATTAATAAAAATCTGATTTTTTTGCACTCAATTGCGACAGTGTCAACTTTTTTCACGTACATATATGAAAGTACGTACAGAAATATGAAGAATAACATACCAAGCTTTGTTGCTGTAAAGTAGACTAAATACTAATTTAATAACAATAGTCTGCTACAATGTAACGACAGGAATATGGACTAAGGGCAAGTGCGTGACTACGATCTAATTGCCAGGCGTATCAAGACACGGTGTGTCAGTAGTTATTAACGTAGCTCGCTGTCGTTTACAAATTATAAACGCTTGAAGTTGGTCAAAATATCCGATGTTCTCCAAGTATTATGAATATTAGTCTATCAACATCCCTATTATTATTCGTCCGCAGTCGGAAACTTCGTTGACAAATATTGAAACTTTTGATCGATTAGCGATGAACGCACAACAAAATATGTACACAGTAACTTAATACAGGATCAGTTCCGAACACTGTGTCAACTCTCATAATAACACCCGACAAAAGAGGAAGTTCCTTGAAGAATACTTTTCTTTTTACAAAGCGTTTTATCGCGCCAGTCAATAACTTGAACCGTCCCGTTAACAATTCGACAGAGGTGTAAAATAGGCGAGGGTGCGTGCACTGCGGAATGTCCACTCAGTGTGCGAACGCTGTGGAAGCAGTGACGTAACGACATCGCGGAAACACGCTCCAGTAGCGCAGATTAACGATTATGCCAACAAAGGTGTAACAGAAGCCAGTAGCGCACCTATTTAAACGGTCTGAAGAAATTAAAGTGGTGTGGCGAGAGATAGATAACTAGGAGGCGATAATGAAAGGGCCACGCTTGACTAGGTAATTAATCCTGCAAATGAAAATGACACAAATGAGGAAGACAAGTACATATTATAAACGAATCGAAAGAACAATGAGCTAGAAGAATTCACAATAAGATTACAATTATTTACAACTTAATACGATTACAGTAATCGTAACCTTAACACTACATATAACATTTACAATTATGTGATTATAAATGATTGAAGTACATACGATGATTATAACTGGGCAAAAATTAGTATTACTAACGAGTTTATAGAATTAATAACAATCATAGTGTAATTGAAGAAATTGATTTAAACAACTTCACGCTAAATTCGTTACTCTCGGCATGGGTCAATGACATGCAATTAACGATAATGCTGGTCAAATCGATACGATCTAATGAGATACGTTTATTTATTGCTGTTACCATTTGCTTTCTATTCTATTGTTCAAAATATATTTACGTTCCGAAAATTTGTATTTAAAAATCGTGTAAGGTTTAGAAAGAGAGACAGCATTTATTTTGCAGCAAGCCATTTTAGTATCTGCTTAAAAAATATTAAGATTACGTAATATTTTAAAGATAAGAGGAATGTTGAAACTGTTAAAAGTACATAAAAATATGATACGTAACAGATAAGCTTTGAACTTTTGCTAACATATTTTCACTCCATTTCCAATTGAAAATACGAATCGTCGTGAAGCGCACGTCCACCATATAAATTGAAATCCTGCAATGCCAAATAAAAGATTTCATGCAGCGGAATGAAATGAGTCTGAGAATACTCGACAACAATGAAAATGGCGCTTTGTAATTGACCGACAGAGAAAAAAAAGATATGCGTTTATGAATTGAGAATTCATATAACAACGACAATATTAATATGATCCGAATTGTTTTGATGTGAATACGAGAGTATAGGATCGCTTTAATGTTCGAGTAATCATTTATGAATGTTGACTCTATTACTCTACTCTATTCAATAAAATATAATTTCGTAGCATATGTTAAATGACTACTACCCAAAATTTTCACCTCAACAAAATCATGTGAAAAATTTCAAAGAATCGAATTTCAAACTTTTGGAAGTAAATGAAATTAAAATCAAATCATTGTTACTTGCGTATTCCATCCACAGTGGGACAACGGAATTGTTAACGTGAAAGGGCATTCTAATTAAAATTTTACTGTATTTGAGAAATGTTTCGTAATCAGAGGACGCCAACAATGAATTGTGCGGAACTTAGCAAAGCTTCGGACCACAATATCGCATTTAATTTTCTCCGTTCCTATTGACTTTCCCACGGGCGAGTCTACTTTTGTATAACTTGTGCAACAATTGTTTAGGGAAAGGTGAGTGTGAAGTGTTTTTATTATTATTTACTTGTGCGGCATTATCTGATGGTATTTTTCACTGGAGATTTTTTAAATGAAGTTTTTTTTTTGTTTTTCGCGTTCGCCAACTTTCTTTTAAATTGCGATTCCAAAGTTCTGATTGTTAACTATGCTAATCACTCAGTGATTTTCTTACGAGATTACCACACGAACATTAAGTAATAATAGCATTGCTTCACTTCACAATTTTATTTGTTTATACGATTTCTTAAGCAAATTTCGAAAAAGCGACACCATGTATCGGGAAACTAAATTAATCGTTTCCTTTACTCCGTCCTTTGTATATTAAATGTGAAAAAAGCAAAGTTTAATAGAAGTTAAGTAAACAAATTCCCAATTTGCCAGTAATCTTATCGGTATCAAAAACATCCGAAGAAAGTTACTAAGAAGAAGAATATTTATATATTTACATACATACCTAAATAAATCGATACAAAAACTAATGTGTGTTCATCTAGTTTTAGACAGATGTAATCTTTTGCGACGCGATCCGGTCGGATATATCACTTTTCTATGCAAATTAATGAGTGATATACGGGATACTATTAGGCGAACATCCGATGTGTATATGACGCAATTTCTTGCAATGCCTTATGCTTAGAACTTATTGGAAGACACATCTAATGTAATTAAATTAAAAAAATAAACGCTAACACATTCATACCTGCATCCGCTGTATGAATGTAGAATTCTCTATATTGCGGACAACATGCACAACACAGTTTAAACATTACAAACACCGACCGGAGAACAATTTATCTGACACATAATTGTTTCTCCAGCCAGAAATCGAGCCTGTGACCCCTTCGTACGCCGCGTAACTACAAATAATCATCAATCAATAATCATCATACATAGTTTAAAATAAGCATGAATATTATGGATTAAATGATGAGCACTGGTGGTGGTATTTGTGTCACTTGTCGGATGCGACTTCTGGTTCTGGAACCAAAATAAGTGAGCCTCTTGTCACAAGGGACTATGTAGATACTAGAAAAATATATTGCCAGTTATCGCATTGCAGGACAACATGATGACACTAGTAAGTATTACATACCCTTATACTCGTAAAATATCTAGGATTGGCGATTAGAAACAGAGGATCGCAGCGGTCGCCGATTTTATAAAAGCGAAAGTTGACTGTCACTTTCTATCCTAAAATGTAAATTTAATTCATATCGGACCAGCTCCTTAGCTAACCGTTTCCGTGGGCGGCGAGCTTAACAGCTGTGAGGAGGCATTAGCGCCCACGTGGAAAGATAACCGCTAAGCGTGTCCTAGCCTCCTAGACAAGTAGCCATTCTAATGACACAAATCATCGTGATGATCATGGTGCCAAATGCCTTAATTACGATGCATTATTAGCCTACAAAGGTTCCCTTTCTGTAAGAGTTGTTAATACTTGTAGTGGCTGTTGAGTGTGGTATTAATCTAATTTTTAAGGTATCAAATTTCGCCAAGACCAAGGCGTATCTCTATTTGCGTCTTTCTTCAATTACTAGTATGTATTGGAAAATTAGTAGCTATAGCATTACATTTACTAGATGAACTAGTATAGCATTACTTTCTGTATGCAAATTGTGAGATGCCAATACTCTCAGAAGCTGCATATCGTTGTCCTATCTAGTCGGTCCATGATCTAAGGCTATATCGTTGGCAGACGATTCGGACTGAGTGTTTCAGTACAGTACCAAATAGTCTGAGTTACTACTGCAGCATAAAATTGTTGAATAGATAACAGTATTTATATAAGCGTCCATCAGCATTATAAAGCATAACTTATCATGAAAGGCAACAGTAATCAATCAAAAACGGATCTTCCATGTTCAGCAGATCTTAACGGCACATATCCAACCTAATTGCATCATGAGTTTCAATTTAAAATAGCTATCGTACAGATAAAATCTAAAGCCGATACGGAATAAGGCTGGCCGTGTATGGGAACAACGCTCCATACAAAAACACATACCGTTTGATTGTTTAGGAAGTAAGATTAGGATCAATTTGTAAGATTTCTCTTTTATGTAATTATATACCGAATGCAAATAACGACCTTATAACGGTATTACAAGGATTAGTTAATACAGATATAATTACGTCAGAGCACAATGACCCGTCTCGTCACACTCACAATGCGCGTTATTGAATTTTTTATTGCGCTCAGTGACCGCGGTTGTTGTGCGGTAATGTTACAAAACATGTACGCTCCAGGCGTTGACATTACGCGCTTAATTACACTACTTATCTTATTAAATCTGCATGCTTAAAAAGTAGACCATCCACATATACATATATTTATTTGTTTGTTACAATTACTTGCAGTGCTTACAGCTCATGCCAAAGCGCACGGCAAGCTATAATTATAATTATTAACAAATGGCTATAATTTCTTAATAATTATTTACACATATAAATCCATACCTACATTAGAAAAACAAAAATGTAATTATTAATAATTAAATAAATAAACGCTAACACAATCATGCATGGCGCGTCGCATGGCTAACACAAATAACACATCACGAACACCAATGACCCGAGAACAAACATTTATCAGTCACATAAACATCCGAGAATCGAACCCGGGACCAGTCGCTTCGCAGGCAGGGTCACTACCAACAACGCCACGGGGACGTCATATGTCAGCGTTGCAGTAATCTTCGAATGTTATGTATTTGGTGTCCAAAGTCCACTCACTCTATCTATGTAATTTAATATGATGAATAATGTCTCTAGGATCCATCTCTTTTCGTGACACGTAGGTATATTATAATATAAAAAAAATGTGTGCAATTCACACGTGCTAGAAGTGAAACTCAAAAAACGAATACTGTCAGTCCACATATTGATGTTTTGCTTTGCTTACGTAAGCCCCCATTTTGCCGATGCTTCCTATCTCATTTTCTCTCAAGTTAAAATGTGTCTGTCTCTTTTCGTTTCCGTTTCATTTCACTTGCGCGTAATTTCCGTTTCATCAAATTCCAAATCACAACTATACTATAGAAGTTTTCACTTCCAAAAACACTGTCAATCAATTTAACTTGTTTTCGCGAGCATATAAAGCCTCAACAAAAGCTAGGAAAAGTAATGTTATTTAGCTACATAAAAACTAGTTGCAGATAGGTTATCATATTGCAACAAAATCTAATCCAGCCGGACAAAAGATTACTTACATTCACATAATTTCTCCGGGGTAAGAAAGCAGCCGTAACAAAAGTATTCAGCATTCAGTTCCCTGTATGGCGCGCAACAATCGCTCGCAACAATCGGTCGCCCCGAGGCTTGCCGTGTTAATTATCGTAGTAACGAAGAAAGTACTGGACAACGGGGATCTCGATGTTACGTATTACGCTTTCGTTGGCGAAAAATACCAATCAATAGTACTTGAATCTTTCACCAAAATGTAAGACACGCGAAATTCACTGTTATAGGTACATGTCTCACTTTCAATTTTGCCCGACTCTGAATACAAATCTCTCATCGTTTAACAAAGTACTTATCTCTGGATGTAATTTTCATTCAATAAAGGTATGCACTAATTGTGTTTGATCTCAGGGCCTAATATTGATATGCAATTGAAGCATTTATAATTTAGCCAGACTTGGGGCCCAGTTACCAATAATAAAACTGTAACTATATTTTTTTAAAACATTGTAACATTATTTTTTTACTAAGCTCTACTGTCGAAACTATATTTTACAGTCCACATCAATCTCAACATAAATCACCAACCACAGTTTAAACACAATCGTTGGTAATCGACGCACGCAGCGCTTCGAGTTGCGATGTCGCATGACAATTGACAGGTTTATCAACGCTCATAGCTTCTACAATTTGTAGCTCGATCGTGAATAGTGAGTAAGGTACCTAAGCTCCAACAGAAAATAGGTGATTAAAGAAGTAATGAGCGTTGTAAACACGGTAGTGAAGAATGATATGTATTAGTTCCGAATAATTAAAACTTTCGAGTGCGATAATAGATCAGCTGTTACCGGAGCTGAAAGGACAGACAACACAGCGGTCAGTTGTTTGTTAATAACACCCGATCAAGTCAGAGTCGGGACTTTCATGGCGGGTTTTGTATATTTTTTGTTTTGTTGAAGTTATACTTCTTTAGGCGCGTTATGAAAAATGATGAGAGTGAAATTTTAATATGTGAAGTTGGCTGCGACACCTAAATTTAACAGCATGAAGTTAGTTCTAGGTGGTATGAAAATTGATAACTATGTTCAAGTTGTATATTTTAGTATTGAAGTTATACTTCTTTTGGCGCGATGGAGAAAAATGATGAGAGTGAATTTTTACGATGCGCGCGCACACCGACACCTAAATTTAACAGCATGAAGTTAGTTCTAACCTTGAAGTTGCTGCGAGTGAAGTTTTGTCAATGTCTTATGTCATGTGAATGTCAAATTTTTTTAGTTTGATTTGATACACATATAATTTATTTAATTGCAATATCACAGGTCATAAATTATAACTATTTAAAGATAATTTAGAATGAAAATACTACATTGATTGTTTTATTCGAAGCGGGTTTTAAGCACAGCACCATCTAGGGGTGAACCTTCCTAACTTAAAGAATAATAACGCCATCTATACTTTGGCCACGCTCCTTAAAGAATGTTTACCAACAGTTGTTGCCTAGCAACCGATAACAGGCAGATGCGAATAACCTTTTTTTCGTCAGCTCATTTATGAACGTTTTAAAATAAATTATTTTCTATGTATAATTCTTTTACTTCTTTAAATTAAGTTTTGTGAATCTATATTGGTCCTTGACTTTGTTTTTGTTTTAGGGTTTAATTGACCTTGCAAAATATAATTCTAAATTGCACTTTAACGCGCAGTTAGTAAAAATTACATGGATGAGTAATTTTTACTGACTACGCGTTGTAATGTTACGTAGAAATCTATTTATGATAATAACAAATAGCAAGTTTGAGTATTTCTTTAGGTGTCCAACATAACCTATAAATATAATCACGATTATATTATAAATTATGAATGTAGGGCACAGGTCTCAACTGAGGCTGAGACTGCTGAACAAATAACGAAGTTACGGCGCCCGGTCTCTTTTTAGAGATCGTCGCAGTTTGTATGGTGCAAATCGGTAAGCTTGCTAGTCAACCCTACCAAGGTCGACTAGCTACCTCTTGCTTGAGTCAACTACCAAATGTTCAAGCTGAGGGTTTGAGTACCAGTATTTTCTTTCTTTCTTTCCTCTTCCCTTTCTCTTATCTGATAATGCATTGGTTATGCCTTTTATGTTACTAATGTCTATGGGAAACGGTGATCACTTTCCATCAGATGGCCTGTCTGCTCGTTTGCCAGTGAATTAAAGTAATATTGTATTTTAATTATTAAAAAATAAAAAACAATATTTTTAATACATTTTATTTGACTTTATTATACATTTCATTTTAACCACATTCCTCATCATCACTGGCAGAACTTGATGGACTTGTTGTATGATCGGTTACTTGAATGATAAAATTATCAATTACATTGTCTGTAATGCCATCAAGTTCTGCCATCTTCTTCTCCTCTTTAATGACATGGTCAACACATTTTTGCCATGCCGCAGCAGTTATTACACTGATTGATTCATTTAATATATTTTTTAAATCAATCATTTTGAATGTTTTGTTTTTTGCTGCGACATAGCCCTTTACTTGTCCCCATATCATCTCGATGGGATTCAACTCGCAGTGATATGGTGGTAAACGAAGCACTTCAATATTATGGTGCTTCGCCATTGTATCACACACATACGAGGAATATTTATGTTTTTCAGGTTTTACTAAGTCCATTAATTGTGTTTTTACCATCTCTACTTGGAACGAGATACCTTTTTCTATTAACCAATTTTGAATGTCTTTTTTCAGCCAATTCATAGTTGGTACTCGTTCCAAGCGACGAGAATGATATGGGGCGTTGTCCATGACAATTATTGAATTATTTTCTAATTTTTCAAGGATCTTCGAGAACCAGTCTTCAAATACTTTGGAATTCATTTCCTGGTGATAATCACCGTCACCTTTCTTGCTTTCAAAAATTAACCCTCCATTTTCGACAAATCCATCTTCATTTCCTGGAACAATAATAGTATATTATTACAAAATTTTAATAGTTTTTCATAACAGCTCAAAGTAATTTTCTATTGTTTATATTGGTTGAAAAGTACACTGTTAAATTAACTTGATTGTAAACTAGCCACTCGGCTCAGCTTCACTACAATAGTAGCTTTGCAAATTTTTTATAAATTATAGCCCAGTATACATTTCAACAGTCCCTCTTTTAGCAGGTGAAGATTAGATCAAATAAATATAAAACATACACACACTTTACTTTACTTACATTTCTAACATGACTTACACATCTCCAATCAAGATCAGACCAAAAACATAAATTATATTTCAATATTATATTGCAATATTATATTATCACTATAAAAAGGTGTAAAAAAAAGTTCTCCTTCAGGGTAACCGGCATTTCACTAGCGGCTTCCCTGCTCGTGGCCATGGATGACGATGACCACTTACCATGAGGTGGCTCGTCTGTTTAACATCAGCACTTCAGGCTATAAAATAATTAATATACTTTTATTATCATTAATATTATGCTTTTTGCTCGAGCAGCTGCCAAATGACAAGTTGTGTGTATTTCTATATAAATAAAAAGACAGTGGTATTTTATTTAAAGATTATGATGACATACCAATGTGTACAATTATCAAACGCTTTCCTTTTCCTGAAGGCGCTTTGAGACCAGTAGAAAGCCCCTCCTGGTAGGCTTGCCGAGTAGTTTCAATTGACAGGTCTTGCCATACTTTACTCTTAGTGTGACCTGAAATCAAACATAATTTATATTAAAATAATTAATACAAAGCTACCAAGGATAAAATTGGGGGAGACCAAAATTCAGCTGTCTGTATTCCGACTGATATGATATTAATTATGTTGAGGTAATTCAACAATTGAAGTAAAGTTTATAGAGAAATTCAGAGATTTTGTATGGAAATAAAGTTAAATTGTGTTAGTACCTTCATTGACCCAAGTTTCGTCCAAATAATAAATTTTGCGGCCTTCTTCTCTCAATCTCAATATCTTTCTTAAATAATGAAAACGCCATCTTACAATTTCTTCTTTTTCAATAAGGGCACTTCTCCGTGAACGTTTAACGTATTTTATTTTAAGTTTATTCAAAACCTTTTGAAAGATGGTCCTTTTAAAATTTGGTAGACTGTCGTCCTCGTTCACTGCCCTTAGAACTTTTTCCACAGTTGGTGGCTCGTTGTTAAAAAAAAAAGTATGCACTTTCCTCCGAATTCCACTCAGGGTCAGGTCGTCTAAGCCGTCAATTAAAGTTCCTCTTTTAGGAGCTGGTGTTGGTGAACAAACACGTTTATTGCTTTTGTACTCTCTTAAAACTTTGTACACAGTACTCAGATGAACGCCGGCAGTTTCAGCAGTTTTCACTGCGACATCCTTTGCATACATAAATGTATTTTTCGGCCACATCTCTTCCACTGTTTTGTATATATTGCATATTACGTTTTTTTCTGAGGAAGTCAGTGGGTGTTTTCTTCGTGGTTTCTTCGGAGAAGAAAACTTCTGCAAGCCGCTCGGACCCGGTTGCGAGTCACTCATTGTCAATTTAATAACAAAATAAAAACACGAAAACACAACAACGATGTTAACAAAGAAACAAACTTTAACAACAAAAGTCAACAACTATAACAAAACAAAAATAACAGAAATATTCAACAAAATTTAACAAAAACAATAGCCAATGGAGATATTAACACGCACAGTACTCGTTTCGCAACTCGTAAGTCGTATTAAATTTGCAATGCAACAAAATGGCGGGTCAATTATATTATTAATTAATTATAGACAGCGCAGTGTTGCCAGATGTATTATATCAATTTTCTAACAACGAATTATAAATAAGTCGTAGGTACTCTCTAGGAAATCGATGAAAAAATCGTTAATTTACAAATCTTGATAATATTTTTAATTATTAACATTATTTGTTATGAAATCAATCACTCAATCGATATTTATTTATTTGCAGAATATGGTCAAGTAGCTTTTATGTTATAAAATATCCAGTACGACTTTCGATTATAGCCTATATAAGGGATGCAAATTTTTTAAACATGCATTATATAATTTAAAATGTAAATAAGTAGCATTCCTATACATATAAGTACATAAAAATATATATAATCGTCAATGCGGTGGAAGTTTTAGAAAACGTTACCCAACAACATTGTTAACGTCCTATATTATTATGTCGTTTTGTTTTGCTTACTGATTTTGTGTATACTCACACCAGTCGGTAACTATCATAAAAACATTATTAAAGAGTTTTCCGGGTGTCGATAATTTAAATTAATATTGTTGAAGTTTTTTTGGCTTGACATTATTAGTTGTTCTGTCTATTTATGTAATTGTCTTGTTGCTTTTGTTGTGAACTATTTCTTACTGTTTCACAAAGTTGGGATGTCTGGGATCAAAAAGTTACGAGACGATTTTAGCCCAGGCTCGAATAGCAGAAATATTGTTCATTCATTATAAACTTGTTACATTTTTCGCCACTGATTAAATTCGTGACAGTTTTCATCAAAGGTCCTTTGTAACTGTAGACTGATTAAAGCGTTGGTCGCCTGAACAGCTTTCAAATTTTTAAACAGGATTATTTGAATTGTATCGATATATCGATTTGCATACATAATGGAATATATACTCTATGCACACGCATGTTAAGAAATCGACACCTGGCAACACTGCACGACCATGAATGAATACGGTGTGACGATGTCATTATTATCCAGCTAATTTAAAACATCGTAAGACATTCGAAATTGTAAGGAAATGTGTGTAAACTTTGTTTTTGGGGTTGTCTTAACTTGGCAAAATCAGACAAAATGTTATAAAGACCTGAATTTAGCTTACTTTAAGGGCTGTGAGTTACTAACTGATAAGGATATTTTATGAAATTTTGTATAGACGCAATAATATAAACGTTTTGGAAGTGATTAGAGTGTATTGTGCCATAGAAATAAGCGATAGTATACAAATTGCATGTTATTCTTAGAAATAATGTTGAAAACACGAAAATTAGTAGATTTCACAGTGCCAGAATTTTGATGACCCTAATATCGGTTTGTTTACATAGTTTCTTTTCGGAGCGTGGCCAAAGTATAGTAAATAATAGTAGAATAATAGAACTCGTTAGTATGGATTAAGTAGATAGTTGGCGGTATATTGTATTGATTGAAGAATAATGAATGTCAAATTATTGACATCATAAACTAAAATAAATTTTCACATTCTTATTTAATGTGTAATAAGTTTATAAATAAATTAATAAAAGATACAAATAAAATAATAATAATATTTCTCATTATATTATTATAATAAATGAAATTTTTGAAAAGATTTTTATCTTGTTACGCCAAAGAAGTATAACTTCTAAAGCGTGTACATAAGTACACACACATTAATTTTTTATTATCTTCGTATGTACATTATATAAATAGATAATTCACTCTCAGTTATAGTAATTATTCATTCAAAATTATTTTCAGCATTTCCGTATCGCGCATCAGTCCATAATGAGAGGAGCCCCGTCCAGATATCAATGCCAAAGCATTGTCGCGGTGATTTAATTTTTTCGTTCGAGTCTTTTTTACAAGCTTTTATTTAACTTGCAGTGTTTGTATGTACGTGTATATGTACTTATTTTCAAGTCAAATCTTGCAAACGCAATTAAAAATTCTTCATCTTACTTTACGGACTATTGCATATTACTTTAGTTCCGATGACAAAACTTATTGCTTTGAATTTATAATTCACCTAGCATTATCAAAGCGTCCTCTTGGTTTCTCAAACAAAAAAACTAAAAACCCCTTATTTCTTTACGTCGGTCCTTTGCCCAAAGATTGTCTGGCAGAAATCGCTGTCTAGCGATAAGACTTCCTTTTGTACTGAGCCTAATGTGAGCTGATGTAAATGTTTTCTTGTGTGTGCAATAAAGAGTATTCTATCTATCTATCTATCTATCTATCTATCCTCGAGTCTCAAAAACTCATTAGGGAACGGAAAGGGTAATCGTTACACAAAACAAATCTATTGCGTAACTTTCCTCAAAGCCTACACTCCACAGTAACTAAGTCAGTCTGATGACCGCAGAGGCGCGCGGCCGCGTGGGCGGATCAGAAGCATTGACAAAAGGCAACTTGCCAAATGAAAGGAAAATTTAAATTAATTCCGCTGACTATACGAAACCATTTAGAAACTTGAGATCTAATAAACCGGTCCATCGGTCAGGTCCTAATCGGTCTCGCATGGGAAATGGTTCCGCACCGTTTCTGTTTTATATTCAAATTTAATGACAACTCAAATGAATTATGAATGAATACCTACTTACAAAAGATTTTCTCGGCATACTTTACGAGGAGTTGAAACTCCTCGTAAAGTACTGAAGTAATTTTTCAATAACTTTTCAATTTCAATAAAATCCATCGCAGTATTTTTATGTTTATAGCCGACTAACACGCAGGTGTGCCACCCGATCGTGAGTGAGACTTAGCCGAAACCCTAACCTAACCTAGCCGGAACGTGAGGAGTCGTTTGGCGGCCGACTCGACCATACGGGATGGTAGCTAGCCAGCCGGGTCCAAGACCAGCCTAGATTACCTTCAGGGTTGGACTAAATACGTGACAGAGTTCAGCGATCTCTAAACAGAAGGACCGGGTGCAGTAATCGCGTCCGTTGTTCGGCAGGGTAGGTAAACCACGAGTACGGCCAGGGTTCATACATCACGAGCAAGGAAGGTCGACTAAGACTCAATGAAGAATGGAGCCCTTCACACTCACTTCGCACCTTGCTTTGTAGGTTTGGAACTTTTTAATCGACTGCAACGTCTACTCCGATTCCTAGTTCAATTTACAGACGTTCACAAAACGTTACACGTTTTAAAATTTCCACGTTACACCATGATAACTTTTGACACGTGTTGTAACAATAACTAAAAACAAAATTATGTAAGTGTGTTGAAGTCTTGGGCCAGCATGGCAGCGTTTCGTGCGAATACGATATGAGTGACGCAAAATTAATTGCTTATAATTAATTTGAACACGTAGCTCAAATTAAATATAATTATGACCCATAACTACATCACCAATAAATGAGTATTGTATTGTCATTACGGTGTCACGGTACGCCTTGCTGGTGTCCGGGGAAGAACATCTTTGTGATTTTGCCCTCTGCGGACTCTATATATTCTTACTCTATATAGTCTTCTAGGCGTCAAGGGTGCACACAGAAGTTGTGTGTGGCAGTAGTATCTGCAGGATCAGGAAATAAAAAAAGGCAATAATACAGACAGTGACGGGTACCTCCCCACAAGAACCAATATTATCAAATCTTATGTTATGCGGACTCGTCAAGTTGTCACTAGTGTCTCGCACTGAAGAACGTTTCTAAGATGATGTTCAGTTTAATAGCGATCCGCTCCGTGAGAGTTTAAAAAGAATCTGTACGCTTAATGATGAATAATCAAATCGTATGTTTTCATTGACCATTTGATTGATGGGGCCGACGCAGCAGGTCGAGTGAAAACTGGTTCCGGCCCGTGTGTCAACCACTGCAAGCTATAGCGAAACGATGGTTCGAAAATATTGAAATTTAAATGAAAATGCGAAATAAGTAAAGGAAGAATTACTACAATAAGAAATTAAACGCTTACACTCACACTACCGGTTAGGAAAAACTGTGTCGCGGGTGACATGGATTTACCGAAATAAAATATCAGAAAGACCTTTGTGTTCAAAGATTTATCTGTCACATTTATTTTTACTCTAGCCGAGAATCCCGGATCCCTCATCGGGAAAGTTAAAAAGTTATATCTAATTCTATAGGTACTAGTCGATGACCCAGTTACTGAATGCTTTGCATATTATAATATTCAACTAAAAAAATATGATTATGTCTCCAATGCATGTAATCGATGCATTCAAACGAAATCAGTTTCCTCATCAACTACATATACTATTACTATAGCATCGCACATCGCTCGCCGTGTGCACAAGCAGAACATCGTCGAAGGTGCCCAAAACGTACAAGCGACAAGAAAAAAACAAAGATGTAACACATAGATGCAAATATTTTTTTGTCGTGTTCAATACGCACCACAAAAGCTTAGATGAAAGTGATTGAACTCACTTTCGGAGCCGCGCGCGCCCGCCACTATTAACAGTGACCGTGACTTTTTCAAATGTTATTTTCACTTGCTTTGTTATTGCAAATAAAAAAGTGTATCTATCGATGATATCGAATAAATAACATTTCGCACAGTAACACTTGCCGCTCACGTAACTTTCTATTGAAATCGTATTCTGACAATGAGTGACCGCCACGTTCGGTTGTAAATGAAAGATCGCCGATCGTTCGATCGCAGTGAATAGATATTGTCTCTATGTTGTATGTACTTTAAACGTAATCGTAAATAAATTCGTAAATTTCTCTAATTTATAAGCGACATTGATTTATAATTAAAAATTGATTAGCTACCGAACTGCTGATCTTAGTTCGTCGCAGCGTCGCGTCGTCGATTGGATGGTACGACAAATCGTACGAGTCGAAGCTCGTGCAGAATACAATTGGTCTCTAATTCTCTAGGTATTTGATGGATTTCTTTATCAGTTTAATAAAATAAGGTGTAAACTTTCATTTCGATTTACTTTTTACCTTATTTTAACCGAAGTTAATTTTGCCGATTTTTTTTAATTGACAAACTTTTTTATATTTCTCTCTTTTGAACGGACAGACATGAAATAAATAACACTTAATGTTACTTCAAGCTGCCTACAATATATCAGTGAAAACCACATCTAAAGCTGTTAAGCCGTTACTGAGTTTAGTAGGAACAAACGCACAAACAGACAAAAATTCTAAAAATCATTATTATTGGAACTAACACTTGTACACACATCGATCAATTACGGTTCAATTTATTTGTAAAGAATACTTTCCATTTCTCTCGTCAAATTCCAAGTGTGAGAGACGGTGTCAACCTGGGAATCGCCCGCGGCGTCACCAACCGGCACCAGCGCCGGCCACCGGAGTGTGACCCGGCGCCGCCGACCGTCCGACCGACCGACCGGCCGCTGGTCGCCAGTTCTTGACACTGTGACACAGTTAGCTGCCGACGCAACACACGTCACAGGTCAGCGTTCACTGTGACTGCGTGACTTCTGCTAATAAGCCAATCTAGCGCCTTATGTGTGACTGAAATTATTTGAATATTTAGAGTATTAATAGTTTAATATGCAGTTAAGTATCAAAATTTTAGCTTTGCTGAAATGACTTAGGTCTAACGGCTCTGCGATCATTAAATATTTCCATAATCTATCCTTTAACCATTGCCTATTAAATATAATACCTACTCATGTAACGGATTCATTATTTGGAGGCGACCATATTGGTCCTTAAGGGTAGTACCTCCTAATACATCTGTGAATTAGATATTATTTACAAGAGTTTATTTACAAAATTTATTATTTAAAAAAATGCACGTCTACATTGCTGACATGACATTCATGAGATAACAGAGGTTCTAAAATTTACAAACCATACTCAATAAGTAAGAAAAGGTAGATAGTTTATCAAAGAGTACATGTCATTATATGAACATAACCTGTCTCCTGTCCGTTATACACCTTTTATCTCTTAAGTACAATATCTATTCATTGAAAGTCACTTTGTTCAATACAATCGTTATTAACGTACTCACGCATCCATACATACACGAATTTAATAAATCTTAACGCTTACTCAATGTAATTTTGATGAAAAAATCCTGATCAAAAGAAGGAAATCAGCGACACTCAATATAACATGCATGCCATCGCAGGGTTGGTGACAGTTCACGAGAAGAGTATATCATCAAGTAGTTAACGATTCGTTGACCCGAGTTATTAGCGAAACCGAATATCCAGTATTCGCGTGTCCCGCTAACCCAGATGTATTGGATTCCTCGCAGTGAGAGTTCCACGCCGGGTACAATAAGTGTGGAAAGTATTTAAATTTGCAATTAAGATTTTTAAAGTTCAAGGGCGACAATAAAAACATATGGCGAGGTCACCGGGTCGAATATTTGAACTCAATTTCCGAGTTCAAACACTTCAAACTTAACAAACAGGTTAATAAATGAACGCTTATTGTAAAGTTATATTAAAATGGAAATAATATACTTATCAAGTATTAATATAATATTTTTTAAGCTATTGCATAGCTTTTATCGCGGGCCTTGAGCGTGGGCACCGAATCCAGAAATTCCGTAACGAAAAAAACCTAACATCCCCAATCAGCGCCATCTAGTACCTTAATACTAAGGTATGGTACGTATGTTTTCTACAAACTAGATGGCGCTGTTCTGATATAAATATATAACTTCTAATAATTATAATTGCATAAGTTGATAAAAAATGCTATGCAATAGCTTTACCGCGGCAGTCTCCGAGTGCCACATTTAATTTTTTATATATGGCTAGTCGTTAAACGAGTAGACGATCCCCGACAAGGAAGTGGCTGTCATCCATGGTTTAGTAATAATTTGTTATAATTCAAGGCTAGCAAAAGTCACCCTAAGGCTTTTAAAAGACTACAACGTCTAAAGGACTGCGCACAGTACAACGACTCCACGACCGACAGACGAAAACGCGACTAAAACCTTGACAAAGCTAACATTCAATTATGAGCCTTATATCTTTGAAAGTAAGGTTGAATTTCGAACTTATACTTAAAAGCCCTGTACGGCCCCTCCCCGCCCTACACCCATAGCCGTTCCGTATCGAGACCAACGCGTCGACGTTGCGTTGACGACTCACCGTAGACGAGTAGTCCACGCGTCGACCGACACAATGACGTAATGTACCTAGAACGGAACGTCGGAGTTGAAACGGAGTGGAGACGGAGTCGAGTTGACGTCGATGAAGCGTTGATCGCGGAACAGAACGTCGGAGTTGAAACGGAGTGGAGTCGGAGTGGAGTTGACGTCGAGTTGGTGTAATGTGCGCACTCCTTAAAGATCAGAAAGTCTATCACTTATTTCATACGACTATTATTTATTTAAGAAAACGCCAACATAATACCATGAATATTTGAACATCACAGAGTTGAAATATAGACAAATTTATAGATAAGATTTCATCCTTCTCTATATTTTGATTATAGCGCATCCAAATTCATTTATGTATTCGCTTTACAATAGGCAATCGGCTACAAATCAATAAATAATACCAAAAGATAGCCTCGTCAACAAGAGATCGATAAGTGACGTCACATGGCCTTACCTCGCGAGGAGCAACAGGTAGCAAGTGGTCCGACGACCCCATTCGCGATTTCGTCGCAAGGTCACTGGGTCGCTGTGCAGCGGGTGTCATGTATCCCTTCTGTATACGCCCTGTTAACTTTCTCCCTAAAATAGGGTTGCCAACACGAAATTTTGGCCTTCTGCGGCAGAAGTTCTGTCCGGTGTTTTAATATGTTCGGATATTAACATAACTGATTAAAAAGTTGTTGACTGGAAAAAATCTAGAGATCGATCACCTATTTAATGGTCTTACATTAAGTAAGGGAGATTAATGGCATTCCATTTACCGATGCTCTAAGACAGGCAGAAGAGTGAGAGAAGTGGAACCGTAGGAGACGTTTGAGTGCTTCCGTCAACTCCGCTGGCAAGGATTACTAGAATGAGCATGACTTTTAATGAAGGCGTGTAACTTCTATTTAAACAAACTTAAGTAATAAAAAAACACTATAACTGTAACTACAACAATATATTGGAACCAAAATATCCAGACCTTTTTAGAAATGTCCGGATTTTTTAATATCCATAAAAATAATAATTTGCCGGATTTTTAAAACCCGGTAAAAAGATGGTAACCCTACCAGAAAATAATTTGAACTTGATACGATTTTCGATTCGTACTTGCTTTTATAAGTTCTTGACTTTCACATCAAGGTTGTTTTTGCGTTTACAGAAATTACTATGTACCATAATGGCACAGGTGTCGGTGCTAATAAAATTTTTACCTTAGTCTTTCAGACGAGCATTCTTAAAAAAATTCAAAAAGATGGAGCGCCGGTATCTTTTCAAATAGAACGCATTACAAACTTACTTAATAGTATTTACCTATACTTGCCTATATACTTATACGACGACCCGTACAGCGCAATGGTTACCACACCGAAATGCAGTTCGAAGGGTCTTGGGTTCGATTCCAAGCGAGACGAAAATTTTATGATGAGTTTAATTTTCTGTTCTCGGTCTGGGTGTTCCTTGTGTTTGTGTATTGTCCATTGCATAAACGAGACAGGAAATCCAAGTGTGGGGCTATATGTGTGTAGCATTTATTTTTTTGTCTATAAACTTAAAAACGTGTAAAAATGGAACAATAAAATAAATACAGGTACGAATTAAATTCATTAACCTTGCTTCGGACTGCCATAATTACCATTTTGGAACTGCCTAGATGCCTTTCGCCGCACCAGTCACGATCCTTCCCTGACAAACCCTCTCGAACGCCTTCCAAATATATAATCTTCTCACGGTTTAATTTATAACGAATAGGTATAATTTAATTTGACCTGTACATCTGATGGAATCTCGGCGGCTCGGTTTTATTTCCGACGTCATTAACCCATCAGGTTGTTTCGCTTAATAACTATCATTCATATTCAAGTCATTTTTTTCGGAAAAAATATTCTTAAAATATTGTACTTAAAATATACATACATACATATCAAGCAGTACGTTATGAGGTCTAAGTAATTTATTCATGTAAATATCACTGATATACTCGTACTTATGCATTTCATTTATTTATGTTCCTTTCCGCAAAGGTGCTTTATAATGGATCGAATATTAGTATTTATTATAGATATATTTGACACGGAGCTATAGGTACACGTGGAACATCTTCATAGAAATTTAGGCTCAGATTGTATTTAAAGATGAAAGTAGTATTCAAAGTTGTATCATTAAACTACTTCACCAAATCCATTCAGTCCACAACAATCAACATATTAAAGTGGTCTCCAAAGAGGTCAACAACTGCTGGGTAACGCGAGTCATGTAATTTTCTTTACAACACACAATCGCCCCACATGGGGACTAGGAATTATGCCATAAATTCTGACCTCCGCCATCGATAGAGTAACTTTACGATAGCTATTCCACTCACGACAGGGCTAAAATTCTACTAGAAATAGAATAGAAATAGAAATATATATATTTTTTCAATTACAGGCACTCAATAGATGATACCTAAAATAGCCGAATTAAATATAAACTTATTATTAACTTCATTTAAAACTACACTTTAAAATTATTCAAACTGAAACATAAATTATAATTGACAATAGTTTAAGTTCAATACTTTTTAAATAATAAATCACGTCTTAATTCATTAATTAGCCCATTCAACAACAACAATTATTTACCTAACACAAATAACTTATGTCATATTTTAAACATATTATGACATCAGCTATAAACTTCTACAAATGAGATTTTGTATAACCAACAAGCAACAAGTAACAAATGACGTTGTCCGTACATTTCATAAATCCCTCCACGCTCAACCACAGGTTTGTATAAAAGCTTTTAATAGTACATAATCATTATAATAATGCGCTAGCGTTGTTTACGCCGCGGCTATTAATAAACACGCCCATAGGAAGCGGCTATGCAATTTCAATGCACTGCCAGGGCTTGCACGTGATAGTCCTGCGAAATGGTAAGGTGGTACATTGGTACATTCACGCGAGACCGCAGAGTATCCTTGTATGCGACGGATTGCTGACATCCTCATTATATGAGTAAAACAAATCTCCCCCCAGCCCCCCAACGAGATCCCAAATTTGATTTATCTATTTATTTATACCTAGCTTAATTTAAATGCACTTACCTATATACTGAGAAAGGACAATTAAATTAAATAAAGTTCACTACCACACAGCACCATATCGGAGAGTAATTTCGGGCGTTATTTTAAGACATTAACGTAGTCAAAAGCTATAATACAATCTCCGATGGGTTGTCTTTGTCACAAAAGAGACCCTATGGTTTATTCTGTCGTCAACTCCACTTGTTTGGTACATGCAATGTAGTTTCTTGTCCGTTATTAGAAAAGGTAAAGAAAATTGTAACGATTGGATTATAATTCATTGTCTTTCAAGTTATTTTCATCACACACGAAGGATAAATTCCTCGCCGTGCCAGTATCGAAAGCACATCATAAGTCTGCGTTACCCGAAGTACCGCTGGTAAATGAGAATTGAATAAATTAGAGACAAAAATATTTTCCATGTCATGATATACCATAAATTACTTTTTTATATTAACTTTTACTTTTTGGAGTTAACTTTCACGTTATTTAATTTTTCAAATGTTGCGAAGAAACTTAAGCCTACTTTTAATGCACCAAATGTTTCATACCTATTTATTATTTAACTAGTAAACCCCTCTCGCCTTTGCTTCGCTTCGGTAAAATCGGTAAAGTAAAGGCTCATTGTACATTGTACCCAATGGTCTTTCTTATCCCTCCACCAATCCACACTGAAGTAGTGTGATGGACTATGCTCTAGGCCTCCTCAGGTACGAGGAGAGACTCGTGCTCAGTAGTGGGAAATTTACGGGGCAAAACCAGCATTCCTCAACAATGTGGCTATCGTACAGATAATTATTTTATTTTATTAGCGCGTTCAAACGAACAAAAAGCTCGAGAATTAAAATAGAAAAATATAATTATAGATATATTGACATTATTATCATCATCAATTATTAATTTTACCGCGCCAACCCTGCATAAAAGCAGGTTGAATGCTCAACTGCTTATGGATTTCATTGTAATAAATGCACAACTAAAAGCCGATAACATCTCCGAAGACCGCCTTGCGAGTGAAGCAGAACGAAAACGTACGCACGCGTAGAAATCGGATTTAATTTCGCACAAAAAAGTAAAATTCTACATATTGTTCGATGTCCGTTCAACTCAGATTTGAAACAGTTTACTTATTAAATTAAATAACATGTTTTAATACAGAATCGATTAATAACGATAATTATGAAAATTGTAGGTACCCTAAAATTTAATCAATACAAAACAATTCAAGTAACATAAAAAAATTGGTCAATAAAAATCTTGTGCCGCATATTTCAAATGCAGTAAAATAACTAAATAACACAAAACACTTACTAGTATGTACATAAGTCATTACTGAACACAAAAGCACAAAAACCAACCAGCATTCATAAATAAATGCAAATCATCTCCACCATGGACGGAATTATTTAATAATGTCGTCATTTGCACCGTAACTATTATATGTATGTATATCAATAGCAATAGACTATCAGAGATTGCGGAGCGCTCTCTAATCATGAACATAATTCATAGTTCATTGGCACTGGGCGAGGGAACAACATCCAAAGACTCTATTGTTACACTTCTCTTATATTTATTGTGGCGAGGCAACAATAAATTGCTCGTCGCAAAAGTCGATTGCGTGTAATTGCAAATGAAGACGATCGAGGGAAATAAAGATCTTGTTACTCTGTTGCCGAGTCAAGAATGAGAAACCTCTGGGAGTTCATAGATGTTGAAGATTTCACTGATACTAGATATTATACAAAAAACCTTTGCTTTTTATAACGAGTTAATAATCCTCTCTGCCTGAAGCCAACAGTCATAGTAGCACCCAAATCACAGTGAAGTTTAGAAGGGGCTATCATAATTAAATTTGAACATAAAATTACGTGTCTGTGCTGTTGACCGCTGAGGAGATTTCTCGTATGGATCCCTGTACATAGCAGTCTGGTTCGAATAAATTTTAGCACGAGTTATTTTAATGGTATGCGTATGTGTATAAAATTTCAACACCGTAGTATAAGAGGTAGTTGCTGTTATCTAGCTTGCAATGTTTGATTGCAAGGTAAATAAGGCTTGTAAAAAGTATACATAAATATAAACGATATCAGAAAAAATCACTAGTTAGTGCGTCCAACATCCTCGACTTCATCGCCACTTACTATCAGGTGGGATTATAGTCAAACATTTACAGCTTATCTAATGTAAAACAATCACTTATTTAATGATATATTAATTGACATTGAAATAAAAGCAAATCGAAGAGATCACGGTCAATAATATTGCGAGTATTTTGAATTTTGCATTAGTAATAAGTAATAACACTTAACGTCAAACGGCAAATACAACACTTTGTGCTTCTATCTTAATACAATTTAGAGGCAATTATATTTTAATCTCTTCTAGCCTTTCTTTGGCATTATCAAAAGATTAAATGAGACGACATAAAATTATATTGCAAATTAAATACGGATGAAGATTGGCAAGTGGACTGTCCAAATAAACCACAAAATAAATGTCTTTTAAATTTGTCTTTCAAATACAGTGTATTTTTTTTCATTCTTCATAGTTATATTATAATACCCATTTACCACGACTTCCATAAATCAACTATCAGCTGAATATTACAATAACAGAATCATTGTAATATTACTATATTGCCATGAAATATTTATCATGCCGCTCGGAACTTGAACTAAACCTTATCAAAATAATTATTATGAAACTTAAAATCATGTCACAGAAACTAAATGTCAAAATAGTATTTAATTAAATAATTGCAAAAATCGTATTCTTATAGCCATCGACATACAATTTTAACAATGCTTACAATGAGCCAAAAAATATCTAGGAATCAATTGATGTTATTAAAAATTAAAACATACTATAAATAAACTTTATAACATACGTTCACATTAGATGACATAGAAAGATACTTAAGCAATGATAAAGAACAGCTGATGAATAAATGAATGAAGTTAAGTCTAAACGAGCTGACGACTAAACGCCTGGACCAACAGGTGCTGAAGCATCAGTACATTCCCCAATGTCAGCTGTTGGTCGCACTTGTCGCACAAAAACTCTAATCGCCATTATTATTGCGGCACGTGGCTGCAATGTTGGCATTATGTTCAGTTATAAGACGTAAAATTGCACGGTTGAAAGAATGTCGGAATAGTTGCAGCCTACAACGCATCATTGAATAATCGAGATGTCAACTGCGAGCCATTGATCAAGCGTAAACACATCCTGATAAAAATACAATAATCCAGATAATGTTAGAGCTAACTTTGTATTTCTTCCGTTATTGGATAGGGCTTTATAAGTTCAGATTTAGAAATAAATTACCTTAGAAAAAAAAAATTGGTTGTCTGTAAAGTCGGTTTACTGACGATAGTTGAACGTGACAACGTCTTAAGAAAATACTGATGGAATGGTAGCATTTTTCAAAAGAAAATTTTAATTTCATTTGTTTAATAGATTTGTCAATGTCAATTATAGCATAACCTACAATCGCTGCACTAGCGGACCGATGCTATTCATTTTAATGATGAAAGCACGAATACCTATTCGACAATATATCACTGAATATATAATTAATATCGAAAGAATCATTACCTTTATCGCTGTAATTATCGTTGCTATAAACAATTGACACCACATTCACTTTTCACTGCACTTGATACTCGATCAAAACATATAAATGTACTATAGTATAGCAGCTGTCCACGCAGACGCATCGCTCACTCAAGTAGGAGAGAGACGGATGTCGGACGCTGCCGAACGCAAAGGCCGATTGCTACGCCGCGCCGTTACGGTAACGCATGAGTCATGTTTTTTCATGCGTGCCACCGAATTATAAGACGTTGTCACGTCAATAATAACAATTTGTATTTTTTTCACATAAAAATTTGTCCTGGAATCGAACCCGGGACCACGCGCTTCGCAAGGTAGGTCACTACCAACTACGCTACGGGGTCGTCCATTGATATAAACGAAGCTATAACCGATAACATAAATACATCATCAAGTCTGACAGTAAAGAAGCAACTACGCAATTATGTTACAGCTCCACCGTATTAGGTCAGCGAAGATAACAGCACCATTCATCGGCAAGTAATGAAACATGGCAAGTAACATTACAGCACTTCCCACATCTCACCGATTAACGATAAACCATAAGGGGACAAAGCGGCGAAACTAGATGTCAGACACGATAACGAGACGATAGCATCGTTAACGACGGGACGACACAATGAGCCGATAGAAAGCGTCGTCTTTACAACCACCGGTAAACCGAGCAGTAACTTTTATAATAGACTGCATAATTATAGAAAGTTAAAAGGCTCTCGGTGTGCTGATGACAACGTTCAATGACTCTGTTATATTAAACTCAAATATACCATAATTAAATAATATCTGTAAGCAAAAGCAAAACTAAATACGATATCAAAATGTATTGAATAGACGTCACAGATAAGCATACTGGACGCTAATAAGCGAAAATATGCGAAATCTAATCAAATATTTAAAATAAGCGTGCAGACTAGTAACGAACTTTTAACGGTCCAAAGGCGCAACCAGTTTTATGTTCAATCACGTCAGACGTTATATCGCCGTCAATGACCATAACTGGTTCTTCGAATGGAAACGATTTTTATTTATAATCTATTTTGTAACAAAAACAGTTTTAATGATAAAATTTTAATGATAAATTATAAATGTCGAATTAAATTGAATTGTCATAGTTTGATACCGATCTGATTATTCATCAGGACTTAGTTTATTCACTCAGAAATGATACTATTGATGCTAATAGACAAATTAACCTCATCAATTAGAATATACGTATAATGGTTTAACCACATTCATATGAGCGTTTACAGTCGCAGAAATACTGATCAATGCAGATTAAATAAAAAACTAAATATGTGCAATTCACACGTGCTAGAAGTGAAACTTTAAAAAAACCGAATACTGTCAGTCCAAATATTGACGTTTTGCTTTGCTTACGTAAGCCGCCATTTTCCCGACGCTTCCTACCTCATTTTCTCCCACGTTAAAAAATTAAAATGTGTCTGTCTCATTTTGTTTCCGTTTCATTTCATTTGCGCGACATTTCCGTTTCAACGAATTCCAAATCACAACGATACTAAGGAAGTATTCACTTCAAAAATTAAAAGCTTAAATCAATATATTATAAAACGGATAAAAGAAATTGTGATATCAAAACCGTAGATAAATTATCAAAAAGATCAACGATAGAAAGCTAATAAGTAATACAAGAACAAACATCCATTACTAACTAATAGACCAAGTAACACACACGCAAATATTATGCGTTTCGTTTTTTGTAACTTTCCGCAACCCGGAATGAAATGGATTGCTTATGTCCCAATTTCTTAGTTCAAACTAGAAATGTATTTGAATGGCTTCAGTTTTTATACAGATAAAGAAAACGATCATTTTTGTATGTTGTGAAAAACATTTGGCAAATGAAGAAACAATCATATTGTTCGGACTACTGAATATACGTAGAATTCCTACATCATTATCCAACATAGTGACCTGAAATTTTGGAGGTGCAATGTCATAACAGTTAGGCCACTTACTTTACTTGTGTATTTTAAATTTTCTTCAGTTGAATATGCACCCTTAAAGTCATAATTATCTAGGGCCTAACAACTGCCTCTCGGTAGATTAATCAGATAAATCCTATCGCAAACACAAGATACAATCAAAGGTCGTGAAGATCAAGCATTAAAGATACCTGACAATATTTTAGTCATCTCCAACGTGAATTTACAAATGGATTCACAAACGAATTGTATTATTATGATGTCAAATGTACAAGCGAGGTCACGAAAAGAGGAAGCAATTTCAGTTGTAGAGTTCAAAGTAAACATGGAAACCAAGTAGGAAGCGTTGTGGTCGAGACGCCACGCGATACAGTAGCCGAGACGAGATGCGTCACGTGTGCACGTATGCGGCCGCAGACCACGAAACATATTAAATAATTTCTCGCGATCGTGTTCGTTCGATAGCATTTACTAAAAAACAACAGCATTAGACTAATATGTTACGCTCGATCGACACGTAGATACATCTGTATAGTTTAACGCTTATACGCTTACGTGCTTTACTGCTTTACAACAAAAATGTTTGGCATCAGCAATGTCAGTATTATGGTATAATTTTAAAAGTTATGAAAGACAGAGACGTAGGAGAGGTAAGATAAAAACACCTACACTCAATCATTAGCATTTATTATGATGACAAGATTCCAAAAGGCCATAAAATAACGCAGTGAGGGCGCGTCGACCGTTAGCCAAAACGTTGAGATGCATGGCCCCGATTCGCGCGAAAACTGTGTCGATGCTATCCGAAGGTCTCGGATCGTGTTAAATGAGCGTGATCAAATTAATAAACTTGTAACGGAACTGCGCGAGAAAGATGTCAAATTGTCTTTTTCTTTCATTTGTCATAACCCGTCAGGCAAGTTTAATCGCGAGATGGGCAGCCTAATTGTGGTTCGCATGGTCTATGACGTTTGAAAAAGAGAGAGTGTGTTGTAAATACATTGTTATATCGTTACATGAATTTCTTAGGTATAAGAAGTGCGAATTAATCCATAAAGCATACGAGTATTGCACTTTCATTTTAAGTTTTAAGTTTGTCTGTAGGTATAATTAAATTTATCAGGTAAACTTAAGCTACGTAGTAGACGTATGTAGATAAATGCACGGTTGAGCAACATACTCGTTCCAGGTCAGGAACACCCTAGCGTGATGGCTACCTTTACGCGTAGATAGGGGTTATAAAGTTTTGCGTATGTTAAACCAGCTTGCGTTCGGTCTTACTACGGACATTTAAAAGGCCCTCTTTCTAAAATTAGTTATGATTAAACATATTACTGCGACTAATACATAGAAAATACCTATTTACATTAGTTTCTACTTGTCTGACATAGCTAATACTTGGGTTTTAAGTGGCGTGCGAGAAAATTGGTTTCGCAGCCACTTTGAAGGCGC
Source organism: Ochlodes sylvanus (assembly GCA_905404295.2). Taxonomy (NCBI): domain Eukaryota; kingdom Metazoa; phylum Arthropoda; class Insecta; order Lepidoptera; family Hesperiidae; genus Ochlodes; species Ochlodes sylvanus. The sequence continues at coordinate 2,550,897 of FR990125.1, read as the reverse complement.
ACGCTGCGTTCGTTACGGCATAACCTTTAGCAAATTGATTGACGCGACTACAACTTGCGACCGATCCGGTTAATTTAACACTTAATTGGATAATATCCGAGGAAGAAAACTTCCTAATAGCTCGCTGGATCGTCAACATTAATCATATGTCAAATGTAACTACTATTTATACTTTATGATTCCATACAAGTTATGTAAACTGCATGTAGTTTACTTGTCGTAGTTAAGTTATCATTTCTCTGCGGCGATCGTAATTTTATATGGAAAGAAATCTGCGGAGAACGCGTTAAGTTGTTTCGTATCATCATATTCTTGTAATATAATTATTTCTGATGAAATTGATGTGATGTTCCTAATAGCAAAGAATGTTCTAGAAAATCTAGAATATTCGAAAAATTATTTACGTCATTCAGTTTTCTTTTAGAACATTTTCAAAAATTGCTTAATAAATGACAGTAACATCATAGATAAATATCAAATGCGAGATTTTCAGCATTGTGGTGCGTTTGCGCATTCCGACGGCTGCCCGGCCGTTGGGAATGCAAGCTTGGCACGTGCCCATGTCGCGTGTAATCTGTAATCGCCATGAAAATATCTTCACGACCATAACAAAAATGGCAACCAACGGTAAATTGGATCTCTGGACAAATCTCAACACTCAAGCTGCAATAGCTCATTTATCATTTAATTTTATTTACTGGTCCTACAATGTAGAGGAACAATAGAACAAAGTGAATAATCTCTTACTTCCACCTTCGTCAATTTCATCTTCCTTACATCGCAACAAAACAATAGAACACACAAACAGGCATTTAAAATCATAGATCAAAATGAGACAAAGTATAGCTTATGTAAACGTTTAGCCAATTTGACTACATAATTACTTAGTTTACACACAAAGAATCCGTACACATACTACCCATACACACAAATTATATATCATACATGTCATAAATACAAACATCCTCAACTTAACAAAGCAATAATACCCTTAAAAGCCTTCATACACATACACGTTTCCCACACGCCACCGCGCCGCATTGTGGAACGCATTTAGCCGGTATTAAGTCACTTTTTCACCGAGAGCGGTGAACTTTCGCGAGCCGGTAAAAAGCGCGCGGCTGGCCTTGACCGTGCGCACGCGCGGCTCCGCTCGGCGCTCCCTGCCGAGCGCTACGGAGACGACAGCGTAGCAGCGTAGATATGGATCTACACTTTTGTTAGACCAGTACGAAACTGTATGTAAATAGAAAATAGTAATTAAAAATAAAATAAAAATGCTCGAATACGAATCGAAAACGCATGACATTGCGCTGTAAATTTATTTAAGAATGTTTTTTTAAGAATGTTTTACTTAAAATATACTTGAACATTAAGATTTTCGTAGATTTCTTAATTATTTGAATAGCTAGGAAAGCCCAGTGGTGATGTTAAGCCCTCTAACTTTTTTTGCATATTTATTTTAATTGAATTTAAATAATTAAGCAAGACCAAAAGACAAAGCATGTCCTTACCATCGTCTTTACGGATTTTTCTACAGTAACGATTCATTCATCTTTAAACAATAACAATTATTACACAACAATTACATTTACAACACTTAACTTACACAACAATTAACTTAACCAGCTGCGGATAGCAATGGTGGTGAGCACAGCAAATAGCAAAACGATGTAAATCAAAATCCAAGTAGCAACATATTCAGAACAAGGCCAACAATAATCTCATAGAAGTTGGGAACGGACAATGGACAGCTATTTAAAGCGAGGACCGTGGGAGTGATCATTGGAAGCCTAGACAAATTTAACAATAGCTCAAGCGGTAAAACATTGCGACACAATCTTATTGGTACCGTCGTCGAAGAAACTAAAACGGATTCCTCGGACAGTGCATTTGGGGCTGAAATGTTTTGACCCAACGTCAAAGTTTACGTTGTGGATAAACGTTTTGGAGATACCAAAAACGCGTATAACTATCCTTGTGGATAAAATAAATTGGCGTAACTGCCCACCTCTAATAAATGTTGCACGAAATTTTCATGAGCGATTTATCACGTGCTCATTTTAACTGCTGATGTTCCTTAAGTGGAATGAATCGTTGATGATGGGCATTTTGACACATCAAATCATGACGGTTGCAGGAGCAAGGCAAAGACGTCGTATTAAAAATACATTTGAACAGAAACGTACTAAAATTCCTGTTTGATTGTGCAATCAATAATGTCATCATTAACCATTAAGCTTCGCTGTATGCCCAAGTCTCCTATCCTAATGATGATAGAAGCATTAGAAACATTATCGACAACGGACAAACGCAAATTGGTCGTCATCAGAAATGTTATAAGGACGTTGGAGGGAACTTTATTTGCAGAGAATGTTTTTAGCATTGGCTTGCCGTTAGTACCTACCTATGCACTAAGTGACGTTCAATCAAAAATAAATAAATCTTCTAGTCCATAAAACATTAAGTAAGTACCGACGCGGTTGGTAATTGGATGGGTAACCACTAGTAACATAAATTTCTTGAGCGCTTCTGTGCTTTGGAGGGCACGTAAAGTCATCGTGTTAAAAACAACCGGCATGTTACCATAAGCATAGCATTTGTTGAGCCACGTTGACGGCCTCGGGTGGCATAAAAACTTCCAACACTTGGGTTGGCCATTAACGCACTGCGCCATTGGAGCAGTGTAGTGGAGTAGGCATCCCCAGTGATAAGGGGAGAAACCTGTGTCTTGAATGAACTTTTCAAGGAGGTCATTGCTTAACCAACTACCGAGATAATCAACTTGAACAGCATAACCCACTATGTACGATGAAACTATTGACAAAGCCAACCAATAGTTAAAAGTCATGTAGGAGTCACGATGGCATTTAAGATATCCATTACTAAATGGAACACTTGCAATACGATTGATGATCGTGACAAGTGGGCTATGGCAAATCTTGATTGATACTTAAACAGGTGCTTATTATACTTCATTTATTCTGTGAAAGAATCAACGATGTTAACTAGAGATAAGCCTTGTATGTTAATTGGATAAACATCGATGACCTATTAGTTTGAATTTCAGCCGGATGACTCGAATTCGAATCTATCTTACAACATTTTTTTTAATTATCACTTATTTTTTCAACCCTAACATAAAAAAGCGTATTAAAAAGACTAGCCACTGCCGAAGCTCTAAAATCTGCGTCTAAACATCTAACACCCACAGGCATTAACCAACTATTCCGATTGGGCGGGGATCCGTTTCAAGTTTCAAGGGCGTCCGTTACAACACGAGCTAACATCATCAGTTTAAATAAATTACCTCTTTTTACGAACCACTTCACCGTAGGGTAAATGCAATCTAACTGTCGCGAAGATTACTGGCCGTACCCTGAAACCTATTACATGTTCTATCATCCAATAACGGTGGTTCTAACCTAACACCATCCTCTATGTTTTACTATGGTTTTATCTAACATAAAGTCTTGATAAGCGATAACGAACCTTGATACTTAAGGAAGCTGTAGGGAAGTATAAGAAGGCAAATTATACAATGAGTTAATGTCATAAAACATTATAGACGCAAATTGAAGTATGCAGGTTGAACGCGAATATAATTGCTCCTTTATAAACTATTAAAGGATTATAGGATACCTTCGGTCTTGGTCGACTAATTTATTTACCTTAATGCTGGTTACCCGTCCCTCGATGTTAGGGATTGAGATCACCGTCCCAAGCACTGGCCAAGTATTTTTTTACTCAAATTGCCGAGAATATAATGTAGTACCTACTGTTAGATTCTGATTCTAGACATACTATGGACATAATGGCAAAAAAAGATAATACATAATACACATAATACAGACTAATAATATGTTATAACACGAGCACATATAAGACGATTGGCCATAGTTGAATGAATTAAAGAGTTATATTTACACGTAAGGTTGCAAGTTTTAATTAAAGTTTTGCATTTGTCCCAATACAAATTTATGATATTCTACATTCATTGCTACACTACGATCAGATTGGAGATGTAGGTACTCAAATTTAACAAAATTCTATATCAATTTATATGGTACAAATATACATGAACAGAAAAGTTCTTAGTCTTAGGAACAACGGTCTTGTAACTACTATTATGTATGGAGAACGAACAATTACAATTCTCCAAAGAGCGGAAGCAGTGAATCGATGTCAAGTTCAATGGTAGCCGAGGGCGCGTCCCAAAAACGATAGATAGTTAACCAACTTGCAGCCTACTGTACCGTATAGTATCGCAGCGGGCGCTAAGTAAGCCATCTGATAGGAACCGACCAATATTATAGTTCTCAGCTTGATTCTATATCCAGATAGATACAACGGTAAGATATTAAATTAGATGCCGGTTCTAGATTTTACACCAAAACGATATGTATACAGACTACTAGTATTATGACCTACGGTATTTCTGGAAAATTACTAGGTTTTAAGCAGGCTTATTACTATGGTTTTTGTTATTTTAAAATAAGTAAATATTCCATAGTTTCATGATTTGCTTAAACGTCCCAATGGCTAATGACGTGGCCACGTCTTGAATCAGCTTTGATCGAAACGCCGAATTCTCAGCATCTACTTTATATGAGAATTAAGACAGAAAAATAAGCTGAAAGCTGTAACTCCGTAAATATCTTTGCTCAAATTTTCGTTTTCACCTCATCAGTCTTTTGTACTACTAATATTTACCGTACTCGAATCAAGCTCGAGATCAGTGCTTACTGGCATAAAGCTAATGAATTAACAAGCCGTACAAGCTGAGTTTCTAAAGGAAAACTGTAACTGTTCAGAACGAGGACAGCTCACCAGCGCGTCGGCAACCCTACATCGTAATGAAAATTTATAGTAATTATAAAGTAGAGATGACCTACAGCTACCGCGACAGGTTTCTTGGCACGAGCAGCTTTGTGCAGCCAACACTGGAACATTAAACCATGTTTCGATAATTAAAACAGCTCAAAGCAAATTAACTTCGGACTGTTTTACCGTTTGTGAAGAATTTGCGACATGTATACGGAATATGGTAAAAGAAAGCATAGGCGGAGCATATTTAAACATACGATGACATAGCCTTGAAATCAAAAATATTTAACGTAATCTGGATGGATACAGGTCAATATGTGTTATTCTTAAAACCGAAATAGTAGTACGTATTTTGAAACTCATGATATTGAAGCAGATATTAATAAATATTCCAGATAAATTATATTTTATCCAACAATCCAAAAACAGGCAAGAAGGTAGGAAAGTCATAAAAAAATAAAAATAACGATTTAATATACATAAAAAAACTAGCGTCACTAACAACAATACATGGATTAGTCAATCGAATAATATTTTATGATATAAACGTGAGTAAAATAATTTAATTTACTCAAACCATAAAATTTGACAACATTACCAAGCACATATATTCTACAAAAAAAAACATGGCCGACACAAGTGTCAACACGACTCGTAATGACAGAGTAGAAGCGGCAGAACAGTTAAACCATGAAAATATTAATTTGCACGAGAACAAAAACAATACAAATGAGATATCCGAAGCGAGCTCATTGTTCGGCCGGAAGTCATTCAATGGAGGAAACAACCAGCGTAACGGATGCAAGTGGCGATGTTACCTCACCTGTGTCGTTATGACTCACTGAACACAATGTCAAAGTTGAAAAAAATAAGTGAACCAAACTTCAACCAAAAACTCCGCGTCAGTGCACGGACAATTGTTCATTTAACCAGTGTTAAGGAACGGAATACCCGAAAACGAAAAAAAATCCATAAACAAATATTTTAAATTCACAATAAAAACTATTTGTAGCTATTTTACAGTCATTTATGTACTACATACTCGTATTGTATTTTTAGTTTTATGAATAGAGTTAACGTAAAAAAATCAAAAAATTAATTAATAAAACATTCAGAGAGTAAGAAATTCAAGTATGGTTAACAAAGAAGTAATTAAGGATTTGGATGACAATACATTTAAAAGAATAAACGCACGAGATGTCCAGACCTATATGATGAATATGAATATGAATATGAGCATAAAAATTCAAATATTTATATCTAAAACTAATGGCATAAAATACGAAGTTAATGCCGAGAGCATTATCTACCATTCAACCTTTAAGCTAAGCACGTACCGGCCGCGTTAAAGATTACGAATGTAAATACGATTATGATGATGATGATGATGAAAGAATTATAATTTCTGATAAGATACTAATCCCATCTACAAGTAATTACCTCTTACGCATGTAGCTTTTGCAATGTCACTAATGGACGGTAAGGTCGTTAACCAAACAGTGTATTTAATCAGCCAACAAGGCTTCTATGTCAGAGCTAATGCGTAAACCAGTTAGAAGCGGGCCCCAACAGTAATCGATAAAGTTACCAGTTTCCATACAACCGATAATTTCTTAACTAAAAGCCTACTTGATGAATAGTAACGGGACGGTATAGATAGATCCAACTTTAAAGATTCATAATGATGGAAATTTACCTCAACACACACTACGTACGAGGTTAAACAGTAAACTTTGGAGGTACACTGATTTATCGTTCTCAAAAGCAGTTTCCATGCAAATAAAAGGTATAAATATTTTTAATACGTAATTTATGACGATTAAAGCGGAACGTGCACTTAAATAGCGTCTACTTGATTCATCGTCTCGATCGCTTCCTCTCATAATCTTAAAACTGATTGTCACAAATGCACGCGTATTCAATTTCCTGGCATTAAATTTAATTCACCGAGATTAAATCTGAAACTGAGAACGTGCGTGTTTTACTTCGATTTAAGCACAGGTACAAAGTATTGAGTATAACTTGGTTGTAATAAAAAAAATGCATTTTGGGTTTAAACAAGTATAAGACGAAATCATCAACCATTTAAAAATATATACATATACAAGTAAAAATTATAATATGTTTATTATACCCGAAAATATGAGCATTACTGGTTGAGAGAAAACAGTTTCGATTTTCCAATTGGACGCAATATCGCTACACGGCGATCATAATCCAATATCGTTACCAATAATCGATTCACTTTCGCCCGATCGATTCTTATCGGCAAAATCGTACCGGTTAAGTTGCTCAGTCATTCTGTTTCCTTCGAAGTTCCTGATCTTTGCAAAGCAACTACACCGATTCGCGACACAACTAACTTATTTCTTGAAATATTAAAAGCTATGTCCTCTCCATCTTGTTAGAGTTGCATTTCATTCACCGCAGGCGATGTGATTGAACCTAGATTGCTCGCATCCTTCAAAACTAGTTACAATTGAATAACATGATGCTTGAAAATTTTAAAGATTATAGATAGATACCCAAGATGATTGCCGAAGGAAGTTGGATAACTATGCCGCTACTATGAATGATTATTGCAGCTGGTTTATGGACCGGATCACGAGCGCAAATTGTAGTGTTTTAGTCTGTGTAAGTAACAATAACCATAAAACAACTTGTTTAGACCTAAACACCGCGCTCCATTTTAGTACCAATTGGAAAAAACTTATCAAATCACCATCTGTCTAGTTGAAAGCGTGAGTATCAAAGTGATTTAACACGTTCACGTTCTTTTCTCCAATTTAAACTTGATTGAAGGAATAGTTACAATACTCTCTAATGTAATAAACTGATGCGGTCAAAATTATGTCAAAGTAATTTTATTGGCAACTTGACCACGAGAAATGAAATATTTACTTATTTGTCACGCTCAAAGCGCCCGCAAAAAACGTTGCTTAACTAATTCTATTAGGTAATATCTTTATCTACCTATCTTCTACTTAGCTGCAAACATCAAGTAATTAGCAATACGCTAACCTGTATTATCAACTTCCTTTGAATTAATCACCTATCTGAGTTTAACGAACTCCAAGACTTTTTATTACTTTAAAGTTTATTCTTCTACCTTAAAACAAATATCTAAAATCAATTGAATTTTTGTAATCGTCTTTTTATAAAAATCAGTTTAAAAGGACAGGGAAACCAGTTTAAATTTCGCTACACGCTATTATTGACCAATGCATCTTCACTTTGCCATAAGTTTTTAACTTAACTGAAGAAACCCCAGAAATTCAAATTGATAAAACAGCTCTATCAATGACCTCGGGCGCTATCATGCATAAACCAAAATGAAGTCGTCACATTGCGGTGGGTCTAAAAATAAAACAAAGATGTAGCGCAAACCAGCCGCATTTCCCACACGGCCGTATTCGACAAGTACGACGCATACATCAATTTAACTGATCTCCCGAGAGCAGCACGCGGTCGTAACTCATACTGACGATACCGTTTTCCACTAGTGAGTTAAAAGAGGTAAATAAAGGGAAAACATCTGTATAAATTCATAACTTTTTATAGTAAATATTGGCACAGGGGTGGGTCAAGAGATGTTAGATAGTCACCTCATGATGATTCATAAAAACAAGAGCGTTACTGAAACGGTGCCAACGTCAAAGAATACACTTGATACCTTATCAACATTGCAACCGAAATACGTTGAAATTTTTATTGTTGATCCAGGTAGTAGCTAATTAAGGTGGTTGATATAGAGCCTAGAGATGTCCAAGAGGAAGTCTACTAGTAATAATCTTAACATGACACAAAATAAAATAAGACAAACTAAACGAGTTTGATAGCGAGCGTGTGTTCTAATCGTAAATTTCAAATAGAATCAATGACATCAAACTGTCGTATAAGCCGACACAAAGTACCTCTTGAATGAAATTATTAATTTAGAAGAGATACATTACAAACATAGTAAATTAGCTTCACTGCAACTAATAGCATCATATAGTAAATCCTTGTTCCAATTTGTTCGCCGGTGTTAGTTGGCATCATAAATTTCGATTACAAGCCACTAAACAACAAATGGATTAAACTGGAGAGATGAGGCTAATAAAACTCAAGTTGAATAAAAACATTGGGTATTGAAGTTTCATTTGAAGCAGAAGGAAGCGATCTGGCCGCAGCAGTTTAAGTGGGACGTGTCGTAAATCGTGGACTAGTCAGGCGGATCCGATCGGCGGCAAGTGCGGTCGAATCGTAAATTTCGATTACAACCTGCTGCGGGCGCACAGATAAACTTGCGGGAACCGTAATGACGGCGACCGGCGACCGTCCTGTTGCGGGGCGGTCTCGTTATGCGGTTAGTGAATTCTCTCATTCAGTTTTAGAAATATTTCTAGTTATTATATCAATAGGAACCCCCCGTATAGGTTCCCCCGGGGAACGTAATGGGTATAATAATAAATGGCGCCCGAAATTTATTACTAATTTTATTAGGAGTTTCACAAATTGAATGTTTATCTTATTATAAACCGGTAAGCGGTCAGTTTCTCTAGTTGTATTGCGTAGAATTAAATTTAGGTTATAACAGGCGCTCATATATTATACTAATAAATATTACACTAAGTAATAAAAAAGGGACGGAAACTGAGTCATTTTTTGGGACTATCTTAAAAGCAGACACATAAAATAATGAATAATATGCCAAGTTTAATAGTACTCATCTGTGTAGTGATTTCCGCCTGACGTCAGACCAGACCGATAAATAATAATTCGACAATCAGATGTAAAAACAGAGACTTTACAACATAATAAAGTATGAGAAATACATCATCTGATCATACAGATACAGCAACATCGCCTTTTCATGTTTTAAAAGGAAAAGAAGCAATCAAAAACAGTCCCGAAATAGCCGATATAAAATAATTCTTCACACGTAACGAACATCAAACGCCGCCTACAATCTGACCTTTTGTAGCGTTCTTGTTTCGTGGAATACTTATTCACCACTTATTTCAGTGTATAAATTTAGATAACGTTTTGACAGCGTAAGCAAAATGTGCGTTATCAAATCGCGCGCTTCGATACTCCAAATGTATACCAGGGCTTAAAGGTCTAAAGAAATCTAACTTCAGATTTCATGCCAACAGTCCTTGTAAATTGCTCTTGAGAAATTAATTCTCGGGGTGTTTACGAACATAATGAAATTAACGCAGCAAATTATCGTCCATTATAGCGCCATCAAGTGGATGCGTGAAGAGGATTTTCCCATAATAACTACTGAATTGGGTCAAAGATAGCGAAAGGACTTCAAAACAACTTGGCCTACATCTACGAGATATCTAATCTGCCACAACGTTTAGACCTAAAATTAACCATTTTGATTTGGCTTCAACTCATTAATGGCCCACTACTAAGCACTGGTCTCGCCTCGTCATTTAGCATTCTCCGCCCCGCAGCACTAAAGCGGATAGGTGGAGGAGTTAGTGGCAACCGGATCTGATGTTTTTATACCACCCGAAGCTCCGACTTGACTAAACGACTGCTATCTAACGATAGCAACCGGGACCGCCACCTTGACGTGAGCTTCGTGAGCTTCCGAAGTTGCGAAGCGTTCAAGTAGTTTTTGCCACTAACGGTCACCCATCCAAATACCGACCGCCCCCGCTATTGCATAACTCGAACTTAGAATCGACGCAAACCGCCGCGCCGGGCTATGACCGCTTCCTTCATTTTGTTTTAAATGTCCATTAAAAGATTAAAACATTGACTTTTTTTATAACTCGACCAACATACGGTCACGACTCGTCAACATTAGTCTCGGGTCTCGACATTGCGTCTTTTACATCATCAAAGGTTTACCGGTGTCACGTATTTTTTTGCGAAGCGACCACACATCGCTGAAAGAATTCGTGGCCCATGTCCGATGTCGTATTGTGCGTTGGTTTTTTACTGATAAATGTATCAAGTCGGTTAAATTACAGAAGGATTATTACCAGTTCTAAATTAAACATTCTACTGACGAGTCACTGTTTAAATTCTTGGCGATCTGATGATTTTAGACAACAATAATAAAATTAACTTATGTTTACCTTTGTGATCCGAATGCACACCAATTGGATTTCTCACTTATTTAAATTAGTTTGCTGTGAGTGTAATATAACCACTTTATTTTTTCCATTTTTGTACAAATAATAACGAGACCTATTTCTCCAATTGTGACGATACCTAACCTACAAAAATAGGGCAATTGTCAAAAGTTTGAAATCAAATTAATTAAAAAAAATTCAACTTACTTCATGTTCCGTTTTGACCTTTTCTCTGCTGCTGTCATCTGAAACAAATTTGAAGACATTTTTATTAATTTAATCATTAAAGCAACAATTAGTTGAATATCCTTGACAACAAGGGATTATTGTGAAGGATTAACTTAGCATCGTATAAAAAAAATTACCATGTAAATTAGTAAATGTCCCGTTGATACCCTTTGGGCACGGAACCTTAATTAGTGTACCATGTGGCTCCAACCAATTAATAGCCCCCTACCGAGCACGGGCTCAATAGTGGACTATGTAGGTATGAGGAGAGACCCTCATACCTGGGGAGACCTATACCGTGTATCGTGTAAAAATGCAGATATAAATAAATATTCACAAAACATCCCATATCTCCTCCTCCCCATACTCAACAGATATTAGAATGTTAATTTCCATTCTCTTCAACTCGAAATTAGCATGTTTTGAATTGTTTGTAATAAGACGCGTACGCGGACTGGCCACGGTTGTTTGCGACTTGCATAATTAAAGTGGTCACGATTGTTGCCCGAGTAATGTTTGTTTGTTTGATAATTAAGCTTTTACTTTATGACATACCCAAAACAGTAATAACAATTTAAAAAAATCGGGAGGTCATATTCACTAATCTTGTAAATCAGCGATTATTACGAATCTATATGTATGTAGATATCTACTTATTCACTTTAATAAACTTGTGTTGTCTTGTCTAAAATGTGTTACTTGTGTTGTCCATGCATCACAGGGAATCCTAGTGCGGGGATAAGAGGGTTTCGTTTATTTTATTAATTATTTAAAGAATAGAACATAGATTTTTTAGCATTAGATCAGATTTAAACATTTATACAAATATATATGTACTGATGTTCACGAATGTTGTGAGCCACGCGAGTAGTAGATATTCGCCGGTTCTAACTCACTTCCAGGGCGAAAATAGGGCGAAAAACTCGTTTCGACGGGTTTCACCGGCTACTAGTCGCGAATGAACTTTATATTAAGTGATATGAACTTTATATTAAGTGATATGAACTTTATATTAAGTGATATGAACTTTATATTAAGTAATTCGCGGTTTAATTAGGCGCGAATTACCTTTATCCGCGGATCAATTAATCAATTCGCGGTTCGATAAACCAATTCGCGACCGCGAATTAACTTGATTCGCGGTTCAATTAAACGATTCGCGGTTTTATTACGTGTCAATCAATAAAACCGCGGATTAATTAATTAAAGCGCGCATAAAGTTAATTCGCGACTAGTAGCCGGTGAATCCCAAACCATCGAGTTTCGCGGTATATGCCGGTTCTGGCTCTGCAGTAGTAGGGATATGCCGGTTCTGGCTCACGAAAACTCGATTCTTCGGGATACACCGGCTACTAGCCGCGAATCAACTTTATTCACGCTTCAATTAAGTAATCCGCGGTTTTATTATGCGCGAATTTTCTTTATTCACGGTTCGATTAATCAATTCGCGGGTCGCTTAGCGGCGAATTAATTTTATTTCTGGCTTTATTATCTCATTCGCGATTTTATTGACTTATTCACGGATTTCTTCACTTTACTTAGAAAGCACTCAACGGTATCTCTACATTCTTTTTTTATCGCTTGCCTTAATGGTCGATGCATCCGTTCCTTTATCCACAATACAGATAAGGATATCTGCTAATGTTTCCGCCCACATTCCGCTCCTTCCATATAAATTTAGCTAGCATGGCTCAAAGGACATCATTGTGACAGTGAAAGTGAGCCGAGTCTACTATATAATGGATGTGAGTATTTTCTTAATTTCTTAATTATCTGTTGAAAACTTTTAATTTCCTGTGTGCACACGTTCTAGACATGTATGTACATATTCATGCCCGCGATATCTGTAGGTGTTTCGGTATTTTTTTTTTCATAATATTGTTGTTCTCATTTTTATGATTTGCTAATTATCTAGTGAAATCTTTTCATTTCCTATGTGATATCTGTAGGTATTTCCATATTTTTTGCATTAATTGTCCATGTATAATGAACCAGCTCTCGATAACCTAATAATAAAGTGTCGTAGTATAAAATTAACCTGTATTATGTTCTCTTTCAGCAAGACACATTCAAAAGCTACTATTTTCCGGACACGCCCGAGGAACCTGACGATTCATTAGTTGTTAATATGAAGAAAAACAATAATATCAAAAGAATAAATGACATAGACATGTTCTTTGAGAAGCCCAAAAAGAAGAAAAAACTCGGAGTACAATCTTCATATGTATCAGCAGCACGTGACGACGGAGTCTCTTATATTTCCTCCAAGGAAGATGACGCTCTCACCGCTACTCATCTCATAAAAATCGATGTCTATGATATGAATAAAATACGCAACATCGAACCTATTAATTATTGGAAATACTCCGATGCTCGAGTAAAATATTATGTGCAATCAGAAGATGATAAGCGTTATCAAAGTACGCGGGACATCATTTACAACATTACAAAGACACTCGCCGGGAAGCACAATTGTTCAAAATATTTTATCGAGGACAAACTCCAAGGAATGTAACGCTCTCACCGTGACTCATCTTATAAAAATGTATATAAGTAAAAGCAAAAGAAGAAATAACATTAACTAGAAGTAGCGCGCCCCCACCCACAGCATTGGGCATATAAATAACTAGAAGCTAACAACCAGAAACTATTTCATAAGATATATACCTAACGAATGTGTTCCAAGTTAGTCGTAATGGATTCCAACGATCAAATTGAGTCTGAACTTTATAAGTTATGTGGTGATATAGAGTCAAGCATTATGTTTAATGATGACAATGATGAAGAACTAGTGAAAATTTGTTGTGAGATTGAAACAAATATCATGTAAGTATAAACAAACTTTACATATAATTTTTTTGGTCTTTAGAAAAGAAGTATAACGTAAAATAAATATGATGTGGTTTTATATATTTTTATAGCTCTTAAATTGTATTGTTACAGTCAGTTAGGTGGAGGATCCCGAAAAAGAACCAACAACATCGAAAATAATACCCACAAAACTAAAAGAGTAAAACATGAAGCTTCTACTTCGTCTCATCCTTCTGCTGCACAATCTGATAAGGTACATTGTGATGTATGTGAAATTTTAGTATGTAAGAAGTATTTTACAAATCATTTAAAAAGTAATCGGCATAAAACTAAAGCATCAAAATTACACGATAATTTGCAAAACGTTCATGTTGTTGAATCAGCGTTCGGACAGAGAATAATATCGTATAAAATAAATAGTAAAAGTGATGGATCTTTTGAAACACCAGAGATATTTTTAAATTCAATTCATAATGACATTCAATCATTAATTGAAGAATCTATTCTAAAACATACCGTATTCAAAGTAAATTTTGTATTGCATGCTGATTTTATTCAACAAACAAAAAATATTTCCAATTCCTTCGATTTTCAAACAAGCAATTACATTATATTTCAAGGCGATGATTTAAATATATTTTTTTCGTCTTTACGTGACACTTTTATTAATAAAATTAATACATTTGAAAAAAAAGATAGCGGTTGGACTCTGAATTTTATTAAGTCATTAGACATGAATGTTAACAAATTTAATCCCCTACGAGGTTCGTCATATATTGATTTACCCAGAGACATTATGGTAAAAAGAGCAATTATTAATGTTAAAAACGTAGATGTTTTATGTTTAAAATGGGCTTTGCTTTCTGCTTTGTATCCAGTAAATAAAAATCCTGATCGCGTTTCATCTTATAGCATGCATTGTAATAAACTGAAGTTTGACGGTGTCTCTTTTCCAGTTAAATTATCCGATATCTCAAAAGTGGAAAAGTTAAATAATATTAGTATCAACGTTTTCGGTTTAGAATTTGATAAAATCAATAAAACTCATTCTGTTGTAGGCCCTTTATATTTTACAAAATGTCGTAAGGGTATCCATGTTAATTTATTATTGCTTTCAAACGGAAGAAATAATCATTATTGTTATATAAAAAATATGTCGCGTTTAGTCAGTAATCAAATTTCAAGTCATGAACATGCTATTTATATTTGTGATGGATGTTTATTACATTTTCCTAGTCAAGTAAAGTTGACAGAACATCAACAGCATGATTGCTTTCATATTAAAACAGAACTACCTAATTCTCAAAAAACATCAAAAAATTGGTTTGGACAGTCAGTTTCTAATGATAAGTTAAAATTTGACAAGTTTAACAAAAAACTTAAAACACCATTTGTTGTATATGCAGATTTTGAAGCTTTTCTAACACCAATCGAATCATGTTCTAACGATCCATTAAAATCTTACACAAGTAATGTCCAAAAACATGAAGTGTATAGTTTCGGTTACTACATAAAATGCTCCTATGATGATAACTTGTCAAAGTACGAAACATATTGTGGCCCAAACAGTACACAAGAATTTATGATTCGTTTGCATAGAGACTTAAAATTTATATGTACCAAAAACAGTACTGAGGTAGCTCCTAAAGCATTATCAAACGATGATTATATTAAGGTTTCAACATCGGATACTTGTTTCATATGTGAAACTCATTTAAACGGTGAACGTGAATTTAATTACAATCCACAAACCGGACATTTTAGAGGCGTTGTACATAATATATGTAACTCGAAGTTTCGTATACCGAATTATATTCCTGTAATTTTACATAATCTTAGCCATTATGATTCTCATTTTATTGTTCATGCTCTTAATTTTGTTGATGGTGATATCGAAGTTATACCGCAGACGAAAGAAAAATATATTTCATTTTCGAAAACATTACAAATAAATAATAAAATTGTTCAATTGAGGTTTATAGATTCTATAAAATTTTTACCATGTGGCCTTAGCCAATTAGCTAATAATTTGATTGATAAAGAATTTATTTCTTTAAAACGTAACTTTCCTATTAATGAAGACTTCAATCTTGTGAGAAAGAAGGGTATTTATCCTTACGAATTTATGACATCTTTTGAGTGCTTAAACCTAACATCACTTCCAGACAAAAATCAGTTTTACAGTTCGCTGTCAGATTCTCATATATCAGATAATGATTACAACCACGCTAAAAATGTTTGGCAAAACTTTAACTGCAAAAATATGTTCGATTATTCCAACTTGTATCTTAAAACTGATGTATTACTTCTAACTGACATATTTGAAAACTTTAGAATGTTATGCTTACAAACCTATGGTTTAGATCCAACTCATTATTATACTGCTCCAGGATTAAGTTGGGATGCAATGCTAAAAATTACAAAAATAGAACTTGAATTGCTTACAGATATAGAAAAAATATCATTTATTACAAGGGGTATAAGGGGTGGGATATCTCAATGCAGCAAACGGCATGCAAAGGCTAACAATCCATTTATGGAAGATTTTGATAAAAATGTATCTACTTCATATCTTATGTACTTCGATGCTAATAATCTATACGGGTGGGCAATGTCTCAATATTTACCATCAGGGGAGTTTGAGTGGGTTGATATAAAAACAGATTATAGTGCATCGAACAATACAGAATATGGTTTTATTCTAGAAGTAGATTTAGAGTACCCCATAGATATTCATGACTTACATTCTGACTTACCCTTATGTCCTGAAAAAATATCTGTTGGGGATTCCAAAGACGTTAAACTTGTCCCAAATTTATACAATAAAACTAAATATATCATTCACTATAAAAATTTACAACAATGTATTAATCTAGGTATGAAGTTGAAAAAAATTCATAGAATATTGAAGTTCAATCAAAGTTTATGGTTAAAAAAATATATAGATTTAAATACAAATTTACGTACGCAAGCTAAAACAGATTTTGAAAAAGATTTTTATAAATTAATGAACAATTCTGTATTTGGAAAAACAATGGAGAATGTCGAGAAACGAGTTAATGTAAAATTATTAACTCACTGGGAAAATGTAGGTAAAAGTCTTGGTGCTCAGGATTTAATTGCAAAACCAGAGTTTCATAGTTTGTCTATATTTTCGGAAAATCTAGTTGCGATTCAACTTAAAAGAACAAAGGCCCTTCATAACAAACCCATCTACTTAGGTTTTTGTATATTAGATATTTCTAAAACACTTATGTACGATTTCCATTATAACTACATGCTACCCAAGTTTCCAAACAAAATTAAATTACTATACACTGATACGGATAGTTTAGTTTATGAAATTATTACCAACAACTTTTATGAAGATATCAAGCCTGATTTGCCTGAATGGTTTGATACATCTGATTATCCCTTAAATAACATATACGAATATCAAAATATAAATAAAAAAAAATTAGGTATGTTTAAAGATGAAAATGCTGGCAAAATATTAAGAGAGTTTGTAGGGTTGAGATCTAAAATGTATGCATTGGATATTGACAATACGTTTTTGGCAAAAGCAAAAGGTGTTAATAAAAGTGTTACGAAAAGTTTTAAAATGGAAGATTATAAATCTTGTTTATTTAATGAAAATGTTCAATACCGTACTATGTTAAGATTTAGGTCTATAAAACATAATATTTTTACACAACAAATTAATAAGAAGTGTCTCTCACACAATGATACCAAGCGATATATTGTATCGAATAATGTTAATACGCTTGCTTGGGGTCACTATAAAATACCCATAGATTAGTTTAGTTGTAAATGTCTGATTTATAAAAAAAAAGTCGCGTAAATATCTAATGTTAAGTTATTTTTGATTATTGTATAACTACTTCTAATATTGTACTTAAGATGTCTAGCTATTAGTAACATTGTTTTATTTTTATTCTTTTTATTATTATTATCATTAATATGTGAATGATTGTATATTGTATTTCTATTTTGTATTTGAAATATAGTTTTATTCTTGCACAAAATGTTTTAGTTTATTCCAACACCTTTAACCAAACACACGTGAGCTTAAAATGTTTCATTTTATTCATCCTTTTACTGCTATAGTTGCAGGTCCTACTGGATGTGGAAAATCAATTTTTGTCACAAACTTTATTAAATATATGGAGGATATATGTGACACCCATTTCAAACAAATAACTTGGTGCTATGATGAAATGCAACCTTTGTATAATTTAAAAACTGTTAATTTCTATCAAGGAATACCAAACCTTAGCAGTTTTGATGGATGTGAACCACATCTGATAATTATTGATGATTTAATGAGAGAGTCAGATGGTCGCGTTGTTGATATATTTACGAAAGGAAGTCATCACAGAAATTTAAGTGTATTCTATATAACACAAAATTTATTTCACCAAGGCAAAGGCCAAAGAGACATATCTTTAAATTCCGGTTACATAGTTTATTTCAAAAATCCTCGCGATAAAACACAAATTAAATACTTAGCACGACAAGTATCGCCAGATAATTCGAAATTTATGGAAGATTCCTACAAAGATGCAACAAATGAACCACATGGATATTTACTAATAGATTTGAAACAGGACACAAATGATATGTGTCGTTTAAAATCTAAAATATTTCCATCAGATGGGCATTGCATCGTTTACATTCCTACAAAAGGCTTTAAGTATGGTAAAAATCAACAAATCACTATCATTCACAAATGATGCATCGACGACTAAAGACGCATAAAAGTTTACTAGCAGCTTTGCATACACTTAAACCCAAATATCAAAGAGCTCTTTTAAAATCGTGTAATGAAAAAGAAATTAATTGTATTTGCGAGTGTATTCATAACGTACTCCAGGGCAAAATTGATCTCAAGGATAAGGAAAAGAATAAGTTAAGCAAGTACAAAAATATACTTCGGAAATTGGTTCGCAAAGGTGCTACGAATTTGTTTCGGAAAAATCTCATAATCCAAAAAGGTGGTGCTTTTCTCCCTATTATATTAGGTTCAGTTCTCAGTGGATTAGTAAGTTCCCTCATTTAAAATGGAGAATGCTAAAAGAATGTTGCTTGTTGAGCCCAGTGTGATAGAAAAACTAAAACAACCAAGCGCAGGTGATACTAACTTGTCCCGATTGGATGCTGATATGAATAATATTTTAAAAAGAAATATCGATGACCGTGAAAAGTGTATTTTATATTTACAAACACTCCGAAGATATCTTAACTTTACCAAGGAAGATCGCCAACCTTATCATATACCAATTATTTCTGAGGATACGAATACATTTGATGATTTAATATTGAGCTACAAAAATAAAAACTTGGATAGTAAACGTGTAGTCTCAATTGACACACCAGACAAAGAACTACTTCATAAACAAAATATTCCAGAGAAAAATAGTTATACGACTACTGAAATTCTCGATCTCATTCCAAAAACATATGCAAAAAAGGCCGTCTTGTTAATGAATTTGCTATCTTCCAATGAAAATAAAATTAAGTGGGATAATGACGGAACTGTGATTATAGATAACAAAAAGATTGATGGAAGTAATATTATAGATTTAGTGAACGACTCATTGAGACCGTTAAAAAAAAGTGATCCTATAGGATGGGAAACCTTTGCTAAAGCTTTAAAAGATATTCGAGTTCCTCTTACTTATATTGGTAATCCCAAACGATGTGAGTTTATAAGTGGCATGCAGTCACAGTTAAACTTTTCAACGCCTGAAGAAGAATCATTCTCTACACCAACGAGTGACAAACAGAACAAAAGAAAGTTAAAGAACAAGCTGGAGTGGGAAAAATGGGAACCTTATTAGAAATACATAATCTCTATTATGATCCATCAAATCCCGCAGGTTATAGTAGTGTCGACAAACTAACGAAAGCTATGAAAGGAAAAATGAAAAGAGAAGATGTAAAGAAATGGCTGCAATCACAAGAAACCTACACTGTGCACAAACCTGTACAGAGAAAGTTTCCTAGGAATAAATATATCTTATCAAATCTAAATGAACTTTGGCAAGCTGACTTGAGTGATATGAGGACTTATTCCAGGTACAATGATGGATATAATTATATTTTATGCGTCATTGATGCATTCAGCAAATATGCATATGTCAGACCCATGAAAAGAAAAAATTCAATAACTATTAAGGAATGTTTAGAGAGTATATTTACTGAGGCTAACATAACACCAACACACATACAATCTGACAAAGGAACAGAATTTATATCAAAAGATGTACAAAGATACATAAAATTGAAAAATATAAATTATTATACAACAAATAATCCAGATATTAAAGCTAGTATTGTTGAAAGATTTCAGAGAACTCTTAAGACGAAAATGTGGCGTTACTTTACGTATAAAAATACATATAAATATATCGATGTTTTACAAGATTTAGTTTATTCTTATAACCATAGTTTTCACTCTAGCATTAAGATGTCTCCTTGTGATGTAAATTCAAATAATATTATGACAGTATGGAGAAACTTGTATGATACTAAAAATAATAATTTCTCGTCAGGCAGTGTATTACCAAAGTTGCATGTAGGTGATTACGTTAGAATAACTAAAAGCAAACACATTTTTCAGAAAGGATACGAATCTAACTGGAGTGATGAAATATTTATTATATCTTCCATAATAGATAGAAACCCTTGGCCTGTATACACCATAAAAGATCTGAAAGGTGAAAATATAGAAGGTACGTTTTATGAAAAAGAATTACAGAAAGTATATTATGACCCCACTCTACATTATAAAATAGATAAAATAATACGCTCTCGCTATTCCGGTAACAGAAAGGAAGTGTTAGTGAAGTGGAAAGGTTATCCTCACAAATTTAATAGTTGGATTACATTTTCCCAATTGAAAGAAATATGAACAACCAAAGTTTTTATTTAACTTTACTTAGTAATAGTTCCATGGAATATTTTCCAGATAACAAAACTACATTTTTTTCAACTAAATTACCTAAACCCATCATTTTGGAAGGAGAATGGTCCGTTGGAGTAGTTGAATTTCAATATCCTTGCACTATGTTTACCGTTCAAGAACATGAGAACGTTATATATATTACAAAATGGATGCAAATGCCTGGTGAAACAAAACCATACCTTACATACTATAAGACACATATTCCTGCAACAAACTACGATAACATCAATCATATTCTAAAGGCATTAAACAACATCAAGGAAAAAGTAAGATTTCGTTACGATGAAATTTCAAAGTTTGTGACAGTTACAATACTAGATGAGTCGATTAAATCAGTAACACTATCACCTAAGTTATCTTTACAGTTGGGACAGTACTATGGCTAATGGTTATTGTTTGCTTGCATTTGATTTAACTCCTGATTTATCAGCTAACTCTATGAGTCATTGGAATCTTATCAAACATGGTAGCGTAAGATTAGAAGTTCGATTTGAGTCGGCTCTAACTCAAACTATTAATTGTATTGTTTATGCAGAATTTGATAATGTAATAGAAATAGATAAGCATCGTAATATATCAGTAGATTATAGTAGTTAGGTTTATTATTTTTGTATTGCTTCAATAAATAAAAATATTCAATATATGATATTTCAATGTTTTATTTGTTACACCCTCTTTAATCTTCCTATTTAAAATAAATATCATTAATAAAATTGACATTGTTGTTGGGACTGCAGAGCTGAAAAGCTGTGTTATCTACTTATACCATGGATACCGTGGAAATAAAACAGTACTTAAGTAAAATTGATATGAGCATTGAATCTAACGTATACGCAGCTAATCGTTTACCGATACATGTTCATACTCCTATGTATATCATAAGTAACTTAGATGTTGATACCAAACCTGGATCGCATTGGGTAGCCATACATATAGATGGGAATGGATTTGGGGAATACTTTGATTCATTTGGTCGAGCACCTCAAACATATCATAGATCTTTTTTGAAAACGAATGCAAGGATGTGGAATTACAACACTAATCGTATCCAAAACGATTTCACAACCG
Organism: Ochlodes sylvanus; assembly: GCA_905404295.2. Taxonomy (NCBI): domain Eukaryota; kingdom Metazoa; phylum Arthropoda; class Insecta; order Lepidoptera; family Hesperiidae; genus Ochlodes; species Ochlodes sylvanus. Next base: position 2,528,919 of record FR990125.1, on the reverse strand, counting down.
TATGTGGAGAGTATTGCATCATGTACATATATTATAAGTATCATGGTAAATCAATGTATGATTTTCTGAAATTGTTTGATGACAACACAATTTGTAATGATATAACAATTGATGAATTTTTTAATACAATTTTTTAATAAATAACGTGAACAAATTTACTGTGGATTTTACAATGATAAATACCTCTCATTTAGTTTACATATTGTATAAATTGGTTTATCTCTCTAATAACTTCTATTTTCTCTAAAACAATCATTATCATTTTTGTAGAATGACATAGTAGGTATATGAAATAATACAAGAAAATTGCTTAAAAATAGTTTATTTTTAATTTAGATACAAAATCATTTACAGAATTGTAGGGGAATATGAGATAGGTCGCAAATTTTCTAATGCAAGTATTTGTTGGGATTCTTCTTCTTCTTCTTTTGCCCAATCGTATGATAGAGGGTGTATATATTGCGGTTGTAGGACACTTCCAATGCACGGTGAGTACACGTTATTAGACATAGATTGCGAGTCGCGAGCAATTCCTTCCTGAGTACATATTGTACAAAAAGCCATCATAATTTCGACTCCGTCCATTACGTCTTCACCATCGTTGGACGTTACTGAAAAACGATGCGTTGGACACGGTGTAAAGTATGGCTTGATGTCACAATCTTCTATCATGTTCTCGGGTAACTCACCGGTGATATACCAGAATCTGATATATTTAGAGTATTTTTTCAATATAGTTGATTTTCCCCACATTTCTATAACTTGTTTTAAAAATGACATATTTCAGCTACTAGTTGAAGTTTTTGAATGAATGGTACTGTATCAATGCCTGTAGAAACATTTATATACCCAATGCCGTGGGTGGGGGCGCGATACTTCTAGTTAATGTTATCTCTTCTTTTGCTTTTACTTGTATAAATTTTTATTAGATGAGTCACGGTGAGAGCGTTACATTCCTTGGAGTTTGTCCTCGATAAAATATTTTGAACAATTGTGCTTCCCGGCGAGTGTCTTTGTAATGTTGTAAATGATGTCTCGCGTACTTTGATAACGTTTATCATCTTCTGATTGCACATAATATTTTACTCGAGCATCGGAGTATTTTATTCATATCATAGACATCGATTTTTATGAGATGAGTAGCGGTGAGAGCATCATCTTCCTTGGAGGAAATATAAGAGACTCCGTCGTCACGTGCTGCTGATACATATGAATATTGTACTCCGAGTTTTTTCTTCTTTTTGGGCTTCTCAAAGAACATGTCTATGTCATTTATTCTTTTGATATTATTGTTTTTCTTCATATTAACAACTAATGAATCGTCAGGTTCCTCGCTGGTTGTTAGCTTCTAGTTATTTATATGCCCAATGCTGTGGGTGGGGGCGCGCTACTTCTAGTTAATGTTATTTCTTCTTTTGCTTTTACTTATATACATTTTTATAAGATGAGTCACGGTGAGAGCGTTACATTCCTTGGAGTTTGTCCTCGATAAAATATTTTGAACAATTGTGCTTCCCGGCGAGTGTCTTTGTAATGTTGTAAATGATGTCCCGCGTACTTTGATAACGCTTATCATCTTCTGATTGCACATAATATTTTACTCGAGCATCGGAGTATTTCCAATAATTAATAGGTTCGATGTTGCGTATTTTATTCATATCATAGACATCGATTTTTATGAGATGAGTAGCGGTGAGAGCGTCATCTTCCTTGGAGGAAATATAAGAGACTCCGTCGTCACGTGCTGCTGATACATATGAAGATTGTACTCCGAGTTTTTTCTTCTTTTTGGGCTTCTCAAAGAACATGTCTATGTCATTTATTCTTTTGATATTATTGTTTTTCTTCATATTAACAACTAATGAATCGTCAGGTTCCTCGGGCGTGTCCGGAAAATAGTAGCTTTTGAATGTGTCTTGCTGAAAGAGAACATAATACAGGTTAATTTTATACTACGACACTTTATTATTAGGTTATCGAGAGCTGGTTCATTATACATGGACAATTAATGCAAAAAATATGGAAATACCTACAGATATCACATAGGAAATGAAAAGATTTCACTAGATAATTAGCAAATCATAAAAATGAGAACAACAATATTATGAAAAAAAAAAATACCGAAACACCTACAGATATCGCGGGCATGAATATGTACATACATGTCTAGAACGTGTGCACACAGGAAATTAAAAGTTTTCAACAGATAATTAAGAAATTAAGAAAATACTCACATCCATTATATAGTAGACTCGGCTCACTTTCACTGTCACAATGATGTCCTTTGAGCCATGCTAGCTAAATTTATATGGAAGGAGCGGAATGTGGGCGGAAACATTAGCAGATATCCTTATCTGTATTGTGGATAAAGGAACGGATGCATCGACCATTAAGGCAAGCGATAAAAAAAGAATGTAGAGATACCGTTGAGTGCTTTCTAAGTAAAGTGAAGAATTACGTGAATAAGTCAATAAAATCGCGAATGAGATAATAAAGCCAGAAATAAAATTAATTCACCGTTAAGCGACCCGCGAATTGATTAATCGAACCGTGAATAAAGAAAATTCGCGCATAATAAAACCGCGGATTACTTAATTGAAGCGTGAATAAAGTTGATTCGCGGCTAGTAGCCGGTGTATCCCGAAGAATCGAGTTTTCGTGAGCCAGAACCGGCATATCCCTACTACTGCAGAGCCAGAACCGGCATATACCGCGAAACTCGATTGTTTGGGATTCACCGGCTACTAGTCGCGAATTAACTTTATGCGCGCTTTAATTAATTAATCCGCGGTTTTATTGATTGACACGTAATAAAACCGCGAATCGTTTAATTGAAGCGCGAATCAAGTTAATTCGCTGCCGCGAATTGGTTTATCGAACCGCGATTTGATTAATTGATCCGCGGATAAAGGTAATTCGCGCCCAATTAAACCGCGAATTACTTAATCGGCGCGCGGATTAAGTTAATCCGCGGTTAATTACCCCGCGAATCACTTAATATAAAGTTCATATCACTTAATATAAAGTTCATTCGCGACTAGTAGCCGGTGAAACCGGTCGAAACGAGTTTTTCGCCCTATTTTCGCCCTACAATGAGTTAGAACCGGCGAATATCTACTACTCACGCGTTAGTCCAGTGACCGAATCGCAGCAGGTCTAGGTGTCATCTCGACACGCATTGAGGTCAACAACCGGATCCGTCACTAGCAACTTGATATTGGATATCAAATCGAACACCTGGTCGTCTGCTCCCAAAGATACTCGTATGCCTAGGTTGTTAATGTAATGCCGCAATATAAGGTGCGTGCAGAAATTATCCTGGTCTCACGTCAACGAGTCATTAAGAAAAGTAAGCCTTTAAATTCGTATTTGATCCTCGACTAGTAACTTTTATTAAGTACCTAAATTGATACTAATACAAGGTTTGTGGGATTAATGAACTTAGTGTTATCAAAAATGTTGTAGTGAAAGTTGAGTTAAATACTCGGTATGTCATCAAAAGCAGCTTCAATTATGTAAAATGTTAAGCACAATTTCGTGGCCTTCCAAGGTTAAACACATACATTTGTTTTAATGCTGAACGCTAACATTTACGTGTTTGTTCGCTTCAACCATTGCGGTTCATAGCCCCATTGATATAACCTTACCTACACAGAATACACATAACAGTAACCACAGACGATAAATTACGCTCATCAAAAAGCTAGCGAAGACGAATACAATAAAATAATCGTGTGCAAGGTGGAACCAGGTGCGGCGCTGGGCCGGAAGTGTCAAAAATGACAAGCTAACGGTGCAGCCCGGTCGGCTGATGACGAGCAAGGTGTTAGTGCGCATTGTTTATTACCCACTGACCTACAATCGATGCTCTCGGCATGCCTCTGATGTCGTATTGCAGGCTTCTGCTGGATGCAGTCAGCCGTGCAATGCACGAGATTCGATAAACAATGATTTAGTTACGGTAACGTGGTAAAGTTCAGCCTTCTTAAATCGACCTTGAAAACATTTTGTGTTACGGGTTCGGAAAGTCAGTTGCCAGCTTTTTGACTATTGGTGATGTCTTTGTCATTTACATAACTCACAAGGTGTTCCTTGTGCAACTGTGACTACTTTCCATAAAATGGGTCGTCTGCACGTTAATAAAATAGGTACTATACTACTATAGAAGTCATACTATAAAAGTTAAAATTATAAATTCTTGTGTCGTTCTACTTACTTACCTAACGTCCGAAACTTGTCTTATTTTAGTTTTAAAACATCCTGTCACCAAACACTAAACGATACCTGTTGGTCACAAAGCGGTTCGTTTTAAACGAAACAAGCTGATTACAATGTTACTGCAAGAGCACACAGTAATAATACTCATAATAGCACTCACAGCTTCACAGCTTAGTAAAGCACAGTCACAAAGTAAACCTGTACAAACAAAACAAACAATCAGGCTTTAATCAAGGAATGCAAAAAGACAACCACGTTTTTAACCGACGACCGTAAGGGAAACCGTGCTGTATCCATACGGCCATTAAGTGCATTTTATCGGTCATTCGGATGAGCAAATACCGAGATTTATTTAACAGTGTCACTATATTTGCAGAGGGCGTTCACCCTCGCAGGCAACTCGTGACATCGCCATCCTGGCGTAACGTTATAACACATTCTACGTAATAACAGCCCTAAAATAAACAAGTGTGACGCGTAACTCCGTGTAATAAAGTTCAAAATAATTTCAGTATAAGGCTTAACAGTACAGGCGAGATGGCACTCGGCTTACTCCTAAATAACTCGTTCCGCAGCATCGTTTTGGTAATTGTATAAAAATAGACACGTGTCAAAGATACGAGCATCGCAACATAGAATAGAGATGGTATAGAAATGATTTCTGCAAGTCTCTCAATGTTGCTCTGCCAGTAAATGTGGTGGTGAATTTATAAGTAGGTTCCGACTCATGGTTGGAGCCTCAAGGAAGGCAAGTTTTTTATACGACACCTTCGAGTATTTCGAAAATGGAACTACTGCTTTTTTGAAGTTGGCCTTAATAAAAAATCTCGACCCCAGAAAATTAAGATGAAACACAAAATTAACACGCCTCAGCCGTCAACGTACACTTACCCGGAGGTAACGTTACCAAGGGAAACATTTAGAACTTTTGCTGCCTTTTCTTAATCTAAAATTTTATTCATTTCTATATATTGTTTACTCTTCTCTACGTTTCGCGTTGTTCCGCGAACTGTGAAATACCGTTTCGATTTTGCAGTTCACTCCACAACATACCCCGTTTTGCATTCTTCCGAAACTTAACACCTGCATCGACAAATTCCTTGTATAAGTATTTAACAACTAACGAAAGAATTTTCATTGAAAATGAACAGTTGATTTTAAAGAAGGGTGGTACATACTTATTTATTTTTCATAAAATCCTCTAGACAGAATATAACACAATGGATCTTGATAACGTAATAACCTCACCTCAACCCATGCGAATCCCTAAATAAAATGATAAAGAAACATTTGTTTCACCTGTAACTTCCCGCCATTGTTTGCTCTGGAAGTATGATATTGTTTTTGCATCTTACCTCTCACGAACTTGATTCCAATAACATTTTATAACTTAAAAAATATAATATAATACCAGTGACTACCGGTAGTGATAGTAATTTAAAGAAGATTAAATAGTATAGGAAACGCGCTAGCGAACGGATATTAAATCAGGCGGAGGAGGAGGCATATTATTACTACCTCTTCGATACAATGACCCCGACTGAGAGTACCCTGCCACCAAGCACGAGAAGAGTGCTTGCTGTACAGAGCCCCGCGACCTCCAGCATCTAGCGTCATAGATACCTACCAGGTCATACCGTGAGCAGTGGAAGTTGGCTTGGACTTTAAGGATGAATGCCCTTTACACCGAAATAAAATTTCCTAAATCTCTAAAGCAAAAATGATTAAGCACAAGGACAAAAAAATATTATTTATTAACTCTACTGTTTTTAGGCCTCCTCAAGGCCTTGTCAGTCCATAACAAAGTAAACAAAGGCATATAGCATTCTTAGCGAATGCCGTCATTTGTACCATCGCAAAAACTAAGTCCTTAGCGGCGTCCAAAATTACAGAATACTTGCAGTACGTAATGTGCATTCCTTGATGGTGCATTGCAGGGTATAGCCACTTTTTTCTCGCAACAGCTGTGATGCACTGCGCCGACTTTTTGCCGGAATGCGCCAAGACACGTGCCTCTTCCAACATTCTCTGGATAAAGGTGTGTTGCCTGAGCAAGTTTTGTAATATATTGCCCGATTATACAACACCTTATCCTGCGTCCAGCGCCTACCAAACCAGGCAGGAAAAAATGTAAACAGTAGAATATGCATAAGGATGCCTCTTGTTTTTTTAGGAACTAAGTGGTAAAAGGGATTACCGTTACCTTTACTTAAAAAATGCTGGCAGTGGCATACACAATGAGAATATGAATAGATAGGATACGGACAGGATTATCAAATTCCATCTAAAAGTTCTCTGATAAAACTCCAGCAAGTCTTTCATCTTAACTAACTTGACTACAAATTAAATAAACTCAATCATGCCTAATACAAATTCAATCATTTCATTAGTCAGCTAATTGTTGTAGAACAAAAGAGCTATATTTCTAACATTGTAATCAACACTCGCTCTACTCATAAATCAAAACACCTAACAGTTTTATCAGAGCAGATTTCATTTCGTCGAATTGTTTGCTTCCCAGTGTACAACCCACATGTGATGAAACGCGTCACTTTATAAATATAAAGGTATTGTTTTCATAGCAGAACAATAGGATATTAGGTTACGTTATTTCACAGATGATTTAATGTTCGATCGTCAGTTTTTGTAACCATTTTTATAACAAGTGAGATCATTAGAATAGGAAATGTAGGCGGGTTCTTGGATTTGTTAATTTGATCAAAATGTTTTGGTGATACGGCACCTAATTAAAGCATCTTTTTACATTTTCCGTTCATTAGATTGATGAAAAGGCATATTGCCAGGAAGGATCTTTAGCAATAGGCTTCTCCGTTCTTCAACTGGGTATACCACGATGACGGGGTATTTGTATGTAAAGCCTACAAAAGAGCAGATAAAACAAACTGGTTGTAAGTGGTCACCATCGCCCGAGGACATCACAAACACCAGAGAAATCACCGATGCGTTGCCAATCAAGGCAGAAGGAAGAGGAATGAAAGTAATCCTTCTCAAGCTCCTAGTCTAAACACAGTTAAGCGTCTGATTCAAGCATAAGGGTCAATCGTCATAGCTAGCCAGCCTGGCTCCAGCCCTACAAACAAGCAGACATCTGCTTCTATCGCCTATTACGAGCCCCTGGTCTGATATGGGATTGGGGTCAGTATGCTAGCGACATCATACGACCAATCTTTAAGAGAAGAGTGAATAGGTATTTACTAAGTTAATGCGCTTACCATCTTTGGACATCATCGCCACATAACATCAGGTGGGATGTTGTCTAGGATTAACTTAGCATCGTATAAAAAAATCCCTCACTGTGTCCATCTCACATCTACTGCAGGAAACAAATGCAATAGCTTTGACGTGTAGCACAAAACAGCCTTCAGAGTTCAGTCAGACCGCCACTCCCGGGCGCCGTTACAATCGAACATACATGTACCTGCTTCTTATTACTACTCGTACGTAACGGTCCCTTTCTCATTACAGCCTCTACGTGATAAACGATTTTTTTAACATTCATCACAGTCATCAATAATTCAATTTGTCGTCGTGAGTATGCCACTTGGGGATACCGTTACTGTATACGTATATTTTTACGTTCCTAAACAATTTTAGTGTGATTTTATCGTGGATTTTACGCATTTTACTGCGGTACGGGTATTTCATCATCACAACCCATAACTGTCCCACTGCTGGGCACGGGTCTACGTTCACGACAAGAGGGGTACATGCTATAGTCAACCACGCTGGCCAAGCGCGCTTGGTGGACTATACACATCTTTGTGAGCATTATGGAAGACTCTCAGGTGTGCAAGGTTTCCTCACGATGTTTTCTTTTACCGAAGCATTCTAATATGCACAAATCCACATCACTTAAAAAAAATAAGCTCTGTGATAATTCAAGGAGAATATATTTTACATTAACGCAAAATTTAAAGTCCGTACAGTAAGAGGATGTAGTTCTAATTAATCTTGCAAGGTTAGACTCTTACATACACACATACTTACAAACATTGCAAGTTAAACAAAAACTTTTAATAAAAATAAATTGTCCGACAACAGCCCACACATAACTTTACTGTCATAATGCAAAAATATGAAGCCGAGACAACCTAATATTATCTCGTATTTAACAATATTTCATAACCGAATGACTCACATTCCACCCAGCAACCTTCACGTGTATCCAATTAATATGACGGCATCAAAATAATATGCACCTATGTACCTACTTATCCTAATATTGCATACTAATAAGCTGCCCTCGCTTGGCTTCGGGAAACCAGCTTTTAGTAACCTCGAAAATTTTCCAATAAATGTTTTAACGAAGTTTTATTAAATTGACCTACACAATCTTTCATCTTTCTTTTTGTACCATCTATAAGACGTCAATGAAAATCACATCCAAATAATTTTAACTGTTTCTGAGATAAGCGGGAGAAACGCGAAGAAAAACCGACAAAAATTCCAAAATTCAGTACCTACTGATGGAATCTTTTGCGATAATGCATACCTAATTATTATTAGGAAAACGTATTATTATTATACTTTTTCTTAAATATCATCCATATACCATACAGACATCGATTAGTTACAATTTTATTAAGTACTCTTATATGTATAGATTATAATTATGCATAGACGAAGCAGGTAAACTGAGAAATGAATTCGCACATATTTAATTAACCCAACACAAGTTAGTCAGCAAACGCTGAAGTCTCTCCATCCGTCGTATTATTATCATTACGCCGTGGTGTCTACCGCAAACCTTATTCCTTATCGTTGTCTTGTCTAACCAAATATAATTATATTAAGTGTTGTCTTGCGCTCCCGATGCATTTTGCCTTGATACTTTATCTTATCATCATTGTAATATATGACGTTTTAGTTTTGGTTTGAAAATTCATCATTTACTAAGAGTTATGACTTTATGATTGACGAGACCATCTAAACAGTTCTTTCGATCGATCACAGCTGGTAAGCTTGCTGGTAAGTTTCTGATACCTCATTGCATTTAACAATTATTATTATTATTATACTAGTGCACCCGTCCTCGCTTCGGTTCGGGAAACATGTCTTGGTAGGCGTGATTCTTGAAACTGACATCCCTTTTTTATTTCTCAACCGATTGAAATAAAACAAACAATATATATTAAGTGAAGCTTACCACAATATATTAGTGACCGCATCCAAATTGGATAAGCTGTTTCGAAGATTAGCGCATACAAAACCACAGACAAACAGACCTAAAATTTAATAATCATTATTTTGGGTTCTATTGCGGTAATAAAGACCCCCAGTAAAAGTTTTTATCATATATCTTCTATGTACAGAAAGCGACCACTTACAGATTTATTACTAGTATAGACATCGAAAATGTGTTCAAAGTTACCATCAGACTAAATATATCCATTTGTATACAATATAATTTACGTCGTGTTTTGTTCCATAGAAAATTACGATCGCCGCAACGAACGTGTAATCTTATACTCGGCATATTTCGGCTGTTTTCATCAAATCCAAATCGAAACCGTAATATCATGTATGTTACAATTACTTACATGTTCAGCTTACAAAATGTACTAGCAGATTAACGGCTTACTAACTGGCAGATTAACAGATTAATCAGTTTATTAACAATATTTATGCAATAAGATTAACAGCACCTCTTTTAAGCCTATGTTCGTAATATATCGCGGCGAATTTGATACAAGTATTCGACGATATCTGTAGTTACATTTTTCCAATTTCATAATGTAACCAAAAGCCATTAGACAACGCAAGAAACTAATATTTTCTGTAGCAATAGCCACTCACCTAAATGCCAATCGTGAGTATCGTTTTGTACAAGTTACTCTAAAGATTTAAGTTTTAAACATAAACAAAATGTTGAGATCCGGTAACGATGTTGCAGACGACATAACTGCACCAATGTGTAAAGAAATACTAAATTACTGCGAAATGGTGTTATTACGACTTTCGTTCTATAGATTAACTGCCCATTTGGATAGATTATATAAACTACGAACAATATTGTTATGACTATGGGCCAAGTATACATAATTTCGCTATTAAGTGATTACAAATTCAACATTCGCAACTAACGTCTTGGCTATTTTATTACTCTATCCATACGCAGTAGTATCAAATTCAAATTAAAAACATTATTATTTAATATAGGAATTTATTTAAATTTTAAATTTGTATTTTTTATTCATTATCCTCAATAATTTAAAGATAATACATACCTATTATTATAACGATGCAGATTACTAAAATTTTGACAGACAAATTATTTTAATTGTAAAGTAAAATAGGTACGTACGTAACTTTAGTCACTCACTACAGAAAACAGCGGTAATGTTTGTTTCTCATTTCGGCCAGACGTTACAGTAGTTTTACAAAGCAAACACGGCGAAATTAAACAGGGGCATTGTTCCACGCACACGCGTTACCCCGCCACGTGATCCGAGACAACTTTTGCATTCCAGCCTTGTTGTTTACACAACAAATAACAGTTATACTACTCTAACGCACATTCAGTCAAACTTGTCAAACAATACCTATGTATACATATTTGCATTCCATAAACGTTAACTATTTGTGTTACTAGCAAATACTCGTAAACCAATCGTGGTTGAAATGGGTTTATGTTGCATTTACGTCAATTTTCCGTCAATAAACGCGTTACCGATGCATTGCCTACTAAGAAGGAAGTGCAGAATTTCCTTGTTAAATGGCTCTCAAAGTTTTGAGTCACAAGCTAGTAACGGAAACGCGTTAAAATTGTTTACAGTTACATTTAGAAGAACGGCCATTTTCATAAAAAGAACTTTATCATAATAACTGTGACAACACGCAACGCGATGTCACGTCAAAAGGCCAAGTGTCACGGAGGCGAATAGTGCACTCTGGTCGACTCTCGATTGCATAAATCCTCTTCACTTCCAAACCAGAAGGATATAGAAAAGAAAGTAGATCAATAAAATGACGACAATCATAAAACTGGTCGTCGATAGGCCAGACAAGACAATTAATAAATATTAATAAGGCACGAACGTAAAAATCCGTGATATAGCAGAAGGCACAAGACATCCAATAACAAGTCGATAGTAGCCATGTTACGTAGGACTTTTGATGTTTCGCAAATTGATTACAATATGTCCACGTTTGCTCGCTGGCCGGTCTAGTTTGCATATAGATTGGCTTCCCCGAAGTCAGAAGTGAAATTATACAACGGTAGAGGCATCATGCTCGAGATGTTACAATAATTTGACTATTCGTAATCATACTTCAAATAAGATGGCAAAGCCGAAAAGTAAGCGACGGATGATGTCAATGACCTGAGGTTTATAATCCAAATTCAAAATTATTAATTCACTAACACTCCCATGTACGATTATTTTTTGCTTCGACTTACATTTTGGAAAGGTGCTTAATCAGTGAGGTTTTCACCTATGTATTGTGATAAGCTTAGTGTTTATTTTACTTTAATCAGTTCACAAATGAAAAAAGTAAAATTAAAAAACCTCATTTAAACAGTTTTTCGAATGCGGGTACTGAGGCATAGGTTACTGGCTACAGGCTACCGTGAAACCTACCTATTTGTTTCTCTTTATTGTGGCCTCTGCTAAAAGGAATAGTTACCTTATGTAAATATTACCTTTTTAGACTGTACAATAAAGAGTATTCTACTCCATTATATTTCTCGAAGCGAAGCGAGAGCAGTCACAATTTAATAAAACTATCGCAGTGACGAAATTCCGCACGTGGACACACCAAAAATTGTGCTGATAATCCGCTGTAAGATTCCCCTAATTAATTGTCAAACATAGCGGACCGGCTGGCCAGTGTCGCCATCCGACCTGGTTTCGAACGATGGTGGTGCTGATAAGATACCGCTGTTTACTTTGAGGGCGCACACGCAAGGCCGGCCTTGCTACTAATGGGCTATTGATTTTCCGATGTAGCTCTGTATGTCCTAGGTCGCAGCTACATATCTATGAAACGAGTGTTAAGGGCTTGTTATCAAACCACCTTGTATTCTCAACCTTTGTGTCGGACTGTCGATGTCGGGGTTGTTCATTAGAGGCAATTTTAATTAGGCATATCTATCTTTGGCCCTTTGTTAAGCCAAAAATATAGTTAAAATAAGAATGTTCCCACATGTAAATAGGAGGCATCACAAAAAACTTTTCTTCTTTACCCCGTCCAAAGCCGAAAACTTCTATTTAATTTTGAATTACACGTAGGTTACGTGGAAATAGTACGAAAGATATGGCATAAAGCGCCCCACGATTTTTCCACTACAATAATACTTATATTTTTTGCCCATTACTTAAACTTATATAAAAATAATTTTTTGATTCCGATTTATTATAAAAACATGTTTTTCGTTTTTAACTATAGTTTATTATGTAAATAAACTCATCGTATAATCATTCTAGATTCCGACATTATCTTTCATCAGTCATTATTAAATATAGCTGAATGTCGTTGTAATTTCTAGTAACTTCATAAATAATAATTAATTTAATTGAGACGTACATATCTATCTATCTGTCTTCTATCAAATAGAAATAGATAGGCAATTAAGAGATTCCTTCCGTGGCGCGTTGGAAATATCTTCACTAAGCTAAATGACTATTAGCAGTCAAAGGGTCATATTGTGCTAGGTTAGGTAATTTGACCCATATCAGATAATTATACGCATCAACTCGAACCGGTACTAACATCAGCGGTCCTAATTATAAACCGTTTTAATGAAATCTTAAATCTTACGTGAGTCATGATAATGATAATAAAAAGTTTTTGTCTAATTTACATAAGGAACTAATTTAGCATCAAAATTATTCAATGCCATCTTAGAAAAAACTATAAACTACCGTGTCATTTCAGTGTCATTACTTCACAAAATGATTAAATTTAATACAATTCCGTCGTCTACCTTGTTCTTAGGTCTCTGAAAGCTGCCTTTTTCGTGCATTGATATGTTCAGCACGTCTCAATTGGTTAAGCAAGTCCATCGCATTGGTGATCAGCCGCGACTTCTAGTGTCCTCTTAGGGTAGGATCCCAGAGTTTCCAAACCGACGAGACTTCCCCTACGGCCATCCTACGACCTACGAATCTTTGAATTGACCCCCTTTTATTTGAAACTTTGAACATGATTTTATTTCTTAGTCATAACTGCATATTAGAATAAAATTATTCAAAATGTAGCTAGCGTAAAATGACGTTGATCTGGACGCTCTAGGAAATTGTTCGAGTTCATAGGTTCGATTCCCAATCTTGGTAAAAATTAGCATTACATGTCATTATTATGATTATAGACTTAATAGCAGAAATTACTTTCATTCTTATTTCTTGGGTGGCGTCGCATTGGGGATGCATTTGGTCGACGGCCGACCGTGACCTCTTACCGTCCAATGACTCGTCTGCGTAAGTATTACTATTCACATAAAGTAACAGCTTATAATTTCGTAAATCATATTGGGTCAAGTCCGTTTCAGCCATATCTTTGAATCAACATTCGTATAAACACGAATTGAGATAACACGTCACGGATCACGTACGATCTATAAATAACAAATATGATGTGCAATAAATGTTAATACCACGACGATAAAATGACCTCTGCCCAGTTTTCACATATAAAAGTAAGTTATCAAACCCTTCAAAGTCTTTCTGTGGTATCCACGGCACCCGCAACACACGGACCCCCACACTACGATTCCTGTGTCATGGGTGCCATGGACAACACGCACCCAGACCAAGAACAGAAATCTAAACCACCTCACTGGGAATCAAACTTATTGTAAATGACAGTTCAGCAACGTTGCGCCACACGAGTCATCAAATTAGCGAAGACCTATTGATCACCGGTCAGTCCTGACCGGTTACGGTTCCAACGACCGGCTGCACCACGAGGTCGGGTAATAAGTCACGATGAACGAATGCCGTAGGTGATCGTGTGCCGACGGTTTTGTAAGTCCAAATCAGATCGGCGAAGCTGCATTGACATTTCAAAACAGTTGTTTACGTCATCTTTTTCTTTAATGTTAATAGCTGAAAAGCTAGCAGACGAGCCACTTAATGGTGGTCATCGTCGCCCAATGAAAGCAAGAGGAAAGTAAAAAAATTTATACAAGACGACAGGCGACTCTGTTGGAGAGGCAGTCCCACGTTTAATTCCCGGTTGGAGCAGATAGAGTATGAGACAAGGATATTCGCGATGTCTTCGTTGTGACTCCATGCTCCTCGGAATACAGAAACTCCTTTAAGTAACAGTGTAATTATTTTTTATTACTTCCTAGTGCCCCGATACTTTGCCCGCAAAAATATTATTTACCCCTTTAGCGGATGAATTTTTAAATCCATACCTACCTAAGTAGGTACTTACTTTATTGTTTCAGGTAAAAAAAGTAAATTCCAAGTTTCATGTGAATCGGACGAAATTTATATTGTACCTCTTATTGTAGCCCTTATCCTTAGTAAAATAAAGAACCCCTGTATAAAGTTTGGTACTCCTAAGTTCACTGGTTCAGGCTGTGCGATGTCAGTCAGTCGGTCATCGTTAGTGTTCTGTTAAGTAGAATACCATCCAACTGCTAGGTATAAATTGAGGCGTGAATAATCGGTTTTTCCTATCACGCAACAAAATGCTCAAAGGGATGCCCCCATACATACCTACTTACAACTTTTATCGAATTATGAATTACATGCCTACTTGTTGGTCGAATTCGTACCGACTGTAGTACACACACTAAAGCAACAGTACAGTACATGGCGTTGTAACCGAGCATAGCTCGGTCATCCAGGTTTTAATTGCAAATCAATGGAAAAAATACAAACCTCTCCATCATCACAAGTATACACCTTCTGAAGGAGTGCACCGAGTTGGTTAAACATTAGATAAACATCAATCAACGATTCAATTAGTAAAGTAATGATAACGTGATAAGATTACAAGCTTACAATCGGCCCTGCAAAAAGTCTTATGGATTCGAAGTATTCGAACGCAAGCGCAACGGAACATGGTCTAGACAATCTAAGATTATAATAGAATATTATAGATAATAAATGGCGCCGGAAACATATTATTAATTTATAATTAAAACTTAACTGAAGCACTTCGATATCAAACGAGAGTGTTTGTTTACATTAGATGGTTACTTTCTCGACGAAACCCAATGTTGTCAATCAGTTATCAGTACAGCAACTGATTGACAATACGATAACTGAGTGCTTGTACTCAATATAAGTGTTTCAATATACCATCTAGACCGGCAACTAACACCAAAAGAATAAGATCGAAACACCGACACGGCAACCGTGCGTCAGTTATCACCTGTCAGGGAAGTTTCTCTGGTAATTAATTAGTTTTTACCCATTTCACCGGCTCACACCGTCAAGTATTTATGTACATCATTCATCATCTATCATGCATTCTATAAATAAAATCATTAGGTATTTTTTAAACTATAAATAAATAAACGTTAAAATAAACACATATTAATTACATAAGTCTGGCCCGACCGGGAATCGAACATAGGCATAGTCTCTGGGATACTAACTGGGCCGTCGACTAGTACTTTTTAGTAAACCCAAAAAACTTTAGTATTATGAAAATGAAATTTAATATTTCCTGTCATTTATACCAACCTCTAACACCAATTCTATTTTAATATCCCAATTTAAAGTTCGATCCTGTAAATTAAAAATTAAATAAACTTAAATGTTCATAATAATATTTAGAAAGTATGTAGTAATACTAGTAATATTAAAATAAGAGGTCATAAGTTCGAGAGCGCCGTTTCCGTGCTCGGCGCCCATTACGACGAACAAACATTCGAAGCATGCGAAAAAATTAATGATAATGGAAAAATTAATGATAACCGCCTAATTATGGCCGCGATGGCGTTTACAGAATGTTATATTTTTGTTTATGGTGTCTTAATTGGAAATGGTAAGTGTAAACTTAATGTTTATTTTATGCCACAACGCAAATAAATTCGATAACTTGTGAATATATCCTCCGATGTTAAGTAAAGCAATAAATAAATAAGCGACGACCCGGATGGCGCAATGGTTAACACGCCGGATCGCCGTTCCGAGGGTCCTGGGTTCGATTCCCAGCGAGGCGGAAATTTGAATGATGAATTTAAATTTCCGTTCTTGGTCTGGGTGTGTGTGTTCTTGTCTTGTGTGTTGTCCATGGCACCCACGACACAGGGAATCCTAGTGTGGGGCTATGAGTGTGTAGCGTTATTTATTTATTTAGGTATTTAAATAAATTATATCTCTGAAATTCTCACACTATCGTACTAGGTGGGATTGTTGACAAGCACTCTTCTTCCCTTGCATCACGAGAAGGGGAAATTGACTCAAGGTGGATGGAGCTTACACCATGGATTCTTTTTGTTTTATGGAATTAAGGTAACGAGCATGCAGCACCACCTTCCGCTGCCGCCCATGAGAACTGCGAACAACTTAGAACAAGACTCGAATAGAGACTGGGATAGTTAGTCCGGTTAGGAGACGGTGTTATAACATTAGCTGGTAAGTTTGTTATTACAAAGTATCTGAGTAGCTTCGTGATTCTAAAATACGTGTACGAATTTTCGACCAGGACACATGTCCTGACGCGAGTTTAACATTTTCACCCATCCCAAAAAGTGCACAACGCCGTTAAAGCAGTTTTCACTTCAAAGTACCTTCTCTCAATGGCACGGTGAGACACGAAACATGATTATCAATATGGGGATATACAGTACATTATTGTCTCTTGATCTCTTCTAAGACTAGGTCTGACAGTCACCTCAATGATTCCGACGGGTTTTCCCACAGCCATTCCATCCGACTGTCCCTTATCGAATCCATCGACTCATTTCTCACAACGGACCAAATCTTACCGCCAGACGTAACCTTAGAAAGCGGGATCACTCATTGTAAATCACACAAACAGACATAACTACAACTTATTTGTACAATTTCACCTATTACACAGAAACGCCCAGCAGAGGGTCATAATTTTAGATGAGATACAAATAGAGAGCAGAGGGAACAATAGCCTGTGAATTGAAAAATTGACGAGTACCTACTTCTGTGAATGTTTTGGCGGGCCACTTCGATTACATAGATAGCTTTCAATGGCCGGGCCGCGGTCGGTGTGAATGGCAGGCCATTAGTCGTTAAGGCTGGCCGGATTATGAGCCGGTGCGTATTATTAAGAACCTTGTTTTACTGAGAATTTCATAGAGGTGTTACCCCTTATTCTCTTATTCCCTTCTTATTAGGATCTCTTTCCTTTAATTAACTCCAGTAACGAACTATGGAAAGACCTTGGCAACCCAGAAAGCAGCTGCAGCTGCTGCAAGTGCTATTTATATAATTTAAAACAATTTTTATTCTCACGTTTAGGACTCTCATTCTCCAACTCTAAAAAACCCAAAACCCAGAAGATGGTACAAAATTTCTTTGAAGAGTTTGTTGCCTTCCGTCCAGCTGATTTCTTCAACAAGAACATCGATTCCTATTATTTATTTGATATCATGTCATAAGTGTCATAACACTACTCATTCAGACGTAAGTGTGGGTATTCGTAATGTCTAGGGTTTCGAGTTTTATTCCAACAATAGCTACAGGCGATCGACTAACTGTTACACCGTGTGATTAATACAAGGAAAGCAACAGAAATGCCACAATCA
Source organism: Ochlodes sylvanus (assembly GCA_905404295.2). Classification (NCBI taxonomy): domain Eukaryota; kingdom Metazoa; phylum Arthropoda; class Insecta; order Lepidoptera; family Hesperiidae; genus Ochlodes; species Ochlodes sylvanus. Next base: position 2,510,993 of record FR990125.1, on the reverse strand, counting down.
AATCAAATTCATTACGAATTTACAAAGAATTCACACAAAGTCTACAATAGTAGGACGTCGCCACTTCTGCACATTAAGATTGACGATATTAACTTCAGACATCCTCATTATCCAACAAATACGGGATATTACAGTTAATGATTTATAACACAGTCTAGTCTGGAACTTTTGCTTTGTGACGAGAACTAGGGAAATATCTTAAACTCTTATTTGTCATAGCAATAGTGTAGTTTATGTTAATAGTCGACAACCAAGCAGACGAGCCACCTGATGCTGATGGTAAGTGGTCAGCGTCGCCCATGGACATCCCTAACACCAAAGGTATCACCGATGCATTGACGATCAAGAGACAAGGAAGAAAAGAGAGAGAGAGAGAGCGAGCACACGACCTCGAGTCTCGAGTACCCGCAACACGACAAATAGTACGTAGTACTCAAGTAAGAGGGTGACCAGCCATCAGGCTCCATCCCTACTACCGATAAGGGCTGGCTTCTGGCACCTCTTACGACACCCTGGTCTGCCGGCATGGGGTCAGTATTCTAAAGATTCTGGACAGTGACATTTCAACTTATTTTTCATAGTGTAGCGTTATAGTGCAGCGTGATACGTCTACAACCCATCGAAACCTTTTATGTAACTCATGCTCGTTACATAGAATTACTTTAATAACCAGAAGTAGAAACTAACATTATTGCAAACCGTTCAATTTATTCAAGTATGTTATGCGCTTTCTTAGTGAAATTGAAATGAAACTTAAACATCTCAAGTAATTTACAATAGGTAATATGGGTAAGTAAATATTTTCATAAACGTTTATGCTGTTTCCCCGCCGCCGTAGAAATATTAAATTTAACAACAGGCAGTTAATTTTGACTAAGTACCTAATTTAACAAACGTAATTTCTAATATTGTAGAGAAAATCTACAAAGATTACTGACGTTGGTCTTCTGAGTGGAAGTACTCGCCTTATTATGTATCTGTAACGAATTTACTTTCATTCGATCTTCTTTCCTATATTCTAAACAAGCACACTGTGTCAAACAATCTGAAATTCGGTGACCGCGACGCTACATATCAATTAATCTATCGTGCGCCCGATCACGGCGTTTAATCGAACAAAAACTATTACCGAGCACGTCATATTGATGAACAAATTGCTTTAATGACGTGCAAATTGAACACCATCTTTCGAAAGTCAACAAAAAAATTTGGTGAAATGATAAAAAAATCGGAACCGATCCAACTAAGATCAAAGATTACCGAGCCATCGCTTAATGAAGTGAAAATAAGAAACCCAAAGTTGTCAAGGCGACACGAGACTCGGTTGAATTAAGAGTAATTCAATGAAAGGCGTCCTAAATACTCCGCACACCGGCGACTCCTTCGGCTTTAATGAAGCGAAACGCGGCTGTACGCCTGCCACTATTAGAGCTTCGAGTACCTGTAATTATTGCATGCTTCCTACCTGCTATAACGTAAATGATCCCGACAACATATTAAGCGAAACAGCTTTTCTTGGTAATCAAGAAAGATGCCCAAGTTAGCGAAGCATTCGAAATCAACGTGCGAGGTTACACTTGTTCACAAAATTGCTTAGAACACTTCCACTACTAAAATTGTCCTCTTATAATAAAACATTAATAATGAAATAATGAAACATAAAACGCGAATTAATATTTCAAATACTTATTACACACGTAACAGTTATTGTTTGTAGCCAGAAAGGTGGACCACCCGATGGCAAGTGGTCTCCAACACCTATGAACATGAAGAACATGAGAGGAATCAGAGATAAACAACATCAGAGGAGTCATCAAGGCAATGGAGGCGAAAAAGGAGAACTCGTTTTTGAAACACTTCAGTCATCCTCAAGATCTCAGAAGGAAGTGAGCATACTTTTATCTATTTACCGACCTATTACCAATGTACGTTACATTGTAAAACGTTCTAGTCAGTTACTTATCTGTAAAAACAGAGATAAATTTCACACGTAATGAAACTACTTGGCAAACGAAACTTGTTACAACAAACTAAAAAGATTCTCACTCTCATATCAAGAAGCTTACGAGCGTCTTAATAGTGTTTGGATTAAGTCTATCTAATTAACACCTTCAAAATGTTCTAGGCCATGTTTATTAGTTACCACATTATTAAGCAAATAACCTTTCCTCAGTTTATTTTCTCCTTATTTCTTTAACACTTCATTATAATGTGTATAAAATATTTTAAACACATTCACTGATACTTCGCACCTCATTGTAAATGAAAGTTCGTAATTGCTCTGCTTTTTCTTCATTCCAATACCAACAGTCACTCTGATATTTTATCGACAACATCACAAAGAGAGAAAGACCGTCATTGGATTTAATAGCTCGATAGTAAGATACGACTGGGATACCTACGGTCATACGACTATGGTAGCGAATAGCATCCAATTTTAAAACTTCGTGGCTCAAGACCTATAAAGGTGTAAAATCGTAGACTAGCCATAACTCCAGTAAGTAGTTTATACATTTACTTAACAAGTGTTGCAAAAGTTATAAATAAAATAAACTCCATTTATTATTTCAAGATAAGTTTTAAATCATTCTCAGGTTCAAAATTTATAATCAGTCGCTTTAAAAATTATACTAATAAGCTGTGCCAAATTACCTACTTATTAAAATAGGAAAAAAATATGACCTTCCTTTTTTTCCCAATATTTTTCTGTGACACAGCCGAAATAGCAAATTTAAGATGTTAAAATCTTCAGATGAAAATGATGTATCTGACACAGTAAAACAAGAAGAGCGAACTGGACGGTACCCATAAGTCAAGCCGTAGAAAGCTCAGCGATACACCCGGGGTCGGTAAATAAGTTGGCCAAATTGCTAAGAAAAGTGTAACTGCTAGTGCTACACGGAGTCGTTTCTCTAATTTGTTAAAGTTGAAGGTAAAATCTCGTTGAAACACGACGACGTTTCAGCATCCACGAGCAACGACTAGCGAACGGTAACTGCGATTAGCAACAGTGTGAAATTATTGTAATCTAATCTTTTACAATTAAATAAAAGCAATGCCAGAAGTTAAACATGGATTATTATAACAAAATCAAGGAAGATTTATAAAACATTGTAAGAATGACTGTGAACCTATCTGTTGTTAAGACTTCACTTAGGTACTTTCTTTCCGTCTCGTACCCTTTACTCTTTTAATACTGCTAAAGTTCTGCTATTGTACTTTTTAATTATTCTTCGTTTTTTGTTGTTCTTTATGGAATTAAGGTAGCAAACGAGCATGCAGCACCTTCCGCTGCCGCCCATGACAACTATGGCCGAATTAAAACAAGACTCAAATCAGGACTGGGATAGTTAGTCCGGCTCCACACCTTTCTATCCGGAACACTTTTAAAACAATTGTGTTCCTAGTCTAAAAAATGCGTACCTCGTGATGTAGACATACATAATATACAAAAATATGTATGTATTTTTATAATTACATAATTACATTTCGTTTAGTAGTTATATTCACGTTAAATTTGTTAAATTACATTAATGAAAATAAAGTTGAAGCCATTAAAAATATTATTTCCTATTTAAAGAAATTGAACTCTGCGGAAATGAAATTAGTAGGATGTAATTAATAGATACGTGCAAAGCGAAATTACATTTCTCACGCTAGATTCACTCGTAACACGTCGTCTATCTTGATAATCCTCCATAAGTTATATAAATTGAAGTAATTGATAATATAAAAGGTGATATTCAAAAATACCAAGTCAGTTGTGTTTAAGCATATAAACGTATTGTGTTAACCATTTTCTTTAAGGCTATTCAAAAGAACACGTCTCACTGCAAAATTTAAACAAAAGGGGGCATTCTTTACTTCCGTTTCGAATAAAATGGATCGAAAGGTCGATAATGAGTGGACCGGGACCCCTTTGAGCTAACTAAGGGATCAGTTACCTGTTCACGGTACGCTTCTTAAGGTCGACAATGGTCCCATTAATAATTCATCAGGATACCATGACAAAGGCACCTGTTGGAAGCCTCCCATGGGAACTTTCGCAGGCAGGGCGTTCCGCGCGGCGTAACATAGCCAAGATAACGTGCTATAATTATAGCTTTGAACGTGGAACCAACTTAGAATGGACTTATTTGAAATATTTACGGTCGCTAGAGTAGATTGGGAAAATAAAGTTTTAATATTAACGATCACGTTGCATATTTTAAAGAAAACCTGTAGCGTGATTATTTAGGTGGTTAGGTGTACTATTTGAATCAAATTACGAGAAAATTAAATTTTAACGAGTCGGACTAGTACCTTCAAAGCTTTCACATTGAAGGCGGCACGCGACCCATAATTGCTAAAGTAAAAATATACTGCAACATAGGTTATACTACGTCACCATGACCTGAACTCTCAATGAAGTTTAGACCTTATTAAGTGCTTATTACGTACACATTCCTTTTAACATGGAGGTGCAATAGTAAAGCAAAACTTACGTGATTTACAGCAATAGATTCAGGCAATGAATAAGAGCCATTACAACCTTATAAATTAGCGTTCGCAACTGGACCCAGCAACACGCACGCATCACGTAAATTTCACACAGTAGAAAAATCATAACATCAGGTTTTAGACCGTTAAACCGATGACGCAAGACATCGAGGCCGTATGTATAGAGCCATTAATTTTATTACAAAAGATTACAGACCAAGTTCAAAGACTGCATACAATCAGAAGCTTTCAAATTGGTCGCATTCGATATTGATATATTTAAAACATCAACAGAACACGTAAGTCAAAAAACGTAGATAGAATAAGTGCTTTACGATAAGTGTGCACCTCTATTTCAAGTGCAAGATTTAGAAATCGAAATTGACCAGAAATAAAATGTTGGAGGTGATGAGGAATATCGATACAAATATTCAGGCCAAGTGGTTCTTAATATGGTACTGAATGGAGAGCGTGAGATATCCGCTGCATGTGTGGGTGACAGAGAAAACATTGATTATAGATGATATTGGCATATTTGTTTAATCTGTACTACTAAATGAACAACGGGTAGATTTATCGCGAAAACATTCAAATATAAATCGAAAGTAATAAAGTATATTTTTATAGCTTAGAATATGAAGAAATCAAATTGGGATATCAATAACTTGTTTAAGCCGAGAGAACGCTAAGCTTCTCTCAAGTCAACAGCAACAAACACCACACTATTTGTTTACAATGCGGTTACCCAAAGGTCAAGTAACCACTTACCAAAAGTGAACAAAATATTACAAAGAATACAATTCTGACACAATTCAATCAATCCACGCCGTTCCGGAAACTTGAGAAAGTTACGGAGAAAGTGATGGAAGTCTAGATGATGTTTTGAAAACAAAATAGCCTGGAAGTAATAGCGAATAGCGCGCGAAGTAATTTTGGCTAATTACATTTCACTGACGGTATAGAAGCTTTGTGAAGCTTTCAGCATTCGGAAATTAAGCTTGTCGTGGTCGTTCTTCTATGCTACAGTCCATGGTAATGACCAACGTAAATATCTTACTTTAATTCTATTCTTTCCGTACTCGTAAGTATCGAAATTATGCGAACATCCCTGCTGGATGATTTCAAAATGCATCAATTAAATTGAATAATGAAAACTAGTTTACTAACCAAACCAACAAGTCCGTGAGAGTTCAATTATAACATTGAAACTTTAACGGCAAAGTGAGTAATGCCTATGTAGACACTGTAAAGGATCTTAAGTTTGAATCCTGCCAACATTTAAATCTTTTCAAAGGTATGTGGGTCATTAGTGTTTGTAATTTGTAGTGTACCTACATATACGTGCATGCCAACCGCAGGTCACGGATTCCTAGCGTCAGTGTATAGCAGTAGCCCTTTATGAACTATTTAATCTAAGATCAAACCCTGCATGCCGGACAACGGCTACTTGGAATCCCATCCACAAGTAGATATACGCATAATATAATATATGTATAAAGCAAAGGTTAAGTAAGGTAAAGTAAGGTAAAGGATACTATAGAATATATGAATATTTAAATGTCAATAACACCTGGAAATAACAGTTCCATGTAGGTTAATTAATTGCTAATTTTAAATTGTTGTGTATTAATGTAAAAGATGGGATGAGGAGTTTCTTTCGCCGTTCCTTCTAATCCACCTTAAAGTATCTAATACATTACTAAAACACGACGTGGATAATTGTACTGACAAAATAACGACATGATTAAATAAAATTGTAAATTTAAATTTGAATAAAGTCGCATTCGCTTCGCAGTTGCCCCGCTTGCTGCGCTGCGACACTGACATTGACACGGTAGCTCGTTACAGCAGTTTCGTAATTACTACTGTACAGCGGACAACAGCTACGACGCGGTCGTGACGAAGCGGCTATTCGACTCCTCCATTATCATTAGCCATTGTTGTACTAAATTCTATATACCTAGGTATAATATCTAATCGATGTGCGAACTGTGCATTCTCTAATTCCTAACAGTTTTAATGATGGTCCAACCTATGAACTTGAAATTTGGCTTATGGTAGGAAAGCCCAGGTAAGAAAGGATTTTGTCATATTCTCCACCTTACGGGGTTAAACGGGGAGTTTGAAACTTAGTTAAAGGTACTCCCGCGCAGGTCAAACCGCGGTCAACATCTTGTGTACCTAATATAAATAAAAAGGATCATCATCATCATTCATCATCATAAATGTTCCAAATGGGCACGGGTCTCCTCTCACAAAGTGAGAGGGGTACATATAGTCCACCACGCTGGCCAAGTGCGGATTGGTTGACTTCACACACCTTTGAGAACGTTATGTATAACTCTCAGGTGTGCAGGTTTCCTTACGACATTTTCCTTCACCGAAGCAAGTGATAATGAAACTCTAATACGCACATATTTTTTGAAAATTAGAGGTGCGTGCTGGGGTTTGAACCCGGCCCCTCCCGGTTCGGGGGTCCAACGTTTAACCACTCGGCTATCACTGCCACCTGTATAAAAACTATACTCCCAAAGCAATCGATGGTACCGTTGGCGTGTCTAGTCAAGTACTCATTATAATATTAAGGGCCGGCGGGCGGTGGAGGCCAGCAATTCATTTCAGAAACAAAGCTGGGCACCGTTAACTCTCCGCCACTTCGCGATGGCACTTCAATGGAAAGTAACACAAGTGGAACGAGAATTACAGCTGATGTAAATTGAGGCTATCGGACAATAAAAAAAGGTAATTATCCACTCGAAACACGGAAAGCCACACGTCTAGATACGTCACAGGTTCTCAAATTTATTTTTAAACATTAATTATAACTATTGAATAACTTAATTATTAAATAACTTAATTGCCACTTGAAATACACAGGAAAAATTACTAATTACTAAAAGCAAAAATGGTTTGAGTATTTTTTGTTGGCACCCGACCAAAAAGTAATAAATTATTTGCTTAAAAATATTGGGTAGCTCATGTTAATAAAGAGTTGAGTAGTAGGAGCGTCATTTTACTTTAAATTTTAGGGAATCTACACGTCATGTTCATTTTGTTTCCATTAAACACCCACTAAATTGGCCTCTATTATTTCTAGTCTCTTTACCGCCACCTGAAACTCCCACAAAAGGGGCGTAATCGCCCACTTTGAGAAGCATAGATTTAAGTTATTCCAAAAGATTCAACGGAGTTTGGAAATATAACGGCGTCCGAAGACAACAAGATCGTGTTCCACTTCATTATAATTTATACAACCACGCACCTTCCGTGAGAAATGCAGTTGCATCCACATTTCAGAAACTAGACTAATGACAATTAAATTTAAATTTTATGCAAAACTATCAAAACTATGCCAAATTCGGACCGGTATTGCGACAGATCCGTCGCCATTACCTTCTCTAAAATTGTTATTGAGTCGTTTTTAACATTCAGCGACTATTTATATCTTTAATGTTACGCACTACAAAACCATCACCAGAGACACACATATAGATCATCCGTCTGACCGATTAAAGACCTATATAGAATAAAATTCAATGTATGTATATTAAATTTTTGGTTGGTAATGTTGTTTTAAGGTTAAAGGTTATGTTACAACAACTATAACCAGCTTTTTAATAATCACATCAAACTCCTAAAAATACACTACATAGCAAAACGGAAGAAGAAAAAAGAAAACAATAATGTATCAGCTTAATTGTAACATAATTTTATCAATAACATCCTACATGATGAAGTACATGTTACGCAACGGTTAGCATATTGGCCAGCGACACGGCGGCAGTCAGTGGATCAACTCCTGCACCGATGACGCAACGCTCGGAAAAAACGAATGACATTGATTTTGAATTTCGAACTTCATTTTACGGAAGAACAATCATAAAGAGCCCACGCAGCGTTAACTAGTTAATGAATTAATCCGATGTCGTTATTTAAATTTGGCACGGCCCAATTGTCGAGCTGTGGTAACTATCTGAACTTCGATGCAACGGAACGTATTATGCCATGGCATAAGGAGTTTTTTTAATGGAATCGCAGATCAATTACCAAAGGAGCTGCAAAAGGCATCAAGCCAGATAAGTTATAAAAAGAGAACAGTGGTGTAGCCTCAAATTAATCAAAAATCTAACTCAATCCATGAAGTAAAAAACAAGGTTAGCAACCGATCCTCGATAATGGACCATAAAGTTAAGTGGCACTTGCAATCCGAAAAATATACTGCACAAATCAAAAGTTTAAATTAAACCTGGACAAAAACAGTTGCAAATCGAGAAATCAACGAGATGTTGTTAGTATTTTCTAATGATTGGCAGCACGTAGCTTCAGTTAACATGATAAGAACTTACCCAATACTCAGATTAAACAATCGACACAATCTTCAATAACTTTGATTGACCGCCGTGAAAATCCTTACGTGGTTTCTAGCATTGGCTAACCGCCAGTACTAAGACTTGGATAGCCTCCTTTTTCCAGCAATAAGGATTGAAGAAATAAGTTTTTCTTACTCAAAATTGCACATTACATTCTACTTGGTGCCAATTCTTTGAAGAATATTTCATGATTTGCTTTGGTCTTGGCAACCAAAAGTGATTTGATTATCATATGCCATTAACGTTACTAGTATAAGTACAGTAATATACATATTTATTAGAATAAAATATTGCAAACGAACACTTTACTGCTTACACGACCTTATTTCCTTTTTCTTTGAAAATCTTCACTGGTATTGATTCTAGCAATTGATATTAAGGAACTGTACTAAGAAAAGTCGTTTCACTATTATTTGTTATCGTAAAATGATTTAACGTCTTTCGGTTTTCAGAAAGCCAGCAGCTATGCCCACGGCTTCCTTCTTACCCGAAAACTTCCGCCGAGCTCAATGGAATTGGACAAAATTTCAAATCCATCAATCAAATCAAATCAAATTCTCGTCTGCTCGTTTGACATTTACATAAATACCTTAGTTAAGTTAACTTGCAATATTCCCTTCTTGGATGACGTTAGGATCTCGCTTTGAGTTACGGTCCTCTCGGATGAACTAACTTGGAATGTGCACAATGCTCTCCCCGTCCTTGTGGTCAGTAGCGATATCACCTTACGCGTCGTGTCGCCTTGTTTAATTGTCGCGGTCGTCCCTCGTGACGTCGAGACGTTGTTCACCACAGCCACGTCTGGTCAGAAACGACATTCGTTTCAGGAGCAATCACGTTGGATGTGTCTTTACATCAACTTGGTCTTCAGCAGTGCAAGTTGTATGGGCAACGACAACTCACTACTTCTCTTGAATAAATATTTTTATCTTAAAATGAACTCAACGATGTAATGGTTTTTTATCCGGCTATTTAACTTCCACTCTCCTTCCAAAATCTACTGTGAAATATGTTTTTTGCATATTTTGGCCGCAGTTTCGGATAAATACGTAATGATACGGGTCCCATGCTTCCTTTTTGGCGGGCATTGGTTTCTGATGTCTATGGGCTACGGTGGCCACATTACATGGTTCATGTGCTCGTTTGTCAGCATTTAGGTACATGAAAAATACCTTTCAATTACAAATTGTTACTTCATATCATTAGATGAGGTCAGTTGAGCGAATTAGTTCTGCACCTGGGTAGCGAGGGCGACACGCGACCCGACAGCGTCCATCATGTCAATAATCAATCAATGGAGACTGAACTGGAACGAGCTATCGAATGTCACCGTCCCACACGGGCTCAAGGCCGCTGCACACCTACGCCCCAGTTAAGCAAAAGCGAAAAAGCCCACTGTCCCATTGTGATGGCTTGAATCATACCGTATCGTATGAACAGTGCTCAGCGTAGGTTACATCGGTTGTGAAATTTCGAATTGCGTTTGTCACAAGATCCGCAGTGCAGAGCTCTGTCGGGCTGCCAATGACATTTGTCATGTCGTGTACAGTTTTATCACCGCTTGTGAATTCCGTGGATGGTCTAGGCAGGCATCAAATCTGAGGTATCTGAATGTAGATGCAGAGGAAATACTAATGGATAAATACGTCTGGGACGTATCAGGATAGCCCCGTACTATGAGCTTCCCTAATATAATATTCCATTTGAAACCTTACACCAACCTAGTACCGTTGTTCACATTATCAGAGCCACGAGGCACCGATGGCCTTGTGCGTAGAATGAAATGAACACGCGCACGCTCTGATTGCGCCAGACGCTGCTTCCAAATAACTGGCAAAATGACAACAGGGAAGCAAGTAGCTGCGTACCTAAAAAACGAAGGCAGTCATCAGGACTGCCGACAGAAGCTTTGGAAAATAACTCAATACAATAGTATGTAAGTAAGCAGACCGCTGCGCATCGCCGATCTGGCGCACTACGTCACAGCATGTCGGTGACGCGAACCCGTAATATCTTCCCCTACCAAAAAGTACCCAACGCGGCTAAAGAAGTTTTCACTTCAAACATTCAACCATCACTCTTCTGCTAAACATGATTGAAATTTGGTTGGTTTGAATTTGGTATCCAGGTGTCAATCAAAAGCCAATTCAATTATTGAAACAATTAAAGCTTTTTTTCTTAGCCGGTAAAGCTAATATGATGGCTGTCCGTGGGTGAAAACAACTCCTGAGCTCCGGAATAGACCTGGCTAATCAGCTCGTTTACTTTACCGACTATTACCAAAAGATAATATCGAATACGAGTGCCACAACAAAACTATTATAATTCAGTGGTTCAGTCGCCTTAATCCATTTTTTTAATTCACCAGAGCTGAACGTTACTTGTAAAGGTTTAACGATGGCTTACGATTAACTGACTAAATGTTACAAAAACAGATACATTAATTTTTAATTTATTCTATAATCTGCAGGTTAAATTCTGACATAAGATTTCTCAAAGCTATCTAGGCATTTAAAACGAATTACCTTTTACTGCAGTGACAATATCTAAAAAGTTCAGATTGAACTGCTTAGAACCAAATAATTTTCCAAAATATGTCTACAGACGCTAGCAAGCTCGTAACCCGAACTAGGATTCCATAATTATGTTGCAGTCCATATTGTGTCCAGAGGCTACGGGTCTTATTCAATTGACATGGTTGTGATGTTTTAAATGTAATTTGTCATTGTCCGAATAAGTGGTGAATGTCGTGATATCAACGGGGAAAAAAGAAGAAAACCCCGTCACACCGTGACCGAAATTTAGGTCGAAATATTAGTAAGTGGCTACCTGTTGCGTTAACACAGAAATAGACTAGATTTTAAAAGGAATAACCAACAAATGTAACAGAAAATTGCAAAATAAATGCATTGTGTTGCGCAAAGTATTGTGTTACGTGACTCTCCTATCTTAGTTTTGGGAAAACACTTTTATCACTATTAATGATAAGTAGTATATCTACAAGCCATGATTGCTTATTAGCATAGGTAACTAAAATAATCAACTGTCCGTATAGAACACGTACTTTGTAGAAATAAAATCTTTACTAGCCTGTAAAGCGAATTAGCGAAAGCCAACACAAGGATTCCCCGTGTCATAGGTGCCATGGACAATACAAAAAGATGAGAACATAAATTTAAACACATCATTAAAATGTCCGCGTCGCTGGGAATCAAACCCAAAATCCATCGAAGGGCTGTCCGGAACGATAACCATTGCGCCATGCGAGTCAAGTATAACTTCAGTTAAAAAGATTAAAAAAGTTGGATAGCCGGACCAGCAACATAAACTTAGTTTAATAAGGTTATTTCAGACCTTGTAAAATTTCCTAGAAGAGTTTTCTAAACTATTCCCACGAGTGTCGATTCATTTACGCTCACTATCCGAACACGTAAAGATAAGCTAAGATAGACCCCGCTTCACACGGGCCGAGCGCATCAATCGCCTAAGTTAACGAGCTTACGAAACTTAAATATCATTAACAATATCTACAATAGATATGGAACAAGTTATCGATAGGACATCTGGGGGCACTCCCTTAAATTTCCCACTAATTAAGATACGTACGCGCACTGCTTGACGCGGCTTCATAATTATAATTAGACATTCACCGACAATGCACGTTATTTACTTCAAAGCAGGAGCCAAACTCCAGGAACAGTGACACTACAATTATCATTATTATCAATGCCCATCAATAATTTTAATCGATAACTCGCAATAATTTTTAAATTTTTTCACATCGAGATATAAGTACTAATATCTCGATGTTTTTTCAAAACTTTTTGAATATATCCATCATCGGGTCATTGACCCTTCCTTTGAATCCTCTTCATAGTTTTGCATCTATTGTTTGCATAGCATTGGGCATTAGTCTCCACTGCAATTGTAACCTCTTTATCAATAAACCTTCAGGGCTTCTTTCAATGTCCAAAATATTATAATGTCATTGTTAGAAACTTTCTGAAGAATACACACCTTTTACTTCTTATTTCACTTTACTATTTCAGTTAAAAGGAAATTACTGCCGGCAACATTTAAAGCTAAAAGCTAGTTAGAAAAGTAAAATATCAATTCAACACTACTATTATTGCGACCGATATGTGATCTGTATACTGTATTCCTTGTATAAATAAATATTAACTTGACAAAATCAAACTCAGATACATAAGGCTCAAATGATATGTAAAAAGATTGGCCAACATACTATGACCTATACATTTCGCTTCAAATCACTCACCTCTTACGAAAGCACAAGTCATATGGTTAAATAATGATCTCTAGATGATACGAATACGAATCCAAATAACTTTCCCATGCATTAGAGTTGATAAAATGTCATTGTTACAGTTCCGATCACTGTTCGTTACAAGCTCAAACGAACGATCATCAATTTATATAAATGCCTCATTACAGCATAAACACAAAGGTTTTACATAACCAGCCTTGGTTCCTTTCGTTCAATACCTCTATGCCAGAATTTGTAGCCACCCCGAGAAAAGTCATTTGATGAATATACACTGTTACGTGAATTATAATCATTAGTATGCGAAAAAATGTATAAAAAGGTTAATTTCTACATTTTTGGTAGATAGTAAGGCTGATTTTGTATGGCTATACTTCTAGTTTCTAAAAGATAATTCGACATTATTTCGGATCATATTGCGTTCATATTATAATGGGAATTGGCGGAATCTTGGCTTAAGTTCATAAGTCACATTCACTAGTTTTTTACTATTGTTATTTACAAAAATGCATAACAAACATTTCGTTAGTAAAGTAACACACGGTAACACAAGACATAATACTTTTATACACGCACGTTTTTCAAGTAACATAGAGTACTTTAACAGAACGAATCAAACCCATACGTAACGTCCGGTTCATTGTCCCCAGTTTCCCAATCAGGTGCACTTCTTCTCCACGGCGCTTCTCCACGGCGCGGCGGAGCGCGTTTATCCGACGGTTAACGAGCGGTCAGCCCCACTGTTTAACGACCACCTCTTATTTATGGCGTAATTACTACCTTACTAAATTGACACGTGAAGAAACTACGAGATGATAATGTATTAATTATAGTTTAAGAAATTAAGTTTTGAAATGCAAGCTTTTGTACTGTAACTTATTAAATTAATGAATCGGTTTGAAAGTAATATGAGTTAAATTTAATTGTAGTTTAGCTTATTGTACTGTCATGTTATTACAAAAATACACACAGTAATGAAGCAGTGATTTAAATTTCGTGTCTTATATGGGTACCTACTTGCTCACTGGATATACATTTAAACTAAAAACAAATCTATGTCCTCTTTTTTATTTAAAACTAGCTGCCCCAGCGAACTTCGTACCGCTCTATAATTAATAAACAAATAATAATATGGTGACATATCGACAGCAGCGCCACCTAGCGGGTCCAATTGTAAATCAAAACCATTCTTGGATACACCTGAAGACACACAAAAAATTTCAACCGAATCGGTACAGCCGTTTTTGAGTTTTAGCGTGACTAACGCACAGCAATTCATTTTTATAATATATGATATAGCCTATGTCACCCGGGGATAGTGTAGCTTTCCAACAGTGAAAGAATTTTTCAAATCGGTTCAGTAGTTTTGAAGCCTATTCGATGCAAACAAACAAACAAACAATCAAATCTTTCCTCTTTATAATATTATAAGTATATAAGTATAAGTATAAGTATAGAGTATAGAAGATATAGATATAGATATAGATAATTCAACTGAATTCAAAAAACAAACGCATAACACTTTTAAATAATCATAACGTTATTCATTGTGATTTGTCATGCTCATTTATGAGGGTTATTAATAGTTAACTACAGATTTCTAAGTCAATGTTATAGAGATAATACACATATGACATAATACACGAGTATCACGTTCTTATTGAATGCCTTTAAAGGTGCAATATGTACAGTTTGCGAGCACACGACCCCTCCAGGTATGTGCGGCCGGGTATTGGGGTTACCCGGATTTCGAGAATCTGGGTTATCACAACGACCCGGTTATCTTTCTCAAGGTCGCGTCCCTTCAACATTGTAATAAAACATTATGTCAGCAAACAATTTTTAGTAGCCGGTATAGCTACTTACCTTACTACCTTATGAAAATACTTAGATGCTATTATCTACTGCACTGTACTGTACTATCTAATCTACTGTACTGTAAGTACTGAAATGTTGTTTGAATTTAATTTTAATTTTATTGATTTAATTTGTACCTACCTATTATATTTTATCTTATTTGTGCAACTGTTGAAATTTTGTTATTGGTAAGTATGTTTTCTTGTGTATTGCGAATAATGGGTGTGGTGGCTAATAAATTATTATTATTATTTAAGAATTTTTAGCGCATACGTAAATAATGGAATTCTATTAATTCACATTAGGTAGATATCATTCATAGTTTAAGTTGTACTTATCTTAATATATATATTTCTTGTGTGCGTGTGTATGTGACTGAACTCCTCCTAAACGGCTTGACCGATTTGGTTGAAATTTTTTGTGTGTCTTCAGGTGGATCCGAGAATGGTTTAGATTCACAATTGGACCCGGTAGGTGGCGTTGCTGTCGATATATCACTAAAACATTTTTTAATTATAAAGCGGTACGAAGTACGCTGGGACCACTAGTAATATATATGTGTTTAATCATATTCTTATTCAGACATTAGAGATATTGCCATTTTTAAACTAATTCTAGTATTTAACTAATCTGTTTAAAACTATAAAGAAACGCCTAGGTATTTAAGTTCAAATTTTAAACTTAGCGTTGCGTTGGCGCATGGCATATGGCGTAGCGATTGCAGCCTTCGTAGACGTAGCTTCAGCTTCAGCTTGAGTGTATTGTTTACAAATAAGTTTGAATAGAGAACAGACAACAGATACTCGTACATGTTTACATTATTACAAACCAGCCGAGTGTGTGATGAACTTTGCGACATTGTACAACGGTAATTTATCAGTTACAGTCATAAAACTATAGGTAACTTGTAACTAAGTGTAAGTCCCCCTTGCTTCGCTTCGATAAATCTATGCCTAGTACACGAATCCGAAACATCGCTACTCGTTTATTACCTACAGTAAGTATAAATTTCATGTAAACCTAGTTTAATCAATTTAGGATGCAATTTTTGTTGTTAAATTAATTAGAAAGATATTAATGGCAAAGGCTTTGCACAAATGGTATCAAAATATGAATTATTTAACCTTTTCAAAGAACCAGCATACTTACTTTTGTTTACATTCTGTGTTTGTTACGCTTCTAGATTATTACAAGAGGACTTTATAAAAAAATGTTCAATTCTGATTCGGGTCGATACATCCCTGACTCAGCGACAGCTCTACAATCGAAGATCCTTATTTGACGTAACCCGATGATTTTAATACGGGCGCAGCTACGTAACAACATCAACGTAAGTGACAAATGTGTAAACATTATAAATCATTATTGATTATATAAAAATCGTATATAACAGCTACTTTCATCTAAGTCTTTGACATAATTCAGCTTACGGTTTAATACTACAGCCGATGTTTACTATTTCCCGGCTACGTTACTCAATACGTTACATAAAATCGAGTATCGTAAAAGGAAAATGGCAGTTATGTGCCTCAAAGCAGGATTTAATTCATAACAGACATAATTGTGACAGTTACAGCTTTTACTTTGAAATTTCGAAAAAAAGAATAATACATTCTTATTGCGGAAACGGAAAGAAAAACGCAATGTGGCTCAAATCACCCGGAGGTGACGTCACGTTCGCGAGGAACAAAGTCGTAATGGAGGGGGATATCGATCGACCTTGAAACAGCAAGGACGTCGCACCCCTGCGGTGGCAGACTCGTGTCACGAATGGGTGCGGTGCATTTCTGTTACTCTAGTACTTTCTAATTGAATTCGAAGAAAGTTCTTAAGCTGTTTAGGATGTACGATTTGTTTAGAATCTAAACTTTAGATAGTTTTATTTTAGCAAAATATATGGGTTAAATACATATCCTATTAATATTATAAATGCGAAAGTTTGTATGGATGTATGAATGTTTGTTACTCTTTCACGCAAAAACTACCGAATGGATTTTGCTGAAACTTTACGATAATATTATCTGTTATTATGCTATTAGCTTACACATCAGAATAACACATAGGCTATAATTTATAAAGATATAGTGTGAATTATCCAAAATATGTAACTAAATCTTGGCAAACCGAAGGAATAAGTTTCCCGAAGCGAAGCGAGGGCGGGTCGCTAGTGAATAATGTTATAGCTACATATGAAAAAAGGTGAATTGTAAAATTAAATACAATTCTCCGTGGTATAAAATGCATTTAATTTATTTTTAAAATACATTTAAGTTACATTTAATATACTTACCTAAATTCACCATGATTACTGAAAAGAATGATATTTTATTATATTTGTATTAAGTAGGTACGGCTACGAAAACTAGCGATAATAAAAACAGTATTTTGTACACTTTTTAGTAAAAACTATAAAAAGTTATCAGTGCCAAAAAGTTGAAATAACTTAATTATAAAAAATATAGTTGACAATCCTACGTATAACCGAGAAAGATTTTATAATTTCCCCATTGTTAGTCGATTTGTAAATGTGTAGCAACTACGGTCGTCGGTTGCCTCGTATTTGACTAATTTGATATTATCTGTCAAGTACAATGATACATATTTCAACGTACCTAACTACCTGCCTATTCAAATTTCGCCTATTGCACTAACCGGCCTAAGAAATACGATTGCACTACGTTCGGAAACGAAACAAAACTTTAAGACTTACTTAATTTGCTCATTCTTGTGTTTACTAGATAATTATGTCACATATTTTTGCAACAATGAAATATTTAATAGTTTATTGTGCTTAATTTCATAGGATAATAATTGGATTTAAATAATTTTACTTTACTTACCGTGTTAATTCTCCTTTTGGTGTTCTCGTCAATACAAAATTATTAAAATAAGATTATTTACAATACAAAATTGACAAAACTTGAAATAAATAATTTTCAGTTTTATATTATCAATGAATATGAGCAAAATCTAATATTTTGAAAATGTAAGGTGCCTAGCCTAAGCTAGTTGCTGTTTTATTGTGCTGTTGTATTGTTGTGTTGATATTTTACGTATCAAAATTGCCTAAGTACCGATTGGCTCTTACCAAGAGTCCATAAAATAAAACAACTTGGAAATAGTGAGCATACACAGCTCAAAGCTTCACAAATCGATGGGCTTGCCGAGTGGACGTCGATCATAAAAATCTCCTCGCCCAACAATGGGCTGACTGCCCGAAGGCTACAATTGTTTACACAATTCAAATTTTATTTTCTTTGTAATGCAAGATAACTAAATTACATATTCTTCTTATTCAATAGTCTGCCAATAATCCTTAGAAACGTGTTTCGCAACAACAGATAGGATTTACGCTTATTCGTATTTATGCTATTATTATGAATATTTCGTACCATACAATGCTTATTTAAATACCATCCATAATATAACAAGGTATGGATACATTAAAATGTTTTTTTTATTATTATTTATAAAATGAATTTTTCTATATGAAACTGATTGGAAAATTTACATTTAATTTAGGCCATTTTCGCGTTTAGACTAGAAAATTTGAATTCCTCACAGCGAATATTCGAGTACCTACACTTGTTATATTACGCCTAACGATCTCATACCTGATACAAGTTAAACTTCAAATATGCCCTCTGGTGGTTACAGTGAAGTTTAACTATCTTGTTTGTACAAACTACGAAATGAATCATCTAAATAAAAAAAAAGTTATTCATTAAAAATAAAACACCATCTACGTTGTCATAGCTATTGAATATTAGAAAAATAAAAAAATATATTGTCATAAATTATAAAAGTGGGGAATGCTTTGGCGGGATCGGGAAACACAAGAAGGTTAAAAAACGCATTTTATTGCCATATAAAATAAACTGAGTTAAGAAAAGACCTATTTAATATCGATCCATAAATAATGCGCTGAGCTCGAGATCTCATGGATACCGTTCTAGGAAATACAGGTAGGTATGCGAATGCGCGCCCCGGGATTCGGACAGGATTCAATAGAAAAACACTAACAAAAAAAAGATTGATCTTTTGTCCGCCAGTAAGCAGCAAGGTTTTTTCGGAAGCGGTGCCCGTGGGAGGCGTTTTTATTTTATTGGCGCTCAATAAAAAGGATTCCTATGCAAATTGATTTTATTTGATACTCTAACATGCCGATGGCAAGCTTTGAAATATTTCATGTTTTGTGAAATCTAGATCAGGTCGTCTTATATTCGATTAATCGATCCCGTATGAAAAAATGACTAAATCAAAGTCGCGAATTTTATTAAGTAATTTAGATAGGTACAACACGATAATTTGGTTTTACAGTAATGAGGAGTTACAGCGAGCGCTGATCGTTTCTGAATTGCTCATTTATTTTTCTGTGCAATGCAGAATTATGAATAAATGTAATTACTTGTAATATTACCACCGTATTAAATATTGATATTAAACATTTTTATATCGCATCCGTTCCTATCATCTCGTCTACAACAATGTGCACTCTTGACACGCGAGTCATTGTACGTGTCATCAACCATGATAAATTACTGGATAAAAATAAAAACACGACGTCATGGAACGAAAAAGTATCTATGTACTTAATGTAAAATTATCTTGAAAAATAAATTACAACGTCCACTTTTCCAAGCAACATACGGTGCGAAATGCGTGATTGCGTGAACAAAGAGAGCCACTGTTGATTGGTTCAATGTTAAATGTTAATCACATACAATACAATACAATTTACGAAAAAAACTGAGATCCATTCATTCATTCATCTTCCGGGACTAAGACCCGTTTCACACGCATCATGGCGGTGAAAACTCGGATACTCTGACAGAACAATACGCGCCGCATGAATATCGCTCGGCAAAAAGCGCTGTAGAAAGACGAGAGATAGTAAAATCACCATGTTACCTTTGTTCTTGCACTACACGAGCCGTAAAACTCATTAAGTTGTTTAATTGTATGCAAAGAAAAACTATGCGCATCGAATTGATCTGCTTTATAACTCGTTAGATGACACTTCACTACAATAAGCTTGTGAGCAAGATGTTTTTTTGCCTTTCAACTCATTCGATGTTTCAACTTGCAACACGAAATACCTACCTATTTTATTATTTTTTAATTGAAATAACATAAATAGGGATAATGCAAAACATAACATACCTAAACATAAAAATCGGAACTTAATTAAGGCAACTTCGTTTTAATAACTAGTTGTACTCGATTACAATTACACCAAATGTAGTGGAGGTAAAGCACGGGTTGATAAAAGCAATAAATTAGTGTTATTTATATAGTATGTAGGTATATAACCCATATACTATCTATATAGTAATATAGGTTATGATTATGTAGTCCAGAGTGGTAAACCGAAAGCCTTTTACTACCCTTAAATTCCCTTACAATGTGATCGGACGGTGAAACCGATGCATTCAAAGTTTTGAACATTCCCAGACTTTGGCAGTACGAGTTATACTCGTACATATAAGACGAAGCAAAGCGCTTTATTCGCACTGAAAGGGTGTGAACAACAAGAGCATATTTCCCTCCTTGACGTTGGATAGTGGAAAGGGGCTGGAAATTTAATCATGCAATTCCTGCGCACGTTCCTCAAAATGTATTTTGTAGAATAGCAAACAGCAGCGCTCTGCGACCATACACTACACTTTATATTCAATTATAATGCTTCTATTATATTCCTAAATAACAAATAAAATGTTTCAATTCCCTGATTGAACCATGCGTAATCATTTAGAAATACAAAATAGTTGAAAGCGTTTTAGCCTGTTACTGTTTACGAATGCGATAATGAATTTATTTGTTATCTATAAACAGCACAGACAGAGAATATTATCTTTAGATAGCACAGATTATATTATAGATTATAGAATATCGATTAAAAGCAGAGCTGCAGGCTGCAGGCTGAAATCGAACAGCGTGACGTACCGCGGGCGCCAACGTGTTGCGTAAGCAGCTAATCTCTTTAGATGCAGCGCCGCGGTGCCGCCGACGAAGGTTCTCTCGTAAAAGAGGTGATTTGCTTTCAAATCAAAGTAATGTATCACTATACACACAATGTATGAGTTTTTAAAAAGAAATCGAGATACGGATGATTTTTAATCAATAATATTATCTGTTACCACTGAATCGTAGACTTGCTTGTTTTTCGAAATTCGAATGTAGTTTTCTATTATTATTTAAGTATGTACGTACTTATCTGAATTAGCGTGTGGTAATTACTTGCCGCCAGTGATTTTTATACTTATATGTGTAGCGACGTTTTATACTGATATTACCCCAACATTTTATCCCTTTATTAGGGGATCAATTTTCAAACATTCCTAGTGCTCCTCTGGCTATAGAACTCCTGTAGGTACTGACTTCCATGCTTCTAGGTCGACTGTAACTGGTCAAACTATGTTTTCTGTCAGTCAGTAACAGATAGCGTTTTACTGAATTAGAAGATATAGGCAAAAAAGTAGTTGGTAGCTACGTATCTATTTAATCATTTTTTGTGAACACTTCTTGGAACCCACTTAAGCAGATATCTAATACATTAGCATGGTTTTAAAATAAGTATCCGAGTAAGCTAGTATCATGAATCAATTACTCAAATACGAATTCGCGCTTTCTCTTTTGATAATTTACTGGTTTTCATAAACATTCTAATAACACAGATTAATGTTATAGGCGAAGTCGCATAACGTACATCCTACTAATAAAATTCTAACATTCAATGCGGGTTTAATGTAACCACTATATTTTTAAGAAAGTTAGTCCATAGATAGATAGTCCAGAAAGTAATGTATTTAATCATCAGTCGATCCATTGATGTTATGATGTTACGATGATGATTTATTGAAAAAATATTTTGGTAATTTAAAATTACCAATTAAGTCAACTACGAATAAATCCAGTCCTTTATGCGTTAAAGGTAGTCTTGAATTTCATGAATTAATTAATGATACTAATTTCGGTTCTATCGCGAAGGTTAGGTAGGTAGGTAGGAGGATGATGAAAATAATTTAATGATATCCGATATTATGTACCATTAATGCACTACGATGATTTACTAAAATACACAAAGTGTGATTAATGATGCTCAATAATTATAATAAATTAATTGATTAAGTAAAAACAAGCAAATTTAAATAGGTAGGCTATCACAATTCTAATTTATACTTTTAAATTCCGTGAATATCAAAATGTTTTCTTAATCAAGATTGAAATATTTTTTTAGGAAATTGTTACGATTATACGAGTATTTTAGAATAAAATACGGTCGAATATTTTCTACGTAAGGATCATAAAAACGACAACATTACCTATCTTTGTTACCTTGCTTCTACTATTTCCCGCGATTTGACGATTCATTGTGTTGGAGAGGGTAGGTAACTCTTGTAATCTATATTTATATGTATACTAACTAGCTGACCCAGCGAACGTTATTCCGCCATCTAGATTTTTTGTTGTGAATTATTTAAATTTGAGGTGTGGGGGTAGGGAAGTGAAAATATGGAATTATGTGTATTTTTTATGCCACACCATAAAAAAAATGCAAAAAAAAAATTTTCCAAAAATTAATTTTCGGGGTGGACAACCCTTATCACTTAGGGGTATGAAAAATAGATGTTGGCCGATTTTCAGACCTACTCGATATGCACACAAAATTTCATGAGAATCGGTCGAGCCGTTTCGGAGGAGTTTGGTAACTAACATTGTGACACGAGAATTTTATATATAAGAAAGATATAGTATTTTATCACGCCACGTGCGTCCCGCTTGTAGGTATGTTTATAATCAGCAATTAATTCAATGCCCCTATATGATAAAGCAGATTCTCGTGTCTGCGGGTTCCAAAAAAAGCAATAAAACCTATATTCACGATTAAAGAATAAAAAAAGAACCTGCAACAACAAAAAACATTTACAGTTTAAGTTGAAAAAATTGCAATTTCGGTTGCAGTAAAGGAAAGCGAATAAAAATGCAGGTAATTTCTTCCTTTTTGGCCATCAACATGTCGGCGAGGCGTTGGTTGTTGCCGATGTAATGGACTGCGCCGTGGCCAGTGATACTGAGCGGTTACTATCAGGTCTGGTAGCAAGTCTGCTCGTTTGCGGCTGTTATGTTAAGTACAAAAAATATAGTTTTTTTTATATATTCATTATTAATCCTGTGACGTAGAAATGGTTAGACGCGTAAGGCGTGGAAGTTCAAGTGCTCTGCAAAAAGTTAAACAATTTCACGGACGAATGGTTACTAAAGGGTCACAATAAAACAACAGTTATTGAGTTGTGCGGCATTGACTTGCAAAAAATATTTACCGATATATTCAGAGGTGCCTAAGTCGAATCACTTTAGTCAATCTATTTGTTGCCATAAAAACTACTGAATAACATTATTTAGCTTACGAAATAGATTGAAATGAGGAAAAATCATACAGACCTACAGAAATTTGTTAATATATTAATTACCCACCATCAGCACATAATGAATATGGCGGTGCTGTTGACAATTTTAATCAGAATAGAATTGAGTAGTGTAGATATAACATGATTATCTACCGTGTGCCAACAGTAAATGGTGATAGGAAACTATTGTTATATCCAATCTCGATTCACGCAATCGTTACAAACATAACCAGCTACATGAATTTAGTAGCAGAATGATAATAGCGAGGATAATAAATAAATTTGTACGACATTCACTCACATCACGCTGATAAACGCTATCACAAGGTCATTGTATAGTTAATGATGTAATTTAATTTAATCATTATTAAAAATCAACAACTAAAAAGAGTGTGCACAGTCAAAAAATGTGTGATCGTCAGACGTAAATTATCCCGGGTTCTATTTAAATTTAAAAAAATAACAGTTAAACGTAGGTGTACCGCTACTACACCCAGAAATTAAATTCGTAGATAATACATATTGAATGATTAAAATATTATCTATCCAATGAACTCTGAGATATAATTTCGATCATAAAATGGCGACGTGCGTGATAACAAGAAGAAATGCGGGCAGGTCATTTGCATGTCTGTATTTTTAAAAAGTGATTTTATTAATAAGATTTATGTAAACATGTGATTTCTTATAGTAAGTAAGTAGGTTTAATGTTTATGATAAGAACCTTATGCTCACGGTATTAAATTTCTGGAGAGAATTCGAATTGTTCATTAATAAAAATAAGACTGATATACCTAACTAAGGATTGATTTTTCTGTAGTTAATTGATATCCATCCATCCTCAGATGAACACATCCATCCATAAACATAAACAAGTCAAATGCTGCACATAGGCCTCGCTTAAATTGCGCCACTTTGAGCTAAGCCTCATAAGAGTAAGACTACCTATACTGGATTCAGAAATCCAGCGGAGGCCCGCTGTCTTCTACGGCCCATCTGTTCAGGGGGCGCCCTATTCTCCTTTTTTATAGACGTGCATTTGATCATTAGTACCCAGTTATGTTTCCGATATCAATATTTGCTCGCGGAATTATTTATGTAATTTGAATTGGTTATCTCATGACCTTGATCAGGTAACGGTCGGTGTACGTAGCTGCGGAGATGGTACCTACCAATTTTAAATAATTTTAGAGGGTGTAGAGATTATGGAATATTGCACATTACAAGCAAGTCATTCCTTTGCGATTGTGGTCTGGGTGGTGATGATATGATTCCCATGAATAACGTGTTGAAATGAAAAGACTTGCATTATGAACTACGCTAGATGTGCTACCTACAGAGACGGATAGCTAGGATTCTTATCATCGTTTTTTTTAACCTTATGGGGAATATGAATGTATAGTATAGATACGAGTTGGTACCTAATTCACCTATCAATCAATAAATAAGTATATATCTATATGTACAAACTTTTTTTGCAACTATTTCGTAAATGTCCCTTTTCAATTTTATTGATGTAAATCGTATCAACCTTGTCGGTGTTGATAACAGGAGCCGATAAAGAGAGAAATGACGCTGACATCGGTGATATTAGAATACCTATTTCATATTTCAGATCATGCTGATCAATCATCAATGTCACCATACGGCAGAAATAGACACCTTATCATGCGTACCTCTCAGATAACATTCCGAGAAAGTGGAAATATAACGAACACCAGTACCTAATAGCTTAATATTTAATATCTTGGCGCCTTAGAACTATTCACTTTAATATGATACCTCTGAAATAGCAAAATCTCGACTTACCTCCTGTATGCAGCAACGTGCCAGGGTGTACGGTGCCATCCTTATGTATCAAAACATGCCACAACTCCGTTGCTAGGTAATAGGCGGTGCCGTCGTCGAGGCATTTCTGGAAGCACCGGGCGCCTTGGTAGAACAACGCCCAGGCGTGCTCCTCGCTGATATTCGAGTTGAAAGCCTGGAGGATCTGCTGCAGGCTCAGGCAGTCGGCCGCGTCCAGAGCTACCTCCGTCCCGCCGGCCGCCCTGGAGCTGTCCTTGCGCATCATCGCGCTAGCCTACCGCGCCCGGGGGCCCGGACCCATCCTTGCATGTCACGAGTTCACAGCACTTCCACAACACTGCGACAACGGTTATCGTTTCACGAAATACGTTCGATTTCAAGCACAAAAATTTATCACGATAAATAAAATTCGCGAGACATAATAAATACGTGTTCTGTCATCGCCTCCCCCCCTAAACGTCACTGTCACTATTTGTGGGTGGCGTTGATATTTTTTCGTAGTTGTCGGGTGGTTTTGCGTTGTTGTGATCGCGAGAGCGCGTGCGCGAAGACGCGACTGACGGAACACAACACGTACGCTGTTATCGGCGGTGCGAGCCGGACTGACTGACTGGCAGCCGGCTGGTGGCTCACTGGCTGTGGCTGGTCTCGCGCGGCGGCCGGTGACCGGTCCGTTTGCAGAATCCCTTGCACATCTCTCGCCACCCCCGACGGAACAACTTCCTCCTTCCTTGACATTTCTCACTAATCAGTGTCCCAACGAAGAGTTTGGGAAGATCATAAGGAGGAAATTTATTCCCGTCACAGATGAACAAACAAAAGGTTAATCTGATATTCCCGTGACTTCATTACTTTCAGAATTATCAACTTTAAATTTTAAATTTTTCTTAAATTGTACGTAAAACATAATTTACTTTATCAACTAAATTGCTTTTTTGAATTTCTAATAGGTACCTACCCACAATACTTCTTTATTAAAGTATTTTTTTATGCCACACCATAAAAAATACACATAATCCCTCTCCCTACCCCCACCTCTCAAATTTCACTTCAAGTAATCTATACGGCGGAACAACGTTCGCGTGGTCAGCTAGTAATTATATATGTTACGTATTAATATTTTTACAAAATTATTAATAATAACCACATGTTTTGGTAAATGTGAATAAACGATCGAAATTTATTACTTTTTGTAGTAATTATTAATAATTCACGACACATATTTGAACCTATTTTTCACTTTGCGCGCAGTTCGGGGTACTCTGTTGAACCTATTTTTCCACTCAACACATAGCTACTGACTACTACGGGACAGATTTATCACTTTAACCTCGACTTTCGGTAATTATTAATAATAATAGATAATTATTAATAATCTTCAATTATTCACTCTTACCGTAACATATACATAGTATAGGTCGCATTGTCGGAGATTTAGAAATATTGCGGGTCCCGTGCTTCCTTGTTGTTCCTAACCCATTGTTGATGAGTTTGATGCTACGTTTCGTATAGATGCACCTACTTACATATTTGTAACAATCGTAACTATTCATCTCTTTCTCTCTCATTGATTTACAAACAAAGATGGTGATGACGCGCGCACGAATACAGAGGAAAAATCCTTTGGTTCGCGCCGAAAGACCGACACCGACCCGAGAAAGACCGAATACTTGTAACTCGTAGCGAATACAGATCTGTAATCTGATACGTATTCGTTTGCGCGCGTTCTCGCCGAGTATCTACACGGGGCGTTAGCGCCCATCCCCCTGTCACCTGTTGATATTATTTTTAGTTTATTTACAGTTTCTTAGCTTCTAAACGTGATATTTATGTTATCCTCTTTGGGCGCGTACTACTAAGCGATCAAAACGTTCCCTTTTTCTAAAGAAAAATGAGTTTTGTGATCTCTTAGTGGAGGTGACGCCCCCTTTAATATGGCACCATTGCGAAATGGTAATTAACACGGAATACAGAAAGAAGTGGTAATTAATCAACGAGCTATATACCTAATTATTTTTCGCTGTGATAAGTGCAATATTTTACACCCGTAAATGTATTGAGAAATACCTACATACATGAACTACCTACCCGCATGATTGAATTTGTTTGATAAAATTAAGATAATTTCAAAATAATTTTACTACCTTTTATATACAACCATTATTATTTGATGGAAATAAAAAAACAAGTAATCAGTCCAATTTTTTCGTTTTATTAATAATAAGTAATACATAATAAACAGTACGATGTCATTATTTGGTTTGATAAAACAATGAATCTATGTGCTTTTTTATACATTATACACATTTCCTTTAATACAGCTAAAGGTATTTAAACATTGCTCATAAAAATTTATTTTATTGTTCTTAATATGTCGTAATTACATATAAAATAATATCCAGGAATGTCATGAGGTTATAACAAACAAATATGTAGTATTAATTATTAGTCTAATATTTAGTAGTACATAATGATACAAAAACAATGTGATTTAATTTAAAAAAAATCTTGATATAACCTTCAATGTAATTTCATGCTAGTACTCGAATTTTTGTAAAAGAAAAGTCGTGTGATGTCTCTTAACCCTGTCCAAAGGACTGTTGTATATAACCAAATTATTAATTTCCCTCACCACATGTCACTGGGATTCATTCACAGAAATTACCGAGCGGGGAAACGTCAACGACCTCTTGTATAGTTTTCGTTGTTCCAAATCGACTCATAAGCCATGTAGTATTTTTAAGCTATTGCTAGTATAAAATGGCGTTACCTTGCTAATACTGCTCACTTTAGTCTTTATTGTATACAATTAATATGATAACTTATTTACTTAGCGCTCATGAATGCGTTATGTTTAATAAACATATATGAGTAATAAATATATAAAAAAGTGTTGAATCTATTTACTAGTTAACCTGTATGGATACTTGAAAGATATTATGTGGTGCATAAACCCAAAACTATTTTGTAACATGACGTAAAATGTTGGATACAAAAATGTATTCATTGGAACTACAATTTGTATTAACTGTTCTCTCTCAGTACAACGTGCATATTAACGAATTAAATCTGATTGTTTGCTATTCATTACTTAAAAACAATTTAGATAACTATGATTATGATTGTTAAACACTATAAATAAATTGTTCTTTAATCTATGCACATAAATGCAGTAACTTGGGATGGGTAATTAATTATACTTTACTAATTTAACCAGCAGTGCTAAAAACGTGTATCAAAATTGTTTATCCAGATATCTAAGTCTATATTTTAGACAACTTGAGGTCCTAATACATAATAATAATTACATGCTAGTCTTCATGTGTAATCCGCTATAAAATTATCCAGGTATTATAAAATATTAGCAGAGTCCAGCATTCGTAAATTGCCAAAATGAGTACAATATTGAATGGTCGTAAAGTCACAATTGCAATGAGACTAAACTACATATTTGCAAACATACTTTACAATGATAGTTTCCTTGTGGACGAACACACGATCGAACAAACAGTAAAAATCAGACGCTCCATCATCTCTAGTACGTCAATTTGATACCACAGTTAATGTATAAATTCACATTCAACTATTACCTCCGTAGACAAGGATTCATGTAGCATGTAGCACCGTCTTCAGATCGACGAGTTGAGCATCACTTCTTCTTGAGGCTCCACAGCGGGTCGAGGAAGTTGAGGGGGTCTTTCATGTCGCCGCTCTTGAGTCCCGGGGACTGCTTCATCTCCTCGAAGGATTCCCGGGAGAACTTGTTGGCGTTCTTGCCGGCGGCGGGCGCGGGCGCGAGCGAGGGCGGAGCCCCGGGCGGCGGGGGCAGCGCGGCCGCGCCGCTCGGCACCGACACCGCCTCCCCGTTGAACATGGTGGTACCTGGCCGTATTCGTGACGATTACTTTCATAGTTCGATAACCTCTTCATTATTTGCATACCAAATAGCATAGATTTGAAGAATGCTTGCGAGATTGCTTTAAGAGAGCCGAAAGTCATTAATTAAATGTATTAAATGCTATTAATCATATACCAAGTGACAACTGTTGATTGGCCTGGTTTAATGAATAAATAAAATGTAATTATCAAAAAAAAATTTTATTCAATAATTTGGTTTTCTTACCTGAACAAAGCACACCCTGTACGTAAAACAGTACAGTCCTGTACGCGTCTGCTAAGTATTTCTTGTCTTCCAGCACATTGGTCCGCTGCTTATACAGGTTGACGCAGCCGCTATCCAACATATCTAAAACAATATAGGTTAATATTCGATTTTAATAATCTATGAATGTCGAATTCGTTACATTCAAATTTTAACGTTCAAAAGTCTAACAAAGCGTTGATGGCTGCGCAAGACCTGCAACCTGCTCAGTGTTTGCTCGTCATAAGTGCTTAATAGGTGCATTGGTAAGATTGGCAGTCTAAAGGTCTGAGCACATTAGGGACGTATTCATAATACGTGATCCATTTTTCACTCCCCCCCCCCCCACTTTAACCACCGCAGACTTTAGGCCCAAGACCCCCCGCGCTGATTAAACGCACGCGCACCGTCGTCCGCGCCGTGCAGGTAGCCCGACCTCGCATCCGCGGACGTGCGAGGTGGGGCTACCCCGCGCCACAACATGTTCACCTAGTGTGTTCCGTGTTCGAGAGCAGCGACTCACCGGCGAGGTGGACGTACCCGGCGCGCACCTGGCACGCGGCGAGCAGCAGCAGCGCGAGCAGCGCGCCGCGGCCCGCGCCCTGCACGCACGCGCCGCCCAGCTGGTTGCTGCGCCGCCCGCTGTACGTCGCGCCGAGCACGCGGTCCGCGAGCAGCACCAGCGGCGCGCACGCTATCCTGCGAACAACATTCACACGCTTTATCAGCTTCACCTGTATGTATGTAACGGAATATTTTAGCATGATTTTCGACAATTTCAAGTTTGAGTAACTTGAAAATTTGGCCAGAGGTCAAGGTCTTATGACAATGAAATTATTTCATAGTTTCGTTCTGAGGTCTTTACTAGAATCATCAGGATAAAAAGAAAATATATTGCGTTCCCTAAGCGTCTGTAACTTTATTTATACCAAAATATGTGCATAAAATAATATTACAAGTGATATACAAAACAAAACGTGGCCTTATCGCTACATAGCTATTTCTTCCAAAAGAAAACATAGACAAATGCAATGTGACTAAATTTTCATAATGTACATAGAGACGCAGTCTTACTTGTTCGGGAACACGTTGATCTGGTAGTGCGTGACGAGCAGCGGCGCGCCGCCCGCCGCCAGCGCCAGCCGCCGCTCCGTCCAGTGCACGGTGCACGCCACGTGCTCCAGCGTCACGCGCAGCCCGCCCTCATACTCCAGCGTCTGGCCCTTCGCCGTCGGCCAGTACGATTTGCCGTGCATCTGGCACAACGATATCAATATCATAATAATAACAGGAATTTATTTAAGTGGCCTATGTTACTCCTTATTACATCAGCTATCTGCCAGTGAAAGTCCTGTCAAAATCGGTCCAGCCGTTCCAGAGATTAGTCAAAACAAACAGACAGACAGACAGACAAAAATTGTAGAAATGTTATTTTGGTTTATGTACCGTGTATACATCCATATGCATTTAGTAAAAACCGGTTATTTTAATATTACAAACACTCCAATTCTATTTATTTGTATAGATGTATAGAAATAGATTATGCTCGCTATGTCTTTACATATAAATCTCCTTTTGATGAAACTTTTTATTGTGTATAAGGAGGTCTCTAGATAGTTTCAATTCATAGTTTGTTTGAATTTTAGTCCAGTCAAATTAGCGATCAACTTTGATCAATGAAATAATAAGTTGAATTTGAAATATATTTTGAGTTTGTAATGAAGTCGCTACGCGTTCTCACCTCAATCTCAGTGAGCAAGCACACGACGCAACTAATCTTGTACTCCAAAATGGCTCTCCAGAAGAGCGCCGTCTCGCCGTCCTCGGGCGGCTGCGATATCATCAGCGGGATGCACCACGGCGCCAGTTGCTGCACGTTATATACCATTCGGTTAAGCGTATTTAATTGTATCAGGCGTCTCTCCATTATTGAAGTGAAAACTTCTGTAGTATCGTTGTTTTCATCAAATTCCAAATATTTGATGAAACGGAAATGAAGCGCAAATGAAATGAAACGGAAACGAATAAGAGACAGACATTTTAACGTGGGAGAATATGAAGGCGGCTTACGTAAGCAAAGCAAAACGTCAATATTTGGACTGACAGTATTCTTTTTTTTAAGTTTCACTTCTAGCACGTGTGAATTGCACACATTTTGTTTTTTTTTTGTTTATAGTTTGTAAAATTAATTTACTTTGCAACAAACAATCCGCGAACAAACACGTACAATGGTGTATACTTTCATCCAAATAGCACCTCCTTCCCTCCCACATAGGAGCAATCACACAATGGGATTTTGGAGGATTGGAAGGCTTGTATCTGTATTGCGAGCATTCAAACAAGGATTAAGTATAGTGCTTAATAAGTGAAGCTAACCACAGTGTACTAGTGAAAACCGTACTTAAATAGGTTAAGCCGTTTCCAACACAGACCAACAGAAAAAATAGTTTTAGGTTCTTTTGCGTTAAAAAATGACCTAAATAACAGTAAAGTTGTTTATCTAACTTCCATGTAAAGACAGCGACCAGTTACATTTTAATTACATAATTAGAAGGTATACATTAGCATATTACAACAAATTTTCATATTCATCTTTAAACGTAAACAGATTCCTCGAGTACCTTATAATAAGAAGCGTTGATGTAGGCATCTGGGTCAGACTTTAACGTCAGTCGGCAGTCGTCGTAGGGCACCGCCTCCGTCGCCACGTTCCCGGCAGAGTACTGCATTGCTACATTCTTCGTTCTGGTCATATTCTCTTTATTCTGAAACATTTTATCAGTTACTTTCCCCCGCAGCTTCGCCCGCCAAAAATTCCTAAATATTTAAAAGTTGATAAAATAAGAGAAATTTCATACTAACTTTGCACCCCCATTTTACACAATTAGGGGGTGAATTTTCAAAAATCGTTTCTTAGTGCTCCCCTATATTATAAAAGGGACCCCTGTGCAAAATTTCAAGTTTCTAACCCTAATTGGAATGGCCCTGCGTAGATATGTCGGTCAGTCAGTCAGTCAGTGAGTCAGTCAGCTTCTCCTGTTATATAATATAGACATAGAAGATTATTCTGCTCATGTTCATTGTTCATGTATCTGTACAACTCGTTCACAATACCTCTGCACCTATTGCTTGCAATAAACGTCCGAAAACAAAACAATGCAATTTTATTATTAACTAAAAGTAAATTACCAAATAATTAACAAATAAAAGTCATTATTGTTTTATTTTTGGACGTTTATTGCATTATTTATTTATTGCATTTCAAAATTAATAAACTTGAATGGCTTAAGATATTCGCTAAGCGCGACACAAATCCACGCCAGAAATTCTGTGATTCATAACTTGGGCCGTCTATGTTTGAAACAAATTATTAAGCTTATGAGAATTACGTATATCTCTTAGTCTATGTCATCAAATGTAAATCAAGATTAACGTTAGTGATTAAATTGTCGAATTTTAAGATGAAGTCAATTCAACCCAACCACAACTTAAGTCAATGCCTATATACACAAGCAACTTACCTGTATGTCTTGGTAAGTTTTCCATTTGACGTCTAGAAGCGTCATTCCATCAGACGTTGGATTATTCAACGACTCGGTAATTTTCTGCAAGTTTTTGACCTCCTGCGTGAATTGATTCATCAAAGCGGGGTCAGAGAAGATGTCTCTCTTCGCGGGTCGCTCGATAACTTCCTCCCTCTGTATCGGCTTGGGGGTCTCCACCCTGGTCACCGGAGCTTTGACTATGGCCTTCTCAGAAACCTGAGGCACCTTGATTTCCGGCATAAGAGGCTTGTATTTCACCGTGAAGTCTATGTCAGACAAGAGATCCAACGTAGAGGGCTCAGCATTTTCTTCAACCTTGCTCACTGCTGGTGCTTCTTCCTCAGTTTTATTCTGTGGAACATCCGTCCTGCTATTTTCTACGCTAGTATTAACTTGTTGATTCACGTTTTCACTGTCATTTTCTTTTGGCGTTGTTACTGGAAAGGACTCGACTGCGAAAGAAATAAAATTCATTGTAATTTAACATACATTTATTGATCAACAAATTAACACATACATTTCGACTACAACATAATAATCTACCTGGTAACATCTTAAAAACGTTCTCGCCTATGCCTTACCTTGGTTGGCGGTAAATGTGACGGCCGTCTCCTTCCCCGGGCCGGACTGCATGTAGGTCGAATGGTTCATGTTGGCGCCGTAGTTGGTGCACACCGAGGTCGACTGCGGCAACACTTCGTTGGCCTGGCTCACCCCGGTCTGGTATCCGTACGGCAAGTTGTAGTACACCTGGCTGCCCGGCGGCTCGGAGCCCGGGGCGGCGTGAGACTCGGACGGAGATTGGACCGTCTCGCAGCCCCCCGCGCTGGTGTACACCCCGGGCATGGCCCAGTTCGGGTTCTTGTCCGATTGGAACTCGGCGCCTCCATGGGCCACATAGTTCGAGGTGGAATTTTGCGAGCCGTAGGCATACTCGTACGCGCCAGTCGCGGTGTTGAACGTGTACCCCGGATGATTCTGGTACGTTTGCACGTAATTAGCGGGCTCCTGATATTGCGCATTTGGCTGAACGTTTGACGTGCCCGACTGATCCGAGTACTGCGAAGTAGACGGCTGAACGCTCTGCGAATTCGGCTGACTCGCGGGAACGTTGCCGGGGGCGTAGTTCATAGCGGGGTAGCTCTGGTAGCTCGATTGCATGTTGACGGTGGACAGAGCTTGGCCGGTCACGTGCGACTTTATAGGATTATCCATGGCGTCGAGCTGAGATAAGGCTGCGTTCACGTAGGCGGCGTCGCCCGGCACGCCGTACGGTTGGCCGACGCTCGCGGCGGTCGCGTTGCTCGAAGTGGCGCTGCCGTCCGCGGGCGTGTACACGTAGCCTTGCGAGGCGCTCGCGTACGCGGTCGAGTACGCGTACTGGTCGGGCGCGCCGTAGGCGCCGGCGCCGCCGTCGGCCGCGTACGGCGCCGAGTAGCTGCTGTAGTCGGAGGACGGCTGCGACGGCATCAGCGTGGTGTCGGAGCCGCGGCCCGCGCTGCTGTACGCCGCGCCCGCCTCGGCCACGTTCGGGTACTGCTGGCCCTGCACGCTGTAGTACGTCTGCGAGTACTCGCCGCCGTAGCTGGCCGCGGGCTCGGCCCGGGGCGCGGACACCTGCATCTGGGCGAAGCTGGAGGTCAAGTCTGCCTGGCTGCTCGCGCTGTACGGCGACTCGGGGATCTGGGCTGGATTTTGTACTTGGGTCTGCGCATACGGGTCGGTGTACCCGTACGGGTTGGCGGCAGGGTTGGCGTTGGCGTTGGCGTACATCGCCGGGTTCTGGGAGTCGGTCACTATGGTGTTGTTGTTGTGGGTGGCGGTGTACGACGGGTTGGCGTATATCTGCGGGTCGGCCAGCGGCGCGGAGTACTGCGGCGGCGTGTACGGGGTGTAGCCGTAGCCGCCGTCGCTCGGGATCGGCTTGTCGAAGCTCTTCGCGCTGGTCGGGTACGAGTAGGTCGCCGGGGACGCCTCGGCCGGGGCGTACGGGCCGTACCGGGCGTACTGCGCCGCCGCCGGCGTCATGCCGCCGTCCGGCATGTTCGAGGGGTTTAAATCGTTTGCTGGAAAAATGTGCATCGAAATACAATATTCATCTTTTATTTACTCTAAGTAAGGGAGAACCCTGGTTTTTAGAAAAGCGTGAGAAATTATGGCTTTGGAAGCAACTCTTGGGATACAGCGCAAATTATATTGTTACCACAGAGCTGAAGCCGATATTCAAATGATAATGAAGGAATAATTTGAAAATTATTTTAAATTATGAGGCATTTCAACTCACTGGTATCGACAGGGGAGACCAACTTTAAGATAAGAAAAGCAAAATATTTTGAGCTTAAAGACCATACCTTCTGATCCAACCGGCGTAGGTCTGATAGATGTGGGATAAATAGATTCAGGGTAGTAAGCCTCTGATGGTACCGGATCAATTTGAGCTGTAAATTCGTACATATTTTTATTAGTTTAACTGTCTGCTCTGTATTTTAGTGTTTAAATGATTCCATTGTGTTGGAATAACAAGTTCATACATTGTGTGTTCTCAAACTTATGCAAAACATTAAAACTTCATATGTATGAAAAACAAAATATGTATATCATTTCATTTTGTTTACCATACTAATGATATCGCATAGAGAACTTTAAAAAATTATAGATTATATCAAAGTAATTAAATTGTTTTCACTTCATGAATAATGATTACGCACTTTTAGAGCAAAATACCAAACGATGCCTAATACCTAATTCTTTCATATTTTATTATTTATAATATACAATTTTAGTGGACACTTTTTGAAATACAGTACCTTGTGGGTTAACACTTCTGGCATAGCCCCTATTCTTCATATAGGGTAGGTAGTCCTTAAGCTTCAACGTGGGTGCCCCACTGGTGGGCCTGGGCACGGCATCGATCGCCTTACCCGCAGCTGTTGAAGCTGGTACGGGAGACGGCGTTGGTGTTGCCACTGTGAAAAGATAGTGATTATTCATTTATAATACATAATGATCAGTACATCCGTATTTTATCGTATTGCTACAAATACAGTGAAAAACTCATAAACTAGTTGCGGTGTCAGTTGGAGAAGTCGACAATGCACGGATGTCGTCGCGACACTCTCATCTATTCCCAACCTCGCGAGTAATTTTCTATAATGCAGGTATTTAGAGCAAGGCAGAATAAGTTTTTATTGGACACAACACGAGTACCGTATCCCTGCGACGAACATGCACTCACCGCGGGCCACGAGCCGCAACGCTCAAAGCGAATTCGCTCTGCGTTACAAGCGTAGGCGTCGAGCGCAAACAAATGTGTGCTCCACCTTATATGACCACGTAATAAGCGATACTATTTGAAATTGTTAGCAAATTGACACATTAAAAAGCCTCTAGCGGGATTCGTGCGTGCGTACCCCTAAGCGATTACAAAGCTCAAAACATTCCTTTTTCTATAGCACAAGTGCTGTTAACCGACTCCAAAAAAGGATCTCAATTCGACTATATTTTTTTTATGTTTGTTACCTCAGTTTCATCTGGGTGAACCGATTTTGACGATTCTTTTTTTATTTGAAATCTGTTGCTTCCCGTGCGGTCCCGTTTAAATTTTTACCAGTGCCAACCATGAGAAAATCATATACCTAAGTCTTAAATGATAATGATTTTTCACTATGTATACCCGACGGTTCTAGGCCGTTCTGAAGTTAGGCTTTCGGATATAGTGCGCAGGTATTGTACTTTAGAGAGAGATAGCGACACGAACACTGAGCGTGTGACTGAAACAAACAATGCTCAAAGTGACACCCCGCGCGTCTTGCCACCATTTCGACTCTAAAATTGACTTTTGCGCAGCGATCCGAACAAAGTTCAGAGCGGCCTAGAACCGCCAGCCGTACTATACGTGTATTAGTGTAAGTTTTGTTGGTAGTCTTAACTAAATAAATAAATAGATTCGCGTAATTTCGAAGTCGGTTTTTTTACTTGTAAGATGACTATGAGCGATATAAAATAAATAAATCACGCTACACACTCATAGCCCCACACTAGGATAATTATGATATGATACGATAACCCAGGTGACTCACCGGCGGTCTGGTTGGCCATCATCTGCGCGCGCTCCTCGCGCTGCACCTGGCACGTGCTGCGCAGGCGCGCCAGCAGCTGCGCCACGTTGTGCGCCAGCTTGCGGTAGAACTCCAGCCCCTTCTGCGACTTGCCCAGCAGCTCCGTGTGGCTGTCGTACGACGTCACCAGCGCTGCATTCGACACGTGCCGATCGTATCATTTTAAACTTAGCTCTTCTAGCGAGGATTATACACATTTTATTTTACGGGTACCTACGATATAATTATATCGACGACTACGATCGTCAGACCAATCGTTTTCGAGTTACCAACGAGTCGTTAAAGTTACCCAACGAGTCGTGTTCCACAACTCGTAGATAGTTCTACTACTTGTGACATAAGCGATCACAACGCTCGAAACAACTCATTTACCAGTTGTTTTGCGAGCTGTGATCGCTTAGTGGAACGTGCCCATAATGAACGTAAATAACTCATGTATTACCATTGACTTATTAATATTACTATGGACATCTAATCTCATACTAAAATTGCGAAAAAAATGTCCCAGTCAGTTATATCATGTCACGTCATGCAGTTAACAAGGTAATTTAAACACTAATATCATTAAGTCACGGTTTAATTTCGATTGCAGTCGCGAACGCGGAATTGTAGCTCTTTTTGCGTTTTGTAGCTCATTTGGCTCGGACCCGACGTCCATATTAATAATAAATCAATGTGTATTACCATTGATGAGCGCCTCTCGCTTCCGGATGACGTCGGTGAGCAGCCGCCGCGACTCGCCGTACGCCGCGTACAGGCTCGTCAGCTTGTTGATGATGTTCTCCTGGGCCGCCAGGTTCTGTTCGATTATCTTCACCTGAAATCATTATTTGCATTGACCACTAGCAGTTTATACGGCGCTATGCATATTTCATATTATCCTTAAGAATTAGCACTAGTTTTTGGTTTACGCATAAATTAATTTAAAAATGTCCTCCTACGCGTGATAACTCTTTCTATTAAATCAGTTAAAACTTTTATCAATCTTTCCAACTTCAATATCGAATCACACATTGTGCGAAACGATTATTGATTGGAATATTCTAACTCTGTGTATGCAAGAGCGCTCGATTGTAACAATAACACATAACACACAAGCACTCAGAAAGGATTTATGGAAATTCCTTCCTTATTAACTTATCCGGGGATAACGGATTGATAATATTATCGGAGAGTGTTAGCGAGTCAGCATGGATAAACATAAACACAATGAGCTGACCGTGGGCGTGTGCTTCTCGATCTCCTGGCTGAAGATCTCGTCGGCGGGCTCCGCGGGGCGCGCCAGCAGCAGCGGCGTCACGTCGTCGGCGGCGGCGGCGGCGCGCAGCCGCTGCAGCAGCGCGTCCCGCTGCGCGCGCATCTCGCGCGCCTTGCCCACCACGCGCGCCGTCTCGCGCATCGTCTCGCGGTCGAGGCCCTCTGCCGGAACAGTGGACCAGTATTAAACCGACCGTACGGGTCGTTGTTGCTACCGTACGATACTCAAATTAAACATTCTTGTCGCGTAATTATAAGGACCAATTCAACATGTTGTTAAATGAATGTTAGTGAGCACGCGCGGTTTGCTCGTTTCCCGGATACGTAATAAATTGTAATTAATCAATTACGGCGCTTGGCGCGTAAAAGTGCATAGTAAAGAAAGAGTGTACGGTTATACCGTACACTGACCGAATACAGAACGAAGTCTTAATATTATAAATCAGATGTCACAAACTTTCGGATGTGACGAGAAGTCGATAAAACAAGCTTTCGATGTAACTATTGTAGTTCGATGCAACGCTTTCATGTAGTGCAACTCTATATGGCGAGGGCAAGAGAACAGTGTTGAATACTATACTATATACTACTACATCAGGTGGGACCATAGCCAAGCGGTAAGTTATATTCAGTAAAAAAAAAACTTGTACTACCGATGTTGTTGATGCTGGGTATCTTGGCCTGCAGCTGGTCGAGCGGCAGCGCCAGCAGGCGCAGGTTGGCGATGTGCAGCGTCATGGCCTTGTGCAGCACCTGGTTGCTGTCGGTGGTGCGCGCGTGCGCCTCCTGGTACTTGTGGTACTCGCGCGATATCTCCGTCTGCACTATCGACGGCGGCCGCGGGCCCATCAGCTTCTGGTACTCCTTCTCCTTCAGCGTTTCCTCCTACAAATTATGATCTCGATTAACTTCTCGTTCTGGATATCTAATCTCATACTAAAATCGCGAAAAAAATGTCCCAGTCAGTTATGTCATGTCGTGTCATGCAGTTAACAAGGTAATTTAAACACTAAAATCATTACGTCACGGTTTAATTTCGATTGCAGTCGTGAACGCGGAATCGTTGCTCTCCTTGCGTTTTGTTGCTCATTTGGCTCGGACATTTTTTAGCGCGGACCCTACATCCATAGTAATCATAAGTGAATGTTCTGGATGGAAGATTTTTTGACAGCCCTCTAGATCGGTTGGTAGTGACGCTGTCTGAAGAGTAGGGTCTTGGGGATCTATTTTTGAATCGCTCGTTTATCAGCGAGCACTCGTTTCGAGTGATTTTCTTTGGACTGTTGAGATTTGTATATGATAAAGAAAATATTCTTTAAAATACATAAAAGAAAATATACAGTATTTAGTCTATGTAGACTAATATCCAATAGTTACCAATAACAATTTTCACCCATACTCACCTGTATGATGGCCTTGATCTCGGCGAGGGAGTGCTCCACGTCGCTGATGACCTCCGCCAGGCTGTTCATGGAGTCCACGAGGGTCTGGATGATCTCGCTCTTCGCGTTCATTGCCGCACATCTGTCTACTATCTCCTGCGGTATGCTGGAAGATGAGCATAGCTTGCAATTAATATTCAATTATTTGTAAAGAATACAGTCAACACAAGGTGTTCACAATTTAATTTTTCAGTGTAGTATTCAGCTATAATTATTATAGCATACAAGTTTTAGATTTTTCAGTACATAGTTGTTTACAGACAATACATAAAATAAATGCTATTACTTTAGAATGAAAACATCTTATACTTAACATTCATATTCATAATCTGTCCCAGCTGTACTTCTAAGGACATGTACAGTGTACAGATACATGTATGTATAAATGTCAATTTTATGTTAACTGTTATTATAGCTGATTTATTAGTATGTATTTTAATAAATCTTGTATCAGTCCAGGCATCACCAGAACAGGGCAAGCTACATATTTAGTACGAGTGGTAGAGTATGAAAGCCAGAATAACAAATCAGGATTATTTTTTTGTCGAGATGTAAATATGTTGAATGTAACTTTAAATTAATAATATTGTATATTTTAAAGTCAGCAAAGAGATAGCAATGCATTAATGAATATATAAGTAAATATCATCTATTAACACTGTCTGTTTATTTTATTCCACAACTTATATATTATAATACTTAGTTCATTCATTCAAATTACGGACCTAAATCTTGTTTATAGAATAAAAAAAGCAAGGCAAAGGTATATGACTGATTACATTATCATACATCTGAACTGATAGTCTTATCTCGCTTGATGCTTTCCAAATAACAACATGAATCACTTGTATTGGTGTTTTTAAGACACCATCGCAAACAAAGGTATTATTAAAATATTTGCATTCAAAATGTTGCTATTATTAGGAGCAATACCTATACCCTATGGAAAATCTGTTGATTCCTTGCCAAACATACTTACGTTTGCTCACTGTCAAGTAACTCCAACTGATCAAGTTGAAGCGAGGACATGAACTCCATCAACTCCGTGTTCTTAGCCTCGACCTGGCTCACCACATGTCGGAGCAGCTTCGCCTTCTCCTCGGAGTACATGGAAGAGGCCTCGTGAGCTCCAATTGGGACCAACCTAGAGAATATATCTGGCCCAGATATCTGGAAATATAACACGACTTTATTTATATAGGCTAACTTTTCCACATACGCTCATCGAAACTAACAATGACTTGTAATTTGAATGAATGAATGAATTGTTGTGAAAGTGTGCAGGTTTCCTCACATTGTTTTCCTTCACCGAAGCAAGTGATAATTAAATATTAATACGCACATAATTTTTGAAAATTAGTGGTGCGTGCGGGGTTTGAACCCGGACCCTCCGGTTCGGCAGTCCAACGTTCAACCACATGGCTATCACTGCTTCTAAGTATCTTATATATCTATAAGCCCTTATATGAGTTCATTCTTGTAGACTATTTGAACAATGTGAACACAAAAGTATCTCATAATATAACAGACAAAGATTATAACTACCTACATATAACTTATAATATTGTTTCACCTATACTTTACAACCTCTGTACTTACCTCCGGATCATTGAAGTTAATAGGCAAGGCTTTCACCAAACAGACCGGCTTCAGATCTGACAACAAGTCCTTGTCTGGTACTTCCTCATGGTAGATGAACTCATTCTCATTCTTAGCAGCCTTTCTTTTGCCTTCCACCACATCATTGGTGAAGGTCAAAGCTTCCTGGGTAATTTGAACTGGCTCTATGTGTTTAGCCAGCTTCCTAGCCTCTCCGAGTTTGTCTACAGCTTGTTGGTAAAAGGCGACACGCTCCCCCATCTTTTGTTGTTCTTCAGCATGTATGCCTTAAATATCAAGTAATTTATAAAATATTGTTATTTTTATTATAATATTAAAGTACTAAGTAAATAAAGGTAATAAAAAGTAAAAATAAAAAAACCTTAATCAAATCACACTGAAAAGTATTAGGAAGTAATCTAATTTTGTTTTTACCTTGGTACAAACAAACAATACAGCCAATGTAGGCAGCCTTGAAGGAGAGGTACCGATGCCAGTAATTGTACAGTTTTGTACCGATCACCTCGTGAATATTGTCAGTCCCACTTGAAGGTCCCAAATAAGCGAGGGAGTTCTTGTAGAAATAAAGCACCTGAGTTGCCACAGCACCTAAAACAAATTAATGTTATATAAGTGACGAACATTCCCCCGCGGCTACGCCCGCCAATTTCCAAAAAAAAACAGTTAATCCCCTTTTTTATTCTCT
This sequence comes from Ochlodes sylvanus, assembly GCA_905404295.2. NCBI lineage: Eukaryota > Metazoa > Arthropoda > Insecta > Lepidoptera > Hesperiidae > Ochlodes > Ochlodes sylvanus. Next base: position 2,468,974 of record FR990125.1, on the reverse strand, counting down.
TAGGAGGGGAATTTCCAAAATCCTCTCTTAGTGCTCCCCTACATTCCCCAACAAACATAAATGCCAAATTTCAGCTTCTTACGTTCAGTAGTTTCGGCTGTTCATTGTCTGTCAGTCACTCAGTAATGCAAGAGTTTTATAATATATAATTATAGATTAAGCTTCACATAACGTCTTTGGTTACAGCAGTTTACAACAAACCATTTGACAGACAAAGCCTAGATTCCCATGTATGTACCTAGTCAACATTTACATTCTATTGAAAAGCTAGAAACATAGAAGACAGAAGAAAAAGAAAGTGTTTAGAAGTTAATTGAATTTAAGAATAAATAATTGAGATATTTATTAAGATGTAAATAATGGTTTCCTAATTTATAGAAAATTAACACAAGTCATACCAATAACACTGGGTTTCCTTGTATCCTGAATACTCTTGTGTAGAATGCACTCCTGGGCTTGAGCAAAACATATTTCCTGGAGCAACCTCAAGATCTCTGAAGACACGTCTGCTCCGGGGGGCTGGGGATACTGTTCCCTCAGTAACTGAAACACCCAGGCAGCTGTCTGGTAGTGCTGGCAGCTCGCCTTCAAACTGTCAGCTGTGGTACGAGGCTCCGATGCTCCCAGTTGAGTGTGTATGGCCCCAATGTTGTACAGTATGCAGGCCATTTCAAAACGAATGTCAGGGAGAGTACAGCTCATGTTGGCGTACAGGTCTTTCCTGTTTTAAATTTAAAATACATACAAATTATAATGTGTTTGTATAGGATCAAGATACTTTGAAAAAATGAATTCTTAATTTTATTAATTGCTTTTTTGCTAACAGATATAGCTGTTGTTGCACATTAGTATAGATGGTAGGGGAGCCGAAGAGGGGATTTCTGGATTTACTGAAGCGCGGCAGATTAATATACAGGGGGATACCTTGTACCCGGTTAAGTACCACCACCAAATATGAGCCCCATATATATGGCCGCCCGTGAAGGATACAGGATCAGATTAGTAAAAAAAAATTGATCATCAGACATTCTCGAGCGCGTCAGATTAAGGTAGGGTGAGTTAATTACCTCCTAAAAAGTGTATATTCCACTAATCTGACAATTTGAGAGTGACGTAAAGAAAGGGGAGGGCAGCAAAGTTGTAAAAAAAAAGCGTCATCTTGACATTCTCGAGCGTAGTTAATTTTTTTTTTATTTTGAAGGAAATAATTCAAGAATAACGAAAAATATATAATCTGACGATTTCCGCAAGCCGAAACAACAAAAAAATCGTCGACAAAGTTAAATGCGTGCAGCTGCGTGATGCCTATATTTCCTTCTCCGCGTTTCTATTCCTCTCTCACTCTTTCTCTATCTATTACTCTCTCACTCCGTCCCCACTCTAGTTTCTGCTGTCATGACGCCATCACCATATTCCAGCAAAAAATTTTTTGAAAGTGGTTTTTTTGGAATAACTTTTAAACGGCTTTATCGATCAACTTCAAAAACTAATCCGCCCTTGAGCTTGAAAAACCACGTCGTTCGCCACCAAGTTGGTCAAAATCGGTTGATTCGTTCGAGAGATATCGTGAACGAAAGAAACCCGAAAATTATTTTTTCGGGATTACTCCGAAATTTTTGGTTCGATCAATTAAAACTTTTAAATTACTTATGAGGATGATAAAACTGCGTCGAATGCCGCCAACCGCGTGAAAATTGGTTGATCCATTCAAAAGTTATTGCGGTTTGAAAATTCCAAAAATAGTGTTCTATGAAACTTCTATCAGACTTTTGAGCTGGGAGAGCTCAAATGCATAGAAATATTATTTCTTTGAACTCCGCGAGCTCAAAATAAATGTCATAAGTACAATTTTAAGCGCCCAGGAATGGAATTAGCGGGAAATTGCAGGGATGGCCTTTAGGGTGAACCGTTTTTTTGTCAGATTAGGCGAATCCCTCTAGATGATCGTCAGATTATTAGACAGTACGTTTAGAACATAAAGATGAACCATATATATCTTAATCTGACGCGCTTGAGTATGTCAAAATGGCGATTTTTTTTTGCATATTATGAGAATGGCCACGAGTTTGCGTCCCATCGAAATCGTCAGATTAGTGAATGAGAGCTTATTTTTGGTGCACTTAACACTCCCTTAGAAAATCTGACGCGCTCGATTAAATTTTTTTTTTTTTCATTTTCAACCCTTACATACAACTACCCCCACCATGCAAACGGTCAGATTAACATACGTACATTATTAAAAATACGTAGGGCATTGATGCTATCAATATCTGACGCGCTCGAGGATGTCCATGCATCAGTTTTTTTTTACATATTTAAAAATCTATAGCCGCTTCCCCCACCGATGAAAAGGTATATATCATATAACATTTTTTTCTTCTTATCATCTAAGCTTTGCAACCCAATAGGTCTCTGTGACGCTCGAGTAAATCCCCATTTAGCACCACGGGCTCCCCTACCAAGATGATTGATTTCCAAAAGTGTGCAATACTAAGAAAAAATATATTATAAAATGTGTTAAAAATCAATAAAATTTCATTACATAGTTCATTTCATATGGAATAAACAGATTACGACAAACTTTTGGTTATTCAAGACTATTATAAATAACCATTATAATATTAATACTGTGTTTTAAAATGTTAATCTAATGACACTGTAAATGAAATTAATTTGATTTTGAAAGTTTTAAATAATTTCGTGTAAGGGCGCGTTCACATAGAATGTGAATGTTTTACTGCTTCCGTTTTAATGGATCCCTCGCTACTGGAGGTAATATTCACACAGCATTTTGGGCGCGTTCACATAGAACGTCCGTTTTACTGGATTCGGAATACTGGATTCTGCGTGAAATTGCTCATACAACAACATACGCTAATAACATATGCATTTAAACGGATCCTGTAAAACGGATTGCTGTTTATTTTGTTAGATCGGTATTTTTTACTGGATCCGGAATACTGGATTCTGTGTGAAATCGCTCATACAACTACATACGCTAATAACATATCCATTTAAACAGACCTGTAAAACGGATGTTCTATGTGAACGCACAGTAAGTTAGCAACAGTTGAATGTTACCAGTAACATCTATAAGTGTCTCATAAAACCTTATGAAAATAATGGACATTTACATGGTAGAAGTTTATTGCCAGATACATACAATAAAATTGGGTCAATAAAGAACTTGCGTGATATAAAAGACATTCTTGATCTCTTGCACAACTTTCGTTTCAAGTTTCACTTTTGGTGTAAACAGTATATACCATAATTTCTTAAGAAATTATTGTATTCAATTGAATTCACATTGCATTTGGACACTTGAGTGCAGTGAGTGAGGGTGATCATTGCTGCTCTTCTGAGGCAAGAGATATTAAGAAACATCGTGAAAAAAGGTGTTGGTTAAAAGAATGGATAGCAAGGAGAGGTTCTCAGGGCATCCAATAATATTCAGTATCCCATAAGCAGTCATGACTGCGATTAATATCAATGAACTTGATTAAATCAGTAGAAACGAATTTTTAAATTTTTTGGCCCATTTTTAAATAATAACGCGTAATTAATTGCATTCGATTATTGCTCTTGCACTTGGGCATTAAGTCTTATAGTTTAATACTTATATTTTTTAGGAATTCAAGAAATAACAATAACGAATTAAGAATAAAGCTCATAATGATTTGTGACACGAAACAGCGAAGTAAATTATTGAACCATCTTAATCCAATTATTTACACTTACCACGTAAAAGAGCAGGCAGCGGGTTGACCTTTAGCCATCGGGAATCTGCTCTGTAGGGCTCTGAGTTGGCAGAAATAGCGAACCAGGGCGCTGACGCCCGCCGAATCAATCGAGGCTCGCACGGCAGCAGACCGCAGTCCTTCCAACTGGTGCGTTTCGTTTCCATAGCTATCAGGATCTTCCCTATACGCCTCTGATATATACTATAAAGAAACAATCACAACAAACCAAAATTTAAATTCTTTGTCAGTCTAGAACACTCATCCAATTAACAAACTTCATCCTACCTGTTTTAGCTTAGGTCCGAAATGTGTATTCTCGGGGCTAGCTTTTAACTCAAAACCAATCAACGGTAATTTCGGAACTGCCTCCATTATATTTAATTATTTCACAAATAGAGATTGATCACTTTCTTGAATTTCATCACAATCACAAAATCAGAAATTTCTTTTTCTATGAATTTGTTGAAATGTCATTTTGTTTGTTATTTTTTACACACAGAAAAAATAAAGTACTTTGTGTTGTGAGCAACAGACTAACAAGCAGGCCACAGCTAACAAATCAAATCATGAAAGAGATTATCAGTTTATCACAACACACAGACACAAACACGCATAAAACCATTTTATGTCAAATGTGTAAACTGCAAAGTTATATTCAAGCAGTGTTGCCATATGCACCGTAATTACGGTAGATTTGCCGTATTTTTGAAATTTATTTTAAAATCTGCCACCTACAGTAGTCATAAATTACGGTGTATGTAAGTTACCGTATTTTTCCGAACTTTAACCGAAACTAGTATCCAGGCAACCAAGTTGCTCTATGGCCGGCAGCACCGCCAGTCAAGTGTAAAATTGTACATGTCAATGTAACGTCACCACGTCTATCGTAGGTACGTACCTACTTATTAGTTCCCTGCGTCTATCAGTCATAGTCTATGGTATGCAATTCTACCAATATAATAACGAAAACTGAACCACAAACTTCTGTATCAATGGAATAAGAGCCGATTTCACCAATATCGTATAAGTCTTATCCCCGGGATATGTAGTCAATTACTCGCGAGTAAGCCCATTTTACGTTTCACCAACAATTAACCTAGGGATAAAATCTCCATATTAAAGTATATTAGAGTAAAATCATATAACGCCGATTTCGGCCGAGTAAGCTGCTATTCGTAGATAAGTATTAAGTAGTGTCACTGTCTCTGCCACTAGTCACGGTCAACTCAACTGTCAGGTATGTATTATTCGAATAAATAAAAGAATACGCAGCGCTATTGCGCAAGTATACGTCAAACTGTCTATTTTACTTCGGTGCATTACGCATTCATTCAATTCATTCGTTCAAAGTTGGAGAGTAACTATGCGAGAGTAAAATAACGTGGTGAAACGAATTTGAAGTTAACCATCGCATAAATCGACAGAGTAAAGTTATACTGGAAAAGCTAGTGTAAATTCTGTGTTGGTGAAATCGGCCGTTAATGAACGGTTCTATATGTATACAAAACAATGTCGTCAATTATTGAAAGTGAATCAGAATTAATGAAAGTTAATTGAATATTGTTTTCATGTCCTTTTTATCGTCACTAGTAAAAAAGTAAAAGCCGTAAAGTAGAAAAAATTTCTACCGTAAATCTACCGTATTTCTTTAAGCTGGAACACCGTATTTCTGGTAATTTTGACCCACTTTGCACCGTATTATTGTGTAATCCATCTGGCAACACTGTATTCAAGTTTGTGGTGTTGCAACCCTTGTCCAGACCCGCGGCCGCCATCTTGGAAAATAAGCATCGCCAAAGATTTTTTTATGGTTTATGATTAGCTGACAAACTATTTAATAAAATGTTTAATAACATTTTTCGTTACTATCTATAGCATCTACAACTAACAAAGTAAAAGATATTTTAGTCGTAGAATCAAAAATAACAAAGTTATAAATAAATGAGAATCATATTTCTGTATGTAAGCCAGCAGAGTGCAGACGTATTTTAGCGTTTAACTATGAAATTTAAACAGTATGACTGATTGAAATTGAACGACGTATTTAGTAATTTGTGTAAGTATTTCATTTTGTAAACTACTTTGAATTTTTTGGACACAATTTTGAGTTAAAAGTAAAATATGAACATCATCTGTGCTTGTAGCGAATTATATTATAACTGAAGCTCGAGCTTCGACTCGACTCCTTTTTTCAGGCTCATTAGGCTCGACTCGGAGCTCGAGTTTCCGACTCGGAGCTCATTTTTCACAACACTAATTACAAACCGTTACCATTTGTTCAACCTCAAAACTTTTATATAGGTAGGTACTTACGAAATAAAATATAATAGTGTGCAGCCATAATTAAAGATATCTCCGATCTGGATACAGTATCATTATCTGCATTACATGATCCTTTAAATATGAGTTCCTTGATCTAGGATATTTATTTTGATTAGTTTAATTTGGTTTTTTTTTTCAGAAAATACCTATTGTGTTAATTATATTGATCAAAACATCAACAAGCAAAGTAAATGCAGACAAATTGTTTAATATCCATCATGTCTAGAGATGTTGCTGTCCATGATATTAAAGTCAAGGTCGAAAATGATCTTTGTGACGACCAGGGAGTAATTGAAACTGAGGATAGAATTGATTACGATATGGTGAATAGACAAGTCACGGCTCCACTTATTGTTAGTGATGAAATTAAAATTGAATGTGATGATGCAGTCAACCAGGACATAGATAATCAGGAAAATATTAATACTGAATATAAAACCATTAGTGACATGGTATGTAGATCAACTACAACTGAAGATGTAATTCATGATATTAAGGTTGAAACTGAGGATTATGATGTGGAGTGTGGATCAACTACAACCAAAGATTTTGTCACTGAAGAAATCAAGGTTGAAATTTTTACTCCTGAAGAGTTCACTAACATTGAAATGATGTGTAGATCAACATGTCCCACATATGAAGGAGTTGATAAAGTTAAGGTTGATGAAAACTGTGGTGTGATTAATCAGAATGGTGCATGTGAAAATTCAACCTATACTGATGTGAAGCTTGAAGATGTGGTGTTAGGTAAGAAGAAATTAATTGTATTTCTGTGTGAATTCAGTTTGATTATGCTCCTCAGTAGATACAATCTTGGCCGAAAGGTTGTGGTCATCAGTCATTATGTGCGGCTGGAGTCAGTACCAATGTCATGTTATCTTCCTTTCCTTCCTTTCCTACCAACACTAAACCAACACACTGTCCTCTGCAGACTCTACTGGTTAGTCTAATATAGGAACAATGACAATATATTATGGGGAACATAACTTAAGCTGAGGTGCCATGTGATGTGGGGACAAAGACACATTCACAGTCACCTTCTGACGGGCAGCAGCGGTCAACCAAAGCAAAGTTACCGTAATACCTTAAGTTATTCACATTTTTTCAAACCAATATAGTGGCAAATTGAAGTCTGGAGCATTCTTGATGACTTCACTTTTATCGAGTGTGATGTTGAGTACCGTTCCATTTTGCTAATCTAGGTATGAGGACTGGGACATGGACTGTTAGTGATAGTTAGTCCTGTTAATTGTTATTAGTAATAGTCCAGTTAGTTGTTAGTAAGAGTCTTATTCTAATTCGGCCACAGATGTGTTGCAACATTTGAAGACCACGATGGTCGCCTCTAAAATTAAAACAATGATTATGCGGTAGAAAGGGTCTTAAATATCATGGCGGGCAGCGGTACTACTTGGTCTTGAGGCACAGACAATATGTACTGACAGAAGTTTATTTTAATAACAGGTGAAGATTACTCTTCGGTCGATGGTCTCCCTTTGGCAGGGCCAATACACAAAGTTGAGTTGGGCTCCATAGAAACACAACAAGTGACGAAATTGCCGGATGATTTGCCGTGTCTTGCATACTATTTGAGGACACACTCAGAGGAAAAACCATTTTCATGTGATATCTGTAACAGGTCATTTAAAATGAAAAGTTGTGTTCTAAAACACATGGAGATACATTCACATTCAAGATTAAAACCATTCTCATGTCATATATGTAACAAGGGGTTTACTCGAAAATACAGGCTTGTAAGTCATATATATACACATACAGGGATTAAGCCATTCTCGTGTGATATCTGTAACAAGGCGTTTACTGGAAAATCCGATCTTGATAAACATAAAAAGACACATTCAGGAATAAAGCCATTCTCATGTAATATCTGTAACAAGGCATTTACTAGAAAATACGATCTTGAAAATCATATGCAAATACATTCAGGTATAAAACCATTCTCATGTCATATTTGTAACAAGGGATTTCATCGAAAATCCCAACTTGAATATCATATTATGACACATTCAGAAATAAAGCCATTCTCATGTGATATCTGTAACAGGGTATTTACTGGAAAGCGCAATCTTGAAAATCATATGCAAATACATTCAGGGATAAAACCATTCTCATGTGATATCTGTAACAAGGCATTTAATCGAAAATACAAGCTTGAAATTCATATGTATACACATTCAGGAATAAAGCCATTCTCATGTGATATCTGTAACAAGGCATTTACTGGAAAATCCTATCTTGGTAAACATAGAAAGACACATTCAGGAATGAAGCCATTCTCATGTGATATCTGTAACAAGGTATATACTGCAAAGTCCAGTCTTGAATGTCATATGCGTACACATTTAGGCATTTCAGGAATAAAATTCTCATGTCATGTCTGTAATAAGGGATTTCATCGAAAATCCTATCTTGCAAGCCATGTTAAGACACATTCAGATTTAAAGCCATTCTCATGTCATATCTGTAATAAGGGATTTCATCGAAAATCCTATCTTGTAAGCCATGTTAAGACACATTCAGAAATAAAGCCATTCTCATGTCATATCTGTAACATGGCATATACTGGAAAATTCAATCTTGAAAGACATATGCAAATACATTCAGGAATAAAATTCCCATGTCATATCTGTAACAAGACATTTATTCGAAAATGCAATCTTGTAAGTCATCTAAAGATACATTCAGGGGAAAATTCATTTTCGTGTGATGTTTGCCACAAAACATTTAAGCTACAGGGTTATCTTAACATCCATATGAAAAGACATTCAGGAGAAAAACCATTTTCGTGTGATACCTGTGACAAAGCATTTACATCGAAACCTGGTCTTATAGAACACATAAATAAACATTTGGGAAAAAAGCCATTCTCGTGTCATATCTGTGGCAAGGCGTTTACTGGAAGGTCCTGTCTTGTGAGACACAAAAAGATACATATAGATACATAAAAAACCATTTTCGTATGATATCTGTAAAAATAATATTAAATTCTTACATTTCTTGTGCACCTTACCTCACTTTACTTACAAGTACTCTGTTCTTTGCTTCATATCTTAAGATCTGGAAGAGATCGCTATGTTGCGTTAAGACCGCCTTTTGTATTTTAAAAATGTCTATTTATATTATGTATATTGTTAATGTCCTGTTCTTGGCGTACAATAAAGAGTTTTTAGTAAATAAATATAAATAATAATTATATTAAAATGTTTTATTGACCATAAATTTTGGAACATTTTTAAAGGGTTTATTTCTAAAGAGGATCGTTTGTAGTGGATTGTTGTGAAAAAGATTGTTGGTAGTTAAAAAATCTAAAGAGTAAGAGCCCAGAGCGATCTGACGTTACTTATATTCACATGGATGAAACTTGACTTTCTCAGTAGCGTCCCATGTTCTATGTATACCTGTGTGCTTGTGGAAGCTCACCTCGTGATACCTGGGCAGCCGGCAGGTACCAGGTAATATAGGCAGCTAAAAATAAGAGCTACTTCACTTATTTTCACATGGCTGATTTTTATTTATTTATGTTTTGTAGAATATTATTCTTAAATATTATCCATAAGTGTCAGACACTTTCCATGGGCCAAAACTTGTCAGACGCTTTAAAGCTCGTGGAGAGTGGAACTTCTTATATATAGGGATTTCCATTAAGGGCGGGTCGATTTTAAAATTGAATAAAACAAGTTGTATATCAGATATCAATAAGGTTTTATCTTTATTTGAAAGCCCTATCAATGACATTTTGGGTGAAATATAACATCGTTCAAATAGCCGCCGCGGCTTCACTGGGTAGCGCGCATTCGAAAGTCCAGTTTTCGATGACTGGCGCATGAATCAGGCTGAATTTGACCGATGGCATCGATTATGTTGTCTTTGAGGGCTGCGGTGGTTTGCGGCTTATTCGCATAGACCTGCAACTCAAGAAAGCCCTACAAGAAAATGTCTAAAGGGATCAAATCACACTATCTTGGTGGTCAATTCACGTCGCCTCGGCGCGAGATAACCGTGCCATGAAACCGTCATTGAAAACTGGACCTTTTGAATGCGCGCTACTCAGCGAAGCCGCGGCGGCCATTTGAACGATGTTATATTTCACCCAAAATGTCATTGATAGGGCTTTCAAATAAAGATAAAACCTTATTGATATCTCATATACAACTTGTTTTATTCAATTTTAAAATCGACCCGTCCCTATTGGAAAACCCTATATTTAAGAAACAACATTGCAATTAAACATTAAATAATAACTTAATCAGGTGGGATTGTAGTCAAGCATTAACTTATTATAAGTAAAAAAAAATTGTAAAAAAAACAATATTTAAATTAAAGATCAAACAGAACAAAGTCACTTATTTATAAAAACAAAAACAATATTTAAATTAGAGATCAAACAGAACATAATCATTTATTAATCATATAAGTCAATGATTTATTTAAATGAAAAAAAATATTTAGATTAAAGATCAAAACGAAAATAATCACTTACCTATCTAAAAAAATTAAACATCAAACAGAACATAAATTATCACTTATTTATAAAAAAAAAATATTTAAAACTCAAACAGTAATTGATTTCCAATTTGGCGACCCGGATGGCGCAATGTCGGATCGCCGTTCCGAGGGTCCTGGGTTCGATTCCCAGCGAGGCGGAAATTTGAATGAAGAGTTTAAATTTCCGTTCTTGGTCTGGGTGTGTGTGTTCTTGTCTTGTGTGTTGTCCATGGCACCCACGACACAGGGAATCCTAGTGTGGGGCTATGAATGTATAAAAAAAAATTAGCGTTCAGGATAACTCAAACAGTAATTGATTTCCAATTTGACGACCCGGATGGCGCAATGGTTAACGGATCGCCGTTCCGAGGGTCCTGGGTTCGATTCCCAGCGAGGCGGAAATTTGAAAGATGAGTTTAAATTTCCGTTCGTTGTCTGGGTGTGTGTGTTCTTGTCTTGTGTGTTGTCCATGGCACCCACGACACGGAATCCTAGTGTGGGGCTATGAGTGTATAAAAAAAAATTAACGTTCAAGATTTACTTGTCTACTTTGTGAATCAAGAAAATTATGTAATCGAGATGCTTCGGGTGAAGGCACTGCGGGCTGTTCCTCCTTAGATTTGTCAACTGACCTGCTTAACCTGCTTTGGAGAAAATTCGCTCGGAGGGAACGGAAGTGGCAGGGATACACGAATATTTTAAATGCAATTTGTTAAAAATTAAAATAGTTAAAGCTGTAACACACGCTCGGATTTAGTACGGACGGACCACGAATTTGGTAGGCTTCCGAACCAAATCTGACTTATCTGACCGTCTGTAGAGTAGTCCGGCGAACATAATTATTATTAATTGAGTCCGCCTCGGTCCGCTTGTTTGCACATCGGATATGGCTTGCTCCGTACCGAATCCGAACGTGTGGACCGTGGGCCGTACAACTACAAACTACGACCAGTCGTGTTCGGCGGAAGGCCAAGAAGGACGGCCGCGGTATAAGATATGACGAATATCTATCCAAATAAATAAAATTGGAATCTCTTTGTAACAGTGCATTTACCAAAATAACATTTTTTACAATGTCTGTCTGTTTGTTTGCTCTAATCTCTGGAACGGGTGAACCTTAAACCAATTTTGCCATGACCTCTCCATAATAAGTTACTCTATGGCCAGGACTTTCACTGGCAGATTGCTGATGTCCTATGGAGTAACTTAGGCTACTTTATATTAGTTTTTTGTTAGATTCTACGCGGACGAAGTCGCGGGCACTCTTCTTTTTTCCGCTTTTTACGTGGTGGCTGTAACGTTACTGCTAGTCTTGCCGCTACTACCATAATTTTTGTGTCCAACGACATGATGACAACCGTGTGCACTTGAAGGCGTACGTGAAGCAACTGTCCAATCCGGTCGTCTGTAGCGAACGGATTTGGTCCGCCGGACCAAGTTCGAGCGTGTGTTACACTTACAGCTGTAGCGAGAACGGATTTGATGGGTGGATTTGGTCCGCCGGACCAAGTTCGAGCCTATTACAGCTTTTACAAAGCACAAAGAGTTTTCCAGTGTTGTCGTCGCTAATACATTTTGTTTCTTTATTCACTTTTTATTATACGTTAAATTGATTAATAAGAATATTCTTTAGATAGTTTGTGTATTTTCACATCAGAAAAAATTGTTATAGTCAAGTAGCAGTAATAGTTGTAGTTAAGCTCGTCCACGGAATACAGAAAGAAGAGGCAGAAGAGCTCGTAAATCGTCATCGAAAAGAAAAACATTAATTTAAAGGGCAACACTAAACAATGTGCCCGGGAATGTGCAGACGTAGGGTTGACTATAATTTACCTGGACGAACTACTGGGTTGACAGGTAAACAGGTCAATACTAGTTACAAAAAAGTTAAAATAATAGTTAACATTTTATTATTATCTTCATGTTGCAACATTTAATGAAAAATCATTTTTTTTTAATAATTAAAAATATTCTGTCCAGGATTTTTTTTGTCAACCCATTTTTAATATATTTTCTATTATAGGTACGAAAATTTTTTTTTTTTTATTAGTTACGTATAACTTTATTTGTCATATTAAAACAATTTATTTAATAGAGAACTTAAATAATAATAAAAATAATAATACTAATAATATAATAAATACTTATAATTAACATATAAATTAGACTAAAATTTAAACTAAAATTAAAATAAATTTATAAAGCTGGGCCCCTGCGGTGCAGTACCCAAGATGCTGGCAGCATTTCCTCTCTGTATAGCAATGCTAATACGCTGAGCGAGAAAACTGCCAGCTCTGGAGTCGCCAGTTTTGTGTTTTATTATAAAATAAGTTTGATTCTATTATCAACCCGGTGAAGGTCGATGTAGGACTGTAGGTTCGGATCTTAGACCAAGTGTATTACTTTTCTCTATGGATAGGTGTCAAGTCAAGACTCAAGACTGTCAAGTGTCAAATGAAACACGTAAACACGTAAGTTTAATAATCATTTCAGTTCAGATAAACAGAAATTACAAATATCAATTAATTATCACATAATTTATTAATATTAACTTCTTCTTTGTCTTATCGCTCTTGTTAGAGCGGTCTTGGTCGTCACGTAGTATCATTACTGCGGGCAGATTCGCCAAGATCAAGAGCAGACGTATTTTAGTGTGTAACTATGAACCACATATTTTGTGTATTTAATTTTGAAAACTACGTTGAATTTATTGGACACGATTTTGAATGATGTCAAATTATGTAACATACCAGAATAAAACTCCCAGCAAAAGTGGGGTCGGGTGGTCGATCCCTCTGCTATCACCCTGTGACCGGGTCTGTTCAACCTCAAAACTTATCTCCGATCTGTATCCAACAGTATCATTCTCTGCATTACGTGATCCTTTAACTGTGAGATCCATGATCCATGATCTAGGATATTCATTTTTATAAATTTAATTTTTTTTTCAGAAAATACTTATTGTGATAATTATGTTGATGAAAACATTAACAAGCTTTTAATTACACACACAGCAAAGTAAATGCAGGCAAATCATGTCCAGAGATGTTGCTGTCCATGATATTAAAGTTAAGGTTGAAAATGATCTTTCTGACGACCAGAGAGTTATTGATACTGACAATAGAATTGATTACAACATGGTGAATAGACAAACCATGGCTCCACTTATTGCTATTGATAAAATTAAAATTGAATATGATAATGCAGTCAACCAGGACATACTTAACCAGGAAAATATTAATACTGAACATATAACCACCAGTGACATGGTATGTAGATCAAGTACAACTGAAGTAATTCATGATATTAAGGTTGAAATTGAGGATTATGATGTGGAGTGTGGATCAACCACAACCAAAGATTTTGTCACTGAAGAAATCAAGGTTGAAATTTTTACTCCTGAAGAGTTAACTAACAATGAAAGTATGTGTAGGTCAACGTTGCCTACAGATGTAGGCATTGATAGTGTTAAGGTTGAAAACTGTGGTGTGATGAATCAGAATGGTGCAAGTGAAAATTCAACCTATACTGATGTGAAGCTTGGAGATGTGGTGTTAGGTAAGTAGAAATTAATTGTATTTCTGTGTGAATATTTTAATTGTTGGATCCAATTCATTATTCTCCTCAGTAGATACATTCTCGGCCGAACGGTTGTGGTCATCAGTCATTAGTGTGCCGCTGGAGTCTACCAATGTCATGTTATCTTCCTTCGCTGGCCATCATCCTACCAACACTAAACCAACACACTGTCCTCTGCAGACTCTACTGGTTAGTCTAATATAGGGACAATGACAATATATTATGGGGAACATAACTTAAGCTGGGGTGCCATGTGATGTGGGGACAAAGACACATTCACAGTCACCTTCTGACGGGCAGCAGTGGTCGACCAAAGCAAAGTTACCGTAATACCTTAAGTTATTCACATTTTTTCAAACCAATATTAGTAATATTGGCTAATTGAATTCTGGAGCATTCTTGATGACTTCACTTTTATCGAGTGTGATGTTGAGTACCGTTCCATTTTGCTAATCTAGGTATAAGGACTGGGGCATGGACTATTTGTGATAGTTAGCCCTGTTAGTTGTTATTAGTAATAGTCCACTAAAATAAAATAATTATGCGGTAGCAATAAGTAAGTACTTGAGGCATAGATAATAATTATGTACTCACAGAAGTTTATTTTAATAACAGGTGAAGATTACTCTTCGGTCGATGGTCTCCCTTTGGCAGGGCCAATACACAAAGTTGAGTTGGGCTCCATAGAAACAGAGCAAGTGACGAAATTGCCGGATGATTTGACGTGTCTTGCATACTATATGGGGACACACTCGGAGGAAAAACCATTTTCATGTGATATCTGTAACAGGTCATTTAAAATGAAAAGTTGTGTTCTAAAACACATGGAGATACATTCACATTCAAGATTAAAACCATTCTCATGTCATATATGTAACAAGGCATTTAATCGAAAATACAAGCTTGTAAGTCATAAATATACACATTCAGGAATAAAGCCCTTTTCATGTGATATCTGTAACAAGGCATTTCGTGGAAAATCCGATCTTGTTAAACATATAAAGGCACATTCAGGAATAAAGCCATTCTTATGTCATATCTGTAACAAAGCATTTACTAGAAAACACGATCTGGGAAATCATATGAAAATACATTCAGGTATAAAACCATTCTCATGTCATATCTGTAACAAGGGATTTCATCGAAAATCCCATCTTGTAAGGCATATTAAAACACATTCAGGAAAGAAGCCATTCTCATGTGATATCTGTAACAAGGCATATACTGCAAAATCCAGTCTTGAAAGTCATATGCGTACACATTCAGGCAATTCAGGAACAAAATTCTCATGTCATATCTGTAATAAGGAATTTCATCGAAAATCCTATATTGTGAGTCATATTAAGACACATTCAGAAATAAAGCCATTCTCATGTCACATCTGTAACATGGCATATACTGGAAAATACAATCTTGATAGACATATGCAAATACATTCAGGAATAAAATTCCCATGTCATATCTGTAACAAGACATTTATGCGAAAATCCAATCTTGTAAATCATCTAAAGATACATTCAGGGGAAAAATTTTCGTGTGATGTTTGCCACAAAACATTTAAGCTACCGGGTTATCTTAAAATCCATATGAAGACACATTCAGGAGAAAAACCATTTTCGTGTGATACCTGTGACAAAGCATTTACATCAAAACCTAGTCTTATAGAACACATAAATATACATTTAGGAAAAAAACCATTCTCGTGTCATATCTGTAACAAAGCGTTTGCTGGAAGATCCTGTCTTGTGAGACACAAAAAGATACATAAAAAACCATTTTAGTATATCTGTAAAAATATTAAATTCTTACATTTCTCGTGCACCTTACCTTACTTTACTCACTCTGTTCGTCGCTCCATATCTTACGGTCTGGAAGAGATAGCTATGTAGCGATAAGACCGCTTTTTGTAGTTTAAAAATGTATAATTATATTATGTATATTGTTTATGTCCTTGTCTTGGTGTACAATAAATAATAATAATATAATAATAAAATCTTTATTTCAGACAATATACATACAAATACATGTATTATGTATGTACAGAGGTCCATATCATAAACACCTTACAGACTAACATACATATAACAATATAAAAACTTATAACTACGTTTCACGTTTTCGCGGCGACGTGAAGCGCGGGTCCGGTGACCGATGGGGGTGGTCGACGTCCGCGGAACTTCCGGAACACGACCCCTTTCCCCCCAAGGTCTCCAGGTGTTGAGTCGGTGCGCGTACCACGAACGAAGTGAATGGTAGAAGATCCGAACCTACATCGACCTTCACCGGGTTGATAATAGAATCAAACTTACTTTATAATAAATTTCGTATATTAGAAAATATATTAAAAATGGTTTGACAAAAAAAATCCTGGACAGAATATTTTTAATCATTTAAAAAAAAATGTTTTTTACATTAGATGTTGCAACATGAAGATAATAATAAAATTTTATACTGGCCTTAAAGTATAAAACATATAGAATGTGCAGACGTAGGGTTGACTATTATTTACCTGGACGAACTACTGGGTTGACAGGTAAACAGGTATGTCAATACTAGTTACAAAAAAGTTAAAATAAGTTAAAATTATTAGTTATTATTATTAGTTACTTAAAATTTTATTATTATCTTCATGTTGCAACATTTAATGAAAAATCTTTTTTTTTAAGAAGAAACGATTAAAAGAAAATAATATAATAATTTTTATTTCAGACAATAGACAATACACAGTCCATTTATTTGTTAGTAAGCAATTCCTTATAATCTATAATGTCCACAACACAAATTGACTGTAGGGCCACGTATCAAATAAAATGTCTCGTTTGAAGTTTTATTCTCTCTCTTTCTAACACATCATACATCTATGGTTAAAACGTAGTGTTACTCTGTATGTGATACTCTTTGGTTGCCAACGCCATATTGAAGAAAAAAAAACCTCTTTGGTCACGGTCAAATTCCTAACCTATATATAGTCTAATACACAGACAGAGTATACCTTTTACATAAGGTCTCGTAATAGTACCTACCTAAACCAGTGTTGCCATATGCACCGTAATTACGGTAGATTTGCCGTATTTTTGACATATGTTTTTAGATCTGCCACCTACAGTAGTCATAAATTACGGTGTATGTAAGTTACCGTATTTTTCCGAACTTTAACCAATACTAGTATCCAGGCAACAAAGTGGCCGCCAGTTCCGCCAGTAAAGTGTAAAATTGTACATGTCAATGTTATATCATATATACGTCTATCGTAGATAAGTACCTACTTATTAGTTCCCTGCGTCTATCAGTCATAGTCTATGGTACCTATGCAACTCTGTCAGTATAACAACGAACATTGAACCAAAAACTTCTGTATCAATGGATTAAGAGCCGATTTCACCAATGTCGTATAAGTCTTATTCCCGGGATAAGTAGTTATGTTACGTAGTACGTATGTAGGGATAAAATCTCTTTAATAAATTATACTAGAGTAAAATCATATACCGCTGATTTCGGCCGAGTAAGCTGCTATTCGTAGATAAGTAGTGTCACTGTCTCTGCCACTAGTCACGGTCAACTCAACTGTCAGGTACGTATTTATACCTGACAGTTGAGTATTATATTCGAATATATAAAAGAATACGCATCGCTATTGCGCAAGTAAGTATACGTCAAACTATCTATTTTACTTGGGTGCATTAAGCATTCATTCAATTCATTCGTTTGAAGTCGCAGAATAACTATGCGAGAGTAAAATAACCAGGTGAAACGAATTTTAAGTTAACCA
Source organism: Ochlodes sylvanus (assembly GCA_905404295.2). Taxonomy (NCBI): domain Eukaryota; kingdom Metazoa; phylum Arthropoda; class Insecta; order Lepidoptera; family Hesperiidae; genus Ochlodes; species Ochlodes sylvanus. Next base: position 2,451,058 of record FR990125.1, on the reverse strand, counting down.
TCGCATAAATCGACAGAGTAAAGTTATACTGGGAAAACTACTCTAGTGTAAATTCTATGTTTGTGAAATCGGCACTTAATAAACGCTTCTATATACAAAAAAAATGTCAATTATTGAAAGTGAATCAGAATAAATGAAAGTTAATTAAATATTGCTTGCATGTTCCTTTTTTTTGTCACTAGTAAAACAGTAAAAGCCGTAAAGTTGAAAAAAATTCTACCGTAAATCTACCGTATTTCTTTAAGCTGGTGGAACACCGTAATTCTGGTAATTTTGACCCACTGTGCGTGTGCACCGTATTATTGTGTAATCCATCTGGCAACACTGACCTAAACCTAACCTAACTTAGTCTGTGGTCAAATACAATACAACAACCAAATCGAGCGAGACTGGAGCCGATTTTTATTTATTGCCTTTTTTTAGGTTTTATTTAATTCCGTTCTTTACTTTAGAATTTCCTGTGCAAATATCTCAATGATATTTTCTATATAAAATGAAATCGAAAAAGGTGAAAGCAGATGCCGAGGTAAAAACTTTTTCGAAATATCCGCTTGTCATTTTGTTAACATGAAACTAGAGTTATCTGGTGTATTATTAATGTTTGTTTACAGGAACCGCCACCGGTGGTTCCACCGCCGGAGATCATCGAAGCGGATCTTTACAAACGATCGTACTTTGGTCCAGACGTGCCCACTTTAGAGCTTGAATGCTGGGAGGAAGAACTATCTGAAGTTCAGCTGCAGGCTTACAAGAATGCTGACGATGAATATAAGAGCATCCAAAACAAACTGGATGAGATGGTCAAGAGCACGGGCGGCGAAATCGTGTACAATGGTGATCAATTCACTGCCTATCAATTACTTGGGAAGTAAGTAACAATTGACTATTTAGTAGCTAGGTAGCCTTTCGTGATACAAATTATTGATGAAAATGTTGTAATCGAAAAAGCATTGAATAAAATTTTAAAAACTTCTAACATAGAGAAAATTATAGTCCAAACCCAAGAAAATTAGCCTGGGGCTTCTCTTCTTGGTTATAAAATTTAAATTTATACAGGCACCTTATACTTGCAAACTGTCTATGGCAGCCCTTGATCGGTATTGGCTCGGTGTTGATTTGACTGTCAACACAGTTATGTCACATACAGTTATTAATATTTTGCACAACACAAAGTTCGAACATAGAAAGGCTGGCTTAATATCCAAAGCATTGTTCATTTATTACAGGCAACCCGTTCTCAAGGACCTTGAGAGGCAGAGTGCAGATATCATAAGATCCAGGTCCAGGTCTCTGTCAGTCACCAAGGAAGTCAAAACTGGCAGAAGAGGTATGATTTCCTAAGCCACATGTACTCGGAAGTGCTTAAACCACAGCTACTTAGAATACCTTCAGTTCACTCATTGATTTCAAGGGTCATTAATTATGTAAACAGAATGGAACATCTTAGTTTGGTTCCATTACACTGAGATTATACCTGTATATATTTTTAACTTATTTTATTTCAGGCCATTATCAAGGATTACAATTTTTGTTTTATTTTTCAGGGCGTCCAAGAAAGTACCGTGGAGAGGAACGGGATTACTCACCCTCCCCTGTGAGAGAGAAATCGCCTGAACTGAAACACAAGAAGAAAAAGAAAGATAAGGATAAGAAGAAAGAAGAAAGAGAGAGAGAAAAGGAGAAAGATACTAAGACAAAAGATAAAACGCTGGCACCTTCTAGTAAGTGAATTAAGAATTTAAGAATAGATTTGGTTATCGTTTATCAGATATATATTTAAGAAATAAACTAGTCTTGAACTGTCTTTAAGTAAAGGTAAAATGTGTGTTTACAATATAGATTTTAGTTGCAGAGTTTATCTTAATATTCACATGTAATTTGGCACATGAGTCCAACTAACTATTTACAATAGCCCTCTATACACCTGCCATTATTACAGATGTACACAGTGTAGTGACTAATGTCCGTCCGTCGGAGGCCACGGCCATCGGCGGTCTACTGACTGGTAGTGCAACCAAAACAACAGCTATTGTGGACCTCACTAAAGAAGACGGAGTCAAGAATATTGCCGATTCCAAGGAAGTTTCGTTCAATAAGCTACAAGGTAATGTGAGAGAGCACTAAGAGAGGATTTTTGAAAATTCTCCCAGTAAGGGAATAAACTGAAATTTTTTATTTGTTCAATGGATTTGCTTGAAACTTTGTAGTATATAGGTTCCTCAAGTGACACAAGTGAGCACTAAGAAAAAAATTTTAGAAATTACCATTATTATGGACAACTTTCAGACTTGCTTACTTTGTCGTTTTGCGACTCCTACGCGGGCGATGTCGCGAACAAAATAGTTTATATATTTATCTGTTTACGATAATTGCAGGCAAAACGTTTCCGTCGCTGGTGGTGGTGGCGCGGCCGTACCTGCGCGCGAAGGAGGGCGCGCAGCCGACGGACCGCGCGGCGCTGGACAGCAAGGTGAAGTCGGTGCTCATCCACACGCCCATGAAGTTCACCGAGTGGCTCATCCAGCAGGGGCTCGTCCGCTCCGAGCAGTGGTGCGCCGTGCACGCCGGGAACAAGCTCAAACTAGGTCAGTGCTGTAACTTATTATGTAAACAAACAACTTACTGTCAGACGATGGTCTATGGACATGGTCAGTAACGAGAAGAAAATACAAAGTGGTTAGCTATGTCCTCCCAAGCTTTGTACCTGAATATAACCATATTCCTATTTTTCATTTTCTAGTATGGTGTATATTATGATTACATAATTATACTATTACCACCTGTTATATCCAGAGTAGTGGTGCTCCTCCACAGCCTTATTTACCAGAACTTGTTTGGCCCCATTAATGACCTACATATACATATATCAGGTGACCTATCTGCACACTCTAGTGTTATAATTGTACTATTGTTTCAGGCATGTACTCTGACGTATCAAAGTTCCCGTACTCAGGTGGATATGTGTGGATATCTGAATGCTGTCCGACGCGATTTGTCTCCGTATACTCCAGCTCGATATTCGAAGGCGCCACCTTCCCACCCAGCGTGCTCCTCAAGCTCATATACCATTGGGCCTGTCAGACCAATGTTCAGAATGTGGTACAGTGGGTCAAAGTGGATAATTTATATGTGAAAGGATTGTTTACGTGGTTGAGGGCCGTGTGTACGTCAGCGATTCATCAACATATGCCGTTACTGGGTGGAGCTGGTAAGAAGATGGAGGTGGGGGTCATCTCGCTGGGCACCACCAGCCACGACGGGACCCAGAGGCAGGTCAAGGTCGAAGTGTTGGGCGTGCTGGATCCTGTCGAGAAATCGGTATGATTTTGTGTTAGATTTTTAATTATAGATTGATGTTATCAACATTGATACGATTATCAACTTTTTGGTGTTGTTTTTAGAGTAGAGTCTTGATTAATTGACCTTTAAAACTGTTTTCAAAAATTAAACATTGAAAAATATAACATAGCAAGCATGGGTAATAAATTAACATTTTCAGATAAGACTCCGTGCAGTAGAACCGCTAGCTGAGTGTGAAAAGAACTATAAGAAGCGTTTCCAAAAGATCCTCGAACCGTTAAGTTTATGGGTGCACCCGTCATCCACAATCCTGACTGACGTTACAGTCGACAGGGGCACGCTGGTCGCTATGGGCTTCAAGAATGTCCACCAGTGCTCCCCACACAGCGACCAGCCCACTAAGAATAGCAATGCGAATATAATGGAGTACCTGAGACGCATCGTCCCCAGAATGTTCCAGAACACTCTATCCTTGCTGTCTAGACAGATCATACAGCAGTTTTTGGATGAGCTGGTGTGGAGAGAAAGGTTTGTATAGAATTTCTATTTTTTTAACATGACACTCATGCAGATTACGATGGGAATAAAGCTCTTATTGCCCCATGGTCTGCGCATATTAGAAACAACCATTTAAGAGTTGTTCAATGAAACATTGGATAATGCAAAAATATTTCACAAAAGTAATTTGGTTATGTTGGAAACTAGTTTCTTCACAAATTAACACAAGAACAATTTAATAGGAAAAGCTTCATAGCAGTCTCCCGAACAAGAAGATACATTTTTAATTATGGAATAAAGATAGCAAACGAGCGTGCAGCGCCATCTTTGTACTGCCGCCCATGACAACTGTCACGGAATAAGGCTCAAATTGGGACTAGGATGGATAGTCAGTTACCAAACGGTGTTAGACTATTAGTTGGTTAGTAAGTTTGAGGACTGAGTCAGGGAGTGTCTGTGGCTTAGATACTTGTGTAGCTATTAGCAGGTTATTGGTCTGCCAATGACTAAACCTCACCAACCATACAGCTCATAGACTCTTAATAACAGGCGAATGGCTTCTGTCAACACATCTGGCTTATAGTATCGATATAAATTCGTGCCGTCTATTTCTTTCCCGTTGCTTAAATTAATCTATTTCTTTCCAACGATTCGTGTGGCCTTGAATTACCCAATCACAGCGTTGAATTAGCCAGTCACCCCGCTTCGTGTTACCTCATCTATTTGCCAGAATGCATTCAGTCTAAACGGTGCTAAACGTATAGACATTGCCGTGTAGGTTCGGCATATCCCCCGGGCAGGCGTTCGACAATATCGTGGCGCACATCGCGGAGCAGACCAAGCTGGACGCCAAGGACTCCATCACGGTGCGCCTCAACAGGATTGCCGCGAACCCCTTCAAGAGCTGGAAGTACCCCAAGGTAATCAACTTGGGTTGATCGGACGAGTTGGCGAGAATCATATCGGCGTTCGAAACGATTCTGTTAGTTAGATGTTAGTTAACAAATCGTAGACAGTGTGCGAGACTTTGGCCATCAGTGCCCTGAATGCGTTTGTTTCTAGAAATAAAATATATGTCTCAGAGAGCTCGCTTAATAAAAGCATTAGCCTAAGAGGTATGATTGTATATAACGTACCGCTCCCGGTGGGTTAGCGCCTTTAGATGTGTCATATGTTGTCTATAGCACCTCCATTGGTTTGCATGACTCAGATTAAGAAAGGCGACAAGAGCGAGCGCGCGGAGCCGCCGCCGGAGCCCGAGCCGGAGGTGCGCGGCAAGCGCGGCCGCCGCAAGAAGGAGCCGGAGCCCGAGCCTGCGCCCACGCCCAAGAAGCGCCGCAAGGAGATCAAGTCCACCTATGTGGAGGAGGATGACGAGGAGGTATGGCTATTTCATTCATAAATAATATGGACTGCACTAAACACTCGACGAATATTGACCATTAGAAATTAGCCAACGGAATATCTTTATTATTTATTAGACTCCAATTAGGAACTGGATACTCATACACAATCACAGGATATTCTAATGTGAATCAAAGTTTTATCAAAATCAGTTCAGTAGTTTTTACGTCCAATTACTGCAACTTTTAAACGTTTCTTCTTGTTTATAAGTGTAGTAATGAATCTTCCACTCTCATGTAAGTATTACTAATATCAAGCATTTATAAAAACTTAAGATGAAAATGGGATGATACTTATACAACACAATACATGTTTTGCGCCTATCAACATATTTTACTACTCCTTCCATATGATATTTTTGTACAATCCGTCCGTTACACAGTGACAGATAATAAAAATGTCAATCGCCTGCTCTGTTCTCAGAGGTTTCTCCAGTTCTATGATTATTAAAAAATAACGTCAAACGGACGCAAAGGAAAGCGATAAATACATGCTTCTAGCAACACTGAAATAACAGATTAATCAATGATTGGGTATTTTTTACTGAACATGAGTTACCGCTTATATAATTGTGCACCCATAATGAAACCCCCCCTTCCACCAGATACCGCTGGCGCTCCGCCGCACGAAGATAAAGCAGGAGAGATCGAAGGACAGGGACGCGGAGGCGGCCCGGCCGCGGCGCAAGGCCAGGACCAGCGTGTACATAGACGACGACCCCGACCTGGACATACCGCTCAAGAACATCAAGAAGGAGATCCGCCCCGAGGAGACCGTCTCGCTCGAGCGGTACTACTTCGGCCAGGCCGGGGACACCGGCCAGATGGAGCGCGAGTCTATCGCTGTGCAGGTTCGTGGTTACACGCTTTGTTGAATGTTGGGCCAACACGTGAATGACGTTGTTGAGAGTATATGCAACCCGTGAACGATCTATGGTTCTTGTGTAATATCTTTGTGACAATCAATAACTCGGTCACAGTTTCCCACTTTTACTTGTCTGTCCTACTTTTACTTCTTTTTGCTATCTCTTTCTGTCTCATACGATCCGCAATTGTCTTTCACATCCATTGTTACAGTAATGTTACCGAAGCGGTCCCAAAAGGGCAACTAATTGCTGTATTCATACAGCAAGTTAAGTTACGTTACATTCACGTAACGTATCTATAGTTTTAATATCTTTGTTTGTTCAATCAAGTGTCCGGAGTGTGATACGGAGTTGCACGAGAGCGGCGCGCTGGTGGAGCACCTGCTGCAGCACGCGGTGCCCCCGCCGGCGGGCGCCGTGCCGGCTGGCGGGGGCCCCGCGCCGCAGTGCTACTACTGTCTGGCGCGGTTCACGCACGAGGACCACCTCGCCGCGCACCAGCGGGAGGCGCACCCCGTCGACACCAAGTCGCCCAATCTTTACACCTACGCTTGCTTGATTTGCGAAGTGAGTCGTTTAACATTGCGTTTGAAGCCTGTATAGATCCATAGATTCAGCAAAGTTCCTCCTAGACTTATTTTTGAACTGGTGTTGCGAGAAGAAAGTGTCAATTGAGTCGTCACAGTAAAAATGCGTACTCACTTATGTGTATAAGTAAATATCGTAAGTACTATAACCAAACGCGCCGTAACAAGTTTACCTTCAAAATTATTAATCTTTTATTAAGGGAATTATTGGTGTTATTTATTGACTACATCAAATCATTTTTTTTTAATTATTCATCTGTCTTTTCTCGAAGAGACCCTGTACATTTTGGGAGGCTCCCTTCACCGCTCCCCGCCATACAACTTGCCACCTGACGTTTGTAGTTTATGTATAAAACTCGTCCGTCGCACAATATTGTCGCAGGGTCGTTTCGCGGCGGTGCTGACGCTCGCGACGCACATGCAGAAGGTGCACTCGCCGCGCGAGCTGCCGTACGCGTGCGGCCAGTGCCCGTACCGCTCGTCCGCGCACCGCGCCACGCTCGACCACATGCGCCGCGCGCACCGCCGCAGCGCGTACGTGCACTGCCCGCACTGCCTCAAGGTAACGTGTGCATATACTTCAAATTTTATGTTTGACTAGCGAGCCGCTTGAGAACTACCAAAACTACTTAAACGATCATCATGAAACATTGTACACATCTTGTAGGTATTAGACGTAACATCGGATACTATTATTTACACAACTATTTAAAACAAATATTAAAAAAAAATGGAACGAATTGGCTCAAAAACTACTGGACCGATTTCAAACATTCCTTCACAATTTGAATGCTACATTATCACTGATCAATATAGGCTTGGTTTAGATTCACAATTGGACCCGATGGCGCTGCTGTCGATATGTCACCAGCGGTACGAGGTTCGGTGGGACCACTGTAGTTAACAAATATTGCAAATGCAAGGGTCACTAGTTATTAAATAAGTTGACAACGTAACGTGTGATTGACGCCGGCAGGTGATCCCGGTGTACGCGGACGGGTGCGAGCTGGCGGCCAACGTGCGGCTGTACATGGAGCACGTGCGCGCGCACCAGGGCCCGCAGCTCGACGTGCGCTGTCCGCGCTGCGTGCTGCGCTTCGTGCACCTCGGTAACCTTGACACTTGCCCCACTTTATAACTAGGGACCATTCAACATATCCAATGCACTTTTAAAACTTTTTTTATATTATTAAGGTAGCAAACGAGAACGAGCATGCAGCACCACGCTTCCGCTGCCGCCCATGACAACTATGACCGAATTATAACAAGACTCGAATGGGGACTAGGATGGTTAGTCCGGTTAGCAGACGGTGTTAGAACATGAGTATGTTAGTTAGTTAATAGTATGAGGACCAGGACAGGATCTGTTAGGTATAGTTAATCCTGTTAGTTGTTGTTAGTGTTAGTACATTAAATGTTACGCTCTTTTTTGCTAAAGACACTGCTGTTTAATTAATTATAGTAAAATATCTGAATTTAAAATGTATAATAAAAAGAGTAAATGAAATTGTGTCTGTTTTTTTAATGATAGTTGTACTGTTTTAGGTCAGTTGAAGGAGCATCAAGTGCGTGACCACCACCCGGTTGAGGACGCGGTGCCCCTGTGCAGTGAGGAGCATCTGATCAACAAGCCGAAGGTGAGCACTAACCTTCAACATACCATAGTCTTGAGTTCAGCCGCGGTATATTACTGATGTTCATAATAATCACGGCCCAATCGACACAAGTTATTGAAAACTATCACTGTATAGTCGGTTGACGGAAGAATAATATGGCGATGTACTACAAAAATGACCGCTAAAATTAAATTTAAACGGTTAATATCCTGTGAAAACTCGTTTGTTTCAGACGTTTGTGTAAAACTGTATATTTTTGAATATGTTTTAAACTAAACATTTTGATAATTTCCTAAGATCAATGATTACAACCGTATAGGACGTACAGTTCGCTGCAGGTCTCTGCGCTAGTATGAGTTGACCCCGGCACTTGACAGTACTGGTTGTGTAACAGACGAAGGCGCGGCCGCCGGTGAAGGACTCGGCCAGCCACCACATCGCGGAGACGTACGAGGGCCTCACGCTGGTGCTGCCCGACGGGATGCTCTGCCGCGAGTGCGACACGCCGCTCGACAGCGACAAGCACTTCCTGTACGTGTACGCCTTTTATATTTTTACAAGATGACAAACAAAATTAATATAAAAAATATTATTAAATATTAGGCTTATAAAAAATGTACAAAATTTTATTAAGATAGGGTTAATTGGTTTCCTCAATTATTTAATATTTATTTCAATCGTCCTAGTTAGTTAAAATTTATTTTATTAGTATAGAACTACTTACCATGAGATGGGATTGTTGTTGTCTAGCATTAGCAAGTGTTAGTAAATATCGATGTTTATATATGACAAGTTTTCAGTGAATTCAGTACAAAATTCCTTGTTGCATGTTTAATTTGGCTAGTGCATAATATAAAGTCGTTCGGTCGTCGCAGGGGTCACACGACGTGCAGCAAGTGCACGTTCTCGTCGTCGTGCTACCGCGGGCAGCTGCGGCACGCCGCCTTCTGCGCCGGCCCGCACGCGCTCGAGGCCGCGCCGCGCGCCGCGCCCGCCACGCTCTACTGCGTCTGCGGATACTCCACCGATATCGGTGCGCTGATGTCGCCTCATTATATACTATAGCAGTGATAGTTCCTAGATTGGACTCCCGAAATTCTTTGCGTTTTACAATTGAAATTATCACTTGCGCGGTGAAGGAAACGTCCACACCTAAGACTTCTCCGTAAATAAAGTTCTCAACGGTGTGTGAAGTCCACCAATCTGCACATGGCCAGCGTGATGGATAATAATATGACTTGTACAGGTCGGCACGGGCACAGGTTTCCTGGGTACCCAACACATTGTGAGAGGATCACATCAAATGCCCAGCAGCTGGACTTATGGGTTGCGATATGTTACCGTAATCGTTGGAATGTCGATTATATTGTTTTAACATATAATAGCGGAAACAGATTTGTAATCTGTGTGAGTATCTTCAAGTGTATAAAGACACGTTTATTATTGTAATACGTGTCGCGCAATGAATATTTGTGTGTGCGCCTCAGTAGCGCTACAAACAGCAGTGATCTAACAACAAACACATCATAATGGGAAGTTGGATTTGTTATGTGCAGGTACGGACATGCTGAGCCACCTGCTGGTCACGAAGCACTCTAGCGCGTACGAGTCGGAGGAGGCGGCGCGCGCCAACACCGTACGCGCGGGCGCCGACGACGAGCCTGCCGGCGCCGCGCCGCCGCCGCAGCCGGACACGGTCAGTCACTACGTACGATTAACATCTCAAAGTAGAAACATCCGGACGATTAGCTAAATATTATAATAAAGTCGGGACATTATAACTGTAAAATATTTGATAATTGAATTAAAACTAAGTTCTGAAGATGATTTAGTAGGTATTTTTTTTTTAAGTTGAATAAAGATGAAAGCTTATCGAATAGGTTACTAACTTAATAGTATAAATCTACATTAGTAAAGAAATAACACCGTGCCACCTTTGCTTTCCACTGAAAACAATTGAAAGAACCTTTATTTGGGCAGGGTGTGGAGAGCCTGCCGGCAATGGCGGACTACGCGCCGCCCTCCGTTATCAACACGCAGCTCTCCCTGGACGACCTGGCGCCGCCCTCCGTGCTGCAGTCCGACCAGGTAACGCGCACAGCCGTTATATTGACATTTGTCAGTTTTATTTTTACGTTAATGTTTTGCCAATTAAATACCGGCCAGCATAGGCCATTATTAATAATAATGGCCTATGCTGTACGTATAAACATAATCAAATCTTAAATAATGTTATTGTAAAATTTAGCCTTCCTCATTACCCACTGGTGATGAAATGATAATAGGCTAATGTGTTCGCGCCTTGACCGTTGGCAGACGATGACAGCTATTGTTCAAATGTGTGGTATTGTGTCGATTGCAGCACGAGCAGGAGCTCCTGAAGGAGGCGTACGAGCGGCCGCTGGCCACGCCGCGCCACGAGGAGCCGCACTACAGCCTGGGGGACTTCGAGCCGCTGCCGCAGGAGCCGCCGCCGCAGCCCGACTTCGAACAGCTCTAGACGGTCTAGACTGCAGCCAATCACTGTATCACGACACTCTTGATTGATCGTCTTAACCCGTTGTTTAACCGCTAATGCGCGCCATACTTGCTAAATCATAGGCGCATATTATTAATGATATTCTTAAAGATCAGTATGGAAACATCTAAAATATTAATTTACAATGTGGCATTATCCTCAAATGACTTGACTAATGTTGTATGTTTCACTATTTGCTACTTGACTGAATTGCTTTATTATTGATAAATGACTCTTGTAGGGATACAGTATTTTTGTTGGTTTCAATTCAATGCAGTGCTTACACATGAGACACATGAGATTTAATCTCTGACTGTAATAATTTTAGACTGTATGCATTGAAATGCTTTGTTTTCTTGTGTAATACCATGCTATGAATATTGTCTTTTATCATAGCATTTGTCAGTTCAGTAATAAATGATAATATAACTTTTTTGAAATTGAGGATTATTATAAGATTATGTTATTTTAAGTTTATAGAGCATGACTTATTTTCTACTATTATGTAGTTAAGTGGGTATTTTAGGTAAATAGGAGATACAAATAAATACCTATAAATAATTCATTTTTGCTTTATTTTCCTTTTCTTCTTAAAATTCAAAGTTACTTTATTTACAACACCATATTCATGAATACTGCTACAATTGTTGTCTAAAATGATGCCGTCGTAGTCCAGGTTATAGGTTTTCCATATATATTTCCAGGATATTTTCACTTTATTGCCAGTTCTTTGTAAATACAGTTCAAAATGTCTGGCAATTGCCTTTTTCAGGGTTGCAATAGTTGCGTTTTGAGGCACCTAGAGCAATAAGGAAGAAACTGTAAATACTGAAAACAAAATTAATACATTTTACATATCTCGGATTTGGCCGAGTTATTAACACCATCGTCAGACATTATGTGGGCGTATAGCTAGGGTAATCGAGCAAAAGAAATAGCGTATGCACAAGAATTACGTTTTATTACTTTTTTTTAACAATTTTACTTTACACGGTCATTGTCACACCGGGTAAACGAAACGAATAACAGTCCCCAGAGGAGGAACCGATCTCTAAGACGGTCAAATGGTAAGTGTCCTCTCCAACCAGCGCCCCTCCACCACCTAGGCTCCGCTGTAGCACGAAGTTAGCCAAATATCGACGTCATCGCGATGGTGCTGCCATCTATCGGAACTCGTGCTGCGTTTCGTTTAGCATCCATACTAATGACCGTCTCCGAGACATATATATAGTGGCTTACCTCACGTATTATAAATAAAAGTAAGCCCCAATATACATGTAAAATGAATTCAATTCAGACAGTCACAAATCTTTCAGTGCTAAAACAAAAATAATAATTATAATACATGATTTTATTTATTTTATACTTTAAATATTGATACTTACAATAACCTTTAGACGAGGCTCACTGTCTCTTGAAACAAAAATAGTAATTGCTTGTCCATGTTCTACAGCTATCTAGACAATAAAAATATGATAGTAAATTTCAATGTAATGGAAAAAAGGAAGTAAAAGTAATCACTATCAAACGCTTTAAAGCTCTATGCTCTTTATACTCTTTATTGAATGCTCTAGAGAGAGTGTACATAGTGCTTTCGCACTTGTGGAGCTTTATAGCGTCTGACAAAAGTTATCTGATAAAAATCAGCCATGTGAAAATAAGTAAAGTAGCTCTTATTTTAAGCTGCCTATCTAACCTGGTACCTGCCCAGGTGTCACGAGGTGACCTTCCACAAGCATGCAGGTATTCAAAGTACAAGGAGGCTACTGAGAAATTAAGGTTTCATCCATGTGAAAATAAGTTATGTCAGATCGCTCTGGGCTCATACTCCACAATGACTGAATTGAGTGAGCGTGTGCTCACTCATCCCAACGATGAGTTGATGACACCATAGAACATTTATCACATTTATGACACACACAAACAGCGTCTACTCTAAATTAAGTATGGGAACTTGAACTTGTTTGTAATTACGGCAGTTTTAAAATACACAAATTGAAGTTCTATTGTTTAACTAGGATATTCTATTGAGTTTAAGGATTCGATTCGAGTAGTCTGAACTCTTCTAATATAGTTACTTACTTACCTGAGAAAGAATTTCTTCATGAATTATATCCGGCGGGAGATCAGACAGTAAAGTATCATGACTTATGAGTGTACATAAAGAAGACTTTGTTATTTCAAGAAGATCGTCATGAGATAAACTACTAGCAGCGTCGCCTTGTAGATCCATAATTATTATAATATTACCATAAAATCCATTCACGGATCACCGACCGAGATCACGGATTTATTGATAGTAAACAAATTATCAAAACAAAACAATAAATAAAATGACATAACTGATGGTGACATATGACATGACATATTGACATTTGTCACATTTGTGCCATGCATGAGCATTTGAGCATGACCATGACAACTTACCACAGACTTGCAACTTACCACCACTGCCACAGAGTACCTTTTACATGCCAGTGCCATGAAAAATCGTATTTTTTAAAAGTACATTTTAGTCTATGTATAGGTACATCTATGGTCAAGATCAAGCAAGACTGTGTTTAGTCAGTGGTCAAGATACTCATTCATACATGGTAACTTTGAAGTTTGAACTCCTCTATAATCTTTGAAGAGTTTGAATTATTTGAAGTGAAGACACAATTTTGAGGTTAGAAGAGAAGTTTGTTCGGATCAAATTAAATTACAGAAATATTTGAAAACCAATACTAACATATAATGGATTCCTTGTCTACGGGGTCTTTGAGTGGAGCACAGAAGGAGGAGCTTATGGACCAAGTGAAGCAGCAAATAGCTATAGCGAACGCCCAGGAACTGCTCACGAAGATGTCGGAGAAATGTTTTAAAAAGTGTATTAATAAGCCTGGGACTGCGCTGGATAGTTCGGAACAGAAATGCATAGCGATGTGTATGGACAGGTATATGGACGCGTGGAACCTTGTATCAAGGACCTACAGCAGTCGCATACAACGTGAAAGAACCAACGTGTGAAATCAGATTCTCATCGGGCTTTAGCCAATCCAGTGTAAATATAGACGACTTAGTTCCAAAGCATTTCATATTGTGAGTTGCGACTGCCTGTTGTTATTTTATGTTATATAATAAAATGTTATAGGTTTAGTGTCTGGTATTAATTTATCTGCCTAGTCAACTACGTACCTATTAAACTGCTGCGTTTATATGGGTCATAGATGACTGTTACTTCGTTTAATTAATAGAATTGTAAGACCCTTAAATAAGTTCTTTAAAATATCTGAAAACAAAGCCAAAATAAAACTGGCAATGCTACCCTTGAAATGTATTGTATACATAATTTAAAAATAAATTGGTTCATATTATTGCCTAAATGTCCAATGCATATTACATGTTAGTATTAGAAGAAAAAAACTACATTGCAACAGAAATGTCTATTGTATATCTCCCCTAAGCATTTTCTTTCTGAACTGATAAAGCTTCTTTATCCACATTTCTTTCAACTCCGCTTCACTAGGAATATTCTGAAATAAGAATTAAAATGTTAATAAAATATACAGAACTGCTATAACGTGCCATGCCATAGTGATACTACAATAATAAATTATGATGTATAAAGGCCATCTAAAACTGAGAGATGTAAAAAATTATGAACTTGTTAAACATATAAAACAGTCAGTCTAGCTTGGAAGTGAAAATTACCCGTTGCCAAATCTTTAGCGATTAAGATTATGCAACATCAAATATTTAAATTTCATCTGCTTATCATATATAGCAATTAGTGCAACACAATACATGACAACCCCATAGCCTAGTTGGTAGTGTCCCTCCCTGCAAATTGAGGGGTTCTGAGTTCATTCACGGCGTGGGCAAATATTAATGAGTCAGTTCTCAGGTCATGTGTTTCCTTATTTGTGTTGTCCATGCTACCCAAAACACTGGCAATCCTAGCGGGGGCGTAAGAATTTATTTATTATTTCACTAAAAAATTATACAATGTAATCCCATAATCTAAGCCTCACAGAAATCATTTACCACCTGGCATGTTCTAGTTTACAGAGTCCTATTCAGGAGGTAGCACATCACACATTTCATTCAACAAAATTGACTTGAAGAGTATTAAAATTGTACTTCATTATTAGATTAGGCATTCAACCTAACTTAAAAATAGGTAACAGATCCAGAGATTTCTATGGAAAAAACATGATGTATATCTGCTACTCAGTAAATGTGTTAACTGTTAATAGGTATTCACTTGGAAAAAGAAGCATAGGGCGCCCCTCGACCAGGTGAACTGATGACTTGAAGAGGACAGCGGGCAACCGCTGGATTCACCAGTCCGAGCGGCGCAACTTAGGAGAGGCCTATGTCCAGCAGTGGACTACTAAAGGCTGATGGATGAATGGATGCTTACAGCAAAATCTATGATCGAGTCATCATTTTGCGGCTTGGCTTCACTTTCTGGAACTTTGACAGTTTCAGCATTTAAATCTATCACAATATTATGAGACTGTTTCTTATTCTTAGAAGAGCTGAAAGATTTTTGAACAAATGAATCGCTGTTTATGTCGTCCAATACATTCCGGTCATGTATGGTGGGCATGTCTTCCCTGATTTCAACTTCCTTGTACTCGTAGGTAGGTATCTTAGTTAACGTCACCCCGGCCGCCTCTGCAGCCTTAATAGCCTTTTCAACCTGAGTCTCGGTATCATCAACATTGATGAAACATTTTGACTGGTATGACCTTTCTGCAATTTAATTATAATAAAAATAAATTAATATAAATGGACAAAAAAATTAATTAAAATACAATGGCTGTAACAATGACTATAAATAAAAAAATTGATTAAATTAAATTTTTTACACTAAGGAAAAACAACAAGGTCATAAATAGCGTATCTTGTCCACACAAATGTAATTTTTAAGATTATTCTTTATCTTACAACCTCGATAGATAAGGTACAACAAATTTTTTTTATAGATGGAGACCATATTTTACTTAAGTTTGGTTTTGAATTGAATCAAACAAAATATATAAATATTTAAATAATGATAATAAATAATATTAAAACAATACTGACCAATGTCAAAAGAGTCCGAGCGACTTGAGGATCGAGATCTCCTGCGCTTTTTACTGCTCTTGCTATGTTTGGATCGACTACGTGAGCTGGAGAGTGAACGAGAGCGATCGCGGGAATGCTTTGAGCGCTTCGACTTCGACCGCGAAGTGGATCTTCGCCGCGATTTACTCTCGTACCGATCCCTCGAGACACTCCTGGAGTAACTCTTTTTCTTATATTTAGTTCGGGAAGTAGAACGCCTCCGTCGAGAATTTCGACTGGATACCGACTTGTCCCTAGACCGAGATCTTCGCTTATGCTTGCTTTTGGATTTTTTGCGGTCGTATGATGATTCTGAACTGTACGACGAGCTGCGTTTATCACGATAACGACTTCTGTCTCGGGGCATTGGTGCTCGTCCTTATACTAAATGCTTACTTGGCAAACATTTTTGAAATGAAAACAGTAACTTTTTTAACCTAAAAATAACTTAGAAAGGGTTGTTGGCTTTATCTTTCATTCATTTCTTGCACCGGCTGGTAAAAGTTTCTGTCCGCTGATCCGCTGTAGCCAAAGCCCAAAACTTTCTTTTAGGAATAATTTAATAGAATTCGTGTTATTTTTGTAGTTGTAGTTTTGCACAATGGTCAATTGCGTCAAAAAATGTCAAGTCAAGAAATGAGAAAGTTACGCGAAGCGGCGAAGCCAGTGTTGCGAAGTTTTCTTTTATCTGTTGTTTGACAATTTGGCATTGACAGTTTTGACACTGTCAATGTCATGTTTGAGTGTAACGTTAAACACTTTTCTTTTTAAACGTTTAACTCGTTGACATTATACGATAATGTAACGAACATTCTCACCGTACCTAGATAAAAAAATATGTTTATTGACTTTTCATATATTTTTAGGATTGGCTGACAATAGATACTTAATTTTCAGACAAAGTTTTTAATTACAGCAGTTAAATTGTGTTTAAATTTGACTAATTATGTTAGTTTTTATTAAATCTTTTAGATGGCGCTGTTGTGTGGAGTTCGTTCCGTTTTGCAAAAAGTTGGTACAGACTAATGAGCTTTCAATAAAAAAAAGTGTATAACAAAGTTACACAGTCATAAAAATGCACATAAAAAATACATAACATTAATTGTAGTAAAATATATTTTTTTAATTTATTTACTGAGCACATAAATATTATAATCTTCATTTTTGTGTAGTTATTGACAAAAGTAATATTTGCGTAAAATGAATTACGTCTAGGGCAGCGACCAGCCAGAGTCAGTCGGCCTCGATGACGGAATGTGTGAAATTTTAAGATGGTGATGAGCAGTGTTTTTCTGATTTTATCCAAAAAATCCAGCATTGGTGCTTTATTTTTATGTTAAAATATTCAAAATGCGTCCATTTGCGTGATAAAGTTCATTTCTAGATGCGTTACCGATGGCATAGTGGACTCGGTGTCTTAACGTGCTCGGTCTGATCATTGACATTGTTTCGTTATAAATTTTTGTACCATCGTGATTGTTATGTTTATGCTTGAATTATGTGCGTTTGTTGCTCTCAGTATATGGATTAAATCTTTCTGATGTTTTCGAAGTCATGGAGAGGCAGGAGAGGATATTTGCCAACATGGAGGCCACAGACACTGTGGACACCAAACAGGTGAGAACGAGACGTTTTAATTGCCGGCTGTTCGCAATTTCACTTATATCATGCACATGTATGTTGATACTCGTACCATTGGCAAGGCATTTTATTTTATGCTGTATGAACCTGCTATACACATCAATTCTTTGTAAAAAGTTGTGGCTGTGTCTTTTTAGAACATCGTTTTTATGCAAAAAAAAGTGTAGAGAGCCTAATTTGGTTCGCAGCTATCTCTGCACATATTGTTCTCATAGAAACGATAAAAAGTGATGGTGTCACCATTCAAATAAGCTAAACAAATCAAGGCAAAGTGTGGGTGAAGGCAACTGCAGCCCACACTCCTGCGGAATAAATTATTGGTATTAGAACATTGTTGTGTGCCGTAGTTGTCATATCAGATTGTTTACGAGGTGCTCCTTTGTCTTTCAGACACAATTTGGCATAATTATCTTGAACATGTATTATGTTTTTATAGAAGGTGATGTTAATTTTTTTATTGTTGTTGCTAACAAATACAAAAAGTGTTTTAAGTCAATCCTGATACAATCACTTAAAAAAAATATCCTATATAGTCTTTATGGCTGAATATTTTCTTAAAAAGTGTATCTTGCATTGCATTGCCTTTTTTTTGTAAAGTGCAGCAACCACCATGTGTTACAAACAATATTTATCACTGTGACTCACTAGCTGACCTTTTTCTTTTGGCTCAGACTTAATCTCAGACAATTGAAACACTAATTTGCATTTAGCTTTTAGGTCCATGTATAACCGCGTTACAATTAAGATGTTATTTGTAATTGAAATACTTACAGTGAGCTGTAGTATATACTCCTCATACTTAAATTAAAAACAAGAAATCTGTATCAAGATTTGTGCAGATATCAAGAGTTTCGTGAAAATAATTGGGAGTTGGAAGCTTATTACTATTATGCCACTTGACTCTAGGTAAAGCACTACACAAACACTTGATACATATTTTAAGAACATTTAAAAAGTTAAACCCAATTTCATAAACTAAAACATGTGATACACAGGCTGTATATGGTCTATGTCCAAACAAAAAATGTTGTAAAAATGTCAATATGTCTCAGATGTTGGTGGAACCCCATGCTCTGGGGTTCCTTATTCTACACGGATAAAGCTAATATAGAATACAAAAAGGTATAATTGTAATCAGCATTGAATCCCCCATGTTGGGTTCTGTTGTAAGTATATTTATTGCACTTGTAATACAGTGCTGGTACAATGTGATACAAAATTGCAGGGGTCTAAGGGTTTATTTATATAAAAAATCTTGACAGCAGAAGTCTTCCAGATTATATTTCTTCTCAGTGTTACATAGACTGCATGCCGTAAATAATAATTATTAAAAATAATTGACACATATAACAATATTTTTTTATTAACACTGTAGGGGCTGATTCAGTAATACATAATAGGATACCAAGACTTATCATACACTAACTTCTATCTAACTTGACATTAATAAATAGAAAATATTGTATTGCTTCTTAAAAATGTCAATGACATAACTTTACTGATAAGATAGTGCTTAGAATATTTTCAAGTAATCTTTACATGCTGATTAACTTTGTTTGGAAGAAAAGTATGCATGACTGTAAGTTTTATCTGAGAATTTGATTATTCATTGTGCTTGTATCTTTTCCCTTGCCTAAATGACTTAAATGAGTCATTTGTGTAAGGCTTTATTTGATTATTCATATTATGTTTCTTTGAGCAGATTTTTTTAAAGTTTGAGTTGAGAAATTGTCTAAATATATTTATAAAAAGGGCCCCTTTTCACATAAAAAAGAAGTACAGCAAAATCTATCTAACTTGATATTACTTAATCTGAAAAATTTTTACGAAAAAAAATGTTATGTTATGAAAAGCCAACATAAATTCACTACAAAAATGTCTATAGATATCAAATACATTTTTTTTTATAGTTAATCATTGTCACTCTAAACAAAAACCTCTAAACATACAAAAAAATAGTATGTAGTAAACAGTAAAATTATTCAATATATAATAATAAAATCATACTCAAAAATACATTTAAGGAAAGGGCAAGTCTTTAAGAGATGCTTTATGATACCACTTCATTCTAAATCACCAATCAATAACCATTGTTTGTTGCCTCTAATAGGTACGTACTTTTATTAGATTAATAATGCTCTTATCCAAGAGGATTGTGACGATCAATATGTGATCACCGCAGTCTATCACTTTTTGAGTATGTGGGCGGTTAATGGGTTGAAGCTACCATGCTGCAGTGTATCTCTGAAATTCAGAACATAAGAGAATCATGTACCAACAAAAGTTGCCATGGCTGGCAATGTTGGCATTAGTAATTGAGGCATTTGATATCAGTCTTCAGCAGTAGTAATGCATCTGTGACTGATAGGAATCAGAACAGTAGTCCTGTTTCATGATTATATGTTAGATTGTAGATTTGAAATAATAATAGGTGATCAGGTGAATGTTTATTTGCTAATTACCTACTTCCATGTTAACCAAATAAAGCAATCTTAAATTCTTTTATTTGTTGTTATGCAGTTTCCTTTGAAACTTGTTATCACAATTCATTGTTGATTTAACTTGTCATTTATCAGAAATGTGTCATTATTGCAAGTGTTTATGAAGAAATTCAGAAAATTATTTATTCATAATCATCGTAACTTCACAACCTTTAACTGTCCCATTGCTGGGCATTGGTCTCCTTCTAAGGGGTACAGGCCATAGTCCACTAAGGTGGCCTTCTGCAGATTGGGGGACTTTACACACCTTTGGTGTTCTAAATTCTTTACAAATTCATATGTCACTTATTAATGTTTAAACAGATTGTTAAACTTATGTAGGTAATATCATTTATTTTCCCAAATTTGCATTGATAAAACAATGTGTGTCAATATATTAATTTTGTTTTATATACAATATACAAATTTCAAGCAATTTACATAACTCCCAACTGATTAAACTCGTGAATTTATATATGCATATTATTAACTTTCTTATCACTGATCATTCAATAATCCTAATTTTATTGAAGAGCTTCAGAAGATCACTTAATATTTTACACTATAAGTAACAAAGTTGAGGGTTAATGAAGGCAACGCGCCTTATCGCAGCGGATATCGTAAGCTAGCGCGCTTATCTCGTCCCAAACGGTGTTCTAGCGGCTCTAGCGGTAGGGGGGCGCGCTGCTAGCGCAGGGCAGCGCCGAAGGCAGTTGAAACGCGTCGGGCGCGCAGAACGCCGCGCGCGCACCTGCCTCCGCGCCAGTGATGTCACCGTGAGACCCAGTGGTTACTGTGTAGTGCGTGTCGATAATGGTAGCAATGGTCGCCTCGGCCTCCGGATACGGCACCCTGCGCCGCTTCCTCAGCGCTCCCGAGGGCCAGGCCGGGGAGGCCGCCGCCGTGCCCAGCGCCTCCGTAGCAGTCTCGGTGAGGCCCTGTTACCACTGTTGCGTCGACGTGCGATGCGCGATGCGCTCGGAATGCCGATATCGACACCCGATACCGACGGGTATCGCCCTAAGAATGCTGTCCCCCCTATCAGATTTACAATGTTTGCACGTTAAAATATGATAATGCGATAAAATCGATGTTGATAATTGAATCAACACACTGATCAATGTTATAGTATTTTTTTACATAATATAAGTTAATGCTTGACTACAATCCCACCTGATGGTAAGCAGCTATGTAGTCATGAATATTTATGAGTTGATTAACGAGCTGTGCTACTTGACTCTGCGACGATGTCGCCGCGGAAACGGACATCGGACGAGCGCTCGAGCGGCAGCGGCGAAGGCGGAGTAAAATGCATTAACGCAACCATTTCACGATACAAAAGCTTAGAAAGTTGCACACGATCTGCTTTCCAATATCTATTAAAATTTGCGAGTAATAATAGTGTAATGCCGTTAATAGTTTGCACTTAGCTGTGAACACGTTTCTAATTTGGCGAAATTATAACGTAACTCGCTAGTAAATCGAATTCGTTTTTCGTTTAAAGCTAGTTCCATGTCGCCGTCAAAAATGGTCGCGACCGGTTCGGCATACAACATTTTCGTAGTTAAAAAAAGAATCGGAACAGCCATCAGTCTACTGTAACCGGCCACCGTGAGGTCGTTAACCTGACTTTCCTTTTTAATATTCTGCGACGCTATAATATTTCCATCGATCGAAACTCCGTCCTTGGCCCCGCTCGCATGAGGCATGGGAACGTATGTTTCGTTGATGATGTCATAGTGGAGTAGTCGGGATGAGCGGATGAGCCAGGATGGATACGGCCAAGGTTGGGTCATCAGACCGTGGCGGCATCTCCGAGACTCACGGCTCGTTGGCCGTCGACCGCGAAAGGAGTCCATCACTCTGTGGTTACCGACCCAGATCACGCGGACGCTTATTCGCTTTTTATTCACCCAAATTAGCGTGGAACGATGATGCTCTTATCGTAAATTTAATTGAAACCGACGTGCCATTTGCTCAGCGGAAAGAAAATTTTCACGCATGATCATTATAAATCTTATATCTTTTAACTTATGAATCAAGTTTATAAAAATAAATAATTGAATATTCACTTAAATTGCTACATAGTGACGATGCACTAAAGTAAAGAGAGTATCCACTAACGCAGCACTTCTTGTATCTAAATGTATATTCGTTCTTGTGATCTATCAGTCACTTAATTTAAGCACTCTCACTAAAGTAACACTAACGTTGAGTCATATAACCGAATCAAATCCTTCTGTGGCAACATAGAATTGTAAAGATTTACAATTTTTTTCATAAACGTTTATTCTTGATCATACAGCTTTCGTTGTAAATGAATCTGCAGAATATTATTCGTAAAAAGACGAATATACTATATCAAGATCAATACAGTGTGAAAGAAATAACATAACAAAGCATATTGCAAGGCGTCGTAAGATTGCCACACTGAATGTATTCCAGAGAAAACAAGCGGCCAACACGATCGCGATCGCTCGATCGTGATAATGGAAATGGAGAGTATCGGCCCGATTGTTTGCCAGTTTCCTTTCCCATACGTTAAAACGTTTTTTCTCCTTTGACGTAGCAGAATAAGTCTCCAAGCACTCGTTTGCAATAAATGATTGCTTTATTGAATGTCATTGTGTCCACTGATGGCGCGGTTTATCAGGGGTCATTGATGTGGATACTTAGTTACCCGACTTACACTTGACCTTGTGTATGAAAGTAAATGAGAAATAAATCACAAGTTTACAAGCATA